>CM076684.1:41897944-43097944 GCA_038501925.1 Xenopus petersii | reverse complement strand
TTGGGCAGCTGTTGAAGGTTATCACAAATCATCAAGCAGAACATGAGGTTTGCCTGTCATAGAAGCTGATGTTACAGGGCTGATTATTATATTCTGATGCTAATTACACTGGTTTTTGAGTTGCCATGTAATAAGAATATGAATGAATTACCAATTAGCCTCATGTCTTTTGTGAATTGTGTCTTTTGTCTTATTGTGACGATCATGTGATGTGATCGGAGGACCCAGCACGCATAGGCGCTCCTGTTTGCACCTCTGTGAAATCCCCCTCCCCCGTAGTGTGGTCCCTCAGATGCGAGCATTTCAATTAAAAGAAATAGAAAGAGGAGGGTAGGGGGATTTGAACATTATAGAGGAAACAGACCCTGAAGTCCAGGCCCCCCTGACCCCTGTTGTGAGTCATCCCTCAGCTTGGGTATCAAAAGCATGTGAATCAAATAAGCAAAAAGAAGATGGGAAGATACTAGGGACATCTTTGGAGGCACAGCTCTTTACTGCTAAAGGGCTGAGGTCACTTTGGGCTGGTACAGAACCCCAAAACATAAGGTCTAGCATTTCATGTATGATAGGGCATCTGTATTGTATGAGGATTCACCCCAATTTATTGTGAGATAGTTGCAATGCAATACTGTGAGTCTGTCCTTGTAATGCCTTCAAATGGTGTGCTCCATACTAGTGTGTACACTCCACTGTATCCACACTATACAAATTCAGCCATTTTGCTTGGCGCAGTCATCTGGGGAATCATGTAATTATTACCAGACATATACAGGTCAGTGTCTTATAGCAAAATCATAAACCGTTGCCTTCAACAATGAAGAACAAATTACAAAGTAATGGCAGTTGGTGACAAGAATCAATATGCATTTCAAAATAAGGAAAATTAATGACTTTCTGGCTGAATAGGCTGTCTTCTTTGTGATCCATTTTCAAGATATGAGCCAAGGGTACGGGTGTTGTATTGATTTCTTTATTAAGTGACGCTTATAAATTCAAAGCACAGAAGCTTGGCTTTTATACAGTGCAGGCCAGGAATATATGTTTTAATGAATTTCTTCTAAGCATATCTACGGACCAAACTGGTGATATACAGATGGGCTAAGACTAAATAGCTTGGACATCTGTATTTCACATTTGACGTTAAGCAAGAAAACCCTCTCTTATATCTTAAATGCAAGACATTTGTTGTAACAAATAGTTTTTTGTATGTGCTGGATGAATAGATACAAACTTTAAATGTAAAAAAATTAAATTTGCATGTTAAAGTTATACATTTTCTTTAGTACATTAGAATGTTACCCTCAGTAGCCATGAAGTTAAAAGAGCAACCACGTTATATATTGAAAGGCACAAAAGATGTACATACTAATACAGAGGCATGGCTTTTGGTGGTCACTGAATCACTTGTTCTACAATGGCATAATATAACATAGCCTATGGAACCAGGAAAATGAAATCCTATCTCATGACAATGTTAACGTCTTCAAATAACATTGTTTAGTATGGCCATTATTGGTTTGGGGTACTTTGTTATACCATATTAAAAAAATATACAGAATCTAGTAGAACTAGATCTAAATTAACTAGACTTTCTTAGTATCCTTGAAAAGTTTCACCACTCAACTCCTTCAATTCAACTGTGTGGTAGGGAATCTACCAGCATTTAAACCTTTAAGGTAAACACAGTCATCAACATCCAATCCCAATGATATTATTTAATTATTCAATGAATATTTTTCTTCCCTACACCGGACAGCACAGATCACTTTACTTTTCATGTGCTTTGGTGTTGCAGTTTATGTTTTCAAACTTAGGGCCAGAATCAATTCAGTGAGAAAAGGGGTTATCACATGAAATCTCATGGACGAGATTCAATTTCAGATGCAATTCAATTCTGAAAAAATGTATCTCATGTTTTATCACGTGAACATGCTATTGAAGTCTATAGGAAAAAAACTGGAACTGAATTTGGAGAAACTTTTTTTCTCTCTGAATCGTGTACGTGAGTTTTCACTTGATAAACTGCAAGATAACTTTTACTCACTGAATTGAATCTGGCCCATAGAATTGAATCTCGTCCATAAGTAAATTGAATCTGGCCCATAGGGTCAGATTCAATTGTTTGTGAAGATTCTCATTCATCCAGGTCATGGTAAATCTGTAGAAACAAGTCAAGTCAACTGGACTTACTGTGTTTTGAACCAGTCGTTCTCCCGGTCTAGAATCTGGACTTGGCAGTCTTCAAACGTGTGAAGTTTTTTTCTCTCTAAATGAAATCTTGCCCGAATTGATATTTCCAGGGGGCAGCAGCACCTTTCTCTATTTTCAGCATATTTGAAATATATATATATGCATATATATATATATATATGATCCTTGGACACAGACAACTAAATTGATGGCTACCGCACACAGGGTGTTACAAGCTATGAAAACTGCTCCACATATACGGGTCTGTATGACTCGTTACAGCGTTGCGTCTATACAAAGGCGCGTGAGTATTTGAAATCCTGAAGCCGGCGTTCAGTGGCGAGCTCTGTTATGTTATACTTACCGGGTCCCGGCTCTTGTTGTGCGGTGGGGCTACATTCGACATCTGTTTCCCGGTAGGGATCTGGTCGTCGACCTCTGTGGTGCGGGTGAATTGGGGCGGAGCTGCCCCTACACTGCGGGAATTCTATTCTTTTTTCCTCTGCACAGGAGTCGACAAGTGTTAACCGCTCAAGCAGCTAAGGCGTAATAAGTTAATGTTCGCTCTTGAAATAACTACAGTCCCGGTGCCCAGAAGTGTAAGCCACAAATCCTATTAACCCAGATGACTATATCTACGTCTACCATATGGTTTTTTGGACGTTATGGATATTTGGATTGAATAATATGTCCCACAAGACTTGGGGATTTTTTCACATTATTTTAGGGACTTTTATGTATTTTGAATAACATACATATCTAGACTGAGGATCTGGATATGAAAATTATATGCACATTTCTTTGAGTATATATGGCTGCTCATAATGCTCATTATGATATATTGAAAACACTGTCCCAGTGTAACACTATCCTTGGCCCCCATATAAAAGCCAGGAGAGGAGGTGTTAGAATTTGTGATGAGTTTGAGCACCTGGGATGTAAAAATATCCAAGCCACTTATACCCTTAATGGGACTGCACTAGGCAAATCCATTATGGGAAAGGACCTTGGAGTCCTTGTAGATGATAAACTTGGCTGTAGCAAGCAATGCCAGTCAGCAGCATCAAGGGCAAATAAGGTCTTGATCTGTATTAAAAGGGGCATAGAGTCAAGGGAGGATGGGGTCATTCTTCCACTGTATAGAGCACTTGTAAGGCCCCATCTAGAATATGCCGTACAGTTTTGGTCTCCATCACTCAAACAGGACATTATTGTATTAGAGAGGGTACAGAGAAGGGCAACTAAGCTGGTAAAAGGTATTGAAAATCTTAGCTATGAGGAAAGCCTGGCCAAATTGGAGATGTTCACGCTGGAGAAGAGGCGCTTAAGGGGTGATATGATAACTATGTATAAATATATAAGGGATCATATAATAATCTCTCTAATGATTTATTTACCAGTAGGTCTTTCCAGCTGACACAAGGTCACCCATTCCGATTAGAAGAAAAGAGGTTCAGCCTAAATATTCGGAAGGGGTTTGTTACAGTGAGAGCTGTGAAGATGTGGAATTCTCTCCCTGAATCAGTGGTACAGGCTGATACATTAGATAGCTTTAAGAAGGGGTTGGATGGCTGTTTAGCAAGTAAGGGAATACAGGGTTATGGGAAATAGCTCATAGTCCAAGTTGATCCAGGGACTGGTCCGATTGCCATTTTGGAGTCAGGAAGGAATTTTTCCCCCTCTAAGGCAAATTGGAGAGGCTTCAGATGGGTTTTTTGCCTTCCTCTGGATCAACTGGCAGATAGGTAGTTAATAAAAATAAAAAATAAAAAAAAGGTTGAACTCGATGGACATGTGTCTTTTTTCAACCTTACTTACTATGTTACTATGTTACTATGTAATAAACCATTTTTGATTTTTTTAAGACCTGAGAGTGCGGACCTCTTTGTTGGATATATATATATATATATATATATATATATATATATATATATATATATATAAATATATATATACATATATATATATATATATATATTGCCAAGGGAATAATATATATATTATTGCAATGGTAAAAACATTTGGGGTCCAACATTAGACTTGTATACTCTACATACATTTCTTATTCATTTTCATTCGTTTTCAGCTTTATAGAAACAAAGCAGCCATCTCTAGTCATATGATAATATATTATGCTTACAATTACTATGGTGTTGATGTCATTAAGGAGTAGAATCATAATGAAAATTAACAACTTATTAAATCTGACAGAGAAAGAAGATTTGAAATAATTGCAGTTTGGTGTGGGCAGGAAGAGTTTAGCTTCACAATTCTTCTCGAAAATTGCCCTTTTCATATTTAAATAACAATACAACACACTAAGTGCTTTGAAAAGGTAACAGAACATCTTTTGCACAAATGCGGCTCAAGTATTGACAGAGGGGGGATATGCAGTAAACAGTTTCATTTGAAAATATTGTTACCATGCATTTGTGCATTTGTATTTCATTTACGAATGCAGACACAAGTGTAAAGTGCAAATTTTGGTTCCAATCACTATATCTTTAGCCGCAATAGAGGGTTTTTCCCAAAATTCCAACATAATTATCGGAGCACACTAGTCTCACACAGCTTGTGCAGACTAATTAGAGTGCTCCCACAAATTAGCATCCATTTTCATGTATTGCACATGAGTTACTCCTGATAATATTAGTATGCAGGGTGAATAACAGCATTAGTATACAGTTTGCTTGGCAAAGGTAAATTGTGTCCATAGACAAAACCTGCCAGGACCTGGCAATGCGAGCTAAATGTTGTGCCCATTCTAGCACTTGCTTAAGCTTCTATTCTAATGACTTTATTCCAGCTTCATGCACTGGCCTGCCAAAAGTGATGCTATTCCCTGGCTCTAAAATTTGCTGGTGAAAGTTGCACATGAGTTACAAATGCAGTAGTGATGGGCGAATTTGTGCCGTGAAATTCGTGAAACGGTGAAAGAATTTTGATTTTGAAGCGAGCGTCAATTTTATACGAAAGACTATGAAAGACTATTTGATCCAAATGCATTAAAGTCAATGGGCAGGCAAATAATTTTAACAGGACAATAATTTTAAGGCATGTGACAATTTTGACGCAAGCCAATTTTTTCCGTGAATTAATTCACAAATTTCCAGCGATATATTACATTTTATATTTTTGAATATAAAAAAAATCTGTTTGCTCTTTGAAAAATGGATTTCAATGAAGAAGTCTGCTGGAGAAGTGCTATTAACTAATGAATTTTGTGCCAAAAAACATGTTTTCCCAAGATAAAATCCCTTTAATTGTGCCCTTATTAGCACTTTATAAGCAGGTTTCGATTCATGCTAATTAGCTTGCACTGTCCTTATACTGCAATTAGACTATTTTTTCACAAATAATCTTTACAGTTGAAATTACACAGTCAGGCAGGTAGCGCTCTCCTGGTAACTGGCAAACTTAAACTCATCCATCAGATTGCTAGTGGTAAAGCGTAACATATGACTCCAGGGAATCCACTTCCAGTGTTCCATATCTCAATGACAGTGCCCTTTACATCATTCCACCAATGTTTGCGCATCGTATATCTGAATAATTCTGCATATATAGCAATAAATGATCCTTGTACTTGATAATTCTAAATAGTGCCATCCAATGGCAATTTTTTAGAGATCCGTTAAGTCAGAGGATGAAGGTTTATGATCGATGATGGGAGCATAAGATGATGTGACAGCATAGTAGAATGTCATAATGGTTTGCAGAGGGAAGAAAACTTCAAAGAAACTAAAATTCTATTTCTGTTTTGTTAATACTGCACCATCAGTAGTGGCAGCACCCTTGGTTATTGAATTCATCAAGTCATTCAATTGGACTTTTTTTTCGGAAAATGAAACACTAAAGGGGAATGTAATTAAAAGTCACAAGCGTTATTTAAAATGGCGTTTTTACGAATTTTAGTACTGCTTGCAATGTAAAATATTTAGCTGGTGAATTTTACATTGCACATTTTCGCTAAGCAAAGGTTTAGCGTTAACAACTGCTCTGGAGTTTCATTAAATTTTTTTGTAGGAAAAAATCATTTTGCGATTGGGAAATTTTATTACATACAGTGCAAATGTTCGTAAACTATGTAATGAAGTCGTTGAGGTCTGTAATGAGTCCAAAAGGATGCAAACATGGTCACTAACATTCGCAAGTGTCTTTGAGCTGTCTTTTTGGGCTAGTGAAACATACAGTATTACATCCCTCATAAGCCAACTTGGTTCCATCCCACCATCAGCCTCATATCATCAAAAATGTTCCCCCATCCAGAAACCCCTACCTAATTAGCATATAGTTTTGATGGGTTAAGTACAGTTAAAACAAATAAAAGAAATATTAAATTTCTTGGTGTGGTATTTGGTTTTTCTTTTTATTCAACTGTTTAATGCTTTTCTTTCTACTGTGTTTCTTACCACATGGTACTTAATCTCTCTATGCTTATATATTTATTATTCATTATAATGCTTGTCCTCCCTGTGTGTACTTTTCTACATTGTAAAATAATCCTGGCAAAATAAATATATAGGATACATTGAGAGGCAATAATTCATTGAGCTTGTCAAGCAGCGAACACATTACATCTGTGACCCAGTAGATCAATGAAACACATCAGATTTCATTGGTTTTGCACTTCTCTTTCCCAAACATTATTGATCTTATCTGCTCTAGACAGTCAATCGACCAGAAGAGCCCAAGGCAATTGTGTGGCTCATTTCACTCTTAAGAGGATGCTGGGAAGGATGTGCTCCTCTCTGAAGGATGCAGAAGTATTTTAGCATAGTGCAGTTCATGAAAAGAGAACCACGTGGCATTTTGTCAGAGGGACAATTGGTTTCATCCTACCTGCTCTTGTGGGTTTTTTCCATGATGTATGTCCTGTTAACATCTGATTGACCAGGACAAAACTGAGCAACCAAGACTTCATATGGCATTAGCTGTTCTGCAGCAGACAGGGGATTGTCTGGGGTGTTACTTCTGGGGACTCTGAGGAAGTGCCGGTAGACCCGGCAAGAAACGCGTAAGTCAGCCCAGCATACCCACCGCTAGATTCCCCCCTGTGTGTTTGTTTTAATAAAGCCGACAATTCTACACAAATGCTGGTGTCCTCACATAGTGTCCTGGATCAGCGCCTAGCATGTGAGAGTATCATTTGTGTTACTTCTGGGGCCCTAGCCCTGGTTCTGGGCCTCTGTACGAAATTGGCAGCAACCCACATCACGAGAGACCATGATCCCCTGTTGCACATACTCATGTTTCACCCCTATATATTTTCGGGTCTCCCACAATCCTCCCACTGCTCATAATTCTGATGAAGCAGACCCCCACTGAGCCCCTTGTAGCCTTCTGCATTCTTGATAATTATGCCACTGAGGATGATGAAACAAGCAGACTTAATTCTACATACTTAGTGAGGTTATTGAAAACCCATTGGGAGTGGCATGTATGTCTCTATATAGGACCAAAGCACATACCCCTTTCCCTACCAACTAACAAACCACCCATGAAAAGTAGTTCATTCTCCATCATATGATGTATCTGTCATTTTATAACACTTTTTAATCTGCAGGATTTATTTCATTTACCAAAATGACAGCATTAAATACGACCCTGCGAGCTTCGAAATGACTTGGCAGAAAGATTTTGTCAGTTTGGTTTATATGACTGCAATTTCCAGGCGTTGGACTGTGAAATGGAGCCAGCTGTATCATATCTTTTTATAGCCAGCTATTGGTTCTGGATCTATTAGTCACTTTGGGGGACAGCTCAAGTGCAGAAGGAAAGCAATGACTTGGAACATTAAGCCGGCATTCACTTATTCCTCCATCAACAACATGCGCTTTCTTACTCCTTAAGAACCTTATCTCAATACAAATTTCTGTCTGCATTCTTTAATCAAAGAGTTTATAAACTTTCTTCATCACACATACAGTTCATTTAAATAGAACTCAGACAAAATTCTCTGTTGAACATTTCTTGCAAATTCTTTTTTTGGTGCTGTTTTCTGATACACACCAACGTTTGTGTTTTTGAACGATAGCATTAAGCATGAGGAAAACCTCACACTAATTTCATATCATCAATTATGACAAATATGAGCATGAAATGACTATCCAGTGCAGTTTTCTAAACTAACATTGCTTCTACTGTCTACCCTGAGGGTTTGGGAAGATTACATATATCTTGGCTGACTGTGATGACAACACTGAAGAATGTTAGTTTTAACCTTACTTACTATGTAGTTCTAGTCCCTACATTTCCTTTCCGGGAAGATATTATCATTATAATTAATCATCGTCCTGATCAAATAGAAAATTCAGCAGGTCAGCAATGCATTTAAGCATTTCTCTTGGAGGGTCCATACTTTTTAAAGGAGAAGGAAAACTACGGAGGCATTTTATTGCCAATAGATTAGCTGCATAAGTGCAAGCTAGAATACTATATTTATTCTGTAGAATGTTTTACCATACCCAAGTAAAAAGCTCTAGAAGCTCTCTGTTTGTTTAGGATAGCAGCTGCAGTATTAGCCTGGTGTGACATCACTTCCTGCCTGAGTGTCTCCCTGCTCACTCATAGCTCTGGGCTCAGATTACAGCAGAGAAGAGAGGGGGGAAGTGTAGCAAATTGAGCATGCTCATGCCCGGGGCAAGGAGGTTTATGCTGAAAACAGGAAGTCTGATACAGAAGCCCATGTGTACACAATAGAAGGAAAGAAATACAGTGTTTATTTTGACAGGGGACTTAGAGCAGCATTACTTTGAGGTTTGCTGGTATATTTAGGTGGACCTTTCTGATAAGGCTTACTTAGTTTTAACCTTTCCTTCTCCTTTAAACATGGCAAACTTTTATTTCAATATTAGGATAATAGCTGGCATGTTCCTAGGGCACATTGTTGTTGGGGTGCCAGTCACTTACCTCTTGTTTATGTACCCCTAGTTTGTAGCTCCTGTAGAAACTTCTCCCCAATTGCTTGCCAGCGTAGCACTTGTAGCCCCGCCATACATGTACATGAGCCTGGGGGTGGGCTGTTTATTGAAGCCCTTTGCCTTGGGCGCCTCAGTGCCTTGGCACATGCTGTGTTAATCCCAAAACAAGCAGTGTGACTGGGTACTCACAAGAAATATCTAATATGCATTACATTTCTCCAACTTATATGTCAAATTTAACGTATCAAGTTTCTTGCATTTACTGTAAAGGTGGCCATACATGCATCAATATTTATCGTACGTAAGATCTTACGTATGATAATCTGTGCATGTGTTGTGGGAGACAAGGTGATCGATACTGGTAAAAAGCCTTGGATATCAGTTGTCTCGCCCAGGGGCGATCCTGGCCCCTCCACCGCCTGAGGCAGCAGCAGTTGCTGCTGCCCCCCCTCCCCCAGAAATTCACTCTTAAAGTACCAGGAGCAGCATTTTTGCTGCCCCTGGTACCTAGTGGGGCGCTGCCGCCTGAGGCGACAGCCTCAACTCACCTCATTGGCGAAGCACACCTGGTCTCGCCAATCGGGCACGACTGAAAATTTGGTCAGGCAGCTTTGAATGCATCCGAACAACATTAATGCTGAATCGGGTGATAGCGCTAAATAATTATTTTTGTTTTTACGTGCATATCTGACAATGCAGCACTTAACGTTAGTAGAGTGGAGGGAAGATCTTTCGTACGACCAATGGTCATGGGAAAGATCATAATTGTAGCTTGTATGGCCACCTTTAGGGCTCACAGTTGCACCTGACAGTGATAGAGGATGCAAGTGGGGTCTAGGTGATTGTGGCCAAAACACATTTTTTACCATTTTTTGCCCTTTGTAAAGTGAATTATTGATTGAACCTCCACCGCAATTTACTGGATTTCTTTCATGACAGTTGCACTTTAATCCTACATGAACTTACTGTATCAAAAATGGAACCATTTGCTACTCGTTTTCAGTGGGATTAGTATAACTGCATGCCTTTATGTCAGTCTCTGACATAAAGATTAATTTTTCATTGAAAGTTCTAGTTGCAGAGTTCTATAAAAGGGGAAGCATAGCAGAAAATGTCTCTCGTGTAACATTTTAACAGCTGATTCATAATTTATGTTAGGTCCCTGAGGCTCCCACTCTGACAGCCTAACAACCAGCTGAAAGACAGAATAACATGAAGTTATCATAAGTTTTACACGAGTCTGTTACACAAAGCAGAAAAAGATGACGACTTGATTCTTTTTATTAAATTGTCTTCAGTAGAAAATAGAGACAATTTAACAAAATATATTAAATTGTCTACTATAGAAAATAACTGGCACTAACCATCCTTTTCTCCCATTTTCAGTAAATTTCTGTAAGTGGTGTTACACATAATACATTTACATCCTGCAGCATCAATTACCCATTCTTGTGCTGTTTGATCCACCAAGAAATACAAAGACTAAAAAAATATAATACGGTAGATGATTGATTGTCCCAAGACAATTAGGGGAAGCCTGAGCTGTCAGGGTGGAAATCCCATTAGCGTTGCAGGCACGGTGAAAAACTTCTAAGATTAAAATACTGTGAAACCTTATTTTTACATCCCCTGATTTTAAGTTTCCCCTCATTTTACATTGTTGTTTTGTGGTCCCACCTATATATTATGCATAATACATTTCCCTGATTTTAAATTCTCCTGAAAAAGTAAAGATAAGTGAAACAAGTTAGTTTAGAAACCATAAGTTTAGAAATTCAGGCATATTGAGGCAGATTCACTAAAGGGAGAAGTGGCTAATGCTAGCGACTTTTCACCAGCGTTGCCACCCACAGGGACATCGGCAATTCACTAACAGGCGCCATTTCACTATCGAAACTGGACCGTCTCTCATTATATTAAATCTCTTGTCTTTATTAAGGTTCCCTGGACATGTGTTTCGCTAGGCACAAACGAACTCTATCGCATCTTCGCTATGAAATGCTCGCACTGGGGGGGGCGGAGTCAACGCCTAATGTGACCAGACGCATTGCAGAGAAGCTCCGTGCAGGGGAAAATAAAGAAGCAAGCTGGAACAGTTTAAACAGCAGCGGAAAAGCCAGAGAACAAAGCACACGCAACCGGACAATATGGGGAAGCAGCGGAAAAAACCATCGCCAGTTAAAATGACCGCTTTCTACCCGAAATCCGGAGCGCAGTCAGAAGCGTGTCTCTCCTCCCAAGATGGCGCCGACTATGGAAACGGCAGCCCTGAGCGTACGGGGATAGAGGCAAGTACAGAACCGCAGCCTCACACAGAACCCTGCTCACCACAACCTATTACATTACCGATACTCAAAAATCTACTTACCACACTCAGGACAGATCTCCAGGCAGATCTCAGAGGGGCAGTGGCAGACCTCCATAGGGAGATTAAGCAAATAGGAGGGCGCACAGACCACCTGGAAAACAAGATGGCCGAATTAGTAAACTCACATAATGAGCTGATTGACTCACATACAGCATTGGAACACGAAATGGGCCAAGTAAGCAATAAACTGGCAGATCTAGAAGACAGGAATAGAAGGAATAACATCAGACTGAGGGGTATCCCAGAGCAAGTTAAAATAGAAGAACTGCATCACTACCTAAACGCTATGCTCCAAGAGTTATTCCCAGAGGTCAACCCTGATCTCCTTCTTATTGATAGAGCGCACAGACTGCCTAAAAATAAAAACGCGCCCCCAAATGCACCCAGAGAGGTCATTTTAAGATTACATTTCTTCCATATAAAAGAACTCATTATGAGGGTATTCCGAGAACAGCAGGACATACCAGAGAAGTACAACATGCTCCAATGCTATCCTGATCTATCAACTTACACAATGAGAAAACGCAAAGAATTTGCCCCGATCACCGCCACACTGAGAGAAGCTAATATACAGTATAGATGGCTCTTCCCAGTAAAACTTAGAGTTGTACATAACGACACAGTTCACATTCTGGATACGCCACAACAAGGAACCCAACTAATACAACAATGGCAACTCACACCTAACCAAAGCACACTGCCTCAAACAACCAATAAAATATCCAAAATCCCACAGGAGTGGCAGGTGCAAAAACAAACCCAACGAAGAACAGAAGAACGCCGGAACACACTAAACTATGCGGATTCCGAAGCCACAGGGAAAACTTGAAAGCCCGCTATAACCGTCAAGCACTTTGTCTACTCTACGACACCGAGAAGCTAAGTAACCTCCATGCTTAAATATGACCATCTCACGAAATATTGTTCTCCCCCTGCAGGGAGCCTCCCCGATGACATTACCCCCCCAAAACATGGTTTCAGAACGCAACTATTTACACCCTGAAATGACTATACTGGACGATACAGACAATACTAACCATGTTGAACCAGAAACCACCCTAAACGATGCTATTTCTAGCATTGATGTAAATATGTTTATACATGCAAAAGATTTACTAATGCTGTATATGATGTTTTTTCTCCTCTCTATTTTTCACCCCTTTCCTTTCTTCCCCCCTACATCACCTACCCCTGCCCAAGGTTTGACAGCACTCTTCCAAAAAGAACAATCCAAAGGTTCAGACTACAAACCATTTCTACTTCTACGGATCACTATCCTCCTCAAACAGCCAAATGTAAGTAAAAATTATAATTACCGCACCTTTAATACACAAGCATGGCTATCACACTGACAACACTAAACGTCAACGGACTAAACAGCCCAAACAAGAGGTCCCATCTGTTACTCTGGGTCAAAAAATCCAAGCCAACAATACTATGCTTACAGGAAACGCACCTGGTAAAAGATCAACCTACCAGATTGAATTGTAAAGAATATCCACTACAAATCTATGCAAGTGGCCCTGTAAAGAAAAAAGGAGTAGCAATATGGTTCCACTCCAAAATCACCCCTCACATCATCAAGCAAATCACAGATCCGCAAGGCAGATATATCATTGCCATAATTGACCTGCAGGATCAAATATTTACAGTAGCGTCAGTTTACGCCCCAAACATAAAACAGTCCACCTTCTACCGCATGTTCTTCAGACTTCTAAACAAAGCAAAACAAGGAAAAGTTCTAATTACAGGAGATTTCAATATACCTATAGACCATAATCTAGATACTAGCTCGGAAAAGACCCAGATACCTAGAAGAGAAACTACCACACATGCAGCAAACCTAAAAAATCACCTAAAAGGACATAACCTTTTTGACACCTGGAGATCATTATACCCCACAGGGAGGAACTTTACACACTATTCTCACTCCCATGCCAGATACTCAAGGATAGACTACATCTTCACTGATAAAGACTCTCTCCAAACCATAGATAAAGCTCAAATCGATCTAATAACATGGGCAGACCACTCGCCAGTCTCCATCTTATACAACCTTAACAAATCCACTCCATCCACAACCCATTGGAGATTGAATGAATCTTTGTTACTTAACAAAGAAATAACACAACACTGCAAACAGATGCTAATAGAATATTTTGCTCTTAACAACAATGGTGAAGTCTCGACACCCACAGTGTGGTGCGCCCACAAACCAGTCATCCGAGGACAATTTATAAAATTCGGCTCCCAACTTAAAAAACAGAGAGAACAGAAGAGGACAGAACTAACTAAATTATTACAAGACCTAGATGAACAGAACAAAATTAAACCCAACAAACAACTGTCCAAACGAATCAGAGAAGTAAAAAATCAATTGTATGAAATGGACCTTATTAAAATACAATTCCACCTACAGAGGCTAAGATTAACCCAATATACAAAAGGCAACAAAGCTTCAAAGCTACTGGCCAACATACTAAAACAAAAACAAAAGAACCAGGCTATAGACCACATACTTGACAACAATAAAAGGAAAATTATCAACCCCAAAGACATAGCAGACAAGTTTGCAGAATACTACTCGACCCTATATAACTTGAGACAAGACACTGATACCCAACAACCAACTCTACAAGAAATCAGTTACATAGTTACATAGTTACAAGAAATCAGTTACATAGTTACATAGTTACCTCCCCCAAATAACACCAATACAACTGAACTGCCTGAACACTCCTATCCTAGCAACTGAAATCCAACAAGCAATAAACACCACACCAACTGGGAAAGCACCTGGTCCAGACGGACTGACAACCTCATACTACAAAGTATTCCAGGACATTCTTGTCCCCCAACTGACACAACTATTCAACCAAATACAACAAGACGGGACCATGCCCGAAGAGATGCTAAAAGCAACCATATCTACCATCCCTAAACCAGGCAAACCTCCAACTCAATGTGCAAACTTCAGACCCATCTCACTATTAAATGGGGACATAAAATTATACGCGAAGGTGATAGCAAACAGGTTACAAAAAATTTTCCCAGGAATCATCCATAAGGACCAATCAGGCTTCACCACAGGAAGACAAGGGGCAGATAACACAAGGAAGCTCATCTCACTGATAGAAAAAGTCACCCACCTGAACACACCAACAATACTATTAGCCTTGGATGCAGAAAAGGCCTTCGATAGAGTTAATTGGATGTACATGGAAAAAGCATTGCAAGCCTTTGGATTCCAGGGACAGATAATTCGATCAATCTCAGCACTATATACAACACCCACAGCACAGGTCAACAATATGGGCTTCCTTTCAGCGCCATTCCATATTACTAACGGAACACGGCAGGGTTGCCCTCTCTCGCCGCTCATATTTAACCTGATTTTAGAACCGCTAGCAAAAACGATTAGAGACCTACCAGATATCACAGGAATAAAATGCTCAAAAGCAGAACACAAACTAGCACTTTTTGCAGACGACATAATGCTAACCCTTACCAATCCGGAAAAATCACTCTCTAAATTAACCCAGGTCTTACAAGCTTATAGCCAAATTTCCTACTATAAATTGAATGTAACCAAGACACAAGCACTTCCCTTAAATATCAAGAGAAATATCAGAGAAGAATTACAGAAAACCTACCCATTTCAATGGAGGAAAGACACAATCACTTACCTTGGAACAGAACTAGGAACCACAGTGGCTAAAACATACAGCAGTAATTTCCCAAAACTCTTGATCGACTTCCAAACGCAGTTGGAAAAATGGAAACCACTCTACATCTCTTGGCTGGGACGGATAGCCACAATAAAGATGATGCTGCTGCCCAAAATGCTATACTTATTTAGAACTCTCCCAATCACCGTACCTAAAAGCTATCTTCAACAAGCCCAAAAAATAATCGAGTCATACATCTGGAATGGGAAAAAACCAAGACTCAAGAGAAGTCTAATGCAACTCCACAACCAGGAGGGAGGATTTGGGGTCCCTAGCATAGAACATTACTACAAAGCCTCTATACTGGAACAACTTACCCTATGGAACTTACCTGTAGACCACAAACCTTGGCTAGAAATCGAACAAGAAAGAACTCACCCATATACCTTACAGCAACTAATGTGGACAAAATCACCTCTACATGTTAAAATAACAAAACCCCTCTACCATACCACTACAACGGCCCTAAGAATTTGGAGCCAATTCAAAGGGAAAAAACAAATTCATATATATCCAGCAAAGAACTCACCTCTTAGAATATTGGAAGCAGAAATCCCAGATCTCTCTCTAACCAACTGGGAGACACTAGGACTAACAAGAATCTCACAGATAGTCTCAAACGACCTGCTCAAACTATATGCAACTTTACAAACTGAATTCAATTTACCCAAACAAGACTTCTATAAATACCTTCGCTTGAGACATTTTTTGAGTCCTTTTGTTGGTAACCTCTCCAGACCACAGACACCCTTTGAACAAATATGCTTCCAAAAAGCAGGAAATAAAAAAGCTCTATCGAAAATATACAAAATAATCCTTCCAGAACTAGAAGGCCAGAAACCACTGCATGCCAGAAAATGGGAAGAGGATTTGCATCTGGAACTTACAGAACAACAATGGGCCAAATTAGCAAACATAGCCTCCAAGTACACCAAGTGTACAAACCATATTGAAAATCATAAAAAAATACTACACAGATGGTACAAAACGCCCTCACTCCTACACAAAATATACCCAAACACACCTGATACCTGCTGGAGATGTAACACAACATCAGGTAATATGATGCATATATGGTGGAGCTGCCACAAAATTTCCCCTTTCTGGACAGTGGTCAATTCCTTACTTACAGAAATACTTGGAATCCAAACTCACCTGACACCGGCGATGGCACTACTCAACCAGGGCTTACAGGAGCTATCGCCCAATATAAGGAAAATTACATTTCATGTCCTCACTGCAGCCCGCCTGCTAATACCCAGACACTGGAAAAACACAAGTATACCCAAGAAGGACGACTTGATCACCCTAATAGACTCAAACCTGACACATGAGAAATACGCAGCTACGACCCCAACACAAATCACAAAAGACATTCCCACCCACAGTCTTTGGGAAACCTGGAAAAAGAAACACAACGCAAAATAACTCAACAACAAAGGACAAAGCACACTCTGAACCTCTACAGAAGAAAACATGAAAATATGTCAAGCCACCCCCTCAATTAAGTTACAAACCAAGGACTATTACAACCCGCTCCATAGACTATCCCTATACCCCCCCCACCCTGTTCTATACTTACCTTTATATTCACCACTTTTTTTTTTCTCTACTGTTCTTCTCCTTTTCATTCTAAAAATCAATAAAAATTCAAATTTTAAAAGAAATGCTCGCACTGACGAAGTAACGCTAGCAAAAAGTCACCAGCGTTCGGAGCTCAGGATGCAACTTTGCATATTAGTGTATTAGAGTAGTGGTAGTGAATTTGGCATCAATTCGCCCTTTAGTGAATCTATTTAAAGATAATGATCATTTTGTATTATTATTATTATTATTTTTATGTATTCTTTATTCTCTGTTGCCTACAAGATTTTCAATTATGCTATATGTCATTATAAGCAAGCTTATGTTAAACTGTTCCATTCCACAGGACTTTCCAGCACAGTGGCATATCTAGCCAATCGATGAGCTTATATGGCAAAATGGAATATTCATTAACATAAACACTCAGTTGCAAAGGTCACAATCAATTTCTGAAATGTAAATTGCTACAGATTGCGTAGTTTTAAATAAATATCTACCGTGACATTTTAAAAAACAGCATCTTGTTTTTAAACATCTGTTTAAGCTCCCAGGCAATTTATTATTAAATGGCTGCTTTTAAAAGATTTATTAGGAAGCACCGAAACTAGAAAATGTTTCCCAGTAAATTACACATAGCAGTAAATTATATTTTTCTAACAAGAAAGGATAACATATAGAAACAATCAAATCAAATAATGAAAAATTCGGTATTTTAAAGAAGGTGGCATTTTTTCATTACTCATCTCATGAATAAACAGGATAGAGATTCTGCAACCATCAAAAAAATTATCACATCAAAGTGAAACGTTTGTAAGGATTTACATTTTACAATAACCACCCAACAAAAGATTGTATACTGGGGATTCTTAATCACTCCTGGGGTGGAGGTACTGCCTTAAATTGAGGGGTTCAGGGGGTGCCTGCGGTATAGCATGTCAAGAACTACCTGTAATTGAACAGTAAACTATACACTTACAAGCTCCTGCATTACCTCATTGAGCCACTTGAGACCTTTGGGATCTGACTCTACTCAAATTATTAAAGAAATTCTTGTTACCCTATGCATATGCTCACCTCCTTCTCTCTCATCAAACCCAGGTGATTGGACTCTGCCAATTAAGGGGCTTTATAAGAATGTTACGAAGAATTCCCAATTTCTTGACCATTGAAGCCTCAAAACCAAATCTAGCATAATTGTTTGCTCCTGTGATTGTTTGCTAGTATGATTCCTTGCTCCTGTGATTTTTTGCTCCTGTGATTATTTGCTCCTGTTATTCCTGTGCCTGAATCCTGCCTGGTTCTCTCTTTGCTCCTGTTATTCTTTGCTCCTGTGATTCCTGTGCCTGATTCCAGTCTGGTTCCCTATTCCCTGTTCCTGCTTGTGCCCTGCCTCATTCTCTGCTCTGTGCCCCTGTTCCCTGCTCCAGTTCCCAATGCCTATTGGATCTCCTGGTATTTGACCTCGGGCCTGTCTCTCTAACCATTTTGCCTTCAGCCTGCCCCTGACCTTGGCCAGTTTACCAGATTCTCCTAGTTTGCCGCCAGTACTGACCTTCTGCCAGTGTAACAGATCTCTCTTGTTTGCAGCCTGTCTCTGACCATTGGCCTGATGAAAGGACTTCTATTAGTTATATTACATTTTACCTGCTGTATTGCCTTCATCTGTATTAAATAAATAAGTCTTGTATACAAACCATTCTTATCATTACCTTTTTTCTTTTGTTCCCACATTGCCCCTTCTTTTTATCCTTGTTGTTATATATTCCCTCTAACTCCCTTCTAGCCCCAATGCCCTCCTTTTTGGATTTCTACTCATTCTGTTTCTTTGGGCCCTTTCATACCTTGTGTGTTGTTTTTCTGAATTTGGACAAGGATAGTATAAATGGGTAAATGGAACTCCAGGACCTAAACATCAGTAATATGTTTTAATAAGTATAAGCAACACTAAAGTAAGCCAGTATCACCCATTCATGCCGATTGTTGAAAGGACTGTAGTTCAATACAGTATGTTTTTCCATTTATTATCTTAAACTCTTAGTTTAGAGTTATGATTTAGGAGAATCCTATTTGAGAGGCCAGGCAGTGGTGTAACTAGGGTTCTGAGGATGAGGAACTTCGGCCCTCCCA
Source organism: Xenopus petersii (assembly GCA_038501925.1). NCBI lineage: Eukaryota > Metazoa > Chordata > Amphibia > Anura > Pipidae > Xenopus > Xenopus petersii. The sequence continues at coordinate 43,079,024 of CM076684.1, read as the reverse complement.
TAATCGTAACTGATGTTACAATCCAGACATGTCAGATTTTTAACTTTATCTCCAGTTAATAAGAGGCACAACAGAATCCCAATCGTCTAGCTAGTTTTTAGATTAGGGCAGCCTTTTTGAGATTAAAGGTTAGGTATTGTCTGATTTGCCTCTGCAAAAAAATGACCAAATAGCAATGATCAGTATAATAAAAATGAAAATCAACAAAATAAAAGCCATTATATTCATCTACAATGAATCTCAAGGTTCTTTTGTTTTCATTGTCTGACAACATAAATTTTGGGATTTATGGATATTAGAAATGATGCAGAAAACAAACTTGTGGAACTGTTGTGTACTGAGAGCTCCAGTCAAGGCACGAATTTACATTCTTTCTGTCAGTTGCATCAGCCCTGCAGGGACACAGTCTTTGACAGTATTTCTTCTGAAAAGCCAAAACTATTACAACATTAGTATAGCACATCAGTAAGAGTTTGTGGAAGTGCTTTTTAATCCAGAGCATTAAACCTTGAAATAATCTAAGATACATTTCTAAATTCCCAGCTTCCAGTAAATGCTGTATTAAAAGCAGGTAAGAAATGCTAATAAAATCTCAATGGTCACCACTGTCAAACTAGCCTTGCTCCTCTTCCTGAGCACTTTTGAAATGTACATTAATTATTTTGTTCTAGTTTTCAAGATATTAGCCATTTGTACTGCCAATATAATGAATCTGAAACAGCACCACCACCTGCTCTTCAAATTAAGTTAAGTAGAGGAAAATCTCTGAACAGGAAAGTACTGATCATGTCTAAACAGAGTAAAAGATAATGTAAATTGCAAAAGTACTCAGAAGATCACTCTAAGCCATTGTGCTTTCATTGATTTAGAAGGTTTACATTGCCTGTAAGTATAAGAGGGAAGCAGGCAATTTCCTTCTCCCTAGTTATTTGTGGGTCCATTTTTATTCTTAAAAAGTATGTCATTTTAAACAGTTGAATCTGTTGAACTACGTCACCCCTGATCTGGCCAGTCCTACACTCACTTTCATCTGATTCATCAAGAATGTCTTAATTGGCGGGTTGAGTGCAGAGGACCTTTTGCCTTTGTCTGAATGAATTTTATGGTCCCAGCTTGACCACAACTTTCCCTTTTTTATCTAGTTTATCTAGTTCCATGTTGTAGCTCCCATCATTCAAACAAAAGGTTGTCGGCACAACACTTCAGTTCTCAACGTAGAGCAGGTTCCCCAATAACCACTTTCCACTGGCAAATACACAAAATTCACAATGAAGGATCACTTGACTGTAGTTGGGAATGATGGAAGCTAAAAAATTCACAATGAAACAGCACCACTTGTCTTTTGTAGAATAGAAATGCCTTTATTACAGAACTTTTTGGGGCATTACAGCTTTACAGCTGTAATGACCCACAGTGTTATACAATACAGGCATTTTTATTCACAAAAGACAAGTGGTGCTGGTCCATTGTGAATTTTTTAGCTTCCATCATTCCCAACTACAGTCAAGTGATCCCAGTGGTGGTCAATAAACAAGCATTTGGGATTTTTAACCTTGAAAGCAAGCAAGTAAAGCCCTGTGTAAAATGCATAATAAATCAGAAGAATTTTTAATGAATCAGATGAAAATTGAGCGGAGGACTGGCCAGATATGGGATGACTTTGACGTAGTTGGCCAGCTTAAATATATTGCAACATATGGACAAACAATCCCTGTTTTGTTTAAAGGGTAAGGCATTTTTAGTAACTTAAGGCACAAAATGTCTCAATGTCCTTAATATATTGCTAATGGCTTGAGTGCAAAGGACTTCTTCTTGTCTTATAAGTTCTAGTTGAACTCTAGACTCCAAAAGGACAATTCAACCAGACTATTGATCAGCTTTGTACTGAGTTACTTTTTGTATTTCCTAATGAGCTGAAAGGCATCCCACTCTTTCTTGAAACATGTAACTACCGGTAGAGCTGATTCAGTCGGAGCAAAACTTTGTAAAAACTTTGTAGTGTTCTTTGTAAATAAAAAAATATTTTTTGTTTGCACCATAAAATTAAACTTTTTTTCTTACAGTATCAAAGGATGTGCACATCATTGAGATATTTCGCACAAATCATTGCATTGCAATTATATTTTAATAACTTAATTTGTACCCCAGGCACTGAGTCGTTTTTCTGCTTAATTAAACTGTAATACATTGCAGCTGAATGAGTAGCAAATGAGATATGCACAAGGCCTATATTATAGGGTCCTCCACCCACCCACTGTTTTTTTTTTTTTTTTGCATAATAGGGGGAAATGTCATTCTAACTAACTTTGTAATATACTGTACATTAATGAAACATTTTCACTGATTTCAAAGTTAACTGTAAATGTAATTTCTATTAAAACCAGTGTATCTGCTGCTATTCTATGCACTCAGGAAATAATAAAGCAAAAGTCAATTTAAGCTGGCCATAGAAGCAAAGTTTAAGTCGCACAACACAAAGGTTTGTACTATTGTGTGTGGATTGTCTCAACATTTTTCATACCATATCAATCCATCTTTTAGTCGATTGGACAGGTTAGAAGATTTCTGTCAGGAAGTTAGAACAGCACCATGAATTATTTTCAGTTTAAAAGCCTTTATTGGTGCTTAGGGCATTTAATGCCCTAAGCACTGATAAAGGCTTTTTAAGTGAAAATACATTAATTCATGGTGCTATTCTAACATTCCTGCTTGTGGTATCAGTGAAAAGTGGCCATTGAAGTGGTCAGACACAGAAAACAAAAGGGGATAAACAAACGATCAACACCCTGAATCCAAAACTAGTGCTAAGATCCCGGTCTCAGCTCAGTCTTCTGCCTGTAGCAGCCAACTTTGGCCTCGGGTGGAGCCCTCAGCTACTTAGATGCCGCCAGGTCTTAAAATGAGAGAGCAAAGCAAGAAGTTCTGGACAATCGAAGGGGCCCGTTTGTAATTCAAGATTAGGATGGAAGGCAACAGTTCAAGGAGTAGACAATAAGCGTAGTCAGTCAGGCCGGGGTCATTACTGGCAGAGTTCAAGCAAGGTCAGACAGTCCGCGGTCAGTACTGGCGGAGTTCAAGAATAGTCAGGCAGGCAAGGGTCAATATCGGCAGAGTTGAAGAATAGTCAGGCATGCAAAAGGTCGGAATTGTTCAGAATAGTGAGACAGGCAGGGATCTAAACCAAGATAAATACAAACAAATCGCACCCAGAAAACGAATCAAATTAGACCTAGCAATGGGCTTCAGCCAAAGCCCCTTTAAATACTTACATTTTTGCGCCGCAGCTTGATGACATTACGTGCCTCTGGCATAAACCCAGAAGTAATCGACTGTGCACATCATAGAAGAAGTGCGCATTGGCGTGAGCGGATCAAGCCTGCGGTCGTCCCCGTCGGCCCCTCAAAGCCACTAGACCACCAGGGTAAGACTTTACACAAACATTGCTTTCAGTTACATTTACAAATAGCCTGTTAGAAACATTGAAAATGTAGAATTAATGTATATTGGAAAGTTCCTTATCATTCCATTCTATTTGCTACCCAGTGCTTTACCTAACCATGCGGTAGTAATCAGTAACCAGCTTTAAAAGAGCTAGTGTCCTGCCCTGGTCCATCTCACTGAGCTTCCTGATGTTTCCAGTTCATAAATTTTTTCTAGTTCAGTGCTTCTCTGCATTCCATTTACTGCAAAGCATGTTTGGATGCTATAAAAAAATGTTTCCAGTCTGGTAGTTCACATAAGAAATGCAAGGTGGCATGTGGTGTTCAGTAGTACAATATGCCTGTAGCATGCTTCAGTAAAGCCTGTCATTGCATATGGAAATAAGTAATGAACACATCAACATTTTTCTCAGTAAATATATTTCTAATGGGGCTATTGACATGAAATTTACACGAGATGCAGGTAACAACACAAGTAATCCTCACAAACAAATACGTCCATAAATTAAGTTATTTGTGATTAAGTGGAATGGCACAGGGAATAAGTATTGGACACATGAAGAAAAGGAGGTGCAAAAAGACATGGAAAGCCAAGAAACTGAAAGCAATCCTGCCTCCTATCAGTGCAAATAAATATCAGCTGATTTAGTCCTAACTGATGGCCTTTAAAAAATGTTTCTTATTACCAATGTATCACACAAGAAGCATCTCATGATGGGTAAAAGCAAAGAACTCTCGAAAGGACCTTTGAAACATTTTTGTTGCAAAACATACTGATGCCGTTGGTTACAGATGTATTTCTAAGCTTCTGAATGTTCCAGTAAGCAAAGTTGGGGCCATAATCTGGAAGTGGAAAGAACATTATTTTACCCTAAACCGACCACAACCAGCTGCTCTTTGCAAGATTTCTGACAGAGGAGTCAAAAGAATAATCAGAAGAGTTGTCCAAGGATCACTCGCGAAAAGCTTCAGAAAGATCTTGAATTAGCAGGTACAGTTGTTTCAAACAATAAGTAATCTCAACCGACATGACCTCTATGTATGCTCACCACACAAGACTCCACTGCTGAAGAAAAAGCATGCTGAAGCTCATTTAAAGTTTGCTGATGGACAAGTCAATGAAATCCTGGGAGAATTTGTGGTCAGGTGAGACCAAAATGTAACTCTTTGGATGTCATTTGACAAATTATGTTTGGAGGAGAAATGGCACTGCACATCACCCCAATAAACACTATACCAGCAGTGAAATTTGGAGATGAGAACATAATGGTGTGGGGCTGTTTTTCAGCATATGGTACTGCCAGACTTCATATAATTGAAGGAAGGATGAATGGAGAAATGTACTGGGACATTCTTGATAAGAATCTGCTGTCATTTACCAGGATCTACCAAGATGAACTGAGGGTGGACATTTCAGCAAGACAATGATCCCAAACACACAGCCAAGGAAACTCTCAATTGGTTTCATAGAAAGAAAATAAAGCTACTAACTAGAATGACCCAGTTTATCACTTGAATTTAGGGATGCACCGAATCCACTATTTCGGATTCGGCCGAACCCCTGAATCCTTCACGAAAGATTCAGCCGAATACCAAACTGAATCCGAATCCTAATTTGTATATGCAAATTAGGGGTTGGAATGGGAAAAGATTTTACTTCCTTGTTTTGTGAGAAAAAGTCACGTGATTTCCCTCCCCTAACCTAATTTGCATATGCAAATTTGGATTTGGTTCTGCCGGGCAGAAGGATTCAGCCGAATCCAAATCCTGCTGAATCCTGGCCGAATCCCGAACCGAATCCTGGATTTGGTGCATCCCTACTTGAATTGAATTGAAAATCTATGGAAAGAACTGAAGATCAGGGTTCATAGAAGAGGCACCTGGAACCTTCAAGATTTGAAGACAGTTTGTGTAGAAGAGTGGGCCAAAATCACACCTAGTAATGCATTTGACTAATCTATCCATACAGGAGGCATCTTGAAGCTGTCATTAATAACAAAGGCTTTTCTGCTAAGTATTAAAAGAGAAAGAGATGGAGAGACTGATACTGTAGATAGTAGTGTCACTGACCCCATCTAAAAGCAAGTACTCTGTTCGGCTACAAACGTAATGTTATTGCTACTTTTTATTACTCATTTTTCTGTCAGGCCTCTCCTATTTATATTCCAGTGTCTTATTCAAATGAATGCATAGTTGCTACTGAATGATAGTTTTGGGCAAATGACTTTACTTCTGAATTTATGATAATTGTTTTGGTCCTGCTGCCCATGTGATGGTCTCTGCTTATTTTCTGGTATACAAAACAGATCTGGCTTACTCTATGACAACGATTCTGTAGAAAAGTTCTCATGCTGTGTGTGGCCTGGTGCCTTTACATTAGAAGGAGGCTCCATGATGACTTTTAGTATTCTTTTCTCAACAGGGGTACAAAAGTCCCTATAAAATCCAATAGGTTGATTATAGCATGACTGTAGGAGAGTAATGCACATCTTGATTTTTATATTAACACTGAAGCCTTCTCCATATTTAACAAGTAAGAAATGAAATATCATATTAGAGGAAAGCAATATAATGTCTACTAAGCAGAGACTAGGATCCAATTACCATATATCTGCCAATGCATGACACTTTTTGTAAAGGAACCAGTAAATTCAGCTTTCTACAAATTAACTCTACCCTATGGGAACACTAAAGTAGAGAATTAGGCAGCTAAATGCTAAATGAAAGGAACACTTTAAAAAATGTAATAGCCAATTTTGTGCAGAATGCAATGCAAAGTGTCTGTATTGGGCTTGTGTAATTTTAATGAATCTATATAAATGCAAAGCTTGAATTCAGGGTTATAAATCATAATCTTATTGGGTGCATAATGCCTGACTTGTAGGAAACACTACACCAACCAGGCAAGCACCAACCAGAGCGCTAAGATTTCAGTAATATAGGGCATACTATATACATCCATATGTTGGTAGACTTAGAAGTGTTAACCTGTCCAGGCCACTAGGAGCAACACATCCATTATGTTGCTCGTGAGCCACTGGTTGGGGATTTAACTGACCTTAAACTCAGGTAAACAAGTAGCACTGTCTATTTTTTGTTTTTAATACCTTTATGTTCCTCTAAGTCTAACATAGTAAATATACATTTTAAAATGAAACACACCAGTGACCAGCACCCAATCATTTTGAGGAAATGAAAAAGTAAAATTGTCCTAAGGAAAGAAGAAGGTTGGTTTGGAAGGTGGATTGTTGGGTACCTGGACTGGACTTGGCATTGCTCATATTAGCAGAAAATGGTATTCTCTATGTATGGTTTGATATATAGAACACTAGGGGGCTGATTTATCAACATTTGGATCAGAATTGCCAGAATTCTATTTTTTTGCACTAAAACTCAGAAATTGGAATCATAGTTTAAAAAGCTCAAAAACCTTAAAAAACTCAAAGGTAAAACTTTGCAATCTAAAAACATGTGAGTTCATGTAGAAGCCAATGGGATTTGTCCTAGTGCAGGCAAAATGTATGCAATTTCTTTCAAATTCAGATTTTCAAAATGTTTTGAGAGTTTGTAGACCCATTGAAAACGAGTAGAATATGTATTTGATGCATTCAAGTTTAGTCAATCAAATTTTGTGGAGGCCTGTTTATTGAAGGTAGAATTTTAGTTTTAGAGGTTTTTGAAACCACAACTAAACTAACTAAAACCATGAATGTCATGACATTTATTAAAAGATCTGAAAAAAAGTAGTAAGCATGGAATGGTCTAGTCCACACGAGGAGATTCAGGGATTAGCCTGGCGACTAATCGCCTCGTATTTTGAGCGACTATCTCCCCGAACTGCCTCTGCGTTTTTTCCCCATAGGTTACAATGAAAAGTCGCCTGCGCTAATTCACACGCGGCAATGCGTTTTCAATAGTCGCCCAAAGCTGCCTCACTGAGGCACTTACTAGAAAATGCTTTTTGTAAAGGATCCAGTAAATTCAACTTTCTACAAATTAACTCTACCCTATGGGAACACTAAAGTAGAGAATTAGGCAGCTAAAGGCTAAATTAAAGGAACACTTTAAAAAATGTAATTTTGTGCAGAATACAATGCTTGTGCGGCGATGCGTTTTCAATAGTGGCCCAAAGTTGCCTGACTGAGGCAACTTCGGGCAACTATAGAAAACGCATCGCCATGTGTGCATTAGCGCAGGCGATTTCGCATTGTAGCCTATGGGGAAAAACGCAGAGGCAGTTTGGGGAGATAGTCGATCAAAAGACAAGGCGATTAGTCGCCCGGCTACAAAATCTCACCCAATCTCCTCGTGTGGCCTTACCCTAAAACCTCTAAAAAGTTTTTCAGACAATTCCTAGTCTCAAAGTCCAAATTGATTAAAAACGGTCCAATAGGATCAACACAGCTCCCATTAACTTCAACAACTTTTACCTGGCAATATTTTGTTTTAGAGGTTTTCATGGTTTTTACACAATACATTTTTATAGATTTAAAAAAAAATAGGAAAGCCACAAATTTTTAGAGAATCATGGGAAAAAATTTGATTGTTAGTAAATCGGCCCCTTAGATTCAAACTTTTTAATAAATAAGCAAATGTTCAAGTTTTGTAAAATATAAAGTTTATTTGAATTAGAGAAAAAACAAAAAAATTCACAAAATCTAATTTTAATAACTTGGTCTCCAATCCTCTAGATCCTGTAGATTCTGCGTACAATTCTGTTCTACATTATACGCATAGACAGTGATCCCATCTGACTTGGATTTGTTCCCTGGAAACTGTCTTCAAAGTGATTGAAGGTCCCAGTGGAACATACTAGTTGAAATATTCCTATGTCAAGTTAAGTAATAATTTAAATGACCAAGGCAAGCCTAGCATCAATACTGTTGCATAATTTATAATCCAATGCCAATGCAGATTTAAATATGTCTTAACTAATAATGTATAGTATTTAAAAAGAAATTGCTGGTCTGCGTGACATTGCATCACTCTTAATAGCATTATTATAAAACTTCATTTATATAGAGATGTACTGCTGTGCGGTGAAAGATTCTTTATCATTCCCATTAATTCTTGTCCTAGTGGAGTTTATAATATAATTTGCCAAACATACATACACAGACACCAGGGTTGGTTTTATCAGGGGCCAGAGAACCTGCCTGCAAATAAATGGAATGCAGGAGGAAATATGTGGAGAACGCAAAGATTTCAGGTGGAAAGTTTTCATTTTTTATGATTTTTATGAAAATTTGTTTCACTCACGTTTTCCCCTGTTTGGCCGAGATGTTTGATTATTATTTGCTGCTATCATTACTAAAAATAATGAGAAATACAGATGATTAATGCACAGACCACTGAGCCTGATTTCTGTGCACGTGCTTGGAACAAAAAGGCTCACAGCAATCAATAGCCAACATAAATCATTTAGATTGCCCAGCATTGCGTGGAAGCAAATTCTAGGCTTTCAGTCTGGGCATAAACCTTATGGCGTGTCCCCTAATGGAATTCTTGTTGTGTTACAACAATTGATTTATCAGTTCTTTTGCTGTTGAATTGCCCCTGGGAATAAAATAACTGTATGGCTCCACACAGTTTTGAGGATTCTGCCAGTTGTTTAGCTGTAGACTGGGCTGCATACAGCATTGGTTCCATTAAAGTGTATATCAAATCACTGCCAGACTGGTAACCTGTAACTGATTTACTTTAAAGGGATACTGTCATGGGGAAAATTTTTTTTTTTCAAAACACATCAGTTAATAGTGCTGCTCTGGCAGAATTCTGCACTGAAATCCATTTCTCAAAAGAGCAAACAGATTTTTTATATTCAAATTTGAAATCTGACATGGGGCTAGACATTTTGTCAATTTCCCAGCTGCCCCTGGTCATGTGACTTGTGCCTGCACTTTAGGAGAGAAATGCTTTCTGGCAGGCTGCTGTTTTTCCTTCTAAATGTAACAGAATGTGTCTCAGTGGGACATGGGTTTTTACTATTGAGTGTTGTTCTTAGATCTACCAAGTAGCTGTTATCTTGTGTTAGGGAGCTGTTATCTGGTTACCTTCCCATTGTTCTTTTGTTTGGCTGCTGGGGGGGGGAAGGGAGGTGGGGTGATATCACTCCAACTTGCAGTACAGCAGTAAAGAGTGATCGAAATTTATCAGAGAACAAGTCACATGACTTGGGGCAGCTGGGAAATTGACAATATGTCTAGCCCCATGTCAGATTTCAAAATTGAATATAAAAAAATCTGTTTGCCCTTTTGAGAAATGGATTTCAGTGCAGAATTCTGCTGGAGCAGCACTATTAACTGATTCATTTTGGAAAACATTTTTTTCCCATGACAGTATCCCTTTAATGCCATTATTTCCCACTTAAGTAGCGAACAGAATACAGAGAACATTATTGTCTGTATAAATTAGGGATGCACCGAATCCACTAATATAGGATTCAGCCAAATCTCAAATCCTCTGTGAAAGATTTGGCTGAATACTGAACCGAACCCTGATTTGCATATGTAAATTAGGGAAGTGAGGGGGAACGAGAACCACATGTTCAGTTAGCAGTTAAGCAAAATTTACTTCCTTGTTTGTGTGATGAAAAGTCACATGATTTCACATGAACAATCCTGCTGGAAAAAGACAAATCCTGAACTGAATCCCGGATTTTGTACATCCCTAATATAAATTGTACTGGTGGGGCTGCACTAAACCGCTCAACATAAGTGAGAAATTGCATATAAATACTGTAGTGCAGGTATAGAACCTGTTATCCAGAATGCTCAGGACCTGGGGGTTTCCAGATAAGGGGGTCTTTATGTAATTTTGATAACCATACCTTAAGTCTACTAAAAAAATCATTTAAACATTAATTCAACCCAATAGCATTGTTTTGCCTTCAATAAGGATTATATCTTAGCTGGGATCAAGTACAAGGTACTGTTTTATTGACCCTATCTAAAAAACAAATGCTCTGTAAGGCTACAAATGTATTGTTATTGCTACTTTTTATTAACCAACTTTCTATTCAGGCCTTTCCTATTCATATTCCAATTCAATTCAAATCAATTTCTGAGAGTGAGAGAACAGAGAGAGAAAAAGAGTTGGGTGCCAGAGAGTGAGAGATTGAAGAGAGGAAGACCATGGTGTCAGAGAGTGGAGAACAGAGTAAGTAATATCACTCTCTACATCATACTAAAAGTTAACTCAAAGGTGAACCACCCTTAAAGTGTATTCAAGTGTTGCTGAGATTTCAGCTTTACATCCACAGAGCTTACACTCTAAGTGATGATGTCATAAGTACAGGAACATCAGTCGATATATCAGGCAGATATATTGGTATTGAACCTAGGCTGCCTGAAGCCCGGGACTGCAGATATTATGCAACGCATTTCGTGTTCTTGCTAGGTTTTGCCAATAAATTCATTTTACAGAAATTACCTTTCAGACCTGGTATTAACTTTATCTTCAAGGCTAGGAAACAGGGTGATTTTGGTTGATGACTTTCCCTCCCTCCTGAACACCCATGGTGAGAAGGTTTATACAGAATACAGGTACAAACCTATATGTGCAGGAATACATTGAACACAGGAACATATTGTTCTATTCTGCAGAGCACTACTCTTACCATTAGTTCTATGGTATATTGACAACTTAATGAAATGTACCAATGGACTGTTTATGCTTAGAGTACATGGGTGTTTTGTTTGTAGAAGTCCCTCTCATGATGGACCATGGAAATCAAATCTCCTGCCAGCCCTCGTTTTGTTCAGATGAATAGGGACTGCCTATCACAGATGCTAGCATTGTCTGGTGGGTATTGCTTGGAACCAATATTTTCCACACTCTAAATCAATGACTGGCTCCTGAGGATAATGGCCCTAGTACCTGTGAATGTGGTCAGGCAATTAGATTGTAAGCTGCACTGGAGAGACGATAAACAGTCTCACTGGATAATACTGTATGTCAGCATATAAATAAAGGATAATAAAGTAGGAAATAACTTACCCCTTGTGAAAAATATAAAATATTAGAAGTCACTAAGGAATTCTAGATGAAGCTGCAGATCAATTACTTGCTGTATAGTCATGGAATTCTACAGTTACTGCATGTACATTTTATATCAAAGCAAAACAGCATTATCTTTTATAATACACACATTTTATTGAGTCATGTGACAAATGTGATATCATTAGACACTGTTTATAAGAAAAACGTTTGCAAGGCTCTTATGTGTTGGCTCTTACCAATGATTTTATTTCTTAGCTGAAATATCAAATTATTTGTGCCCAATGAACCCATTTAAATCTTTTGGCATTTCAAACTCAGGGCCATAAAGCCCCTGTAGTAGCACTCGAGTAGTGTAATGTTTGCTACAGATCTAATAACTCACAGCAGTCAATCAATAGGTTATTTAATGGCCCAGTGTTTGGAAGCACTTTAGAAAGCAGTTGGTTGCTATGGGTTGCAAGACTTGGGCTAACATTGCACCTACTATTACAAGGTACATTACCCCCAACAGAATGTACTTATGCTGTTCTGTGGTTCTGCCACAAACACATGTCATGCACAAGTCATAATTATGTCTTACACATCTGATAATTGACAAGCTGAAAGCAGGGGATGCATTTTTGATTGAAATTACTTTTTTGTTTACTTTACTGTGACTCATCCAAGGGCCATGGTAGAAGTAGTTTTTGTTTACTGCTACAATATCCATAGTAATGAAATATCCATTTAAACTCTACATGCTGCACTAATATCTAATGATATGCACTAAACTAGTTTCTATGTAACTTATCTACCCCTTTGAAATACTGGCAAAAAAAGAGAGTCTCAGGAGTGTCATTTTCCAGAAGGTAACTGGAGGTGCACTGACATGGAAACAGCTATGGTGATAATTACATAACTCAGCCCACAGTTCCTAAAACCTTGATAAAACACATATTTTCTGTGCTAGTTTCAAGTAACCGAAAGAGTCCAAATACCAATATGCAGCTTTCAGTATCTTATACAGGTATGGGACCTGTTAAACAGAATGCTCGGGACCTGAGGTTTTCCAGATAAGGGATCTTTCCGTAATCTACGTTACGTCTACTAAAAAATAATTTAGACATTAATTAAACCCAATTGTATTGTTTTTTTCTCTAGTAAGGACACATTATACAGTATCTTAGTTGGGGTCAAGTACAAGGTTCTGTTTTATTATTACAGTGAAAAAGGAAATATTTTTTTTAAAACTTGACTTCGATTTTAATGGAGTCTATGGGAGACTGCCTTCCCGTAATTCAGAGCTTTCTGGATAACGGGTTTTCAGATAACAGATCCTATACTTGGATTGTAAAGTGAAAACTCAGGTACTGATTTGCATTAAGGGTATCTTTATTGTTTCCAATCTTTCCTTAATACAGTGCAAATGTATTACATTTTAGAATGTAAAAAAAAATCATTTACTGTACAACATTCAGAGGAAACTGAAAACTGAGACTCGTTTCATAATAATATCCCTTGGCTAAGATCAAATTACACACAAGTATGAAACATCTATATACCTTTATGACATTTTAAGATGCCATCTATTATTCTTCGTCTGGATATAAATTCATGGTATATTTTGTGAAATATACCATAGAAGGCAAGACAGACAGACAGAGAGAGATAATGTAGACAGACATTATGGTTCTTATTTATAGTCTCACCTATAGGGCATTTTAAGAGCAATGTCACAACATCACTCAGCTCTCATAGTATAATGTGACACTCTTTTTCCAGAATGCTGCTGCCTTAGCAGATGTGACTATGCATTAGCCATGAATAACATGCAAATGTACGGTGCTTTGTAGAGGAGAGTGCTTTACATGCTGTGGATGATATCTATAGAAATCTACTTCATACAGTGTGCACTGCAGGATATATGCCTTGGAAGTGCAGCTAATACAACATCTAATGACTGACACAATGGAAAGATACTGCCACCGAAACACAGTTGTGATGTTCTGTACACAATGAACAAAATACAATACACCAATAGAAATTTATGAGCCAAGTTCTTCAATAATAAGCAGAAAATGTCAGTGCACTCTACATACTGACATACTGTTCTTTTGGGATAGTTTTTTGGGTGACATTATCAGGGTCCTGATACCAGAAAAGAAATACACTTTGTAAATACGCCTCCATTTGACGGGGACAATGAAATTAAAGGAAGGAGTGGCTGATTTGACAGCTGGTAACTGTTCTTTGTAACTAAGCAGAAAGCTTTGCAGAAGACCTGAGTTTATTTAATGCACTAAGAACGAAGGATGGATCTTTCCAGAAGGGCAAAGAGAAATAATAACTTGGCATCAGTCTTTGGGACATTTATACCCATGCTTTGACATGGCTATTCCATTCTCTGGCACAGCCACATATTCCACCCTCTTCATACCATCTCCATCGCACCCCCTTATACAGAGCCCGCGTGTATGGCTGAAAACACATGAAGAGCCGCAGTCTCCTGGCAAGGCCACAGTATACAGCCATGGCCAGCACGATCAGTGGAGACATCATAACGAAACCCAGGATTATCAGAGCCGAGGAGCTGTTGTCATCCAGTAGGGTTTTGCAATACGAGGCGTCGGAATGCAAGACCTGTATCAAAAAAAAAAAAGGTTATGACAGAATAACTAAACACGTTGAATTTTATAGATCATGTATTGAAAATGTGTTCTGTCTATTCTTTTTTTCTTTTTTAACATTTCTATTAAAAGTTATACATTTGCCGTATAGTCTGGGCCGCATGGACACTGCAATATTGAGCATAATCATAGGCATAAGGTAACAGGAAATGTAAAAATCACCACTGACAAAGAAAACTAAAAATAAGAATAAGGAAAAGAAAAACTGGTGAGTATGTAAATCATTGCACAGACATTCTTTATTCTTAATTAATAAAAATGTGTATGATAGCAGCAGCAGGTATCAAGCATGATCACAGTATCTATTTCACAATTTTGCTTAAAAGGCCTATGTGTGAGTATAGATAAAAGATAAACAAACAGATGATGGATCCGGGCATCTGTAGAGCATCCAGGCAAACCTTTAGAAACGGGTCATGTTTCTGGAGTACAAAACTATAGTAGTTAAGTTTGCATTTCCTACATATTGAGCAATTCTCTGAGGGGTCAACTATCTCATTAACAGGAGCCAGATCATGGACCAGTCCTCTGGGTCAATAGTTTGGCTGAGATCTGTTTGCTAGGCCACCATGTAGGGATAGTCCAGAGGATTTGTTATTTTACACAAGGCACTATATAACAAGGATATCATGTGACGAGGGCATGAGGCTTGGATACACCATCTTTAAAAAAAGGACATATTACCAGATGCATTCAACCAGTGAGTTTTGAGAGTGGCTGCGTAATGTAAATTTTTTTTTGTCCTATAAAGTACTGTTTGGGAAAATTATGCCAGAGTGATTGGACCTTTCACCATAAAATGGTGTGTTACTTTGTCCAAATTATTGTCTTGCCACTACTGAAAAGTTTTTGTGTTCTGACCCAGTGGAAATTAGGAATTTTGGAATATTGGAGCTGCTGGAGCCCTGTCATGAGACCTAGATAATATTTGACTCTGTTCCAGTGTGGAGACATGAACTGTCTTTATAGGGTCTGTCTATTATTTTACTTCATTTAAGTTCTACCAAATGTAGAATCTACAGTGTTTGCTTTGTAACACATTCATGTATGTGGTCATATGGTGCTCTATGTAAATATGGATCATATCTGAATCAGCCTGCTTAAGAGGCTAATAAGGGTAAATATAAACTTTTTGAATTCAATAAAACATGTCAGGATAGGTCAGTCTGGGCAACAGGTCCATTTATTTGCAAACATGTGTAGGGGACTGGTACGTTAGCTTCCCCTTTAAATAGAAGAGTTCCCTAATGTTTGGCCAGCTACATGGGCCTCAGTATATGCTTAGATAGCCCTTGTAAAGTATATAAACTGAGCCCATGTGCGCTCAGGGTCCATTTTGTAGCATTGCTTACCTGAGAAGGCATTAAGGGTTTAGTGGAACCTAGATAAATAATGTAACTGGTACCCTACACTCTTTAATAGGTCACTCTAGGAGTGATATATAGATTAAGGCTATTTATCCAAGCACCCAAAGCTCTATCAAGCATTAGTGGGACTAGGATCCTGGGTGCACGATTGCCCAGACGTAGGGAAATAAGTGTACAGACTCAGGGACTAGGAAGGCATCTCTGGGTTCCACTTAGGATAAGACCTGAAAGCTAAGAGTGCCATTGTATAAGCTGCTTTGCTCATTGCTTATCCTGCGGTGTACTCTCATCATGTCTTTCTCCAAGATCTCATGTCTACAATCATTACTGTTCTTTCATTGCTTCCACAGAAGCATCCCAATATAACAACCATATTGCAGCACAGTGAGTCTCTACCAGCACAGCCCTCTGGCCTCATGTCTTGTTATATTACGCTTGCTCTTTTGAGTGTAAGTGGTTTGTTGCATTGTTTGTATCCCCCAATGTACTGCTGAATATAAATATGCTGGCACTATATAAATAAATCATAATGAAAAAAAACTATTGTCCTGTGTTAGGAATAAGAAAATAGAATATTTTAGTGCACAGGGCAGTGGAGATTAGTGATGGGCGTATTTATTGGCCAGGCGCAAATTCGCAGCACATATATTTGCGAAACCGCTGCGAAAATTCGCCGCAGTCCATTTTTTTGGATGCCGGCGAATTTTCGCGGCAGTTTCGCATATTTATTCGCTGGTGGCGAATCGCGGGAATTTGCCGCAAATTTGAGCCTCATCACTAATCTCCACTGCCCTGTGCACTAAAATATTCTATTTTCTTATTCCTAACTCAGGACAATAGTTTTTAGAATTTGCGCAGGCGTCCAAAAAATGGACGCCGGCGTCAACAACTAGACGCCATTTCGCGAATTTTTAGCCATTTCGCTAGAAATTCGCAATTTTTCGGCGAACCAAAACTCCCCAAATTCGCCCCTTAACACTAGTGGTGATTGATACTGAAGTTGCAGCTGCTACAGCCATGCATAGGGCATACAGGGTTCACTCGCACGCATTTTTTTAATGATTGTTTACAAAACAAATAAGAAAATGATCGTTACACATCTATATACAACCACATGTGAACTCACCAACAGCATTCAGCAATTCCTTTGACCCAAACCCATTAGTGATATCAGAGAGGTCACCACTAGTAAGGTACAAAAAGGATTAGGGGTAAGGGTAACCCTCACAGTTTGTTCCATGGTGATCTTTATAGTGAGGCATAGCCCTAGAACCTGATTTGATGAATGAGTATGGTCTGGTTAGATTGGCTGCATTAATATTGAGGCTCACCTTACAGTTTGAGCTGATCTAGAGAAGGCTAAGACATACAACATAGAATATTCTATTGATTAGGATTCTGCAAATGCAGATAATACTCTGCACACATTGAGAATAATTTAGTAAAGAGAGACATGGTATATAATCTTGTTAAACTTGTTGAATTCCCCTTTTTTCTATTCTGAAATGATATGAACACAGTGGCAGGCAGCAAAATTGTCATCACTATGGGAATACCATTGAATGGAACAATCAAGACCAGATGTCTAGTATATTCCCCAAATCTATTTTGATATGAAATACAGAACATCCCATGGTAAACAGCACAGAAAATAAAACCATTTAAATTGATGTCCATGTGTAAGGTATGCTGGCGATGATTTATGTATTTATTTATGAATTCATACACATCTTCCCAATCCAAGAGAAATAAATCATACACAGCCAAACCATGCTCAACCATCTTTAACTGTGCTTCGATTGAATACCCTTTAGTGTATATAAATGCCTTTAGTGTACAAGTATACCAGTATCTATGCAAGAAAGTGACTATAATCTTGACAGCTGAATTTAATAACAGCCAATGCAGGTTCTAGTCTATTTCACTGATAATTACCATCAGTTAAAATGGATGCAACAATATAACCGAATTCCACTTTGCTGCTTAATCTCCCACCACAGGCTTCATTCTTTATCTGCTGACATCTAATGTGCAGGGGGGTTGTGAGTGGCTATAAAGCAAATGCAGAATATTTTGCCAAGGTCAATAGCTACAAGAGTCTAATGAATGTCTCTTCCAATCCTCTAGCAGAGACAGAGGCAGCAGCTTAAACAAGTTTTGTGCTCTCTCATGCAATAAATTACAAACCCATAAAGGTTTAATATCCAAAAGTATGTTCTGCTAAAAGTTAGCTGTTGTGAGTGATCACAAGGGTGTTTTTTCCCTAGTCCTGGGTAACAAAGTATTTTCAGATTATCCGATAGGGATTTGTTCTTGTTTACAAACAATGTGAAAGAAAGAGACAATTATATGTTTGAGAATTGTACATATTTGTTCTCCCGTGTAGGCTCTGGCTCCTTGTTTATTCCCCAATTCTCCTGTTAGAAAAACCGTCCCATCTGTTAGACTTCAATCCAGGAAAAAATAAAAATGTTTTTCTCCCACAAAGTAAACATCTTGTTACTGTCCCAAGGAAGTGCACATATAAAACACAAATATTTTTTCAACATTATTCACACAAGAGCAGGTGTATTCTCCTCTTTTTATAGAGTATGTATATACCAATGCACTCACAGGGCTAGCTGTGGATACCTAGCTGCTGGGAATTTTTTTTTTTTGCCTTTTTTCAATAATTTATGTCTCATTACATGATTCAAGCGTAAACCTTGCTTTGCTTTAATTTCTAGGTCATTAAAGTGATACTGACACTAAAAAACTACTTTGTAAAATATGAATGTACATTAAAAGTTACCTATAGGTCATGTTGATCGTTTTGTACTGAGAGGTTTGTTTTTGTAAGTAATTGTTAGTTGAAGTTTCTAAACCTGACTGTTTTGCCAACCTGACTGTCCCACCTCAGCCTGTCGGTTAAAGTTTCTAATACTAACAGACTCCGGCTGCAGAAATATGGCAGCCCCCTCATACAGGAACATTGTGCAAATACTTTATGGCAAAGTTATAAGTACTTATAAGTAGCATGATAGATGTAAAAAATTTTTAATTTTTGGTGACAGTATCTCTTTAAAAGACAATTCAACCCGTAACATAAAAAAACCCTACGCTGCGTAGACTGACGAAAGTCACGAAAATTTCTGAAACATTTTCGGAATTTTTCATGACTTTCGGAAAAATGTCACGACTTTCGCTGCATGTGCAGTTGTTCAGGACTGGAATATTACTCCAATTGCGCATGGCTGAAAACGTCGCCCTGTTTCTGAAGTTTACAGAAGAAAAGAAGATGGCTGCCGTGAACTCCAGAGGACAGAATCTACACCGAGGAATAAGTAAAAAGTTAGGGGCATTTGCCCCGGGTACCAGGTAGGCTGGAGGGGAGGAGAGGGGGGTTCTACGTACGGTAGGGGGTAGGGATTTTTTATGTTACGGCTTGAATTCTCCTTTAAGTTCAGGTTACAACTACCTAAGTACCCTCTACCTTCTAACCAAAAGAGCTCCAAAATAGCAGAGGTTCTAGAACCCGCATTGCACTTGAATCCCTAACACCCTCCTCAGCTACATACTTTGCCCTCACAGGGGGAACTACTACTCCTGCATGGAGATTAGGCTTATGATCTAGTCCCTATTTGTGAGAATCTTTTGGTCAGTAGGTAACGAAAACCATATGCCTTCTTCTTCAGTAATATCAGTGCAAAAACCTGTCTCCTACATATCCTTATATGGTAGGAAAGCCGTCTAATTGTGCAAAGATTGTGGGACTAAAATCCTACAACAGTAAGGGGCAGATTTATCAAAGTCAAAGTGAAAATCTGAATTAAAAAAATCCGATCTAATTTTTGTGAACTTCGACTAGGGAATAGTCCAAATTCTATTCAAATTTAAAAAAAATTCGAAAATTAGAATATCGAAATTTATCATGTACTGTCCCTTTAAAAATTCGACATCGACCATTCGCCATCTAAAACCTGCCGAATTGCTGTTTTAACCGATGGAGGACCTCCTAGAACCTAGTTTGAGTGAACTGGTGGACTTTGAAAAATCAAAGTTTTTTTTTTGGAAAAACGGAATCAAATTCGATTAAATGTGCTGTTACTACGATTCGAACAATTTGAATTTGATCAAAAATTGCCGTATTCGATCGAAAACAGACCTATTCGGCAAGAAAATTTCGGTTGCTCTTTTTTAATTCAAATTTCGAAGTTTTTTAATGGGACACTTGATAAATCTGCCCCTAACTGTATTATATAGTGGGACAACCCTAAACCCTGCCACACATACTAATCTTAGGAAGCACTATCTTTGGTTGGTAGGTCCCTAAATGTCTCCTCTCATTTTGAGCACCAGGTGGGTCTTTACTCATTGTAGTGGCAGTGGCATAAATATTGCTTCTTTTTCTCTTATCTACTGCCAAAGCCTTCTTGTTCCTATGATAATCCGTTTAGGATTAACCTGTAGAAGTGCATCTAGTGATCAAATAGTCTGAATTGGGGCTCAATACATTTGGGCCAGATTCAATTCAGTAAAAAAAAAGGATTAGCAAGTGAAAACACATGGAAGTGATTCACTTTGAGATGCAATTCAATTCAGAAAAAAAAGTCTCTCACTGTTTATCAAGTGAAAACTCTATTGAAGTCTATGGGGAAAAAACTGGATCTGAATTTGGAGAAAAGTTTTTTCTACGCGTTTACTTGTGCTACATCATGAGATAACATTTTCTCATGACTTGAACTTGGTCCATCATCTGAAGGTGATGTTTTTTTAGATAAATTCAAAGTAACTGTAAACATAAATTTAAAGAAAATGTAAACCCTCAAAACAAATGAATGTAAAATAGCTCAGACTGCTCTGTTGAGTACTTTCACCATCTAAACTAAATTTTTTGTATTTTTTATGATATTAGCAATTGTAATACTGCTAATAATATGAATTGGAAACAATATTGCCACCTCCTGTTCATTTTGGCTGACCAGACCAGAAAGAAAATTATTGCAGAAATATAAATAGGGAAAGGAAAGTCTTGCTCTGGTCAGTGTTGTGTTATGTTAATTTTTACCCAAACTTTCCAAAAACTAGGGTTATATTTATGTACAAAACAAACACTAATTTTCACAGCTGTAACTCGAAATAATAAAAAATGTAAAACAATTGATGTATATTGGCAGGGAATGAATGGCACTGTCGTCGGTAAACAATGGTTCCCCTTTTGAATGGCTGTCTCTGATTCCAGAGTAAATTGCCTGTAATAACCTTTGATGACTGGCTTTGAATTATCCCAGGGACACAAACACGATCTACTGCAGATGATGAAATTAGGTTTTTCCATGATATAGTTTAGTCATTACATCTAAAAGCACAGAAGATGAAAGTGCCGCAAGATTGCAAAGCTGTTTGTGTCTGAGACGTGTGCAGACAGATCTCTCTGATCAGTATCAACAACAAGGTCTGGAGGTCTTGGCTTTTTTTTCTAATGTAAGCTGTCCCACTATGTGTTGTTCTTCACAGCCTTGACCAAAGTGTAATGATGCAAACACCCATTACATTTGGTTATACTACTGCACTTGTCTGTGTGTAATGGAACTGCATATCAGAGAGGACTGGTTGTTCTCAACCCTCTATTTTCAGGGTACAGAGAAACACAACTTATAGTAAAATAAAATGTACCCCAAAAACTAAGGTGCAGCACAAACATTCCAGTGGAAACTTCCCTGTGTTGTTTAATACATCTTTTCTATGCTCAGATTTTCACTCCTTCTTCCTTAAAGTCACACTGGAAGCTACAACTGTTTTTGACTAAACTAGAGAGATTTAAATATTACTTAAAGGTTTGACTTTCATGTCTTATCTAGATGTCTTTTGAGACCGAAATGTTACCTGTTTAGTAGCGTTGGGGAATTTCATGTTTCGCTTCACAGAAAATATTGCCAAACCACGGAAGATTTCACAAAGCTGTAAAATTTCACCCAAATGCATTGGAGTTAATGGGAAGGTGAGAATATACTTTTGGTCCTCGGCTCTGATACAGCATATTCGCTGCCCTACATTGTTAAAGAATCTTTCCACTATGCTGCAACTGTTCACAGAAAAAAAATCTACTATCTAGATATAATTTCCTCTAGTTGCTCAGGCCAGAAATTCTGAAGTTGAATAAAACTTCCTGTGAGCTTTATTGTTTCTTTGTTGAACGTGAAGGCACAGAGAAATGTTATTGTGGATTAACAGGAAAAAAATTCACTCATCCCTAATGTTTATTGTTGCTCTTGCCATGCACATACAAAACTTGTCATGGGACAAAATCTTTTTGTAGCATCGTTGGCAAGGAGTGAAGTCACCAGAGGCTTTAAGTGCGTTTTCCCCACCTTTAACTCCTAAGGCTTAAAGGAGTAGTAAACCCTTGCTACTAAAATCCCCTACTCCCCTACCCTACATAGACCCCCTCCCTGCTCCCCCCCTCCAACCTAGGTGGTACCTTTGCTAAATGCCCCTAACTCTTTACTTACTTCTTGGTGCAGATTCAGGGCATCGGAGTTCACGGCAGCCATCTTCTAATCTTCGCTAATCTTCGGGAAGTAAGTGCCGCATCAGTGCATGCACAGTTGGAGCAGTTGGAATTTTCTGCGACAACTGTGCATGCACCGAAAGTCACGGAAATTGCCGAAGCGCTGGAAGAAGACCCAAAGATTACCGAAGCGGCTGAAGATGGTTATTATCCCCACTGGAACTATACACACCATTTCACACTACTACAGGTTTACCTGATAACCCACAGCCACAATCCCTTCCCAGAGACTATTATCCCACTGCTACTATAGGTGCCATCTCTCCCTACTATACCTGCTATCCCACATCGACAGTCCCTTCCCAGAGACTATTATCCCACTGTTACTATAGGCACTATTTCTCCTTACTATACCTGCTATCCCACAGCGACAGTCCCTTCCCAGAGACTATTATCCCACTGTTACTATAGGCACTATTTCTCCTTACTATACCTGCTATCCCACAGTCCCTTCCCAGAGACTATTATCCCATTGTTACTATAGACACCATCTCTCCCTACTATACCTGCTATCCCACAGTCCCTTCCCAGAGACTATTATCCCACTGTTACTATAGGCACTATTTCTCCTTACTATACCTGCTATCCCACAGTCCCTTCCCAGAGACTATTATCCCACTGTTACTATAGGCACTATTTCTCCTTACTATACCTGCTATCCCACAGTCCCTTCTCAGAGACTATTATCCCACTGTTACTATAGGCACTATCTCTCCCTATTATAGCTGCTATCCCACAGCAACAGTCCCTTCCCAGAGACTATTATCCCACTGTTACTATAGGCACTATTTCTCCTTACTATACCTGCTATCCCACAGTCCCTTCCCAGAGACTATTATCCCATTGTTACTATAGGCACCATCTCTCCCTACTATACCTGCTATCCCACAGCGACAGTCCCTTCCCAGAGACTATTATCCCACTGTTACTATAGGCACTATTTCTCCTTACTATACCTGCTATCCCACAGTCCCTTCCCAGAGACTATTATCCCACTGTTACTATAGGCACCATCTCTCCCTACTATACCTGCTATCCCACAGCGACAATCCCTTCCCAGAGACTATTATCCCACTGTTACTATAGGCACTATTTCTCCTTACTATACCTGCTATCCCGTAGCGATAGTCCCTTAACAGAGACTATTATCCCACTGTTACTATAGGCACTATTTCTCCTTACTATACCTTCTATCCCACAGCCACAGTCCCTTCCCAGAGACTATAATCCCACTGCTACTATAGACACCATCTCTCCCTACTATTCAGTACTTGCTATGCCACAGCCATTGTCCTTTCCATAGGTGCCACCAAGATGTAAACATCAGATGTGTTTTTCCACACCCTTCTACCTATAACTAGGGCTCTGCCGCTCCTTACAGTATGTGCGGGGCCCAGGAAATACAGTACATGCCCTAAAGACATCTGTGCTTCAACCTACTATAATATGAGAAATATATGAGGAGATCAAATCTACATCTGAAGTTTTATTTATAATATTATACACATGACAAAACTGGATCTACATCTGGAGATTTACAAATATTTATTCAGCATATGGAATTTTCTTCTAAATTGTGAAACATCCATCAAATAATACTTGTAAACCTCCATTACAGAGTGTAATAAAATAATTATATATATGCACATTCATCAATACACATCAGAAGCACCTTTTTTACTGTGTGCAAGCCAGAGGTAATAAAAATGTAAACATTACTTTAAGATCGTCAGAAGCCTTGATAAAACAAAGTAAAGAGGCACAGCAAGTATTTCAGTAGGGTTAATCTTTAGCCTTTCGATGTGGCTTCCATAGCAACTGAGTTAATACTCTTAATCCTAGGTGAGACAAGCCTTAGGATATAGTATGTAAGAATTGCTGTGCAACTTACTCCCTTCACTTACTCCCTTAACCCATTCAGAGACAAAAATAAATTTATTTTTTTTAAATGTTCTTTTCAAGAAATACAATGACTCAAATTGAAAAACATGTTCAACCAATTTACCCTGGCTATCAGAGCATTCACCCTTATTTGTGTCTCTCCATTTATTAGTATTAGCAAAGTCTCTGCAGTTCTTCTGTTCAAAGCTTTAGTAGCCGTTAGGTTCAGAGGTCCTTTCCTATATGGGCTAGGCTCTGCTTCTCCTCTTATGTGTGCAAGGATCTGCTTCAATCAGGGTCAGTGTAGGATCATTGCATAGAATAAAGAAATATATATGTAAGCAGAAGGATGTCAGTACTGGTCTTTATGGTGATTTTCTTAAGGGCTTACTGTGCACCTTTTTTTATATGGTAAAACCTCTTCTTTATGCACTCCTGGATGTTTTTTTTTTTGAAGTACATAACCTACAACGTCCAGTTTCAAGTCCATGTCATGTTGTTGAATGGATAGTGTAATAGCAGAACTTTGCAATGGTCTTATTTTATATTCTGCTTTATCCAGTTTTTTTCTCTTGTAACTAAATAATGCAATTAGCATTTATTTACACATACAGAATATGGAGCGTTTATATTACCAGATATAACAAATTCTTACAGTACACAGTATTATACAGTAAATAATGAGAATGGGTTGTCAAAAAGAGGCCACACTGTTGGCGCTGGAAGAGTTTTCGCTGGAATACACAAGAATCGCTGTCATAATGCTAAATGATAAGGGATTGGCCAATGCTGCTTTCTGGGACATTGATAAACTGGAGCCATTTTCACTAGATTAAAGAGACAATCACTTTCATAAATATTAAATTTCCATTTTTATAAGAAACAGAGGTTCTACCAGAGCTGTATCTGTAGGAGCAAGATTGTTATGCACACAGAATCTTTTTTCAAATGTGTGCTTTAAATAGCAGAGTCAAAATCAATATGTTCCAATACTTATGTTTAAGGTTGATTGTATTGGGTTTTTTAGCCACCATTAAGAATCATAATGACATTGCTGTTGTACTTTTAGATACCAATGCTGTTTGAGCTGTCTGGAAGTATTCCAATAAAGCTAAAATAGAAGAAATTCTTGTCTAGAATACAATATATTGTGGTGTGAATGTTAGTGCCCCATAACTAAAAAGGTTCAACAATTTGTGTAAGGGGGGGGAACAATTTAAGCACATTCTTTATTGAAGTGGGGTCATTTACTTAAAGGGATACTATCATGGAAAATATGTTCTTTTCAAAATGCATCAATTAATAGTGCCGCTTCAGCAGAATTCTGCACTGAAATCTGTTCAAAAGAGCAAACATATTTTTTTATATTTAATTTTGAAATCTGACATGGGGCTAGACATATTGTCAGTTTCCCAGATGCCCCCAGTCATGTGACTTGCGCTCTGATAATCTTCAGTCACTCTTTACTGCTGTACTGCAAGTTGGAGTGATATCACCCCCTTCTTTCCCCCCAGCAGCCTAACAACAGAACAATGGGAAGGTAACCAAATAGCAGCTCTCTAACAGCTGCCTGGTAGATCTAAGAACAGCACTCAATAGTAAAATGCAGGTCCCACTGACACACATTCAGTTACATTGAGTAGGAGAAACAACAGCCTGCCAGAAAGCAGTTCCATCCTAAAGTGCTGGCTCTTTCTGAAAGTGAGATAGCTGTCTACACATCAATACTACAACTAAAAAAATACACTTGCTGGTTCAGAAATTAAGTTTTATATGGTAGAGTAAATTATTTGCAGTGTAAAAAGTGCAATTTAGAAATAAAAACTACATCATAAAAACCATGACAGAATCCCTTTAAATTAGTTCTACAACCATACCATTTTTTTAAAAATAATGAATGAAATTTAATCATAAGCTGCTTTCCAATATGTCATCAATCATCAATTACACATTTTCAATGTTTTCAAATTATTTGTAAATGCACTTTCTGCTATCAATCCCTTTCTGCTATCTGGGTCTGACTCTTACAACAACACAGGTCATTCATGACCCTGGAGGGCGCAAATGCTCATTTCTGAAAGTGGATTTTTCATCCAATGAGCGCTGGATGAAAAATCCCTTAACACAAAAACTGTATTGATAAGGGTCAGGACCTTACAGGTGCCAAAATCAATAGTTTTATGGTCCAAGTCACAGTCAAATCTATTGAGGGAAATAGTAATTTCCTGGACCTCCAACATTTAACATTTGCAAGTTTTTGGGGCATTGTGGAAGTATTTTAGGCTGTGAGTACATAACACTTGTGAGGCTTGTTACTTGTGCACCCAGTATACAATAATACAAGTCTAGTCTACTAGAGATGGACAACATGACCACTATTAGGTCAATGCTGAAAATGTTCTAATGGTTACATGTTCACCACAAAAGCACCTGTAAAAATCATTACACAACTGCGCTAGCATATAACTGTTCTACTCTTTGTTCGGGAGCCAGGATTTGAAACAGATTAGGATCTATGCCTCATTTAGGATTTGCTACAAGAGAATCATTTGTCTCTTTCATATTGAACTGTGAGTCAGGGCATTGAAAATCAATCATCTCAGCATATAAAACAAGTCAGCAACCGCTCTGGCGGTTTCTTTAATCAGCGTCAAGATTGCATCTTTAGGGCATGCTACTCGTAAAATCAATGTGCAAAATATACTTGTATATGGACTGAGGTAATAAATAAAAAAATATCAATATTACTTTTCCTGGGTTCTATGAAATTGCCACTTTTACAAGCCCTTTAGCATAAGATATTGGCCTGAGCCAGCATTGCAGGATGCTATTGCACACTTCCTTCTATTGATAGCCAGTGAAAGAATCAGACTTTATTGGAAATGCTGTAGTTGTATCCTTTCTAGCTCAAATATAATTGGAACTCTGTTCTGACTATCAAGGGACCCTGTGGCTTGCTCCAACATATCCAAAAGCAATTCACTGGAACACAGGGGTAGTGCTGGCAGGGCAAGCCCTTGCTCATTTATTGCGGAGTGCAACATTTCAGGGTAAGACAAAACATAAGAAACGTAAGAAAGGGGTAGGAAAGTTGCACTCTGCAAAAAGATAGCCCGGCTTGCCTGCCAGCACCACCCCTGTGTGCCAGTGAATTTCTTTTGGTTCCATGTTGATTGAGAGGTAGTCGATTCCTCTCTAGCTGTGCACCGGGTATTCAACTTAACTGGAGCGCCAGGGTGTGTGAGTAGGATCTGCTTTCTACCAAGTTACTCCAACAGAACACTTACATTCCACTTTTGTAGTTGTATGAGCCCTAACATATGTTGAAGTATTCCCATGCAGCGCTATGGTCGACAGTACAAGGTACACTTTAAAGTGGATCACCATTACCAGAACGTACCCACTCATTAACCTTGGTGGAAGTATAAGCTTCTTACTTGTGTCACAGTCATCCACTCCTAAAGCACTTCAACAGTGTATCTAAAGCTATTAATGGCTATACATGTATAGGACCTGTTATCCAGAATGATTGAGATCTCGGGGTATTTTTCTGTAATTTAGATATCCATATCTTTAGTTTATTGAAAAATCATTTAAACATAAATTAAACCCAATAGGATTGTTTTGTCTCCACTATGGATAAATTATATCTTAGCTGGGATCAAGTACACAGTACTGTTTTATTATTACAAAGAAAAAGGAAATAATCTTTAAAAATGTTAATTATTTGCTTATTATGGAGTCTATGGAAGATGGCCTTCCTGTAATTCAGAGATAATGGGTTTCCAGATAATGGATCCCATACCCGTATCTCCTTCTTAAGAGTTCCAACCCTGACATATTTAATGATTTTTAATAATTTTCAATTTTTTATTTAATTTTAGCCTATAAAACTAGATGACTTTGGATGTGTGTGTGTGTGCCTGGAGTCCTCGTTGCACAATAAAGTGTATCTGCTTAAGGAATGCTGAGATCTGCATGTCCTTGCTAAGTGTTCTGCACCTGTTTGGTAAAACTCTCTGGGGTGCTGTAATGAAAAGTCCTAAATTGCCCACATCTAATAAGCCATAGTATTCATATGTTTCTTGTAAAGGCTAGCTGGTATTTGGATGCTATGTATTTTGCACAAAAAAGTTGGGATAAAAAACAAAAGTATTCTGTGCATAGAAAATCACAATGGCTGTGAAAAACACCATTAGACTATTTTGGGAAAAGATGCTGCATCAAAAAAAGTTGTGGAGGAAACGTTTGTTGAAAAAAAACATAAAATGACTTCAATGTGTTCTAAATTGTCCAAATGGAGACAGCAGTTCTGTGGAGGAGAGGCTCATACCCCAACATTTTCAACATTTGGATACAAATCCTACATCCAAGCCACTTTCAGAACTTTGGTTACCTACAGCAGGGAAACAGTTCCCATTAGGGTTGCCACCTTTTCCCGATGGGAACTCCAGGTGGGGGTGGGCCAATGACATTATGGGGGTTGGGCCATGACTTCGCACAGGTGGGTCTGGTGGGACAGGTGGCAACCCTAGCTCCCGACCATTCAGTACCTGGTACTATGCACTTGTGCTGCAGGTCACACATTTTTACAAATATTGGTAATCTACACAGTGGTGTGATGGCTAGCACTGCTGCTTAGCAGTACTGGTGTTTTGGGTTTGATTCCCATCAGGACAATATGTGTCTGTGTGAGTTTCTCCAAAAATAAAGAGGCAGAGTTGATTCTCAGTTCCAGGCTGCAGTTGTGCTTTCTGCACTAGAAGAGATGAATTTCTGTTTTTTAAATTTTCTAGGAGCAGAATTTACTGCCCCTGGTAACAGGCAGGGTGCCTCCCTATATAAAGGCAGGATAATTGATTCACCAACCATAGTATGCATTGCATCCCTTCCTATTTATTCACTAAATACCCCAGCAACGATTTCCCCATTCTTATATGTAGAAGTTCAAGAGCCTTTCCTTTTCTGGTGATAAAACGTTATTTCAGGAGCATTCCTTTTGTCTTTTTGTATTAATTTAAAAAAAAAAATATTGATTGCATTTATGCAGTGCAATATTTACAATATAACCCACGCATTTCTACTTGTAATACAGGGCAAATAGCATTGAGTGAAAACCCTGACCTTTGTTTACAAAAGCTTAAATAATGAAGTGAGTCTTATATGGCTGGCCATACAGCTCTGTGCAAGGTAGAAGGTAAAACCCAGAGTTCCATTTCTACATTGCAGTCAGGTCCCTTATAAAACTCTTTCTCTCTTCTAATGTAAAACATCCCACAGTGACCAGTCTTCCTTTCTTTTTTTTAAGTTTTAATTTTTTGAGTTTTGCTCAATAAACAGAAATGAAAACAATAAATAAGTTGTTTAACATCAATATGCAGGCTTATACTCAGGGAACAGGGAAACACATGCACTGAGGGAGATGTTGCAAGATCAGGCCAGTCTTCCTTTCTAATTAAATTCTTCCAACTCTTAATTAATTTTCCCTTCTGTTCCAGCTCTATAAAGAATATTCGTATATCTAACTATAGCACATATGCAGGGCTCCAAATCATAGCCTACAGAAAACTTAAAGTTAATGACCTAATGAGCCATTTCTAAATAAAGGATCCGGTCTAGCGACCAATCATGATAATGCTATGAATTTCCATCTCACTGCACAAATAGTAGGCCCACGGGCTTGATTAGAAAACATAAAAATATGTTTAATCATTCTGATCTGGAACTCTTATATATTCAATTAATATATGAATTACCCATAGACTTCAATAGAGTTTTCACATAAAAAAATGAGATATATTTTTCTGAATTGAATTGCATCTCAAATTGAATCTTGTCCATGACTTTTCATGTGATAAACCTTTTGCTCACTAAATTGAATCTATCTCTATGTATCTCACTCTTAATTGGCTTCCACAATAAATGCTGTTGCTAGGCTCATACCATTAGCAACCACTCCTCTACTTTCATGCCATTCTGCTAGACTGAACACTGGCTTCTCTAACTTTCAGAATACAATTCAAACTAATGGCTCTGACATACAAAGCATTGCACAACTCTGCCTCATTCTATATTTGCTAAGTTATCTCCAGGTACTCACCAAACCACTTGTTACAATCCTCTACTGACCTACTCCTTAACTTCTCACTCATTTCCTCCCTTTTTCTCTGGAATTCCCTCTCACATTCCATCTGACTTCGTCCCATACTTCCTGCCTTTCGATTACCTTCATGTACCTCAACATAGCTTCAGTGTACACTTCATGCGATTTCCACTAGCTAAATGCAATGCTCAATGGCACACCTCTCCCCTTTGCTCAATCCTGATATTGCCCATCGGTACACCATTAGTGTCAGATCAAAAATGGTCAAAAGGCCAAATTACCTAAAAATAAAAAGGAAAATGAATCATTTATATAAAGCTTTTCCCCATGGGATTCAAAAGACTTTACAGCAAACAAGGCAGCTTTTATAGCCACATTAAGTATGTAGGTATGTTGGGACACAAGGAGATTTAGTGATTTGTCCAGGGTCACAATGAGCTGGCCCTGGTAATCAATACAGGGTCTTCTGTACATCTTTGTGCTCAAAAACATGGATATTAAAATTCAATACCCCAAGACACATGCAGCTCTCAGCTTAAGTGTAATAGTTAACTTTTATCATTCATCTTAGACAGCAAACTAATTTGTATGAAGGCACTTGCTACTCCCCACTAGCTTTAAGCCATTAAAGCAGCAACTCTGCTGGAACTAGTAAGAAAATGATGTGGCAGCTTAGCTAAAACCTTTGCTAATGTTGGCAGGAAGATTTCCATACAGTATAAGCCATAGATCCAAATATACTGTAAATAAACTGAATATAGCAATGAATGAAGACAGAGTTGGGTAAAGTACAGAATGGAACATAATTATGATAAATTGTTGCGAATATAATCAAATACATCCAGCTACAAGAATGATTTAGAACATGATTGCGAAGGAGCTGTATAATTTGGACACCTATAATGTTTTTCTCATTGTTACTTTCAGAGAGATTCCTCGGTTGTGAAGGGAAATGTAGACCAAACAGGCTCAGCTGTTATTATATTGCAACATCAAACAACATAATATCCCAGCAGTGCTCCTGTGTTCATACTCATGGAAAAATGAAAACATAAGCAGGTAAAGGGATAATAATGTGGAAAATCTGGTAGTTATTTCTGCCAGAGCTTATATCGTGGGGATGGTGTATTTTTTAGGGATACGGCTTCTTAAACGTCCTGGCTGCTGGAGTATTACAACTCAGGTCGCTCCCCACTCTTCTCTTTGGGAGTTAGCAGCAATCTGACTGCCTAAGGCACTCCTTAGATAGTTGGATTAATATTTGAGGGCTGCTTTAGTCTCAAAAACATTGCAATATGAAAAAAAGAAGTGCCCAGAGATTCTGTATCCTGGGAATGGCATGAAAAAATGTTCAAAAGTTAGAAATTTGAAACTGATAGTATGAGATGTGCAGTGGTTGGCTACACTAGTGAAAATGAGCACAGAGTACATCAGAGTTACCCACAAATAAAAGAACATATCACTGGAATTATGGTACTGTATTAGCCACTAGAGATGGCGCGAACTGTTCGCCGGCGAACTTGTTCGCGCGAACATCGGGTGTTCGCGCTCGCCGGAAGTTCGCGAACGTCGCGCGACGTTCGCCATTTTGGGTTCGCCATTGTTGGCGCTTTTTTTTGCCCTCTCACCCCAGACCAGCAGGTACATGGCAGCCAATCAGGAAGCTCTCCCCTGGACCACTCCCCTTCCCTATAAAAACCGAAGCCCTGCAGCGTTTTTTCACTCTGCCTGTGTGTGCTGAAGAGATAGTGTAGGGAGAGAGCTGCTGCCTGTTAGTGATTTCAGGGACAGTTGAAAGTTTGCTGGCAAGTAATCGTTTTGATACTGCTCTGTTATTGGAGGGACAGAAGTCTGCAGGGGTTTGAGGGACATTTAAGCTTAGGTAGCTTTGCTGGCTAGTAATCTACCTTCTACTGCAGTGCTCTGTATGTAGCTGCAGTGGGCAGCTGTCCTGCTTCTGATCTCATCTGCTGACTGCTGCAATAACAGTAGTCCTTGTAAGGACTGCTTTTATTTATTTTTTTGTTCCAATACAGAGCAGTATCAAGCAGATTACTAGCCAGCAAACTTACTATCATCTGTCCCTGAAATCACTAACAGCTCTCCCCCTACACTATCTCTTCCAAGCACACACAGGCAGATTTTTCAGATACATTTTTGCCCTTGATCCCCCTCTGGCATGCCACTGTCCAGGTCGTTGCACCCTTTAAACAACTTTAAAATCATTTTTCTGGCCAGAAATGTCTTTTTTAGATGTTAAAGTTCGCCTTCCCATTGAAGTCTATGGGGTTCGCGAACCGCTCGCATTTTTGCGCAAGTTCGCGAATATGTTCGCGAACTTTTTTTCCGACGTTCGCTACATCCCTATTAGCCACACAGCAGTTCTAAAATAAAAGGAACTAAAGGTGACATGTTTATCCACTAAGTGGAAATACACTGCAAGATTTCAGAACATAGCAGTTGCTTTAGTCAGCCTAAAAAAAGAACCTGTACGTGTTCTGAAATATGGTGTGTTCTTAAACTGCCCCTGCAATGTGTATTAATTTCTGGTTTACATTTACTGCATGGATGCCAAATATTATGTGGTTATGGGCAGAAAATGTAATTATGCGAGAGATTCTGAAGGGCACGTGCTCTGTGATTGCTAATTCTGGAGAATGGCCAGTATGCAAATAATGTAACTGAAGAAGGTTTAAATAATTCAGGTATTGTGCATCTCTCTCATAAGTATCCTCATCGACAAGATATGGGTCGCTTTTTGCTCTATAGAGGAACTATCCATGGAAAGAGGAAAAATAGAGGTGCATAGAGTTTATTTAAATCTCTGGAGGTGTCTTCTGCAGTATCAAACTGCGTCAGAGACCAATCATTTTACAACAAACAAATCATAAATCTAAAAGATCAGAAGATCAAGGGTTTAGGAATCATCCAAGACGGGGGGGGGGGTCATTATGCCCATATTAGTATACCTCGGCTACCAATCAAACACAATGTTTTCAGCATTCTATATGCAACAGTAGTATTTGTAATTGTGTTTTGTGGTTGTGTGTTGCTGCAATTGGGCAGCTGTTGGTGCAAGTACGCATTTTGAAGGATAAATTAGGCACAACGTAACTGCATTAAGGTATATGTGTGTCTTCTGTTGTTGGAACACAAGGAAGTGTTACAGAACAGTAAAGACCCTGGATGAATTTAGTGCCAGGGCAAAGAAACCAGATTATAAAAGAATGTATTCTTTATGTTTTTATGACCCTCCATGCAGTTTAATACAAAGCAAAGACATAATACAACTTGACATTTTATATTTTACTGTCCGTAATTCTGCTCATCCCATTCTTCCAATCATACCTGGATAGTTATCTTTAAGATAGTCTTGCAAATTAGGAAGTATTAAGCCCCTTCCCTAATTTAAAATGAGTTTCCAACCATTCTCTTACATTTTGATTAACGGGCAGGATCTGTCATGCCCCCTACTGTATGCATCATATACATGGTCCATTAACAGCTGATGTGGCTGATTCAGGCATGGTAATAAGTAAGATTTTTAGTTAGTCATATGGTGACTGATGGTGTAGAAATTTATTTTCAAGTCTTGATTGTGCCGTAGAGTGGGTTGAAGCCCCTGCCTATTCTATAATTGGTTACATAGATCTGAAATGTGACAGGGTTGGAAAAATGCATTTCAGGTTTATAGATAATATATACAAAACAAATAAGCAGGCACTCTTTTCATCAAGGTTTGAACTCTTATCTGTGACCTCTTAGCTTCTAAGTTCAAATATTTCCATCTGCGTCTCCCTGTTAATTAAATTTGTTTCTCTCTGTGTGGGCTATGACTCCAAATATGCACTGTATAAACACAGTCCAAGTGTTTACCAAATGCATATTTCTTTAAAAAATCCATAAAGGCTTAGGTTTATGCTTAAAAGTCTACTACGTAGCTGTACGGCTACTGTTTGTATATAACGAAAAAAAACACCAAGACATATTTAAGTTTAAAATCGCAAAGCCTTTATTAATAAATAACTTACCAATACTCCACTTGCGCACCTTTTCAGAAAAGGCGACAGGGCAACGATCCATTGTGCGGTGCTCAATTTCTCCTCCCTGCCTTCTATAAGAGATAGCCAGGGAGGAGAAATCGAGCGTCGCACGATGGATCACCGCCCTGTCGCCTTTTCTGAAGAGGAGCACAAGCGGAGTTTCGATAAGTTATTTCTAAATAAAGACATTGGAATTTTAAAGTTAACTATGTGTTGGTGTTTTTTTTCGTTATATACAAACACATTTTTAAAAAAACATTTTTGATGTTACTGGTCCTTTATGTCTCCTAAAAAAAACATTGAAACATTAAATAAACCCAATAGACTGGTTTTGCTTCCAATAAGGATTAATTATATCTTAGTTTGGATCAAGTACAAGCTACTGTTTGATTATTACAGAGAAACAGGAGATCATTTTAAAACATTTGGATTATTTAAATAAAATGTAGTCTGTTGGAGATGGCCCTTACTAAATTCGGAGTTTCCTTATAACAGATCCCTTACCTGTACTGTAGTGATGGATGAATTTCTCCCGTTTCAATTCACTGAAAAATTCTCTAATTCACGAAATGCGAATTTTGACGCCGGAGTCAACATTTTATTTACTCTGGCACCAATTTGACGCACATTAAAGTCAATCACTACTGTACTGCTTATATTACTGATTATTTTTATTCCAAAAAACTCTTATTGGGTATTGTATAGCACCCACACCATCCACAGAAATTAAGCGGTTGTATTTGCCAGAAAAAGCTCTACCTATGTTCAAAAATACTGAGACTTTTTTCCCCCTCTTTGGCTTTAATACAGTGTATATTTGTCCCACAATTCAATCACAATGTAATTTTCTGGTGTTAAAAATCCATCCATGAACATGTACTATAATCATGTAAAAGAGAACTATTACATTTTTTTTCTGTAATTATATATACAGCATTTCTACTATAAGATTCTAATCTACCTGCCAATTTGCATAATGGAAATACTTTGCGTGATTAAAATGTTCCAGTTATTAGTACCAGACACACACCCCTCTCAATCTGCTGGATTTATTTTCCTGGCATAGTAAATGTGTAATCCTCTTGATTAGCCAAGAGGCAGGGAAAATGCATTTACACCTCAGTGCTGCAGGCAAGAGAGCCCCGGTTTCTTTCAGTACACTGTGCTTTCTAGACCTGTTTAGGACAGATAAACTCAGTGCAAACTTATCTAACATCACAAATACTGGATCACATTTACCTCTTAATGAGAAATATATGCAATGATGCACACAAAACAAGTTACAGAAAAAATGACTACAGAAACATCTGACGTTGTTGGTAGTCAATCAGCATCAGAATAAACTGAGATTAGAAGAATAATCATAGATGGGATCTCTTATCTGAAAACTTTTATCCAGAAAGCTCCAAAATACATCAATGTTGTTTCACATAGTGGCCCATTTAATTTTTTTTTAAAAAAGCTTCACTTTCAAACCACTTTGCCTGGTATTTGGGATAAGCAAACATTTACAATTTTGTGGCAAAATTTGCAATTTCATTAGCCGTGAAAATTTTCACAAATCCCTGCTATAATTTTCCCACAAGGTTTATTTTGCCAGGAAAGAAAAAATTGGGCTAGATTCAATTCAGTGAGAAAAGGTTATCTCATTGTTTATCACGTGAAAATTCATGGACGAGATTCAATTTGAGGAAAAATTTTTTTTATCCTAATTCAGTTCCTGTTTTTTCCCCTGTAGACTTCAATTGAGTTTTAACGTGATAAACATTGAGATAAGTTTTTCTGAATTGAATTGCATCTCAGATTGAATCTCGTCCATGAGTTTTCACATGGTA
The DNA here is from genome assembly GCA_038501925.1 of Xenopus petersii. Classification (NCBI taxonomy): domain Eukaryota; kingdom Metazoa; phylum Chordata; class Amphibia; order Anura; family Pipidae; genus Xenopus; species Xenopus petersii. Next base: position 43,043,138 of record CM076684.1, on the reverse strand, counting down.
AACCTTTTTCTCACTGAACTGAATCTGAACCATTGTCTTTTGTGCCCGACAAAAACAATGTAGATAATGTATCTGTTTCTGCAATACAAAATACAAGCAGAAAATATAGAAGATAAATATTTTGTATTTTATATATACATTAACAAATAAGCCCAGATACTGTTATTTAGAGAAATGGTAGTATGCCCATTTTCCTGGAGTGAAATCCTCTTTTTTTAAAGTGAATTGCAGCTCTCAGAAAAACTTCCAAAGAAATAGCAAATGGACTTTTTCTCACAACATTCCCGGCTATCTATATCTGTGATCTATGATAGTGTTTCATTAGCAGCGATAGAATGAAAAACGTTCCCTTGAATTCATAGAATTGCTCTGAGATGCATTTAATAAGGGATGCCTCCCGGATTAGTCTCACTGCTTCTTCTCTTCTTATCTCTACAGAGATGCTAAGGGCATCAGGATGGCACTGGAATAAAAAGCAATTTCTAACATTCCCAGGCACAAGCAATATATTAAACTGTTTTCGTATGATGTTTCCATACTGAAAGGATTTAAATTGTTACTAAGATTGCAGCTCTACCTGCAATACCTGAAGATACTGTTGTTTATCTAGTGGTCCTGTATTATACCGATTACACTCATGGATCACATACTGTAAAAAAAAATAGATATCTAATCTAATGTGCAACCTTTTTGTATATCAGTGTTGATGTTTTTTTTCTACAACCACCTGGGACATAAACATGAATTTTTATCATAAATGTGTCCCTACTTTTTACTACTGCCCTTTTCCTGGACTCCTTGAAACAGCATACACCATGGGTTTTATCCCACCCCCAAGTTGATTAGGAGAGGCCCCTCAACCCCACCTACTTTTTTATTTCTATATCAGACCCTCCTCCAGCTCAGTTCCCTGTCTTTTTTCCTGACCTTGTTGATTGGGACTATGTTTGAAGAGTTTTTTCTTTTTGACTCACCTGGGTGTCGTGTCCATGCACCCTTCCAGAGCCAATTCTCTCGTCCTCTCTCTCTGCTCAGAGGTCCCTTCCTAACCCCGCCTCTAGACAGTGGATGGTTGGGAGCCCTGTTAGGTGGCCAGGTCAGGTTTGTGCCTCTTAAAGGGGAAGGAAATGTCCTCGGCGCTAACCCCCCTCCCTCCTCCCCCCTGGCCTACCCCTCCCGCTGGGCAAATGCCCCTAACTTGTTACTTACCCTTCTGCGCAGGTCCAGTCCACGGAGTTCACAGGCGACATCTTCTTCCACGCGATCTTCTTCCTCCTTTGACTGGCGTTTTGGCGCATGCGCAGTAGGATCATTTCGCCGGTACGGATCTACTGCGCATGCGCCAAAAGTCACGCGCATGCGCAGTAGATCGTACCGGCGAAATGATCCTACTGCGCATGCGCCGGTCAAAGGAGGAAGAAGAACGCGTGGAAGAAGATGTCGCCTGTGAACTCCGTGGACTGGACCTGCGCAGAAGGGTAAGTAACAAGTTAGGGGCATTTGCCCAGCGGGAGGGGTAGGCCAGGGGGGAGGAGGGAGGGGGGGCAATACACGGGAAGGGGGGAGGGGGGTTAGCGCCGAGGACATTTCCTTCTCCTTTAAGGCTGATATCAGAGGGGTTATCCAACAAGTTTGGTTGCCATGGTCAGTATTGGTAGTTACAGAGTTTGTAACGCTAGTTTGACGCATCGTCAATACGCCAATAGGTCTATGCGCGGGAGTCAACGCGCCGGCATCAACATGCAAATGTCAGTGTAAATGCGCTGGCGTAAATGTGCTGGAGACGCTAGTTGTGGCTGTTTGAGACTGCGTTTCTGCTTTTGCTACTCGGCTCTGAGGTGTTCTTTCACGCCTTCCCCGTAAATACTATTAATTGCTGTGTTACAGGGGAGTTATAAAATAATTATATTTATGGGTTGGTGTTTATTGTTTTATAGTTAGCACAAGAATATGTCGGAAAATTCCTCTAGTGGTCCACCAGAAAGAGGTAATAGGTGAATCATAGTTGGTAAGTATTAGGGATTAAAAGAGAGACAGATTTTGGATAATGATAAGTGCTTATTCTGCAGCAATCCTATGAGCTATGATAATATGGCTGTCTAACATTGAAGAAGCATTGATCAATCAGGTAGAGAGAGAAGCAATATAGTAGCGGCTTTATCTGAGATTAAGTTAGCAGCAGAATTTTTTGTGGAAGCTTCTATGGATCTAGTAAGACTGGCAGCTAGGTCTACAGTTCTCTCAGTAGTAGCCAGTCTTTGGTTAAGAAGTTGGGCAGCCGATGCAGCTTTAAAGGTGAATATTTGTACATTACCGTTTGTTGGCTCTATGCTTTTTGGTCAGAAGCTGGATGACATCATTAAGCGAGTATCAAGTGGTAAGAGTTTTTTTCTTCCTCAGGATAGGAATAGAAGGCGCACAGGATATTTTCAACAATCCTTCAGACAAAATTTTAGACATTTCAGAACATATAGACCTGGAAAATCTTTTGGAAGATCACAGTCATGGAGAGGAGGTCAGAGTGCCTTGTTGCGAGGTCAGAGAGGCAGAGCTTCTTCTTCAGGTTCAGGTTCGTCTGCCTTTCATCCATATAGAGGATTCTGAAATGAGGCCAGCCCAGAATTTGGCGGTCGGGGGAAAGTTGAAAGCCTTCTTGAAAATCTGGGCAACATGGTGCACCGACTCATGGGTACTAGACATACTACAAGGAGAGTACAGATTAGAATTCAAGAAGGTTCCTCCTCAGAGATTTCTACTATCCAGAATTCCACTAGAATCAAAGAAAAGACAAGCGCTACAGGAATCTTTAAGAAAATTGCTTTTACACGAGGTAATAATAGAAGTACCAGAAGAAGAAAGAAGAAAAGTTAGGAAGATATTCTCCTCTGTTTCAGGTTAAGAAGCCATCAGGCGAATATCAGGCAATCCTGGACCTCAAGATAGTAAATCGTTATCTAAACATTTGCTCCTTCAAGATGGAATCCCTAAAGCTCATAAGCGCAAGTATTCTCAGAGAAGATTGGCTAGTTACAATAGATCTCAGAGATGCTTACTATCATGTTCCTATAAGTCCAGAGGATCAAAGGTTTCTAAGATTTGCGGTTGGCTCCCAGCATTTCCAGTTCACTTCCCTACCTTTCCGACTTTCAACATCTCCGAGAACATTTACGAAGATTCTGATTGTTTTAGTAGCACAACTGTGGTTGTCGGGGATCTAATTATTTCATTATCTGGATGATTTGCTGATAAAAGCTTCATCCAAAGTAAAGTTATTAGCAGATATAGAGAAGGTGATTCACAGTCTTCAGGCTCATGGTTGGATCATCAATTGGGAGAAGAGCAACTTGGATCCAAAGCAGGAGATAACGTTTTTAGAGGCCATGATAGATTCTCAGAAAATGACTCTTTCTCTTACAGTTCAGAGGAAAATGGTGATTATCCAAGAGATGGAAGAATTTATGAGGACTGTCAGAGTGTCGACAAGAGAAATTATGAGGATATTAGGTCTAATGACCTCATGTATAGGACTGGTGCCTTGGGCTCAGTGGCATTCCAGAACATTGCAAGGTTGGTTCCTCACTGTCTCCAACTGCCTCTAGAAATCCAACAGGAGTTACAATGGTGGATAGTCCCAGAGAATTTAGACAGGAGCTGTCAGATGGGGAAGATGCAATGTAAAGTTTGGACCTTGGATGCTTCTGCCTCAGGATGGGGCACAATTTCAGAAGCGATTCGCTCAAGGAGTGTGGGAATGCAGACAGATAAATCTGTCATCAAATATACTGGGAATAAGAACCTTGTGGGAAGCTATTCAAGCCTTTACTCCACTCGTGAAAGGTCGGTCCCTTCTTTGCAGATTAGACAATGTCACAGTGGTGAAGCAGGGAGGGACCAGAAGCCCATCCCTTCTCAAGGAAATTGCTCAGATTATGGAATGGGCATAATATTAGCTGGACAATCTATCAGCCCTATATTTGCCAGGCAGTCAAAACGTTGGCACAGATTTTCTGAGCCGAGCTCAGGTACAGCCAGGAGAATGGGAGCTACAGCCCACGGCTTTTAATTTCATCATTAAAATCTGGGGTTGCCCAGAAATAGATCTATTTGCAACCTCTTCCAACAGGAAGGTACAGAGGTTCATGTCAAGATTACCTATGAGGGGTGCGGAAGCAGTGGATGCTCTAACAGCACCTTGGGAATTCAATCTGGGGTATGCTTTTCCTCCAATTCCATGAATCCTTCCGCTATTGAAGAAGATTGTAGTAGAGAAGGTGATAATAATAATGATTGCTCTGCGTTGGCCCCGCAGACTTTGGTTTCCGATATTATCGGGACTTTCAATGAGTGCTCCAATTCAGTTGAATCAGTTTTCCAATCTTCTCCAGCAAGGACCAATAGTCCATCCAAATCCCCAAGTATTAAAACTTACTGGCTTGGAGATTGAAAGGTTAAGGCTGAGTAGTTCAGGTTGTTCTGATAAAGTTATATCTACTCTATTGGCTGCCAGAAAATTGTCTACCAGAAGTACCTATTATAGGATCTGGGATAGATTTGTACAGTGGGGCCAGGAAAATGGTGTTAATACATCACATCCTAAGACGTTGGAGGTCTTAGAGTTCTTACAATCTGGGCTTGACTTGCCTTAGCCCATATTTCGTAAAATCTAAACATTTACAGGAGAACTAAAGCCTAAAAATGAATATACCTAAAAATGCCATATTTCATATATTAAACTTATTGCACCAGCCTAAAGTTTCAGCTTGTCAATAGCAGCAATGATCCAGGACTTCAAACTTGTCACAGGGGGTCACCATCTTGGAAAGTGTCTGTGACACTCACATACTCAGTGGGCTCTGAGCAGCTGTTGAGAAGCTAAACTTAGTGGTTGTCGCAAATTATCAAGCAGAAAATTAAGTGGGCCTGTAATATAAGCTGATGCTAAAGGGCTGATTATTAAATTCTGATGCTAGTTGCACTGATTTCTGTGCTGCCATGAAGTATTTGTTTATATTCTATGTGTACTGAATATTTTGAGTCAGTCCCTAAGCTCAGTAAGTGACATCAACACAGAGCATGTGCAGTGAATCGGCAGAAAATAAGTTGTGGAGCTACTGGGGCATCTTTGGAGACACAGATATTCCCTGCTAAAGAGCTGTGGTTGCCTTGGGCTGGTACAGAAGCCCAAAACATAATGTAAAAAATTTCTGGCCGACTATAGTTAAGCTTGAGTTCTCCTTTAAAAGGACATGTATTGGATCCTGTCTAATATTAATTGGAAATAGGTAAAAGGTGACATTATACACCCTAATCCAGAATCTGTTAATAATGGAACAAGTTCACCATGAAGGGCAAAGAGAAATTGGTTGTATGCGTGAAAAAATTAGTGGGTTATTTATCAATGGTTCGAATGTGAGACTTTTTTTTATACATGTATGGGTGGGAAAGGGAAACATTTTTTTATTTCCTTGTTTTGTGACGAAACGTCATGCAATTTTCCTCACATATGGAAATTTTCCGCATATGCAAATTAGGTTTTGGATTCGGTTCAGCCGGGCAGACAGATTCGGCCGAATCAGAATCCTGCTAAAAAAGGCAGAATCCTGGCCGAATCCCCAACCAAATCCTGTATTTGGTGCATCCTTAACCTCGACAGGTTTTAGATTGTATTTTTTCAGATTTGGCCTATTTCAAGGGTATAATAAATCTAGAAAAATTGTAGTTTTTTTGTTTTTTTTTTAACTTAAGATTTTAGGTTTTTTTATACCCGAAAATATGAGTTTTGACAAAAAAAAAACTTGAATGTTTCATGGAAAAGACAACTCAACCTTAATAAATAACCCCCTTACTGTTGGCAGTCTCATCATGTGGCTGGAAAAATCTTTGATAACAAACAGGAGCAAAAGAACAAGCAATCAGACTCAAATAAATAGAGAAAGACGCACAGGATTTCTTGCAGTTAACCTCTAGTATTCGATGTTGTGAATAAGTTATTCCTAGGCTCTTCTCACAGGCAGTCTAGAGACACAGCAGAGACATGCACAGCTCTACCTTCTAGTGAAACATAATGAACAGGCGGAATTGTTGAATGCCATCTTTCTCTTTTACTCTCCAGCTATATTTAGTTGCTTTTTAACATCAAACTTGGATGATTCAACAACTCTAAGCATGCACAAATGAATGCACACTGTATTATTGGCAGCCAAATACAAAATATGGATTGTGGGTAGTTTTCATAGTCATACACTACAGCCTTTTGCAGTTTGATTTATCATTCCACTATGAATTTTATCAAGCATAAATGATTTATTCAGTCTTCCTGGCTTTGGAACATTTCAGATTCTTCAGGGAACTGAAAACCTTAGCTTTGATAAAAGTGTCAATTTGGTAAAACTTTCCTGAATTTCCTCTGGCAACAGGCTTCTGTGTTTAGCAAAATTCTTCTCTGAAAACACAATATTATGGCTCCCTGCTCTGCAATAACATTGCATTAATGAGTGGTTGCTTTAATTTATTTTGCCTAACCTAAAATGTAGTAAAACAGGATGAAGTTAATTGGAAATAGATCAAATATCCATATTCTAAGGGAGCTGACACAATAAACAATATCTATCTGTTGTATTTGTGATGTAAGCACTTAGGGAATAATGTTTTCTTATCCCTTGCGTGGCATTGCGTTCATAGTTGCACCCTTCTGTTGTCTCTAGCACCCCAGTTACTAAACAGATCATGTGTGCAGTTTTGGATTTTCTGTTTTTGATGCACAAAACGTCAGTGCAAACCTTGGTACATCTTCCAGTTTCACCAGTCTGTTCTTAATAACTTTAAATAATCCATAATAAACAAGGTTTGCTAGGATTATTCTGACCCAGTATTGCCTGCACATTGCAGGCCTAAGTGCATTTGAAGGGCCATTTTATAACAAGCTCTTGTTCACAAATGGAGTCCATTTCTATTTAATGGACCACTTAAAAGATGTCCAATTACAGAAATCGCAACAAGCGGTATACAACGATGCACAGATGGCTGTACAAATGTTTCTCTAAGGCCATATAATGATAGAACATTCAGGATATTCCAAAGAAAAGGTTCCCTGCGCATTCTTTTTTAACATTCAGACTATATTCTTTATTTTCATCCATATCTTTAATTATTTTCCTAGTGTGCCTAGTCTGCAACTGGCTTGTAAGTAAAAATGTAGGGTGGGTAAACTCATTCTGAACAATCGGCTCATTGTTGAATAGTCAGTGTGCAGTTTGGCCATTCACAAATCTTATGGCCAGATAATACTGATTCATTTGTTCAGGCTGAAGTGTTGTGGTTGCTATATGTGCCAAAACAGCCAGATAGTAAGGTAGAAATCAGCCAAACTGCTCAAGCAAAGCTAAGCATGTATGGCTTACATTGCATTTTAAATTACATTAAAAAAAATGAATCTTTATCTCATAGATGCAGGTAATCTGAAGAGTATAAAATTATTGTATTTTCTGTCATGTCTCTCCCTGAACTTTTCCTTTGATTGTGCCATATGTTATCTATTTATATCTAAGCCAAAGCCTGGTTGCCATTTAAATTCCTTTCTAATGAAATTAAATACCCCCCAGACCCAGCATATTGCTGCCTGTTCTACATGACACTGTATTTCAGCAGGGTGTAAGTTGTTTATTTCCCTCAATAAACAACTTATGTTTCCAAATAAAATATATGAAACATGGGGAAAATCATACTGACATCTTGATGGATTTATTTTCGGAAGATTGCTCTGTTCAGAAAGAGAATGGCCATTACGCAAAATAAATACCTAGGATAATATATTTTAGTTCTTGCCTCCCATCTTCAGCATGCCACCACTGAAGATATAAGAAATGAGGCTAACAAAGAGGCTTCGAAAGGCTTAAAGTCAAGACATAAATGTTTAGGTTATAGAGTCTTAAAATAAAGCTTATTTACATCAAAGTAAAAAAGTCCTCATCTGGGAAATACTTACTCATTCTTACATATAAGGCTGTACAATTCCGCAACAGCCCAATAAAAGCTACTGAATCATTGCAGTGCTGGTAGAAAAGCATGCTAGCCATCTTTTGTTTTGTGACTCCCTAGCTGACATTATCAGCCCCACAGTATACCATTGTCAACTGATTTTAGTGCAGTTATTGGTACATGGCAACGGTAAACTCTGAACCAGAATTGTATGAATCCTTTCAGTCCTCGCTTTTTGCATTTGGTGTTACCCGAGGTTGGCATAGGATGTTTGTTATTGTTTGGGGGAACATTGTTTAAGTAAAAAGGTGCTGAACATTGTCGGTGCTCTCCTTGGAACATGGTCCAGGAGATGAGTTTTCAATACATTTGCCTGCTTTCACGTGCTCGCCTTATGTGGCTGCATTTTTAATTGCAAGGCAAACATGGAAACTATTTTTTTTTTCTATAAACCCTTCCAAGTCTCTTAGCCTAGGCTGCCCCTTGGCAGGAAAATATAGGGGTCCAGCTGGAACATGATGAGTAGTTATTAGTAAGACCCATTGTCAAATGAACCTTTTAAAATGATTCACCACAATGAAACATACTCAATTGTGTTCCTACTCTTGTCATCAGGCTTGCTGAGTCCTGAGCAAATGCCAGGGGCGGACTGAAAGGAATAATTAAAAATGCAGAGCAATGTGCAATTTTCCGACACGTTGCCAAGTTTTACCCACAATGCAGTCCCCCCTCCCCCAGAACAGCTGCATAATTTCAGGAGCACATTAAGCTGGGTTTACGGTACTACAGCTTGCTTATGATGCACCAATATGGTCACAGATTAGTATCCATTATGGTAAATATTGGCAAATTGAGGCGCACACCTGTATCTCCCTTGAAATGACATCACTGACCGCGCTAATTAATTAATAATGCTTTAGACTTAGCACAAGTCATTTGCTGTCTGTAATTACAGGACTCCCTTGCAGTGCCGGGACAACCCGGGCAGGCACCCCAGGCAGCCTGGCCCGGTAAAGCGCCCAGTGCCCGAGTGCGCATGCGCGAAGAAAATACGAGTGCGCATGTGCGAAAAAATACGAGTGTGCATGCGCACTTCCGGTTTTTCGCGCAAACGCGCATACGCCGGCCAGAACAGGGACCGGACTAGGGGGATAGCAGAGGCAGAGAAGGTGCGTGCCTGGCGCCCCTCCAGCTTTGCGCCCTAGGCACGTGCCTTCTCTGCCTACCCCTAGTTCCGGCCCTGCTCCCTTGCATCAATGCATAAATTATTGGTGGAAGTTGAAGGGGTGCAGTGATCACAAAATACACAAGGAACATGTAGGAGCCCATCTTTGTGAATAGAATTGATGTCTACTGAATATTGCTTCCAAACTTTTGCACTATATTTGCACTTGCATTTACAAATGAGCATTTGAGTCTTTATTGTCCTGTTAACCAACAATTTCCTCTGTTTATTAAAGTTTTTATGTGAAGAGGTTCAGGTGCGATTATAATTTTTTTTGCAGCACAACACTTACTTTTCTCTGCCGGGTGCATTCACTTCCCAGACCACTTGCAGGCCAAAAATACCATCCAAATCATGTACATTATGAGGGAAGAAGCACACCAACTTATTCTGGCATTTGCCTTTATCACATTTTATTGTAGAAATTAAAGCACACGCATTAAAAAAGCAAAATATACTGCAGCCCAAGCGCGATGGACAATATTGGAACAGGTTCATTTACCCAGATGTAGTGATGGTCGAATCGGTGCTGTTTTACTTCGGCGAAACGCATTGAAGTCAACGGGCGTCAAAATAATTTTAACACAAGACAATTTTGATGCGAGCGACACTTTTTATACGTGTAATAATTTTGTCCAAATGCATTAAAGTCAATTAATGTCCGGATAACTTTGAAGCACGACTATTTTATGCGCGTGACTATGCTGACGTGCGACAATTTCGCAAATTTGTTCACTGGCGGAGAAATGTGTAAAATTCACCGCAAATTTGTGCCTGGCGAATTTATTCACCCATCACTACCCAGATGTGGTAACCTCAGTCAACTGTTATTAAGGAGAGAGGCAGTATGGATTTAAAAAGTGGATTCTCTCTTCCCTCAAAGTTTAAATGAAAGTTTTAGTTTTAGATGCTTTTTATTATAATACATATTGTATTTATTGTTGGATACTTTAAATTGGTGGTTTTAACTGAAATACTTTATAATTATTGTTACATTTTTACAGAAATATGAATTTAGACTTTTGTGAAACTGTATGGGACTTTTCACTGAATATGTGGTTGAAATAGGGTTAACTGTATCACATGTTAGTGTCACATGATTTGTAAGGTATTTAAATGGTTTGTGTTCACTAGTGTGTGCTTCAACTTCTGTAATAAAATGTGATAAAGGCAATTGCCAGAATAAGAGGTTCCAGTAACCAGGTTGGTTATATCCAGAATGCTTGGAACTTGGGGTTTTCCAGTAAGTTTTCCAATAAGGAGTAATTATATCTTGGTTTGGATCAAGTACAAGGTACTGTTTTATTATTACAGAGAAAAAGGAAATTATTTATTACAATTTGGATTAATTGATTGAAATGAAGTAAACTTTCCATATTTTGGGATATATATTTTCCGGATAACAGATCCCATGCTTGTATATATATTTAATGTAGGGTACATTTGCAGCTTATCTGATGTGATGCATAACTATGCAGTAAGCTGCAACGCAGTGTTCCTTAAAATGTAAAACGTTAAACGTCCTAAACTGGAATTTAAACATGGAAATTAGACTGCAGTGTTCAAGAATTTATTGAATATGAGAAAAACGTAATTGGGAATTACAGCAAGCAAGCAGTGCCTACAATGCTTCCACCAGAGTCAGAGGAAAGTGACAATTATATGATTCTGAGCTGAAGATGAAATTCACTGGGATTAATGTTAGACTTTAATTCAGCTAAAGAAAGTGGTGCTTATTAACATTTTCCGTAAATATGCTCCTCATAAAAAGATATCTCACAATTAATGCAGAGATAAGTCATCAACATGAAAAAATAGAATATTATAGATAAATGTTGCTTATAAACCCCAAAGTGTAATTATTGTTATGTGCAATAATAAAGGAAATGTTGCACCAAATCGAATATTTCAAGATTCAGCTGAATCCTTTGTGAATGATTTGGTCAAATACTGAACCAAATCCAAACCCTCATTTGTATATATAAATTAGGGGGAAAGAGAACTGTGCGCACAGCTCGCAGATAAAAAAATTTGACTTCCTTGTTTGTATGACGAAAAGTCGTGTGATTTTTAGGAATTGAATTTGGTCGGCCAGACACTTAAATATGGCCTGCTGAAAAAGGCTGAATCTTGGACAAATCCCGAACCTGGATTCGGTGCATACTTAGTTGGTATCATATAAAATCCTATATATTTTAAAAACCAATGCTAGAATTATGATGGGTACAGTTATTAATGTTATTTAATGAATATGCTGAAAACTGCATTAACCATCCCCCCAAATTTACGGATATTAAAAGAACACTTCATTTGACATATAAAAGTCTTTCCAAAAAATAAGAAAACATTTTGTCAGATTTTGTTTGCCTGAATTAGGATACCTTTGTCAAGGCAGCAATACTGCTGTCAGTAACAAGTTCAGGCAATGACATTTGGGGGGAGAACTGTACATTGCCAGTGAAGTTTGGGTCTAGGCCCATGACATTGTGAATGGGGCAATGACATTGCCATGGTTAAATGGAATCGCACCCCCCCCGGTGCACAAGAGGGTGCGTGTATGTGCACCTTGTATTTGGCACGACTTGCGACAAGAGAAGCAGTGCAGGGAACAGGACTGGGCCAGCAGGGCCCACAAGAGCTGAGGGCCCATTGGGTTTTTTCCCAGTTCCCCTGCCGGCCCAGTCTGACCCTGCCCAGGACTGCAGTGCTGCAAGGCAGAAGTGCTTAAAACTTGTAAATCCAGCATAAAACCTATTTTATATTATAAAGGAGAAAGTGTCCCATCATTTTCTTCTTTCACTGCTGCACTTACATTTTTACTGTGCATTTTAGCCTTAGATGGTCTGTCAGCATATCGGCACAACCAGCAAAAGAGCTCAGAGTGCAACTACTCTGAGCTACCTACATGCCAAAGACCAATGGGCATTGTGTGAGGCATCATTTAGCTGTCTTTAGTGTGCATGGTGAATGCAGTTGCCACTGTACATAACTCTATACCTCATCCTATAAGATAGAGTGGTAGAACACTGACTGCACCAGGGCCCACCCTCCTCTAGGGTCTGTTCAGAAGGACTCCAAAAATACTGCAGCATTTCTGTGCCCACTCAACATGCTGGAAACTGAAAACAAGGGCACTGCTTCCTTCCCAGCCAGGTTATAACAGCCACCTGCAAGTAATCAATAGCAGAACGATTTGCAGAACTTGCCACCTGGGTTAAATAAGAACTTAGATCCGCAGTCACAACACAATCTCCTTAGGATATTAATTCTGTTGATTGTGTGATTGTCACAGGGGGTGCTGCTAACACTTAAAAAATAGTCACTGTGCATTGATTTACAGTATTTCTTTTTCATCTGCCTCTTTGGCTCACTTTGAATCTAAATAAAGAAAAATTAGAAGAATTTGCTGCTGAAATATTTTAATTTATAATCGTCAGTTTTACTCCAACTCCTCTGCAACCTCGGGGGGGGGGGCAAGTTATAAACACAAGCTGATAAAAGAAACTCTTTTCAGTAGATGCAAAACATTGCTCCCAGTATTCTTCATGGCTGACATGTTTAACATGCTGCAATCAGCATCCCTCAGACCAATCAAAGTTGCATATTTATAGAAATTAATGAATTTGTCCTGTTTTGCATGACCCAAGAATTCATGAAACTGTCCAAAAATTCCCCGAACTTTTTTGAAGTGCATATTTTTTTTGTCATTTTTTGTAGCAAACTACATTCAAGTCTATGGGTGTTTTATTCGTGGCACCTTGTTTCTTCTTTGGATGGGCAAAATCACATACATTTTTTGTTCAGTATACTGCTACACACATGCCCTACATTGTTAAAGGAGCTCCTACTGACTATGCTACAACTGCTTATTCATTATTATTACACATTTTTCACCGCCAGCAAAATGTGGCAAATTTGTACATGGCGAAATTTTTCGCTCGTCACATATTTATATTTAATAATTACAAGGTGAGTCCTCCATGTTTGTACTGAATCTGTACAGATCTGTGTATACTAGTTGCACAATATAAATTAAGTTATACATACATTTATGTAAAGAACTAGGAGTGTGGTTGGGATGTAACGCTGTGTATTTGGGGTGTTGTAAAGCATGGTCAGCTGGTTTGGGGGGCATGGCCTCCTGCAAAAAATATCATTCCTTTGCACTGGAAGCATTGTGCATTGCAGCTTGTTGTCTAACCTCTTTGCAATTCAGGCAGGTTAGAGGTATTGGCTTACCCTGTTCTGAGGTTCCTATGGTGATACCTAGTGCAGATAATTAAACTCAACTGCTCTGTGTTAACTGGCAGGTACAGCCTATCCCCAATGAGCTCCCAGCAGAGAGTGCTTATTTAAACCCAGACCTGGCTCCTCTCCTTGCCAATGTATAGGTCTCTGTACCTGCTGGTCAGCATTCTGGGTTGGGCACCCTGTCATTGTTCCTGGTTTCTTAACACCCTGTCTTTGTTCCTGATTGCTGAGCACCCTGCCCTTGTTCCTGATTGCTGAGCACCCTGTCTTTGTTCCTGATTGCTGAGCACCCTGTCCTTGTTCTTGATTGCTGAGCACCCTGTCCTTGTTCCTGATTGAAGAGCACCATGTCCTTGTTCCTGATTGCTGAGTACCCTGTTCTTGCTCTTGATTGCTGAGCACCCTGTCCTTGTTCCTGATTGCTGAGCACCCTGTCCTTGTTCCTGATTGCTGAGCACCATGTCTTTGTTCTTGATTGCTACGTCCCTTTCATTGTTCCTGATTGCAGGGTAGGCACCCTAACCCTGTACCTGGATCTGATCCTAATTCCAGACCCTTTTCCTTGCTGGTATCTTGTACTCTGTTAGTATTTTTGCCTGTCCCAGGAGTTATGCTTGAAATATTCCTCCTGAGCCAATAAGTTGCTCGTTTTATTATACTGCCTGTTTGGCACAACAATAGTTCAGTTTATGTTGGCTTAATAAACTGTTTTGTGAGCAAGCATGTTCTAGTCTCCTTGCCAGTCCACTCCCTCCTAGTCTATAATTTAAATATTAGCCCTGTGGCACTGGTGGTTATTCCTATATGGGGTTTGGGCTACTAGGCGTGACAAAAGGGAACCTGGGAGCCAGTGAAGGGATTTGCATAGGGGAGCTGCTTATATGAAAGTGAGTGGGTGAGTTAATGAGTCTCTCATCAGCATTTAGAACAGACTTAGGATAAAACAATATACTCTACAAAATTTTTCCTATGTATTTTCCCACCTGCTACCTAAAATTGCCAAAAAAGTATTTCTTAAAAAAAGTAGAGGTCACCATGTTGCGCTGTCTGTCTGCAAACTGTAAGTGATATGGAAAAGAAAATGATGGCTAGGGTTAAGCAGATTTTTTTTTCCTAAAATGTATGGTTTTTCTAGTGGCAAAAAAATTCACACATCAACTCTAGTATGTTGCCATGCGTTTTGTTTGGGCGGAAAAAAACCTAAATTTTAGTTTCCCCCCCCCCCCCAAAAATATGCCCATTGACTCCATTGTATGTTTTGAAGCTTTACCATTTTGCACATTTTTCCATGGCCATACTATTTTGGAGAAACAATTTATCCAAAATGTTGGTAGTTTCACTCATCATAATGCCCAGCCTATGGCAGACTATTATTAAAGTCCATCTCCTCCTAGCATACAACAGCAGGAAGGTAGGGTGATTACAATTGTTTTAGGGTGTTTAATCAGCATAATTATAAGGCATTCAAATGTATTGTTTGTATCACAGCACTCAATGATAATATTGTAGAGCTTTCTGTAAATCTGCTGTGTTTATTCTGAAATACATTTGTAACAACCATTGTTCCTGACATGTGAAATTTATAAAATTGAAACAGTATGGTTCAGTTTATGAGCAGATAAACACTGTAATCAAACTTTAAGGCCTGGATCCCCCTGCAGGGGGTATTTTAGTTAAATTATGTTTATCTCACCAATAAATCTTACTCAGAGCAGTCTTCACATACCATATGAGAGATTGTATATACAAAAGTGAAAGCAGCACGAGAAAAGAGTATGAGAGTATGAGAAAGCACATTTACACAAATTCCTGTGTTCCTAATGGGCTCCCACTCAATAGAGGCCTTTACACCCCTGTACATATTTTACATTTTTTTAAAATCTAAAATGCATAAAAAGGGAGTTTGTTTCACTGATTTTAATTACTATTAAAATTAATATTTGGAGTCAATGTGCTAAGTTAGCACCCAAGGCAATCGTTTTTACATTCCACAATGTAGGGCAAAGACCTGAGCTTCTCCAATGAATACAGCAGAGCATTCATTCAGCAGACCTCTATAGGGTTGAACTTGAGCAGAAGAAAGAACGTGGGCGTCTCCAAAGTTACTCTTTAATTGGTGTTATTTAGAAGCTCAATGTAACCATTTCGCAATGTAATACTCTTCCTTAAACTGTTATTCCATTGTGAATTTTGAAGTGCTTGACGGTGTCATAATCTTTTGGAGAATTTTTCAGTAAAAAGTTTTATTATATTCACTACACAGTCTCGCAAACTATAAAATTCGCAAACTTTCTTCCACTGTCGGAAGAGGTCGCTAAACAGTTTTCGGGTTCGCAAAAGCCATATAACATTAACACAAAGGAAAATTTGTTTGCAAAAAGGCATAATTTTTTGCATTGCTAATATTTTTTCCGTTACCAACTTTTATTACATTCCTCCAGTGGTGTGCAAAGTAAAATGCTGGATTCTGTTCTGCATTATTAACCACAATATATTTCTGGTTGTTTTCTCTGTAAAACCATTCAGTGAAAGCTAGAGGAGAACTGACTCCTATGACTTAGTTTCAAGAGTCACAAATGAAGCAATGATGGATAGAGCAGCATTGCTTTAGTTGCAAACCTAAATCACAAACTTGATGTTTTTCTGGACCCAGGTCCTGTCTTTAAATAGCTTTTTTCCTGCTATTGTTTCAGAGAAATGCTAAAAATATTTAAGGTATTTAAGTCTCTGGTCACACCAATGTCACACTGTATTCCAAGGGGTTCCAGGAAGACACCCATGTGACCCAAGGAGAAATCACACTGCTTGGCTTGTATGGGAAAATAAGGAAGTTATTGCAAGTTCATTTGGATGGCCTTCATTCTCTTTGTTTTATACATATGTTTATTGAATGTCTTCCTTTGAGCACTAGCACTGGACATCTAAAACAGAAGAAATTCTGGAAATGTGTGTTGGCAGAGCAACAATGACCCACAATGATAGAAAGCAACAGCTTAAAAAAAATGCCAGAAGTCTGAATGCGCTGGGGCACACGTAAGGACTCTGCATAGAGAAGATCGCCCCAGCACCCTCTTTTGGAAGCCGGGATATAGGCAGAATATATATTTTATACTGGTATTTATGGATAACACAGTGTGGGACAGAGACTGGAGAGGTATCACTGGTGTCTGCAATATTGTTGTACAGATGTGGGATCCATTATCTAGAATACCATTAATCCAGAAAGATCCGAATTACAGGAAGGCCATCTGCCATAGACTCCATTTTAATCAAATAATTCAAAAATGATTTCCTTTTTCTCGGTAATAATAAAACATCACATTGTACATGATCCTAACAAAGATGTTGATATCCTTACTGGAGATTTTTTTTAATAGACTTCAGGTATGGAGATCCAAATTACAGAAAGGCCCCCTATCCAGAAAACCCCAGGTCCCAAGCATTTTGGATAGCAGGTCCTATACCTGTACATTCTTCTCAGAGGGTGGTTGTTGGGTACAGAGGGTGGTTGTTAATGGTACATTCTCTACTTGGAGTAAGGTTCTTACTGGGGTCCCTCAGGGCTCTGTATTGGGCCCACTTTATTTAACTTGTTCATTAATGACTTAGGGGAGGGTGTTGTAAGTAATAGTATCAGTGTTTGCAGATGACACAAAACTATCCAGCCCAATTAATTCCATCCAGGATGTGGCATCCTTGCAACATGATCTTGAGAAACTGGCAATCTGGGCAGCTAAGTAGCAAATGAAATTCAATGTTGATAAATGTAAAGTCATGCACCTGGTTTGTAAAAATATCCAAGCCACTTAATAGGACTGTACTAGGCAAATCCATTATGGAAAAGGACCTTGGAGTCCTTGAAAATAATAAACTTGGCTGTAGCAAGAAATGCCAGTCAGCAGCAAATAAGGTCTTGAACTGTATTAAAAGGGGCATTGATTCACGGCAGGAAGGGGTCATTCTTCCACCATATAGAGCACTGGTAAGGCCCCATCTAGAATATGCCGTACAGTTTTGGTCTTCAGTGCTCAAACAGGAAAGAGGCGTACAGAGAATGTCAACTAAGCTGGTAAAAGGTATGGAAAATCTTAGCTATGAGGAAAGACTGGCCAAATTGGGGATGTTCACACTGGAGAAGAGGTGCTTAAGGGGTGATATGATAACTATTTATAAATATATAAGGGGATCATATAATAATCTCGCTAATGTTTTATTTACCAGTAGGTCTTTCCAGCTGATGCGAGGCTGCCCATTCCGAATAGAAGAAAGGAGGTTTCCGATTAAATATTAGGAAGGGGTTTTTTACAGTGAGAGCTGTGAAGATGTGGAATTCTCTCCCTAAATCAGTTGAACAGGCTGATACATTAGATAGCTTTAAGAAGGGGTTGGATGGTTTTTAAGCAAGTGAGGGAATACAGGGTTATGGGAGATAGCTCATAGTACAGGTTGATCCAGGGACTAGTCCGATTGCCCTTTTGGAGTCAGGAAGGAATTTTTCCCCCACTGATTGGAAATTGTTTGCCTTCCTCTGGATGAACTAGCAGTTAGGCAGGTTAAAATAGAGTTAAAAGATTTAACGTGATGGACGTGTGTCTTTTTTTAATCTAACTTACTATGTTACTATGTTCTCATGCATCAGGACTCACTATATCAGTAAACACTAGTGAGATACAAC
Source organism: Xenopus petersii (assembly GCA_038501925.1). Lineage (NCBI taxonomy): Eukaryota > Metazoa > Chordata > Amphibia > Anura > Pipidae > Xenopus > Xenopus petersii. The sequence goes on along the minus strand of CM076684.1, from coordinate 43,025,010 downwards.
TAAGTGCCAGTAAATGGAATATGGAATATGTTATACTTTTGTCACAAAGGGAAATGTATACCTTTTTTTTATTGTTCTATTCTAAGTTAGTTTTACTGTTATACCGTTTTCCAGAATGCTTGGAACCTGGGGTTTTCCTAATAAGAGGTTTTTCTGTGATTTGAATCACCATACTTTATGGCTGCTAAAAATCATTTAAACATTAAATAACCCCAATAGAATTGTTTTGCCACTAATTTGGATTCATGCAGCTTAGTTAACATCAAGTACAAGGTACTGTTTATTAATACAAAGTCAGTGGAAATTATTTTTAAACTGAACTATTGCTTAAAATAAACTCTAGATGGCTTTTCTGTATTTCAGGTAAGACACCCCTTACCTGTATACAGTGTCGGACTGGCCCATCAGGATACCAGTAAAACTCCCAGTGGGCCCAGGTGTCAGGGGGCTCTCATACTGCTAAACGTTTGGCCTATTTCATGGCCATTCCCTATTTTTAAGAGAAAAAGAGGCTAAATAGACGGAATAAATGATTATAGTATGTAAAGAAAACAGACTAGGAGAATAGAGGCTGATTGAGGAGAGGAAAAATATTAGTTCTGAGAGTGGACCCCTGGTCTAAAGCTGGCCATAGATGCTGAGATTTTTAAAAGATCAGATCCTGATCGTGAGACCACGATCTTCTCAGAACGATCGTACGATCGTACAAATTTACCATCAACTAAAAAGACCAATTTACCAGGAAAACAAAGGGGAGCTGCCTGCTTGGCCCTGCAAACATAGATAGATTGTACTGGGACCGACAAAGATTTTTTGACCTGGCCGATCAATTTCCCGACAGATGTCGGCCGAAAAATCATAAGATGTACGATCGTTCGAATACCACTAACCGCACGATAATTTAGAAGGATTGGTCGGGCTTACCTAAAATCGGTCGTTCGGCAAGAAGAATCGTCGCGTCCTTGGGGAGCTTAAGGCTTTATGGTGGGCCCCTGGTCTATGGTTTTGGGTGGGCCCCTGGTGTCCCAGTCCGACACTGCCTGTACAACCACGGCAAATTGCCATGTAGAACTCTAGAATGAATGCTCAGTTTCCAAATCGATACATTCAGGTACAAGTTTATGATACACCCAATCATTTTGGGCAGCAAGTTTTTTGTTTGAATTTATTTAAAATGTATAATTTATTTAAGTTCTCATTGTTTCCTGGACCTATAATCAATTAAAATGTGATGCTACAAAAGATTTATAGACATAGCTACAAGTTATTACCCTGCACGGAACCAGTGATCATTTAATGATGCCAAAGGGTGCAGCTATTGTTAGTATTTATTATATCAGCTGCAATGACAAGTGCAATGCAATGACAAGCAGAGACGCAGGCAGTGACACATGCATTAAGCTCCCTTTACTGAGGCTGTTGTGGGGAGATGCCTGTCACAGTGTAATTGTTAGGAAGAGATGCCTGTCAGAAAGTAACAGAGGAGCTGCTGCTGCAATTAAAGATAACAATTGACAGTGAATCTCGAATATGTGCTCTGTGATTTCATCTTTTCATTCATGTTCTGCCTTCTTCCACTCCTTCTCTTTCCCAGGGGAATTATTTCTACAAGTTGGGGCGGAGGAATTAAATGGAAGATGCATAAAAAAATTAAATTATTTCAAAAGAAAATACATCGCTGATTTTCTTTCCCTGCAAACTATTTGAGAGTCTCTCACTATAAGCCATAAGCCTATTTATCATCCAAATAATCTTCTCTTCCTACCTTCATACATTGGACCAAAATAGTTTTAGTATATTTGTACAGAAATGCAGGAGTATGTAAAAGATCGATTGATCAGCTGTTTTGAAGGGAACTTCATAGGTTGTCTTTTAATTGATTGTGGGACGGCCAAGTCAATGACACAGAGGGCTGTCTGTAAATATAGGAGTAATAGTAAGGGACCCAGCCAAATACATAAGGGCTAATACAATAACCTAATCCCATTGATTTACCATGTTTCTATAAACATTGGAGCACAATGTGCTCAGAGTGTTGCTACTGTGTTTATGTATCTAAAATTTCTTATAATTATTACTTTATTTGGAAACCCATTATCCATTAACCTGTGAATTACAGGAAGGCCATCTCCCATTGGGCAGAGTTACCAAAATGTGAAATTAGATCTCACCACAAAAAAACTAAACCACTTTTTCACACACTAAATATCATTTTTAGAAGCGTATTTATCAATCGGTGAAAGTGAGCTCTAATTTCACCCTCTAATCAATCTGATCAAGGGCAGATTTAACGAAAATCTAATTTATGAATTTTGAGTGTTTTTTTTATCAAAGAAACTCAAAAACTCCCCAAACTCGAATGAGCACTTATTTATTAAAATACTCTAATCTAGAAAAATTGATAGATGAAAATGTTAAATTATTTTTTGTTTTAAATATTTATTGATTTTTTTTATTGAATTATAAAGTATTATCCCCCTGTTAAATATGACAATGCTCAGCCTGTAGCCCTGTTCCTTTTGAACACAGAACTCCTCAGTAGTGATGTAGTGTGAAAAGATGCGCATGCGCGCAATTCTACAGGAGGGAGGGGGTACCAGAGAACACTGGCCTCCAGGCACAGGAAGAAGAAATCCGCTCCTGGATGGGCAAATCTGTTGCGTTTCGATCTGCCAAAAAGTCAATGGACGTCAAAATAATTTTGATTCGCAAAATTTTTATGCGCTCGACTATTCTGATGCGAGACAATTGTCTTTGTCACGGCAGATTTTACACCGGCAGCAGTTTTGTGCCGCAGTTTTGTGAATTTATTTGATGGCAGTGAAAAGTGGAAATTCACCGCAAATACATATCTGGTGAATTTATTCGCCCATCACTACTCCTCAGTGGCTTCTCATGTTCCTGTATTTTACAAACATTATTGCCTACGAAATCCACCATTGAAAACAGAGCTATTCCAAAATTCTGTATTTTACATTCCAAGCAATGGTTCATTAATTGGTCCTTTTAAAGCCACAATAAACTCCCGGGTTTTATAGTTATTTTAAATCTCAATCACCCTACGGTCTTGCATGCTGCTTTTTCAGAATAGATTTAAATCAGATTCATTCACATTGTGGTAGTCAAAACGAATCAAAGGTGCATGAACCTCTAGGGGCAGATTTATCAGGAAAAAAATCGAATTTCGTGCTCTTCTTTTTGTACTTTCGACTAGGGAATAGTCCAAATTCGATCCAAATTTGAAAATTTATTATGTACTGTCTCTTTAAAAATTCGACTTCGACCATTCGCCATCTAAAACCTGCCGAATTGCTGTTTTAGCCTATGGGGCATATTTATCAAGGGTCGAATTTCAAATTGAAAACATTTTCAAATGATGGCCAATGGTCGAAGTTGAATTTTTAAAGAGACAGTAAATGAGAAATTTCGATATTCAAGTTTTTTTATTTTTTTTTCAATCGAATTTGGACTATTCCCTAGTCAAAGTACACAAAACTCATCTTTGTGGTGACTAATCTCCCCGAACGCCTTCCCTCTGTCTTGCGCCAGCTATAATGAAAAGTCGTCTGCGGCATGGCACATGCGGCGCTTCGTATTCCGAAGTCGCATGAAGTTTCCTCATGAGGCAGGTGTGCCCTTACCCTTAGTGATTGCAGTGCCAATAAATAGTAATAAATTATCTTATGAAGTTGATTATAAGGTTTAATTCATTTAGAGTCGCCATTAATTCATCGGATAAAAACTTAAAGCAAACTGCTCGAATTCATGAAATTAGGAGGAAAATGAAATAATAGGAGGTGGAGTTGTCTCAAAATCTACTACCTATTATTTTCTATCCCTTGGACACCACAAAGATGGAAAAGGCAGTAACCGGGACTGTGGTCTCAATTGTTAAAATGAGCCCTAAGCTGAAGAAGGCTATTACAACCTAAAAGTCTTTATTAAAAGACTTTATTAATTGTACTGTACTGACCAGGGTCAGACCTCTGCCTTAATCATAAGGATAAAACTATTTAACTATTATCAAGGGTATCTTTGGTGTGGTTTTTAAATGTATAATTGTTTTCATGATAACAAAAACATCTGCACTAACATGATTCTTAAAGATGACATATAACCACCCATTCATTGTAAAGACTGCACTGATACTTTATCACATACACGAGAAATAAAGAGACAGGAAAGAGAGAAAAAAAATGAATAGAGCAAAGATAATTACAAAAAGGAACCATAATAATAAATGTATGATTAAAACGAAGACTGTAAAACAGCGGTGGAGATTAATGATTCAAATGAAAGAGGCACATGCAGAAATGATATGAGAAATGAAATCACTGCGTCAGTAGAGGGAAGAGATGTATGAGCACAGGGAATAGATGCTTCAGCTGAATGTTCTCTTCTACCCACTATTTTACTGTGACAAGAGGGAAATCAGGGAACAGAGTCATAATAAGAGAAGTCAAATCATCCCTACACTGTACATTAATATGCTGCACTTAAACTCCAAAAGTAAAATGCCAGGCCTCTAAATGTCCAGATGCCTTTGACTTGATTCTACTAGATACTGTATATCATGACCTGGATAAATGAGAATCGTCCTAGACAGGCCTGGTTACACTCCAGAAAAAATGGAGCTGTTGTATTCTGCAATATGATGTCCCCTTACTCTTCCCTAAGAAGGGCCTGTTTGTCTCAGGCCATAAGTCATGTTATAGAAAGTTGAGAGGAACTACTCAAGGTAATAATACATGCTTACATTAATGATGCAATAGCATTAATTACCGTAAGCCAGATTTCAGGATATGTATTTTTTAATCATAGAATGAATCTCACTAGGAATAGATTATCTGTGTTAGGGCTCTTACTCACTGGCGTTCTGACCTGCGCTCCCCTGTGTTCCGTTTTTTGGCGTTCAGCCGCAGGGGAGCGCAGGAATAGACGCATGTCATTATTTCAAATGGGCTGTACTCACTCAGACGCGTGTAGGCGCCGAACGCAGGAAAAATGCAGCATGATGCGTCTCAACCTGCATTCGGCGCCAACACGCGTCTGAGTGAGTACAGCCCCATTTGAAATAATGACATGCGTCTATTCCTGCGCTCTCCTGCGGCTGAACGCCAAAAAACGGTACGCAGGGGAGCGCAGGTCAGAACGCCAGTGAGTAAGAGCCCTTACAAACTTTAAAATGTGGACAATAGAATAATTAATGAGGATGCATAGTTAATAGACTACAGGTGTAAATGGTTTCAATTTGGCTAAGGGTGTACAGAGATTACAACTGAATATCAGCTGTCCCCATTGTTAAATATAGATGGCATTTGAAATATATTTGTTTCCCTGTTACATTTAGATAAGTGATAATCAGACTTATTGCTCTATAAATTTGGAAATGGCAATTTAAATACAAAATACATAAATACATTTCCAGATAGATTTAAATCAGGGCTGATGTCACACTTATGGGGTCATGTTAAAAAAATGTTTAAAGTTTGCAATAGGTCTGTCACCAATAATAACCAATGATGAGGAAACATTTATTATTACTAGTGATCTGTTTAAAAGCAAACATTATATTGGTTGCTATGGGTTTCTGCACCTGGGCAAAGTTTATGCCTTTTTATCACATATGTGGGTTGGTTTTTTGTCTGCAGCAAAGAAACAGCTATTCGACTAAAAACCACCTATGCAGGCAGCCATTAATTACAACGGAAACCTCACTTGTGCCAAAATCAGCCCCGTCTGCACATTGGTTGGGGTGGCTTACAGCATTACGGGCAATCAACAGGGAGTTAACCATAACTCCATTCTATTACACATGTAGACTTTAGAGATCATTTACAACTGCCCCTGCTACAAGTCCAAGGACATTTCAAGGAGCAAAAGTGTACCCCTTTGTGCTTACTCATGTTTGACTTTAAATATTCTGCTTTGTACCTCAGGCTAGACTGAAAGACCTACAGGGCTTCACCCACCCACCAATCATGAATAAGGTCTCTCTGCTCTGTTTTGGAGGAATTTATTATCACTGTAAAGTGCAAAAATGTAGTGCAAGAATTTTCTCATTCACTGCATTATGGACTTACAGTCATATACAATGAATACTTTTTTTTACTCATGTGACGCATAAGACTTTTTTCTGACCATATGGCATGGCAGGTATAGTCAATGACTAATTATAGCATAAGCTAATCACCAGGCGAGACTACGCAACACCCTGCAGGTCACCTGCTAATTCCCTAATGGCTACACTTGTTAATGGCTTCATTCACTGAATCATCAACAGAGATGTAATCCCTATATAGCAAACTAATCCTGTAATAACCAACTTCACTTATTATTAATACCAATCTTAGCACATAGGGAAACAATTAGCATTAAAAATAAAAGTTGTAGGGACGTTAATTTAAAATTATTTCCGTTAACATTAACACAACCCAAACATCTCTATGAGTTTGCCATTTACTTCCACATCTAGAAGGGAACCAGAATGACCTTTTAAGGAGAATAAAGGCCTGTTTAATTAGACAACTTGGAGACTAAGAAATATAAATTCTGTCGATAAAAATAGTTTGATTTATAATATTTGCCATGGTTTATTGTCTGTACTTTTTAGTTAATGATCAAATTCTAAAAGGGTTGATTAGCACATGTGTTTTATTAGTTGGTATGACCAGTGCAATAAGACCAGTAGTATAATATTTATACAGGTATGGGACCTGTTATCCAGAATGCTCGGGACTTGGCTTTATGCAGATTAGCGATCTTTCCATAATGTGGATCTCCATACCTAAAGTCTACAAAAAATAATTTAAACATTATATAAACCCAATAGGATTGTTTTGCCTCAGATAAGGATTAATTATATCTTAGTTGGGATCAAGTACAAGGTACTGTTTTATTATTACTGTTTTATTATTACATATTATTGATTTAATCAAAGTGGAATCTATGGTAGATGGCATTCTGTAATACTGAGTTTTCTGCATAGTAGGTTTCCGGATAACAATTGCAATATGTTGTTTAAGTTTGTTAGATCAATATGTCCTTTCCTTTGCCCTCTTCCTACTGTATATTTGATGTGTTATCCCCCCCATTTCTCTCTGCCTCGGGGCATCAGTAGAACTGTAGCTGGTCCTATATGTAAATAAAATGAGCAACAGGAAGGGCGGAGCATAGGGCAGACAGTGCCTGACAAAAAAAGCTGGGGTAACATTGTATAATAAGAAATGATGCTATTGAGGTTTGCATGTGGATAAAATGAAAATAGTATAAGATACAGAGGCACTGGATATTAAAGTACACATAGTACTCTAAGGGCTGATTTATCAAAGATTGCATTGGGGATTCTTCAGGGTTTCCTACATGGTTTCTAGTCATTCAGTCCTTACAGGACTTTTTCTAATTTAATTAAGATCAATAAGCCATTCTGATTTGAATAAAATGGATAGTTATTAGTGATGAGCGCAATTGTTTTGCTATTTATGAATATCCTCATTAAATCGCATGATCAAATGCGATGAAAAGATACGACAATAAAACACTCGTGCGTCCAAATGTATTTTTCATGAAAACAGTCACTGTCAAAAAATGGCCATTAACTTCAATGTACTTTCAATGTGATTGACTTCATGACTTCAGATTGGATCATCGCCAATTGTTATCATTGCACAAGCATTGCCCAGTACTGGTCTTAGATGTCAAATCTTATAGAAGAACAATTTAAACTAGTTTCCAATGGATTAAATCATTATTGATAATAATCAAATGCACTTTCCAATACGATTGATGCAAATTGTCATTCTGACTCATTCTGAAATGAACAAGATTTGATCAAATTACAATCCATAGTTATCCTTGCTGGGTGATAGTTTAGTTAAAACTAAAAGAAGGGAAAAAAAGACCACAAAATCAAAAACATGAATAACCTCTCCTACAACATGAAAGACTTTGAGTGTAATTAATCTCTTTAATTAAAATACTAATTCATTTATTACAATATTAGTGGTTCAGTTTTTACACACAGGCACACATACAGTTAAAAGCAAAATGATTTTGCATATTTATTTAATTTTGTAACTGACCCTAAATAATTTTGTATTTAATTTTGTAACTGACCCTATTTAATTTTGTAACTGACCCTGGGCCTCAACAATGAGCTCCTCTAAGCAACTGAGAGGATCCGAAAGCAAAGCGAACTCATGCCTTCAAAGCAGAGGAATGTTGTAAAAAGACTGCAAAACCAGCTTCCAGCTCACAGTTTCTACTGTCTGTAATGTTATCAAGAAATGGCAGTTTAAGGAGAACTAAACCCCTGCGATGTTAAGTCCCCACTGGCCCCCCTCTCTGCCTCCCCTCGGCATAATCTTACCCAAGAATTCTGTCCCCACTTGAAATAGTGACTGCACATGTAGAGTGAGCGCAGCGGAGCTCAGGGGCGCCATCTTCCTCTCTTCCATAATCTTCGTGTATTCTTCCTCCCCTTCGGCAATTTCCAAATCTTTCAGCTCATGCGCAGTTGTCGCGAACCAGAAGATTGCTCCAACTGTGCATGAGCCATTACGCCGATCACTTCACGAAGATTACCGAAGAGAAGAAGATGACGTCCATGAGCTCCGCTGCACTCACTCTGCATGTGCGGTCACTATTTCAAGAGGGGATAGAATTCTGGGGTAAGACTGTGCAGAGGGGATGCAGGGAGTGGGGCCAACGGATGGGGGCCAGCAGGGACTTAACATCGCAAGGGGTTTAGTTCTCATTTAAGGGGAACTGTGGAAGTCAAAGCAAGATTTGGAAGAGCAAGAGAACAGCTTGTATGCTGGTCAGAAAGGCAATGGCAAAGCCTCTTATAGCTTCATAGGACATGCTGAAGACCAAGAATCTGAAGTTGAAAAGAGGATCTGTGGCTCCTACAACCAGACAATAATCATAAACATGCCTCAACAACAAACTCCCTACAACTGGAACCAAATCTGTGCAAATAGCGGTGTTACTAACTACCACCTCTATGCTGACGATACTCAGATCTATCTCTCATCTCCTGATCTCAACCCAGAACTCCTAACTCGCGTCTCCTCCTGCCTGTCCGCTATCTCTACCTGGATGTCGCAACGCTACCTTAAATTAAACCTCTCTAAAAGTGAAATGGTTCCCTTTCCTCCAACTAACACCAGTAACATCCCGGAAGTATCCATCATAGTTAACAATTCCACTATCACCCCCTCTCCCCAGGCCCAGTGCCTTGGGGTTATCCTAGATTCTGCCCTGTCCTTCACTCCTCATATCCAGTCACTTATTAAATCATGTCACTTCCACCTAAGGAACATATCCAAAATACGATCATTTATCACCCAAGACGCTGCCAAAATTCTTATTCACTCTCTCATCATATCGCGTCTGGACTACTGTAACTCTCTTTTAATTGGCCTTCCCCTCCAGAGACTGTCACCTCTCCAGTCCATAATGAACACTGCTGCGGGGCTCATACACCTCAGCAACCGCTCCTCCTCTGCTTCACCATTCTGTCAATCCCTGCACTGGCTTCCGTTACTTTCAGAATCAAATTCAAATTAATGACACTGACTTTCAAAGCACTTCATAACTCTGCCCCACCCTACATCTCTGAACTCATCTCTATATACTCACCCAATCGCTTACTACGCTCCTCTACTGACCTGCTACTCAACTCTTCTCTCATTACCTCCTCACATGCTCGCATTCAAGACTTTGCAAGGGCTGCACCCCTCCTCTGGAACGCTCTCCCACGGTCTGTCCGACTTTCTCCTAACCTTTCTGCTTTCAAGAAATCTCTGAAAACGCACTTCTTTCGAGAAGCCTACCCTCACTCTGCTTAACTACCAAATGCAACACGACATACAGTACCACATTTCTCACCCACTTAATTTGATCTTGCCCACTCCCACACCTTGTGTATTACTCCCTTCCCTTTAGACTGTATGCCTATGCATAGGGCCTTCCTCACCTTTTTGTACCTGTATTGATTGTAATGTTTGTTACTCCATATGTTCTATGTATGTAATTCATGTGATGTAGTTGTATAATCACATTTACTTTACAGTGCTACGCAATATGTTGGGGCTATATAAATGCATGTTAATAATAATAATAATAATAATAATAATACTTGCAACGGTGTCCAAACTTTGCACATGCAAATAAATGGCCTTTAACATTTGTGCAATATATTTTCTGTCACACTAATTCCTGCTGTAGTTGCTGACTATTTTTACGTGCAAAAGCATATTTATATAATTTATGTTATAAATGATTTCATTTTAAATACAGTTCTACTTTTACTCTACTTCAGTTAAGCTGTCTAATGTCTTTCTGGTGTATATAATAACAGACAAAATTAGCTACAGACATCTCCAAGCAACAGAGTAGTTAATGTTAATGAGTCATTCAGATAAAGGGTAATTGACCCTGCTGTGTCTTGAGTACACTGGATCTGATCCTGAGTGTGTAGAGAATCCCATAAACCAGCAGTAAGGAAGTCTGTTGCCAGAAAGGAAATAGAAAGGGGTTAAGGGACACGAGATTCATTTGTTAAAATATTAAAGGCTAAGATAAAAAAAAATTAAAACTACAATATTTGTTACACATGGTTTTCAGTAAACACATTTTAATTTTGAAAAATGTATCCCTTTAATGTAAAAAAGTGTATTTGCGGTGGGGTTGAGAGGTGCCTGTGCCTATTCCAATGGTTATGAATATTTACAATATTCATTACAAAAAAGAATAGAGGTTTTTTTTGCACAATAAGTGACAGACTATTAGTGCATTATGACTGAAAAAGGTTTTTAAAAAAAAGGAACAGAAAAATCGATAATTGACTGTGCAAAAATCAGAGATTCTGCTGTTTATTTTTATAGCACTGGAACATGGAGAAACTGTGATAGAATTCATTAACATTATGATTACGGTTAATATGGATGTAAATATATGTCAGGGACATGAACCCTGCCTCTTGGGAAGTTAGTCTCCCAACTTCTTCTTGACCTCTAGTAGAGTTTATAAAGAAGTAGTTCCCATTAGAACTACCTGCTGTCAAAGGTCAGTATTACATCGAAAAGAAAATGCTTACTTACCCCAATTACAGTAGTATGCAACAGCATAATTGAAGAAATTTACCATAAAGTCTATAGATTCGGTTTGCCAAGCCAGATTAACACATGCCCCAGATGGTGTCCTTATACTGTATGTGTAGAGCAATAACAGACATACATTTTGTATAATACCACAACAGCTTTAGCTTATTAGTGCAAACAATGTGAATAAATGGCAGAGCCTTTCTTTCAATTAGTTCATTGGAGGTGAAGGGAAGGTTAGTAATGACGTCAGAATAAGTGAATTAAGGGTTGATAGGTGCACTGATTCAGTTGTATGTCAATCAGGAGAACAATAAGGATGTACGTTGTTTGCCTTGGGCTCTTGCATTCAGTTTTCTGCCCTTAGAAAGAAAGAAATATATTCCTGTAACTGTCTGCTCCTTAATTATTACGTGTTTATAATAGGAGGCAGTGAAAAGAGAAGACCAGATATTTAGAATTTATTTTATAAATAACAACCATACCTACCTTTGTTTATGAGATTGTTGTGGGGAGAATACGAACTGAGGATATTTGTCAATTCATATAAACCTTAAGAAGATTTATTTCACTGTCAGTGTTTTATTTATGCTTCTAAACCCACTTCATGGAGCAGAATAGATTTACTAGTGTAGGGGGACCATTCTACAGCATAGTACCTGCAAAACAGTCTGCAGAAGAAAATACAGCAGTTTCTGAGTGATAACTCATGGGTACTATGTATTCCGGTCTGGTTTGCAAGCCAGAAAGCTGGTATGTATTTATATTATGCAGGACTGGATGTTGCACTTCTGCTGTAGTACTTCTGTCAGTTATGGGAGTTGTACAGGTATGGGATCTGTTATCTGGAAACTCATTATACAGAAAACTCCAAATTACAGAAAGGCCATCTCCCATAGACTACATTTTTTCCAAATAATCCAAATTTTTAAAAAATGATTTCTTTTATCTCTATAATAATATAACCATACCTTGTACTTGATAACAACTAAGATATAATTAAACTTAAGCTATGAAGATCCATTATCTGGATAACAGGTTCCATACCTGCAAAAGGATGAATAGTGATAGGCTGGGCAAACTTTATATAAAATGTTAATGTCTCTATGTTCCATTATTAACGGCATCTGAAACTGTCATCATTCTCTTGCTTTAGCTATACATCTGCTAACCCCCCCTCTACCCATTACTGCTGCTTCATGACATCCCTCTGTGAGCGGGGCCTTAAAGGTAGTGCCCACAAATTGCAGTCTTCTAAAAATAGCTTTGAAAATTATAATGAGAAGAGTGCATCAATGTGAACAAGAGGACCAGAACATATCAATCCCAATTCACAGACATGAACTATCAATGAACTAGAATGATTACATTTGTTTAATGAAGCTTATGAGAACACCTACAATGTTTTCATAATGTGTTCTAGTATAGATATTAAATGTAACTGCTATAATGGCACTTTTGTTTGTTGTTATACATACATAATGTTAAATTTAGTACCAGTGTCAGACTGGGGAAGGCAGGGCCCACCAGAAACCCTGAGCAAAGGGTCCAGCACTCTGGAAAACCACTTCCACTAGCGCAAGTATATTAGCGCCGAATACATTTGTGCCCCCTAATGCTTCATCTGCTGCCTGAACCACACAGCCTGCCTATGTCCTGGGTCGGCGGTGCTCAACAGGACTGGGGCCCACTGGGTTTTCCTCCTGGAACACCAGCAGGCCGGTCCGCCTAAAACCATAGATTCTTAATTGAATGAAGGGAAACATGCCGCCCATGAAGTATGATTTGTTAAAATAATTAGCATTTTCAGATGAAGAGTGATGACAAAAAAGTAGAAAGGAATGGAGTGTAATGTGACATCAAAGACAAGAATGGATATAGTCCTTCCTTTGCTGGCCAAAAGACAATTTCTTCTTGTGTCTTCAAGGAAGACTTCATGGAAGACAACATGGGTAGTTCATGGAGTCATATTCAATTATTCAAGAAAGACATCTCCTAATTCATTCCAGATCTTCCAATATAACCAGATGAAGCTCACTGTTTTTCATATGAAAATACACATAATCCCACGAAACCTCTAGATACTGAGGCTTATTTTTTTACATCCACCAAAGAAGGTATCTTATTTATCGCCACCAAGAACAATATTTTGCATCTTATATTAAATAAGCATGGGTAGGTTTCCAAAAGTATTAGTCCTCTTACTTGTATAGTAATATACAGTAGTTACACAAAAGGAATTATTGCCAGCAAGAAAGAGCAATAGCATTAGGGTGCAAGACAACAATATGCAGGTGATATGTACAGTGATGTCCTGCTGCTTGCAAACCTTTGTCCCCCCTAGCCTGTGCCTCTAAATGCTATACAAGCTTGGGGTCATTCCAGAGGACTTTTTGAAAAAGATAGATGCCAATAATCTTGTCTGCTGCAAATGGGGGGTTCCCAATCTTTATTCCATGGTGCTCATGACACTTCACAGTGATCAAACGTTTCGGGACCGCATGGCCCTTCATCATTCCAGAGGACACCAACCATTTGTCTAATCTGAATGCAGCTCTACCAAACACAGGCAGTGCCGTGTTCATAGAGAAGATTGGCTCTTTGCTCCCCATTCTACAATCTCAAAGATCTGCACCATAGTACGCAACCTGTGGGGCAACATGTTTAGTGCACAAAATTGGTTGTTTTGCCTCTGTTCTTTGTATTTTGCACTTTACTCCTGGCTAATAACTGAGGCATATAGGATGTCTGAACAAAGCTAATCTCTAACTGTTGCTATGTGTTGCTATTGCTACTGTTGGGTGCAAATCTGCCTATAATTAGTATATGAGTCCAAATTGTCTTGGGAAAAAATAAAAGCAATGTTTTCAGAAGCTGTGATACTGTTCAAACACTTTCCTGACTTGGTGTTATTGGCGTTAGATGTTACAGATATTGTATTGACTCGTTAATTCAATTTAGATTTGTAGCCTTGCTTCTCCAAGGGTAAATGTCAAAAGCCAAACGTCTGTCCTATTGACCTTGTATACAATTGGCAACGCAGTACAGCTAATGAGCTACTTAGTATTATTTATCAACAACTCACAACAAGATAGCTCAAGCTATTATTAACTTTGCTTCAAGCTATCCATCCTAATCAGTATAATTACATTTTATTATTAGGGAAAAGAGAAATGTGACATGTTGACTGTAGGCAAAAAACAAACAAGTCTAGCTGGCTCCGCTGTTTGTGTTGTAAAAAGAACATACTGGCCAATTTCCAGTAATATTTTTGCTGCACAATGTGGAACAAAGATTTACACTCTTCATACCTGAACTGCTTTTTTTTACACTATGTTAATCAAAGTACATTCAAAAATAATAATACATTATCGTTACTGTATTTAATGTGGCTTTCAGTATTTAACAAAATATTGTTTAAAAAATAACAGCTGCAAACTATAGCTTTTCTAAACATACTTACATCTAAGGTAATGTTGTTTTGTTTCCCTTGATACAGGGCACTATAATACTTAATCACGTAATAAAGCAAACAGTTCTGAGAAAAGCATGTACTACAGCTGCAGTTGTTAATACACATACACACATACCTTATATAACTATGGGTAACTGGTGCAATTTAGCTCCAACTGTAGTAAATCCTAGCCAGGTACTGGTCCCTGTCCACTCTGGGGGTTTTTTGTGGCCTTAAAGCTGGCATTTACTGACCAGTATTGTCTACTGACCCACCAATATATTGGTCCATGTAGAGACCAGAACAAAAACATCTGCCACTGATATCTGGTGGGGATTTTTTCAGATCAATGAGCCTTGCCTTCTGCAGATTTCAGCAGGCTGATTTCTGCCCTGTCATACCCTAGCCTTAAGCTTCCCAAAATAAAAGCCAGCTATAAAATGTATACTTATTAGCAATATTATTTGTTTCATTTTCCCTGAATGGCTGTGAATAAGTCCCTTTGAACCAAATAATGACTATTCTGCTTACTCTGTCTTAAATCTATTATTGTAGTCTTTGCCAGAACTGTTCTCCATCTTCAATTTAGAACTTAAGTGCTGGCTGTTTTCTATTTACAAACCTCACTTTCCTTAAAGGTATTTCCAAAAGTATTGTGATAACATTGCTCACTGATACATCATATGTAGCATCGTAATGTCAATGCCTTGCATATTTCTCTGGGGTTGTGAACTTTCACAGGCTGGGTGCTTTCATTTATTAAAATGAAGGTAAAGCAAAGATGGGGCTGTTGTAGTCTCTTACCACTTTTGGTCTATTCCACAGATCTCTTGTTCGACCCTATTTAGAATATTGGAACCTGGCTTATTATAACCTGGTTTTATGGCCTGTGCAGACATCCAAAAGTAATCCTTACCCATCAACATTTTTTAGGTTACCTGATAGATGTGTAGTGTATCTCTGAGGTTGTGCTTAAAAGGATAACAATGTTAAGTAGTTTATACCAATAAAGGTAGAAAAACTTTAATGGGGAACGGTCTTACTCCAAAATAAAGTATATAATATTTTTTGTCTAATATGTGCAAGGGAGTTCTCATGAGGTGGCCATATCGGCAAAAATCTGCTTATTTGGCTACCTTGGCAAAGAAGCAGATCTTAAAGTGTATGGCCACCTTAAAGGGGTGGGTCACAGTTAAGTTAACTTTTTGTACATTATAGAATGGTTAATTCTAAGCCACTTTTCATTATTTTTTTATAGTTTTCGAATTAGTTTCCTTTTCTTTTTCTAACTCTTTCCAGCTTTCATATGGGGTCACTGACCCCATCTAAAATAAATCCTCTGTAAGGCTACAAATGTATTGTTATTGCTAATTTGTATTACTCATCTTTCTATTCAGGCCCTCTCCTGTTCATATTTCAGTCTCTTATTCAAATCAATGCATAGTTGCTAGGGTCATTTGAAACTAGACTGCAGAAATTGCAGACTGGAGAGCTGTTTTTGAAAAGTTACATAACTGAAAAATTACAAATAATAAAAAATAGGAACCATCATTAAAAGGTGCTAAATGACACCACTGTGTGACCATACACAGATCACTCAAATACTATGGCCTGTGTGGAGCACTCTGCACCAGACAAATGATTGCAAACTTCCAAAGGAGTGTTGTAGGATTTTGATTTGGCAATATAGAAAGTTTTCTTCAGACACCAGAGCTGATTGCAACTGTCTTGGAATTATACCCAATATTATATATTATGCTGGTCCTTTCACAACATTTGGCTGGTTATTTGTCACATTTCCATGTCAATTTTGGAGTCAATGGAACCTGACTGATACTTTGAGAAATGTAGGGTTAATGATGCAGAGAGCCACAACATATTGATACTGCTGTTTTCTGTTGTACAGACCAATCATGTACCTTTGCCGGCTAATCCCTTAATTACAAACCTGAATCCCTTAAATTACTCGTTTTAAATTGGTTTCAGTCTTATGTATTGAATATTGGGTTTTAAAATGAGTAACAGTATTTCTATTCAAAGATAAATCATGTTAACCTTGGATTCAAGACTAGCCAGTATATGTAAATCCATGAAGTTCATTTGTTTGCATTAAAACTGCCAATTTGTTGTGTAATCTTTATAAATCACATTCCAACTCAGTCTTAAATAAATAAGCCGTAGGTTTCTCAGTTTAACACACCTTTAGAGACAGGGAATGTGTGGTATACAATTATCATGCAATCATATTTCATAGCAGGATATAAAGAAAATTAAATATTGTACTCATAAATATGGTATATGTTTCATTATACTATTTGCTGCTGAAAGAAATCCTGAGCGTGGAATAAAAAAATCCCTAGTGACTATCTGCATTATTATAAATCTGTTCCGTTTGTGTAATCAGGTGGAAGCAGAGCAGATCAATTTGCATACGTTCACTCTACTTACTGTTTATGATAGACTGAACATTAATCAGAGCTATGCAATACACATGCTGTATGTACAGTATTTCCCCTTTAGTGTAATCCCAGTTGTGATGTGTTTCTGGTCAAGGATGATGGGAAAATGTAGTACTAGTATTATTAGCCTACAGTTCTTAATTACTCAGTCTTACATATATACACTCTTATATAGCTAGAAAAGAAACTATAATGAATCTAGAGAACCCTGGCATTCATTTTTAATGTTATCACCCCAACCAATTTGCAAACAACTCCCCTTAGCCAGTGAACCCCATACATGTGCCAAAGCATAGCTTATATATATGTTTGGGTTTTTTTTTGCATGATACATATTTGCTATGAAATTTCTGTTGTAGGGAGTGGTGAAAATTGTTGCACACCTTCGCTAGAATTTTATCTTGCATTTTGTTTCACAAGGGAAAACAAAACACCAAAACAGTGCAAGAAAACACCCATTGGATGCAATGCATTTGGTGCAATAAAAAATATCCATTGACTCTAAAGCATTTGGTGCAAGAAAAGAAAACATTGAAAAATACCCAGTGGCTCCAATGTATTTACCAAAGTGGGGAAGTTTCACTCATCTGTCAAAATACTCACAAGAACACCCCAGCCCTTAGAATTATGGGTCCGCCTGGTGCTCAGTGCCTCCCGAGAGATTGGCACCCTCCAATTTGTAGCAAGTAGACGGCACAACACGGCTGTTATAAGCGGGATAAACCCTGCATTGCAAGTAATGTAACATTTCAGGGCAAGCCCCCTTTGTCAGACAAGTTTCACTCATCATCAGCTCTGGTGTGATCATTCAGTTAGATTCTTCAGGCCCCCAGCATTGAGGGTCAGATCTACTATTATTCCAAATCCTAAATGATTCCCACCATGTCATTTTTTCACATTTTTTTTAAATCTCTTTGGACAGGCCGGAAAGTGTTTAATGAATAATGACTAATTTATCAAAACAGATCAATGTTTCAGTTCATTGGAATATGTTGAACTGCTTTGAGCAGTCATTGTTACAGTAATTATTTGGCCCCCATGTGTGACAGGTTAGTTAGAATTGATCAAATTTATAGCCTGTTGTTTAGTGTGTCCAGCACTATTGGTTCTGTAAAGGAGGAGACCGGCGTGCAGCACAAGTGTGTGTGATGTATAAGAATAAATACCTCTGGGGACTGACTGTTTCTGCTTCATTATGGCATTTCTGCAATTTCACAAGGGTTTGTCTCACTAGTTATCCAACTCTGAAATAGGAAACTACCATTACCCATAATGTCCTATTTGTACAGGTATGGGACCGATTACCCAGAATCAGGGTCAGACTGGGGGGCCCTAGGCTGACCAGGGCTGCTGTCTCCGGGCCCCCCTCCCGGCCCCTTGCCGATTCTTCTCCCTGCGATTGCGCATGTGCGCCAACTGGGTTTTTGCAGTGATTGCGCATTGTGTATGTGCACCTGACGTTAATTTTTATAGGGAGCGGGCTTGGGACGGCGGGCCTTCAAGAGCCGGGGCCCATCGGGGTTTTTCCCGGTGTCCTGCTGGCCCAGTCTGATCCTGCACAGAATGCTGAGGACTTGTGGTTTTCAAGATAAGGGGTCTTTCCATAATTTGGATTTCCATACCTTAAGTCTAGTAAAGACTCATTTAAACATTAATTAAACCCAATAGGATTGTTTTTCCTCCAATAAGGATTGATTATATCTTAGCCGGGATCAAGTACAAGGTACAGTACTGCCTTTTTATTACAGGTAAAAAGGAATCATTTTTCAAAATGTGAATTATTTGATTAAAATGGAGTCTGTAGGAGATGACCTTCCCATAATTTGACGCTTTCTGGATAATGGGTTTCCGGATAATGAATCCCATACCTGTACAAACAATTCTACATGTTTGACCGATGTGCTTTATCTCTGTAATAATAGTACAGTACCTTGCAGCTGATATTAACTGTGGTATCATAAATCCATATTGATGGCAAGGCAATACTTATGTTTTTCTTTTCATGTTATTAGTAGTCTTAATTACCTAATGCTCCATTTTATAGACTGCCCCCTTATCTTGAAATTCAGGTCTCAATAATTTCCGTTAATTGGCTCTACAACTGCAACTAAAGATTGTAGGATTTGTCTATGAACGTATCATTGGATTTGGTGCCCAATGCTATAACAAAGATATGATAGTGAAAATAAAGGAACAGTTTCAATGCAATCAGTTTCCAATCAGTGCAGCCTATCGACATGCTTTCGTTAGAGGTGCCCCTCATTTGATAACTTAAAGGGGTGGTTTACTTTTCGTATGTTATAGAATAGCCTATTCTTAGCAACTTTGCAATTGGTCTTAAATTTTTTACTGACTCTTTCCAGTTTTCAAATGGGGGTCACTGACCCTGGCAACGAAAAAAACATCGCTCTGTGAGGCTACAATTTTGTTGTTATTGCTACTTTTTATTACTTATCTTTTTATTCAGACTCTTTCCTATTCCTCTTCTAGTCTTTCATTTAAACTGCTGCTTGGTTGCTAGAGTCATTTGCACCCTAGCAACCAGGCAGCTGCTAAAAATCCAATCTGGAGAGCTGCTGAACAAAAAGCTAAATTATTGAAAAAAACACAAATAATAAAAAATGAAGTCCAGCAATGAAAATTGTTTTCTGCCTCACACCACTCACTTGTTTGGTAGGGTGCATTCAATTCTCTGACCACCTCCAAGTCAAATGGCATCCAAGCTATATATATAACGAAGAAGCACACGACTTATACTGGCATAAACCTTTGTCACATTTTATTGCAGAAGTTGTAAGGCAATAATAAAAAATGAAGGGCAATGGCAAATTGTGAATATCACTCTCTACATAATGCTACTATTTTAAAGGTGAACAACCCCTTCAATACTAGAATTGAATGCAGCGCCTACCCTTCAATACACAAATATATATATATATATATATATAACCCTTTAATTTTCATGGTTCAACACATCCCTTACTCAAGGGGTTAACTTCCTAAATTGTGCTGTGTGAGGTAATCCAATTATAACTCTCTTATAATGCACAAGAGAGCAGTACATAGCTTGTAGTGTTTTAAGGGATACCATTGGCAAAGTAACTACACATAATAACTGATGATTATCCACTGAATCTAATATGCTCAGTAAATTATCTAGCCACATAGGATGATGTTGTTCTATTAAAGAATATAGACACTATAAATGAAAAAATGTTTTTTTTTAGCTGCAGAAACTAGCACAAGCATTTATGAAATCTAATTGCTCTAAGATATAAGTATATGCAACCGCGAAAGAAATTGTTGGCTCATGCAAAACATAAAACTCAAAGAAGTGGCAGAACAAATGTTTTTGTTGATCCTATTCATGTAGCACAGCGGTAATATCCGGCTCCGGAGAGCTTTCTGCAGACATTTATCATTCTATAAGATGCTATAGGCAAGGGAAGTATTGGCTGTCTCTATGCCCCATGGATGAGTGAAGATGGCAGTGATAAACTGGTATCTGAGACAGAATTTACCTCCCAGACAAACTGCTGCCTCCTTGATTTGTTGATAGACAACACAATGCAGCAGATGAGCACATATCTTTAGATGCTGAAGTATAAATGTATGACAATGACAAATACCCCAAATACAGCATTTAAAATGCTCACCGTCAGAGAGTCCAGGGACACCTATACAGGCTAAAAAGAATTAAGGTCAACTAAGATAGTACTTTCACAAAAGGCTAGTGTTCATATGCATTTTTTAATATATATATATATATATATATATATATATATATATATATATATATATATGGAGCACTCATGCACAAAAACAACAACCGCCTGGGTGCTGGTTATATAATCATGTAATCAACCTGAAAATAACCGCACTCACAGGACTTATTAAGTGCAAAAAAAGTGGTTTATTGCAATGTTTCGGCTCTAACACTTGAGCCTTGCACTTGCACTTAATAAGTCATGTGAGTGCGGTTCTTTTCAGGTTGATTTTATATATATATATCTATATATATATATATATATCTATCTATATATATATATATATATCTATATATATATATATATAAAAAAAGGTAAGGTGCAGCTTTAATTGGTAGCACCTGGGTCGATTTTTCCTAGTGGTGTGCTGAGCTACTTGGACTGTATGTGTATGTATATATAAATAGACACATACAAGAGTCCTCTGCACTCAAAAGTGTGCACTTATGAGTGCAGAGGACTCTTGTATGTGTCTATATGTATTTTGTGGTCACAGCCTCATTGCACCCCCGCCTAATGGTTTTATAAATTAGTGGTGAGCACAACTTTCCCTTGTTTAGCCTCCTAAATGCCATGGTTCAGCTCTACAAATAGAAGACCCTGATTCTTATAAATCACTAGACTGGCATATT
Source organism: Xenopus petersii (assembly GCA_038501925.1). NCBI lineage: Eukaryota > Metazoa > Chordata > Amphibia > Anura > Pipidae > Xenopus > Xenopus petersii. The sequence goes on along the minus strand of CM076684.1, from coordinate 43,003,593 downwards.
TAAAGTTTTTCCAGTGTTACACCAGGTACAACAGAGTTTCAGTAAAAATGAACAGATAATGTAACATTAATTTGATCTTGTATGGAGCTGATCATACTATACATATAGTAAGTACACTACAAAATAGCCCCTCTATATAGAAGTACAGTTGTTGCACTGGACATCTGATTGTAGACATGTATTAAGCTGCAAAAACACTGAGTAAAATGGTCACCCAGTTGGGTTATTCCTGTCTGAACTGCCCAACCACTGCTCCATGTATATAATATATACAAATATACAAGTACAAAATATATTCCTAGTAAAAGCACAGATTACATCTTAATTGGAGGATAGTTCTATATTTCAGGGATGTCCAATAACTGTTGTTGATCTATAATATGCTAAAAGATAACGGTGTCCCAGGTGGCACCCTTAAGCTGGCCACAGACGCAAAGATCCGATCGAACAAATCATCGTACGATTGGACTTTCCCATGTCCCCACCTGCCACTAACCATTCAGATCAAATAAAGTAGTAAAAGAACAGATCAGCTGATGTTCTGCCCCTAACAGCAATCGTACGAAAGTTATGTCTGACCAAAGCTAGTTATAGTCTCCCTCTGAAAATCATCTGATCGGCAATACATGCAGAGAAATTATCAGCAGCCAACAGAAATCTTTTAACCTGTCCGATCGACCAAACGACCGATCTCTGCCAGACGAAAAATGTCGGAACTCTCCACACACGGTCCGAAAATCATACGAATCCTCAATTCGTACAATCAGATCTTTGCGTCTATGGCAAGCTTTAGGGGCAGGTCTTTCCAGAGTGAGACACAAAGGAAGAATGGTGCCTGCATTTGGCATCACTGTATTTATGAGAAGTGCCATAGGGGCAGTACATGGGAATTCCCTTGCACACTCCTTAGCTTCTGCATTATTCAAATGTGCTAGCTTGGGAGAACCAATGGGTGCAAGATGCTACAAAGCCCTGTACTTTATATCTGTGTACAGCAAGTACAAGGATGATTTGGGAATGATTACGGTACACCTTGTGCTAGATCATTAATCTGGTGCAATGTACAAAGAGCTAACTGTAAAAACCGTTGCTCCAGGTTAAGCAGGTAAGTAGTGATGGGCGAATTTGTGCAGTTTCGCTTCGCCGAAAAATTCGCGAATTTCGCGCGAAATTCGCGAAACGGCAAAAAATTCGCGAAACGGCGCCGGCGTCTCGTTTTTGACGCCAGCGCCCGTTTTTTTCGACGCCGGCGCCCGTTTTTTGCGCCGGCGTCCGTTTTTTCGAAAAAAAAATTTTGACGCCGGCGAATTTTTTCCGCGAATTTTCGCGGCCGTTTCGCGAATTTATTCGCCGACGGCGAATCGCGCAAATTCGCCGCGAATTCGCGCCTGGCGAATAAATTCGCCCATCACTACAGGTAAGTGTAGGAGCCCTAAGGCTTTGGGCACAGGGAGCTATATGCGCCGCTGCTCTCAGCCTGTGTATTTTTGCAGACTGAAAGAAGCAGATCAGCTCTGTGACTCATCTCAACTGATTTGCATTAGATCTGCCTGTGTGCATTAAGTGGAGGTCAGCCCAAATACGAGAAAGGAGACATCTTTGGGCCGACCTCCGCTCTGCTGCATGTGTCTACATGCAAGCGGAAGTAGCTCATAAAGCTGGCCATAGACGCAAAGATTTGTTAAAACGAAACCCTTTTTCGTACGATTTTTGGGCCGTGTGTGGAGTGTTCATGAGATGGCGATCGGTCGTTCAGTTGATCAACAGGTCAACAGGGGAGAAAATTTCTGATGGCTACCGATAATATCTCTGCATGTATTGCCGATCTGACGATATCAGTGGAAGAATGTCACCGGCTTAAGAATTATCAGGGGTACAGAGCGGATCTCCTTTCAGTTTGTATCAATACACAGGTTGAGAGCAACACAGCCTATAGCTCTGTCTGCTCATAGCACAATGGTGTACCCTTAGTGCTTGCTTTCCTATTTGCCTATTATCAAAGGCAATGATAAATCACCCTGAGTGTCCCACAGGATAATGCAGGATCAATTATCCTTTATCTGAATGGTTCATTAACAATTAATATACTGCTGCTTGAGATGCCTTTGGCTGATTTAACAAAATGATTTAAAAAAATTTGGCTGAGGCAAAATAAACAGATATGGCAGAAAATAACAAAGCACTATTAAAGTTTGTGGAAGAAATCAAATGGTATTATAATAAAAGGGCTTCGTTATGTGACGACAGCACAGCTATGGGACCTGTTATCCAAATGCCCGGGACCTGGGGTTTTCTGAATGATGGATCTTTCCATAATTTGGATCTCCATACTTTAAGACTAATAGAAAATAATGTAAACGGGGGAAATAGCCCAATAGGCTGGTTTTGCTTCCAATAAGGATTAATTATGTCTTAATCTTGATCAAGTACAAAGTACTTTTTTATTATAACAGAGAAAAAGCAAATCCTTTATAAAAATTTGGATTATTTGGATATGGAAGATGGCCATCCTGTGATCCAGAGCCTTCTGGATAATAGGGTTTTCGCATAATGAATCCCATGCCTGTATTAATGTAAGTATTTTTTCATTGTTATAACAATTATCCATAGACCCTGGTACAAAATTTGGTCTTGGATCTTGGATGAAACTTCTTTTCATCATCCCTCTCACTACCCACCCATGTCCCACAACTCCAGCATATGGTATGACGTGTTGGTGTAATGGTCATAAATATTTGACATGTTTGTCCATGTGCAGTTACGACCTCTGGGTCAGTCTTCAGCCAGTTTGCCTGGCTCCTAAAGCTTCTTTAACTTTGGTCCTACATTTGTGAGCCTGCAGGTTGAAGAACAAATCAGTTTGCTTTGAAATGAGCCAGTATTTGCCTAGCATGGCAGCTGCTGAAACAATGAGTTTTTGATGAAGCTTCAAACATAATGAACTAAATTAAATTCCAAGAGAAAAACTTCTTCTAATTCAGTTTATCCACATACCAATGGACTTTTTATGAGATTTTTCTGAATATGGCCCAATAGATAAGATAATCTTTTCTGGTTTACTGCTTATCTACTAGGGTTTGTCTTAACTCAATACATTCCTCTGAATATACTTACACAGGCAAGTATGTATGAGTCTGTGTGATGTATGAGTCTAAATATTAGAAAAATGGGACTTCAACTCCAAATGACCAATTCACCATTACAGTATTAATTTGGATATGGAATTACAAAATATTCTTAAAGTAAAAAATTAATTAATAATTAATGAATATTGTAATGGTGAATTGGTCATTTGGAGTTGAAGTCCCATTTTTCTAATATTTATATTTACTTTTCTAAGTTGGGTGAGGACACTCCATGCGGCCTAATTCACCATTTATCTAGTTTAAAATATATCCTGCGCAAACCATTCTTAATCAGTGATGTATGAGTCTGTTTTTGGCTACTATAACAGCATGCACATTAATATGGCAGTTAGATGAGATTTCATATTCAGCAGGAGGAAACACACATTTTCCCCCTAGGTTGTATTACTGTACTTAAATATAACTTTTAGAGGAAATATTTATTCCATTAATATTCAGAGAATTTATTTTAAACGAAGACAAATCCACTTGAATTTTCAATTGCTCTGTAACCCCTTTTTGACATCTGACCGACTGGGTCAGCAAATGCATTTATATGTATGTGCTTATACAATGTCAGTAGAATAAAACAGATGCTTTCAGCCATGGCATATTTTACCAGATAGAATTCAAAGTGACCTCAGTTACTGGGCTGCAATCAGTAGCCATTCTTACAAGCTTCAGTATATCATTAAGGGATGTTCCCATGATTTAATATTCTAAACAACAATAAAATGTACAGAAATAATCAGTTTTTTGTTTCTGGTACTTGGAGTCATGTTTGTGTAAAGGATAAATATACAGATAAATGTAGACTGGATAATACTGAGATAAGAGAATAAATAGCCGTGTGTCAATGTTATTTTCCTTATGTGTAATTGGTGCGTTTTTTATGACTGTATTCCCTGAGGGATGGAGCATTACTCTACTTACCCTGGAGTGGCATTGAAACCCAAAGTAAACCACAACGATAGTGGGTGTCAGGACAATGGTGAATATAAAAAACAGTATGATGAAGTTAGCTAGGAAAGCCACAAAGTTAGCTCCGGTAACCAGCAGGGTCCACATCCAGCACCCCCACCTGCTCCGAGACTCCATAGGCAGGAGCTGATCTTCCATATTATAAGGTGGGAGGCTGGGGATCATCTGAGAGGTATCTGACATATTGTCTGCTTCAAAGTCTTCAATGTCTTGGTCAGACATGTTTTACAGTAACCTTGGCTTCTTTCAACCTGCTAACACAAATGTTTAGTCTCAGCCTAGCTCTCGTATCACAGTTCTCCTCCCTTGTCAACTTTAATTTCCAAACCCTAATGTTCACAACTGCTTGTAGCAAAAGTCCATCTGCTCCTGTCCTTTTCCTCCTTTTGTTTATTTAGCGTGTCACTTGAGCTCTCCTTTCTCCTCTTGCCGTAAGATTGGATTTGACTTGTGTGTGATTGTCCTTCAAAGTAATTGAGGTCTCACCAAGATTCAGTTTTATCCTTGTGGATGTTCTGGATTTCAAAGATCTTTATATTTCCCTCCTGTTATTGGAGTCTGCTATTGGAGTCCACTGTTACACAGTTGGCTGGTTGGCAGGTTCCATGGGAGAGTTTCAGATGTATTCCAACAGTGGGTAAATATGAGAGTGGGTCTGTTAGAGACTGTCTCTTGAGAAGAACCATCCCAGAGATTGCATAGCGATCGTGTTAGCAGATGGCTGTTTCAGCATCACAGTGTCGATGCAGCACTGTGCACTGCCTTGGCTTTGTAAGCTTGCCTCAAAGAACTCTCAGCACCCACTAGCCAATCCGCTGCTCCTGCATCTGCTTCTCCCTTTCATATGCAATAAACAGATTTACACCTAGGGCTCAGTCAATCAGCCTGGGTTATTCCGGGTTAAAACACAATGTCATTACTCCGACACCATTTATGACTTCTGTCACACTTCTCAGCTGGGGGTTAATGGAGCATAGAGTTTGCCATCAAGTCATCTTAGATGTGCTTAAAAAGTGTGAATGATACCTGTCAACCTGAGCATGTCACATAAGGAGTTCATGGAATACAGAATGGATAAGAAAAAACACTTTTCTATACATTTATATTTTACTTCCAAAGCGATAACATATTCTGCATTGCTTTTCTCTCACCTTATCTATTTAGTTTCCCCTTTCTCTCTGTCTTCTTCACTGTCTTTTTCTCTCTCTCTCTTGTTCTCCCTAATTTCTCTTTACCTTGCTCTCTCTCTCTCTCTTTACATAATATGTGTATGTGTAGCATTTTCAATTTAATTACTGTGCTCCATTTACAAAGTGAAATGACTAATTAAGGTTTCATGGCAGAAATCACAAACCAAATCCTTCATTTTTATATGCATTTCCATACAGTGTTCATAAAAAATTGTAATTGTATAATTTATTACTTGCAGGCTGCCTGCTGGAAAAAATCATTGCCTTTTAAGCCTTCCCTATAGTGGTGCTTCATGCAACACCGGGGAAGGTCTATAGGAACATAAAAACCTTTTTATATTTTTATTCTAAAGTTTATAACATTTCTTTCATACAGGAATGGAATCTGTTATCCAGAACCCTGTTATCCAAAAGCTCCAAATTACTGGATGGCTGTCTCCCATAGACTCTATTATAATCAAATAATTCACACTTTTTCTCTGTAATAATAAAACAATACCTTGTACTTGATCCAAACTAAGAAATAATTAATCCTTATTGGAAGCAAAGCCAATCTATTATGTTTATTTTATGTTTACATTATTTTTTAGTAGACTTTTTTTTAGTAACAATGAATAAATATTTACATTAATATTGGTACGAGATCCATTATCCGGAAATCCATTATCTAGAAGGCTCCAGATTACAGGATGGCCTTCTCCCATAGACTCCATTTTATCCAAATAATCCAAATTTTTATAAAGGATTTCCTTTTTCTCTGTTATAATAAAATATTATAATATTGTTATATATATATATATCTCTGTTATAATAAAATAGTACCTTGTACTTGATCCAAACTAAGACATAAATAATCCTTATTGGAAGCAAAGCCAGCCTATGGGGTTTATTTCATGTTTACAATATTGTTTGGTAGACTTATGGTATGGAGATCCAAAATATGTAAATATCCTTTATCCGGAAAACCCCAGGTCCTGAGCATTCTGGATACCAGGCCCCATACCTGTATATTCAAATCATTTTATCTGATGGTCGGTCAAAAGAAGAAATATTATGCTTCAGGAATTCCCGTGTACAAAAAGCTACTCCTTTTTGCCAGTGGTTTAATGTTGGTTATAAAAAAAATTCAGGAGCAGTGATTAATCACTTAGTTATTTGTATGCAGCCAATGAAGAGTAAAGAATAAATTCCAAGGAATAGGGCTGCTTATGGTGTAATAAAAATGCAATATATAACTGTTATATAATGTATGAGAGCAGAGGTATAATTTACAATTTACATAGGCATCAGCATACATTGTTTATATGTGTGAGTGTGTAGATAGGTCTCTATATGTATTTGTATATTTAAATATATAAACTAGCGTTCATTGGGTTGCACTTGATGGGCTTTGGGTTTTTTCCAACCTAATTAACTATGTAACTATTGGCAAATATACTTGCACCTATACACACCATACAGTATAGGTTCAGGGATTACACCTTCATTTGAAGGGTAGGGAAAGGCATTCAACCACTGAGGTTTTCAAGCGTGTGCCATAGCGCTTACTCCCAATTCCAAGGGGAGAAGAGAATTTCCCAGTGTCCTTCTATTATGTCAGCTTCACAGAGACTATTTTATATACAGTAAATGAAAATACATTAAACACAAACAGTATTTAGTATGGACAGATATGTAACCAAATACATGTAGGTATGAAGTAAAGCCTGCTGCAAAATAATTATAGATTCGTGCCTTGTTGTCCATTGTTTTTATCACCATGTTTGTACTTGACAAGTAGTTGATCAAAAACATTAATTTATAAAGGTATAACTTCTGTTTACATATATATAAGAATAAAGATTGAAAAAGGAGTTGATGTACAATTGCTGTGTAAATGTCAGTACTGCTCAAATGTTTGCTTTGATGATTTAATATAGGTCAGTTTTACATAGAGATTGTGCATCACTCTTTGCACAAAATATCTAGAAGGCATGTAATAAGTAGCAAAGAAGCATCATAATCTCAAGTGTACTAGTAAAGTACACCCCTTTTTTAAAACTCCTGACGTATATGCCAGAGTTTGGAATTATTAACAGAGGCCATATTATATCGGTGTGTTACCTGTGCTGAGCTAAGTGATAAGGAAAAAGGTAAATGTTCTACCCTTGCTTGATTTTGGAGAACCTATGAGGTTAAAGGAAAATAGAAAAATATTGTTACACTACCAGAACTTGTACTTTGTAAATGGGCCATATTATTTGTAGTGTACTGTTTGAAAACATTATGTTCTCTGAAAATGAACTACTCATCTAATGCTTTAATGTAGGATGCCTTTGATCTTACAGCGTTGAGTGTTGCCAATAAACACTTAGAGCTTCACTAATTAATGAAAGGCAACCTGAAAATATAGAATCTACAGAACTGGCACAAATAGTACTTTAATGTCTAGTACACATGGCGCTTAAAGAGTTAGTATGTCACTGGAAAAGCAATATATCAGGCATATAACTGTTCTACAATGGTATCTCCAAGGCACATTTTGAAAGAAGAAACAGCAATTGCTTACACAAAGCAAAAGTTATAGGTTTTTCTCCCTTTAACATTGACAGTTGGCTTTAATGGTGAGCTTAACATGGTGAATTTTCTTTTGTGTACTAAGAATTTGGCATGGTAGGTGTTTGCCGGGCAGTTGTCACTGCTGCTCAAACACAATATTAACCAGTCGGAAGACCCTATAAAGACATTTACACTTTACAAGTCCCACCAAGCATGCTGACACCCACAAGGCTTGAGAATTATATTATTATACACACAATATGTCAGTAAGGGGTCTTTGTGTTTTCAGGGTCACAGAATAACCTTCTAGGCTGTGTAATTACAAGCTTTTATTGCGGATAAAAAGGGATATATAAACAATATACATGATTCTGTACATGCATTTAGCTCCAAAACATGAATGCGTTCATTTTTCTCCCTGAACAGTTATGCCATAGGGCTCTCCCTGGGTTTATCTTATCTCATAGATGGTTTGATCGAAAGTTAAGGCATACTGACACTATTTCAGAAATCATTTGTGATTCTCTGGACCAAATTTTTTGACAATGACACTTTTCTTCAAAATGAACTTCCAAGCTTAAAGCACATAAATGTGTGTGTTGGGTTGGTTCCTGCATCCAGTCCATTCAAGCCTGTTTCTTTAGTAACCTCAAAATGTAAGGCTTGGCTGCACTGCTGGAAAACCATCTTTTGATTTTTGAAATAGTGTCAGAATCCCTTTACTTTATTCCAGACGTTCACGTTTTTGAGTGGAGATTATCCATGGCTGTTGGTGGCACCGCTCTATTGCATACCCTTGAAATAATATGAAGTTGCCAAGAAACATAAAGTGGTACTGTAAAGGACATAGTAATCTCTGAGACACAATGGCTTTTGTTCTAAACATTTCACTGAAACAACTAAGCAATTATAGTGATAGATTACATTTTACATTTAAAATATATTTTCACAAAGTTCAAACTAGGGGATCTCTGTTAGGTACTCAGTGTAACAACCTTCACTGGAGAAGTAATGTTTTCAGAGTTTGAATTATTATGAGCAATCATTTATTTAAAGCAATGAGTTAAAATATGATTGAAAAACAAGTGGCTGACCAGCCTACTATTATCTAGTATTAGCCCATCAGTTCATCAAATATTCATAGATAAAACCTCAACAAAACCTCATCAATAGCCATAAAGTATCCTACAATTACTTAAAGAATGAAAATGACTCAGTTTATATGAAAACGTAAAAAGATGATACAATAGAATGGAAGGAAGATAGCTGCTATCAACAGCACAGTACTCATTCAAAATAGATCATCAAGCAAATGGAGAATAACTGCTAACAGATGAATAATACAATTGTCCGTATAATATATAGAATCCAAAAAGAGAGGATGGAAACACACAGAGAATAATATGAAATAACGTGGAGTAATCTGGTAATATAGATTAGTTATATGATAGACCAATATGCTAAAATAATATTTTTAGCTGGGTGTATGAAAAAGGTGCATGATATATTAAAAACAACCAGTTTATGTATTCAAGGCAACATATAAGGAAGTTTTAGAAGATAAATGTAGCGTTCCAGTATGTATTGTTGCTGCAACTGTTGCTTACCACCACTTGTGTGATTCAGTACCCCAAAAGATCTGAAAAACTCAGCATCTGCCCCACATTTATTCTCATTCAAACTGTCCAGCAACTAAGTGATTCTGAATGTCCACCCCTTACTCTCATGTGTCACAAAATGGCCATATTATATTCCACCAGGGCCGGACTGGAAGTTTAAAGTAGCCCTGGCAAAAAAACTAAGCAGCCCACGTGCATGATGTACTTAGGGGCACATTTACTATTGGTCGCATATCGACGGTTAATTAACCCTCGATAATCAACCTCAAAGTTAAATCCTTCGACTTCGAATATCGAAGTTGAAGGATTTACCGCAATTTCTTTTGATCGAACGATCGAAGGAAAAATCAATTAAATCCTTCGAATTGAACAATTTGAAGGATTTTAGTCCATCAATCCAAAATTGCCTAGAAAGCCTATGGGGACCTTCCCCATAGGCTAACATTGGTGCTCGGTAGGTTTTAGGTGGCGAAGTAGGTGGTCGAAGTTTTTTTTAAAGATACAGTACTTCGACTATCGAATGGTCGAATAATCGAATGATTTTTAGTTCGAATCGTTCGATTCCAATTCGTAGTCGAAGGTCGAAGTAGCCAATTCGATGGTTGAAGTAGCCAAAAAAATACTTCAAAATTGGAAGTATTTTTCCTTCTAATCCTTCATTCGTGCTAAGTAAATGTGCCCCTTAGTGTCTATACATAGTGCCCATATATGGTTTCAATAGTAATAAACTGTATTTTATATGTATGCATTAAGACACACTATACAGTCAGATAAGCCTCAGATTATTATAGATGTGGATCAACAAAATATAGAGCTCTCTCTGTATTTTTTTCTGCATTTCTTCTTCTATATGATCCATTGGAATGATCACTCATAATTTAGATATGTTCGGTAGGGGAAAAAATAACTTTTACATAATTTAAACATATCCACCATTCTTATTGGTAGAAAGCATCTTATACATTTTAGCTAGGTGTGTCTGTGTAATAATTACAGGGTTAGAGACAGACAGATATATGATATCAGATATATGAATCTATACTCAAACATATATTGTTATAGAAGAAAAATGTATTTGTGACACCACAAAAGACAGGTCAACATTGACATTAAAGTGAAACCCAGGACAGTGCATACTGGCAAAGGGTGCATGACAGGGGCGGGACAAAGCTGCCTGGCAGGGGATTAGTAGTGGGTTAGTGACGTAATTGGGGGGTGGAGTTGTAAGGGGATGTGTAGCACTAACTGCTAAGGAGGGCATCCATTTTGGAAGAAGAAAAAGGAGTCCCACCCTCCCTCCCTTGTATTTCCCTTTGTGCTAGTTGTCACAATTGTGGCCTGGGTAGTGGGGCACAGGATAAGTTGATGGGGAATGGTGAGTATTGAGGTGACTAACCAAGAAGTGATGAGAGGGAATAGCCCGTTGTCACAGCCGGGCGGCGGGTCCCTGGCAATGGGGAGAGTTAATTAAGTGGAGTTTTTTACCAAGTTGGTTAATGGAACTTGGTTGGTGGTGTTCCTCTCTAAGAGCGGTGGTCTCTGGGAGGGTATGTTGTATTGGGGGTAGCATGCAGTCCTGCGTACCCATCATGCTAGAAGGCACAAATCGGCTGGTGGCTTAACGATTGCATGCACCTAATTGGGTCCATTGCCAGGGGCCTTGCAGAGGATAAAAATGTTAATGGTATTTCACTGTCAGATTTGTATGTTTTATAATGTTGTTAATATAACAGTTATTGATATATGTGTTATCTATTGTTAAATAATATGTTGTGCAATAAAGCTGTGGACATAAAGACTCCAACAAATAAATGTATGGTGAGCGAGTTGGTTATTCCTAGGCCAGTTTGGGTGAAAGGCAGGTATTTGTCCCTGCCCATGTCATGAGGTTGGTGTGATTCTTTTTATTTATTTTGCTAATTTCTCAAGAGTATTCATCAGGGGCAGTGGTGCTGAATTATAGGGTGGACCTTGAGGAACACTGAAATAAAATAATACAAAATTATGAGTATATTGTGATTAGAGCTTTCCTTTTGCTTTTGTTGTAATACAATAGTGAACAAAGTGGAATGAGTTATTTGCTCATACAGTGTTATTACAGAAACTTGGTCAGAAAACACATATATATGTACAAACAGAGCAATCTGTGAAAATGAAACTTTTTTTATTTACTCAAGGCTTTTATTTAGTCCCCATTTCCACATCCCATTCACTAGCAGACCCACATGTTCGAATTTCATACACTGATGAGATCTAATGAGATTTATACAGATGACCTGCAAGTTTGAATTTTAAGGATCTTGATGTGCTATCAATCCAGCAGTTCCAGACACATGAGTTAATTGGCAATCCTACATCTATAATTCCTTGTTAGGGTAAAACCTTACAGGCACTTTTCTTATTTTTATTTTAGAATTTAAAAATAACTTTGATGCAAATGTAATAACTCCCTCTCTGTTAAATGTGCATTAAATTTCCCTCATTCAGTATGCCAGTGCATTTATTACACTCAGTATCCAGCAGGTCCAGGGACCCTGTGAAAGATTTATAATATGCTTAATTGCTAGAAAGGAAAACAGAGTACCTAAGTAGGCACAGAACAGCATGGGAAATATTTACCAATTCATAAGAAAGTTGAAATGGCAGTGGTAGTGACTGTACATGAACAGAGAGTGAAGAATACGTGCAGCTACAGTAGGTCTTCATTAGTTCCATATACATGAAATTGAAATAATTCAATGAATTGTCAGCATGAAGCTTGGCAAGGCAACTTGTATTTTGCTTCATTTTGTATAAAGCTGACTGCATGAAAAGAAAACCCACTTTTGTACAAACTTGTGTGATTCTATTCACCTATCACATCACTAAGCACCCTTATAAATAAATATATCTACTAGTATGAGTCCGTAAATGGATATAAGCACCTTGAATGTTTTGTGTTACAAGCCAGCTTGGAGCTTCTAGGAGATGCCTATATTTACCTCACATTATGTCCCTGTATATGGAACAGCTCAATGCAGGTAATAAGTTAAAGGGATACTGTCATGGGAAAACATGTTTTTTTCAAAACGCCTTAGTTAATAGTGCTACTCCAGCAGAATACTGCACTGAAATCTGTTTTTTAAAAGAGCAAACATATTTTTTTTATATTTAATTTTGAAATTTGTCATGGGGCTAGACATATTGTCAGTTTCCATGGAGCCCCCAGTTATGTGACTTGTACTCTGATAAACTTCAGTCACTTTTTACAGCTTCACTGCAAATTGGAGTTATATCACCCCCCCTCCTCCCTCCCAGCAGTCCATTAGCAGCCTATCAACAGAACAATGGGCAGCTAACCAGACAGCAACTCCCTGACACCTCTGCTGAAGGTTTTGTTCGCATTGCTAAAAGCCTGCTTTTTTCTTTTTTGAGTGCTATTCTAGTGTCTACCACTAGGGCTAGGGAGCATGACTTTGGTTGTATTGAAGTACATGGGTTAAAATATAATGGGACTGATACAAAAATTGGATGCATAAACTACATGTACAATTTTCCATCTGACACAACACTACTGTCAGATGTCAATGCTGCATGCTGTGTCTTCATCCGACAAGATAAAAAAACGGATGGTGTCGGAAAGACTTTTTTTTTCTCATTTAAATATCCAGTATTGACTGTTGGGTGTAAATGCATGAACAAAAGACTCCATCCCACTTTATCTGATCCAACTTTACATTCTAGCCTAGAGAGGCATCAGATTTTGTAGCATCCTACAAAAGCTTGTGCTGTTGCATGGTGTTGTGTAGCATTGCGTGGTGTTGCGTAGCATTGCGTGGTGTTGCGTGGCATTGCGTGGTGTTGCATGGCATGATCAGATAAAATCTGACCCAAAAAATCTGATCAAAATCTCCTGTGTAGTTCTACTCAAAGAGTTCAAGAAAAATCACGTTTATTTACAGCACAGTTAAAAAAAACAGGGCACTTTAAATATGAGAATGATATGACAATTGCCCCATTAAATTATTTTCACACACTCACTATATGAAGAAATGGCTGACAATTATGGAGCGTCATAAATCTGGCACAAAAAAAGTGGCAAAAATTATCCAAATCCAGCAGAAAATAACTGCTTCCAGAAAACAGCATGCAGCTAAATATAATAGCTATCCCTATAATAGTTATCTGTTCCATTTCTGCATAGAAAAATAAAGATAATAATGCAGTTTGGGCACGTGTCAAGGCTCCCTTTTATCCCTTTTTTGTACTTTTTGTGGAATACAATTACATTTCCTTTAGTTTACAGCTTGTTGTGGTCTATTGAAATAGACATTGTAGCAGAAATAACATGACATATATGCAGAGCCACATCTTTGCACAGAGGGCAGCTGCGTGGCAAATGGTGAGTTACAAATAACATGCGACTACGGATCTTTTGATTATTTCAAAGGTCAACATGCAAATATCTTCTCCATGACAGCATTCATGAAAATGTATCCTATGTACAATTAGATATGCAAAGCCTGTATATCAAGTGACTAATTAGTGACAACTGCAGATCCATAAGCTCAGTCTAGTCTAAACCAGCAACTAACTACCATTAGTACTTATGTGAGACTACGTGCATCTCTTGGTGAAAAAAAAAGTCCCCCAAAGACCAATTATTTGATTGTAAGGCTGCACCGTCAGAGAGTTATATGCCTGTTTATTGTTTTCATGGGAAGGATGTCTTAAGGGCAGATTCCCATTTAAAGCTGCAGTGGGTAGTCTTAGTGATCTTGTGCTAGTCTGGCACATCTCTCTATGGGGCAAATTCCCTAACCGGCGAAAATTCGCCAGAGATGGCTTCGCAGCCATCGCAACACTTTGCCAGGCGTAAATTCCCAGGACAACGCTAATTCACTAAGGTGTGAAGTTGCGTCCAGGGCACTGAACACTAGTGAATTTTCGCTAGCGTTACTTCAACAATCAAAGCGAAGATGCTCTAGCGTTGCCTAATTTGAATACGGCAGGAAATGATAAAGTTACATGGACGTATATGTTGCAGCAAATACATTACATTACACAAGTCCAGGGAACCTTACTAAATGAAATAGAGTTGTTATAATGCCCTATACATGAGCCCACTGTATAGTTTATGTTCCATATGTTATAAAATGGAGGGGGGAACCCGGTTACCCAAAAAAATTTTTTATGGACCTTGGCAGGCTATCACTCAACTGGCGAAGGCAAGTCTGGCAAATAAGGTAACATTCAGTAAAATCCGCATCTACTCAGATCTTTGTCCTGATTTGGATTAGTTTCTTTTAAATATGTATTTGTCAAGTTCATTATCCAGCTGCTTTCTGGTTAATGCAGAGTGCAACATTTCTTTTTATCTATGGGCAAAGCTTTGCAATTTGCAAGCTGAGAAGCTCTCTTCCCTGCTTTTCTCAGTTATTTGCATCCATCAAGAAAGCTGTTCACTGGAATTTAGCTGCTTTAAGGCCTGTTTATATTGGAGGGCAAACTGGATAGTCTTTTATCCAACAACAACAGAGCAATTACAGTATATTGTTCTGTGTCACTGCTGCATCATATATTTGGAATGCATAGGTCTCAGTTGATTATTCTGCAGCACTTTTTAGCCCACTTTCTTAAAAAACCTGCTTTGGCTCATTTCATGCTCTCCATAAAATGTATTTTGTTTCATTACAAAATGTACAATTTATCAAAGGTTAGAACTGAAAAATGTAGATCAGTCTCAATGGAATTACTTTGCTTCTCATGCAGAATAAAATGTGTAAATACTTAGCAATTTTTCTTGCATCATCTTGCCTCTCACCCAAAGAATTCAGAAGCTGTTGAGAGCCATACAAAACCAATGGGCATATTAGCATGATTTTTAAATCTTTTAAGCACTCCACTTACTCACTAACAATAATTGCTAAAAAGCATTTCTCAAAGATGAGGCGCACCAATAAAATCAAGAAAATATTATAATGTCAATAAGTCTGTAGTTTTGCAAGAATTCTGTTCAGGTCATACCAATGAATTGGAGAACCCTGTTTTATACATCCTTATAACTTTGAAAGAAAATGTTATTAATTAATAGAAAATTCATTCTGTTGAAGTCCATATTGGAGAATCAAATAAAGCAAAATTCAGATGGACAAATGTTTATTATTTGATTGTACAGGTATGGGACCTATTATCCAGAATCCTCGGGACCTGTGGTTTTCCAGATAACAGGTCTTTCTGTAATTTGGATCCTCATACATTAGGGGGTTATCAAAAAACCAGTGTAAAACACCCGAAAATCATGAAGGCAAAAAACATCTTCAAATGGTTAAAGGGACCTCTACAATTGACTTCTACGTGAATTCTATAGGTTTTACCTGGAGTATTTTTGTATTCTGAATTTTTGCAGCTTTGGGAAATAATTAATCTCAAAAATTCAAGTTTTTTAGGGAAACAACACTTGAAAATGTTTGAGAAAACATTACTCGACCTTTAATAAATAACCCCCTAAGACTACAAAAAAAATTATTTAAACATTAAACCCAATAGGATTGTTTTGCCTCCAGTAAGGATTCATTATATATCTTAGTTGGGATCAAGTACAAGCTACTGTTTTATTGTTACAAAGAAAAAGGAAATTATTTTTAAAAAATGTAATTATTTTATTAAAATGAAGTCTATGGGAGATGGCTTCCTATAATTCAGAGCATTCTATTGTGCCCTGTAGTCTATGTGACATATTTATCCAAAGGTAAAATAGAGCTAACTACAGGTCACCACTGCCAAAGCTCTCTATTCACCCGTATTGCATTCTTACCAATACAGGTATAGGACCTGTTATACAGAATGCTCGGGACCTGGGGTTTTCCAGATAAGGGATCTTTCTGTAATTATAATCTCCATACCTTAAAAATAATTTAAAAATTAAATATACTTTATAGAATTTTTTGCCTCCAATAAGGATTAATCATATCTTAGGTTGGATCAGGTACAAGGTACTGTTTTATTATGACAGAGAAATAATTTTAAAAGATTTTGAGTTTGACTATAGTGGAGTCTATGGGATATGGCCTTGTAATTTGGAACTTTCTGGATAACGGGTTTTTGGATCCCATACCTGTACATTTAGCAAAGGTCCTGAACTGACATAGTGTGAGTTCTCTTTTAAAAAAAAATGTATGTTTAAATAAATTCCCAGAACTGCATTGCATCTTCAGCTTTCGCAGTTTGATGTTGTTAGTAGATTTGCATCCAAGACTTTCAGTACTTATGTTGTTTGGCTAACGCTGTTATTGAGTAATTTCTTTCTATTAACAATTTGCAACTCAGTCCCATATCAGTTTAAGTTAATAGTACCAAATAGTTTACAGCAACAAAAACTGCACGGTATGTATAAACAGTATATATATATATACATAAAAGGTCAACACTGAAACGTCGGATAATAATGTAGGGGCCCCTATGGCTATGGGTTAATCTGCCCTGCAGCTTTAAGGCCCCCACCTTTTTCTTGGAGTGATCTGCCAGGAGAGAATGACACTCCCCTGCTACACTGCTATATAGTGTGTGCAGGGAGTGGCCACTTCCTCTTTGGCCTGTGGATGGTGATCCAGCTGGGTGTGCTCAGGGGAGCCTGGCACAGCTAGGCCCAGAAAGGCCCATGTGCTTTGGAGAAGAAGTCGGGGACCAGGTAACCCCGTGAATGAGGAATAGTTACACTAGGGCAGACTTGTCATAGTCTCTCTAGGAGAGAAAGGCAGAGAGGTGAGAGAGAAAGAGCAGCTGAAGCTCCAACGAGGATTTGCAGTAAGGGAGTAGCTTCCCAGAGGCTTTGTGTGTTGCCTCCAGTCAGGAACCTCAGTGAAGAGGGACTGTAGGGTAGAAGCTGCTTGCCTGACAACTTCCAGGAGGGAATGTGTGTAATACTGCAAATGCCTAATGGAGACCTTTCCTCTGTGAGAAATGCCTAATGCCTTGTTCTGTGTGAACTCTCGAAATGTGCTGTTTTCCTCAAGCTCCTGCGTGAGTACTAAACCTGTGGTCACTTGCCTCGTGCATAGTTAAATAAACCGTTTCTGTTTTACTGCAAGAACCTCCTGGCGCCCAATTTGTTTGTTGTATGCACAGTAGCCTGGGGGATGTAGTTGCACTACACCATAGAGGGAACACTTCCACATGGCGAAGGCCCTGACCCTGTTGTGTGAAGTCGCATGTAACCCATGCTTCTACTGCTAGCTGGACAGTTTAACTATTTGTGTGCTATGCGGCCCAAATAGGTGTTACATTTGGCGTGCCCAACGTGGGGCTCGATTCCCTAAAACCAGGCTGTGCATTGTTTTGTTCGAATCGTATGAATGGATGTACGAATTTGTCGGGAGCGTACGAATGGATCGTACTAATTTTTCGAAGTGGATAAACGGAACGTAGGAATACTTCGAATCGTACGAATTTTCAGAGTGTTTGGCCGTGGGTTCGGGCTTGGAGGTTCGCCCCGAATTTCACGAAGGCCTGCGGATGTCAGTGGAATGGATGGGAGGAAGATGGATGTCTCTGCTGGGACCACTCCCTGTTCATTTGTGCCCCCTGATGTGAGAGAAGGACCTGGAGGATGGATTCTTCTGTGATTGCTACAGCTCTTCTATGGACTCCTGCAGAATGAGATGCCTAGAGTGCTGCTTGCTTGTTTTTTTGTGGCTGGAAGGACTGCTGGACTAAGTGGGTTCTAATTCAGGACTATTGATCCCCACCACAACTCTTCTGCCTTCACCTACTCGCTGAGTAGTGTTTCTGCACCCAAGGACTGGCCTGTGTGGACCCTTGGGAGGGGGAGAAGTATTTTTGCAGATGTGTAATAAAGTTGACCAACTGCAACTGTTTATTATGCAATTGAAAATGTTTGATACAGTATTGTGCATGCTGTGTTTCCTTTACAGTGACCATTGTTACCAGGTATGCCTTAGGAGAGGATACCAGAAGTGGATGTGATGGTACTGTAAGTTGATATATGTTGGGGATGTTTAAACCATTGTCGGGACGAAATGGGTTTTTCCCCCGGGTGTATGTAGGGGCCCCTATGGCTATGGGTTAATCTGCCCTGCAGCTTTAAGGCCCCCACCTTTTTCTTGGAGTGATCTGCCAGGAGAGAATGACACTCCCCTGCTACACTGCTATATAGTGTGTGTAGGGAGTGGCCACTTCCTCTTTGGCCTGTGGATGGTGATCCAGCTGGGTGTGCTCAGGAGAGCCTGGCACAGCTAGGCCCAGAAAGGCCCATGTGCTTTGGAGAAGAAGTCGGGGACCAGGTAACCCCGTGAATGAGGAATAGTTACATTAGGGCAGACTTGTCATAGTCTCTCTAGGAGAGAAAGGCAGAGAGGTGAGAGAGAAAGAGCAGCTGAAGCTCCAACGAGGATTTGCAGTAAGGGAGTAGCTTCCCAGAGGCTTTGTGTGTTGCCTCCAGTCAGGAACCTCAGTGAAGAGGGACTGTAGGGTAGAAGCTGCTTGCCTGACAACTTCCAGGAGGGAATGTGTGTAATACTGCAAATGCCTAATGGAGACCTTTCCTCTGTGAGAAATGCCTAATGCCTGCAGCTCTGTGAGAAATGTGCTATTGCCTCAGCTCCTGCGTGAGTACTAAACCTGTGGTCACTTGCCTCGTGCATAGTTAAATAAACCGTTTCTGTTTTACTGCAAGAACCTCCTGGCGCCCAATTTGTTTGTTGTATGCACAGTAGCCTGGGGGATGTAGTTGCACTACACCATAGAGGGAACACTTCCACATGGCGAAGGCCCTGACCCTGTTGTGTGAAGTTGCATGTAACCCATGCTTCTACTGCTAGCTGGACAGTTTAACTATTTGTGTGCTATGCGGCCCAAATAGGTGTTACAATAATGCAAAAATAAAAGCATTCATACACTTTTGGAGAAAGGAGTGTGCTGATCCCTTATTCTTATATGATTCACCAATTGATTGAGCACCTCCAACTATTGAATGTCAGAGGTGCAAGCAATTTTGTGTATATATATATTTATTGTTACTGACCTTTCTGCAATTGAATTTTGCTGATGCTTTCATTACTTGCAGTCTTACCACATCCTTCCTTGCCTTTTCTTATACCCTTCCACTATAATAAGTTTACATAATAAAAGAAAGTGTCACAACAGAGAACTGACAACATGTAGTAGTATAGGCAGAAAAACAAGTATGATAATGGAATTCATCGGGCATAGTGCTAGCAAGAACAGCTCCATAATTGTGCCCACTGAATGAATGTGCAGAGAAACTCCTAACACCTATGCCAGGGTAGTTATTCCTGTACATACACAGACATCTTGGTGCAGAAATTAATGACAGCATTGTATGTTCAGCATGCTGTATTGCATCTGGTTTTACTAATCCTTAAGGGCAAAATATATTATTATTCCCTAATGCAGAGAGGTTTGCATACCGTCTTTTGATGTTGACATTGAGACAGGCCTTCGCCCAACAGATACACAGTAATTTTAGAAAAAGTCACCTCTCTCCTGCCTACAGGAGTGGAAATTCTGGCACACATTTACATGTTTTACCTTCTTTCTTTATTTGTTTCTTACCTTTCAGCTTCAAAGTTACATAGTTAAATTGGGTTGAAAAAAGACAAAGTCCATCAAGTTCAACCCTTCCAAATGAAAACCCAGCATCCATACACATACCCCTCCCTACTTTTAATTAAATTCTATATACCTATACTAACTATAGAGCTTAGTATCACAATAGCCTTTGATATTATGTCTGTCCAAAAAATCATCCAAGCCATTCTTATAGTCATTACCTGAATCAGCATCACAACATCACCCGGCAGTGTATTCCACAACCTCACTGTCCTGACTGTGAAGAACCACCTACGTTGCTTCAAATGAAAGTTGTTCATAGTCAATATTCATTTGCCTTAACTTGTCTTGTTTTTTTCTCCTTTGCTACTTCTTTTTGTTCTATCTATCCCATCATTTACATTCCTTATCTCATCTCAAGTTGGGCTCTGCGCTACATATAACTCGGTACCATTATTGCATATTAAAATCATTTACGTTAAATAAAACAAATAGGCTGGCTTTGCTTCCAGTAAGGATTGATTATATATTAGTTTGGTTCAAGTACATGGTACTCTCTTCTTAATACAGGGAAAAAGCAAAAACAATTCAATTGGATTATTTGGATAAAATGGCATCTGTGGATCATGTCCTTCCTGTAAGCTTTCTGGTTAATGGGTTTCTGGATAACTGATCCTGTAATATGAATGGTGAACTCCTATAAATGTTCAAATTGGTCCCTGCAGTTGCTATGACCCGCCATTAGGAGGCTCCAGGTTCTCCAATCGCCTATCCATTCTCCCATCTGTTTATGCACCATCACTGATTTTAAACAAAGTGCTTGACTATTAAGTGATAGGATAATATACAAGGTGCATCTAATAGAGACAGCCACCATTAAAATAGGAGTATGAGACATCAAAGCAGAAGAACCCATCATCTCTGGGTGCTGCAGAAGAACATGGTTTTTGGGCCCCCGAGCCCCCTTCTTCTGTTAACCCTACACTATAAAATTTGGGAAACACTCCCCTCAAATATAAAACTAAAGAGAAGCCAATGTGACACTTTAGTATTCCATTTATCTACAATTCATCAAGTTACAAGGCTTTTCGTTTTCACAGTTGTATTGAGAAAATTCCAGCATTAACTCTTTGACCTATGGAGAAAATCTCATTCTGCTGAGAAGTCATCCTTCTTCTGTGCCTTTTACATTGCCAGAGGTTCTATTTGATGGGTTTTTGAAGAAAAATGCAAGCCCTGTAATTGCTATATTGTAGCAGTTAAATGGCAAGTACAAGTTCCTTCCTAACAGGGTCGTACTAGGGTGCCCGGGGCCCACTGGGTTTGCTGCTTTGGGGCCCCCACACAACCCCCCAGACCCCATGCCCCAGTGGTTAACACGTAAGACACCTCAGGTCCCCCCCTCAGCAGCAACCCCCCTCCAGCCCCCGGACCTACCTTTTTCCTGCTTGCGGGAGTGACCAGGGGCTGGGAGGGATGTCGGGGGGCAACAGCAAGGCAGGGCCCACTGGGTTTTTTCCCGGTGTCCCGCTGGCCCAGTCCGGCCCTGTATATGCAAAGTTTCTCATTAAAGGGAAACAAGTGCTGTTGGATTGCTTTATAATAATCCTTGTATTATATTACGTAAATTGACAGATTTTAATGTAAATCACTGTTTTGTTGGTTCTGATCTTATTGTCTATTTTAAAATACCAATAAACATAACCTGAAAAGAAAGAAAAATATACACTAAACTGTAGCAGATGCTTAATAATAATTTTTCCCAAATAAGGGTTCATTTTTTTATTATATATATCATTTTGGAGATTTGACTTTTTTTGTTCTGCAAACAGCTCAACCATGCTGTGTGACAGAATTAGAACCTCTAACTGCTGACTTGTGCTAGAATCAGTTAGAGCAGGAGAAATCTGTCAGTGACTCACAGCATGAGTGTTAGGACGAGAAGCTCAAAATCAAACACGCAACTAGGGTTGCCACCTGTCTGAATTTCACCTGGACAGCCTGGTTTTTGGAAGGGTGAAAAGTACCTGTCCGGATTTCCAAATTAGGAAATCTGGACAGGACATTGTAGTGAATGACATGGCGATCAGCCAATAGCTAATCGCCACGTCATCAGTTCTGACCCACATCCTCCGTTCCGCCCCCTACATCACCCACCCTGCCCACAACGTCATCTGGTCTTCCCCAATGTCATCCGACCCGCCCCCGTCAACACCTCATCTGCCCCCAGCCCGGTTTCCCCAAGGACAAAGGTGGCAACCCTACATGCAACACAAACAACTATAAGAATCAAACACCAAAATCTGTAAGAAAAAATTTCTATTCTCCTGGTTGCTAGGTAGAAGTCTCTGTATTTTAGTTATCTTATTTAAATACCTTTGTTATTGGCCCATAGAAATAGTGACCACTCCCTGTGACACATTATTATAGTGATTGAAAAGGGGTGGCTTTACCTCTTTGGCCTCCATCTTCTGACTGAATGGGCCAGGTGCAGGTCCTGGTCAGGTGGGGGTCAAGTTTTTATTGACCTGCACATAACTAGTGAGTATAGTTCTGCTGTAAAAAAAAAAACCTTCTTTTGTTTCATTTGCAAGAACCTGTGACATTTGCTTTATTTTTCTTTGTTTTTTTTCACAGCAGCAGGGAGTTGTAGTTGCACAACACACTATCCCTTCCTCCTCCACTTAGCGAGGGCCCATCTGGGTAAAGAAGTCCAGTGTGACCCTTGTTCTTTACTAGTTGGAAAAGGCATTAAAAGTGCTTCATTCTCCATTAAAGTCTGCTTCATTCTAGGTACTTTAATGGGAAAAGCAAGTTGACCTGACACAGCCTATTGTGCAGTGGAGGGACCAAATTTGTATAACAATCATTAGCACTGGACACTGAAAATACAGGACTGTCACAGCTTTGCCAAAAGAACCCAGAAGGTGAGTAGTGGCTGGCAGGCACTGTCTAACATACACGTATCACCTGCTTGGTTGCCCTGTGCAAAAGGAAGCATTTCAATAACCTGATTTTCTAACAAGCTTTAGTTGCAATGTTTTGTATAACACCAGCTATACAACAGCATAAAATCTTTCTAATCAGGAACTAAATAGTGTATTTGCATTAGCAACTTTCTTCCAAAAAACACAACATGCAACATGCCAGCATTTCTTAACTATTAAAAGCATATTTCATATGTTTTAAAAAACATCTTTCAAGTAGAAGCAGATTGTATTTTAGGCATTGTTTGCCTTTAGCTGAAATAAGGATGCTAACAAGAAATACACCAGGCTCATGAGATGCTTACAGACCTGTGATAAGCAATTACAATCATCCACTTAGATGTAATAACTTGCATCCCATTATCTATTCCCCTCAGCTCTGTGCTTTAAAGGCAGAATTTGTTCACTGATAGCAGCCTGACACTTTCTTTTCTCTTTGAGGGGTTTTTATTTATCAATTGTAATTTTTCACATATAATTGACCAGTATCATCAAATAATGTAGGGAATAAATGGGAAGTGGTTTAGAAGTCCACTCAAATGTCCTTGGGAGCTTCATCAGATGTAATAACCAGCCACAAAGGGCTATGAAAGGAGATGGGAAAAAGAATGTGCACTTTGTACTGGAAATGACAGCTAGTCTGTGTCATTATAGTTCTCTATTAGCACTGCCATACATTTTATTCTTCTGGATTATCATCTACAGATCAGGAGATTCGCTATACTTAAACTCCATTTGACAACTGTCGCTCAATTTTAGAGACATTAAAGTGTGATGTTCCCAAGTGATATTAATGATTAAATTTCAATTGACAATATTTTAATTGCCGCTGCTTTATGGTGCTCTTCACCTCTCAGCCATAAATGCCAACTTCAAGCAATTATCAGATAAATCAGCTGGCTAGTAGACTGTTAACGGGCTTCATTAGGCGCATAAATACATGATAAATGATCCTTGGAATAATTTATAGTATGCTCAACTACCTGAAGGGCATGCTGTTTATTTTTATAACTTGGGAAGTTGAAACTGGGCTGCAGTGAGCCCTGCACACATTTCTACAAACTAATGAAATTAGCCGTAGGATAGGCAAAGGGTCTTGGTAAGCTACCAATTGCCGATTCCATCCGTATTTTGCACTTCCTATTCCATGCACTCAAATCTAAGTGAAGTGGACACATTTTTCATTGCACAGGAATCAGCAGTCTTTTTCAAAAAAAATAGCTGACATGACAGTTAAACAAATTTACACCAGTTTTTTTTTTTTGCATATTGCTCCAAAACTGTATACTTACCAGTGGTTATATTTAAGAACCATAAGAGCTTACTAACTGTGTTCCCTTTAAAGTAGGCCCAATAAAGGGTAAATACTTGAAAGAAATGAAGAATCCAAGAATTTATAAGACTACCCCCATATTTAATAAAAGGCACTGTTTGCCCAGGAGCAGAACCCCATAGCGACCAATAAGATGTTTGCTTTTAAACAGGTGACCTGCAAATTCTATCTGCTAATTGGTTGCTATGAGTTACTGCTCCAGGGCAAACGTAGTTTAACATAGTATGTTAAATATAGGAATTTTAATAAGCTTTTACATAATACAGTATGAAATGGAGTTGATTTAGAAAATGTTTTCAATAGAAGCCTATAGGAGCCTTGTGTGCTTTTGTCACTGCAAAAATTGGTAGAAATTCATTTAAGCAAAAAAAAAAAAAAAACACGAGCTTCACATTTGTAATTTGAGCGGTCAAGTGGAACAAGGATGCTTTTCAAATTTTGATAAAACTGCCCCATAGTTACAAGACATGGAAAGTGACAAGATCTCTATGGTGGAGAAGTTAGACAGCTAAAGAAGATAAAATATATATGATTTAGATGTGATATACTCTTTATAATCCTTAGCTGTAACTATTTGGTATGTGCAAATACTGTGAATATTATATAATTTATCTTTCCCTTGCCAAAAACATAATACATGGATTAAACCTGCTGCCATACACCGTAACTCACTCCCACCCCAAATCTCTCCAATATGCCTTAAAAGCACTGTATGGGAACTGACACCTGCCTGGATAAACAAACCTAAGCCCACACAAATCAATTAAAAGTCTTTATTTCAGCTCTATAGAGTTTAATTTATTGTTTAAACAGTGCGTGGTTGCTGTTGTTTTTTTGTTTTTTTTAATAGAGAACATTGTTATACATTGCTGTGTGCATGTTTTCTTGTAATTGAAGTGGAAAGGGAACATGACCAGATGCCATAAGTCATTAAACAGATGTGGAAGCCATCTTTTGCCTTAATGTATGAGAATGGAATCCACCTGTCAGTACTCGAACGGGCAAATTTTCACGATCATTCACAACTGCAGTCAGCATCTCTGGAGTGCAGATAGAATCAGTTTTGGTGCGCTGGGTCGAAAACACCCTCAAAATCGCGCTGGAATTGCCACCTTTCCCACACACAAGGAATGTGTTTCACTACAAGTACATTTATGAATAGTGTCAATACCCATACAAATTTGCATCAATTTTAGCATGCTTACACTTGTGTCATACATTTTTAGTCACTCGTTTTTGACAATCTATGTAATTGTACCAGATTTGCCATAACCCTTGCAAGTAAATGTGAAATATTCACAGTATAATCAAATAGTCCATGAAGATTTCAGTAACACACCAAGGTTAACGGGTGGCTACGGTTCACTGCCCCGAGTCTTCAGCTATGGGAGCAGAAACAATCGTATGGAATAATCATAGACATTTAATGAGTAGTTCCCCCAAACAGGCCTCAGGCTACTCTATATGTAAATAAATACATTTCTACATTGACTTTTACACTGCTTATTGAGTCCCTGCTACTACTCCATATGGTTGTTTCCGTTCTGATGGGAAAACGTCAGGTGGCAAAAAAATTCTGCTGTAAGAAGCAATATAAAAAGCAGCATATAAAGCAGTAATGGTCATTCTTTTTTACAGCTCTGTATATACACTGGATTTTTTTTGTGGCATTATCTGCCATTTAATTCACATTATTTTATAATGTGGGTTCCAGGTATGGGACCTGTTATCTAGAATGCTTAGGACCTGGTGTTTTCCAGATAAGGGATCTTTTCATAATGTTCATAATTATTGTCCATTTTTCAAAACTATTTCATTACAATTGTTTTCAGAAAGTTCACCAGAAATAGACTTTTTTCAATACTTTTTATTCCAATATTGAAGTGTTCATTTTTCCCCTTCTTCTTTTTCTAAAGCATCTCTGGGAGGGGGGATCACCGATTCTGTAACTGGTCTAAATTGATACATTTAGTTGATACATTTCTGATCTTTGACCGTGCTGAGCAGTGATTTGCAGGCCGGCATGAAGTCTACGGGTCGGGCGGTTTCGGGCCAGCTTTCATAAGACATCTTTGGGCTGCAGTTGGGTTTGGCTGAACTTTAGCCTCTGTCTACCCCGCCGTGGCTGCCTTCTGCCTCACTTCACCTCAATTTATATACTTGCTGGGCCCTGTCCCTCCCCACTATCATGACATCACAGAGGGGCAGGGTTGGCACGGGTATCTAAAGAGGGTTACTCACCGGGTTAGTGTTGGCTATGGGTGGAGAAGCAGCGGGTTAGGGTTGAGTTTTGCTCAACCCACACATCACTACTGCTGAGCAGAATCCCTGAGTTTCATTAAAGGCAGCAGTTACAATTGATACAATAGTTGCTAATATTCAGTGACGGACTGGGACACTAGGGGCCCACCCAAAAACCTTAGACCAGGGGCCCACTATCAGTAGTACTATTCTTCTTCTACTCTCTCAACCTCTATTTTCCTAGTCTCTATTCTATACAATACAATAACCTATCATTCCATCTATTTAGCCTCTTTGTTCTCAAAGAAATAGGGATTGGCTATGAAATAGGCCAATTGTTTAGCAGCACAAAGGCCCACAGACACATGGGCCCACCGGGGGTTTTCCTGGTATCCTGGTGAGCCAGTCTGACATTGGTAATATTCCACAGATGCTGCTGAGAAATGTAGCAACTAATGTAGCAAAATGTAATAGTTCAGAATCAGCGCCTGGATTACTGAGCTGCCAGACTGAAACACCAGAGACAGGAACATTACACTTCAATTTTAGAAAAATGGTTGAAAATAAAAAAACCGAAAGCAATCTTTATTTCTCTTGAACAATCTGAAAACAACTGAACTGGATAAAGTGTTTGGGAGGTGAATAAACCCCTTGAAGTCTACTAAAAAAAATTCTTAAAAATTAAGCATTAGGATGCTGTTTTTTCCAGTAAGGATCAATTATATCTTAGTATCTTTTACAAGGTACTGTTTTATTATTACAGAGAAAAAGGAAATGATTTCGAAAAAATTTAATTATTTCATTAAAATGAAGTCAATGGGAGCCAGCCTTCCCAAAGTTCAGATCTTTCTAGATAACTGGTTTCCCCATACCGTATCCCACACCTTTATATGTCATATTTGACCTTTATTGATAGGCCGCTACTTACTGATGATGACATAGGTGCAACTTTATGCATTGCAAAATAAGTCGTCAGACATCAGTTATTTGTCTGTTTCATGTTTCAAACACATCTTTTCGTTAGCTGTGCAGGAATATTTCTGGTAACCATTTGACCCGCACAGGTGTGCATTAATATTTCCTGTGATTTCATCATTCAGTAATTCAGTTGTTTTGTGTATCTACGTGAAATTTAATGAGACACTGCCTGATGGATTTGAATACACGAAGCTATAACATAAAACTGGCTGTTGTACAATTTATCAGCCTGAACCAGATTCACCGCGTTCTAAGGGCAAACAGCTGTGAGTGCTGACAGCATCCTCAAATGATTTTAAGGTTAAACATACTTCAAACAGAGGTTTCTTTGGAAATCAGCCATTACAGGAAATTAACTTTCCGTGGGAGTGTAGAATGCAATAGGTCACCAGTATGTAATTACATGTAGCCCCAATAGGAGTGGGAATTATGAAAACCTAGAAATATCTATCATTTTTCAAGTAGAATAAAATTCATTTTTTCTGAGAAAAGCATGGGATACAGCAGTTTGGTAGAAATGATTGGGCAGTAGGGTTTGTGAACACCTTTATAATTGAAAACATAATCACATGTTACAGTACAATTCTACTGCAGATCTTGTGACCCCCCCCCCTGTACATCCAAATTGTAATTGTAAGTAATACAGCATGTTTTATACACCATACTGCATGCCATACAGGTATTGCATATATTATCCAGAATGAAGGATCTCCATACTAGTGATGTGTGGGCTGGCCTGATACCCATAGGACACACGGTTAACCCACAGGTCCGGCGGGTTCGGGCCTACCTAGTTACTCCATTTGCAGGTTTCTAGCTTCCTGCTGCTGGTTTTATAAGAGTGCCCTAGCCCTGCCCATTTTGTGACAGCATCAGCTCGGTGGCACAGGCCTATAAATAGAGAGGGGGAGGCGGGTGCAGGCGGGCTTGGGACGAGTTGGGTGCGGGTCTGTGCAGGTCAAGAAAAACTCAACCCGCATCTCACTACTCCACTACCTTAAAGAGGTGATTCACCTTTAAGTTAAATTTTAGTATGATATAGAATGGCCAATTCTAAGCAACTTTTCAATTGGTCTTCATTATTTATTCTTTATTGGTTTTTAACTATTTGCCTTCTTCTGGCTCTTTCAACTATCAAATGGGGGTCACTGACCCCATGTAAAAAAAAATGCTCTGTAAGGCTACAGATTTATTGTTATTGCTATTTTTTATAATTGCTATTTTTATTCTATATTTTATTAACGATTACATATACCCAGTAGGATTGTTATGCCTCCTTTATAGATTCGTGCAGCTTAGTTACCATAAAGTACAAGGCACTGTTTTATTATTACAGAGAAAAAGGAAATCAGTTTTAAAAATTTGGATTTGCATAAATGGAGCCTTTTATGCATTTTTGGTTTCTGGATAACGGATCTCATACCTGTTGTATACAGTATATACAGTCATATGAAAAAGTTCATATTCAGCCTGCATAATAATTTTCAACAAAAAAGATAGTGTAGAGAAACGGAAGCTTCTGATAAAGTGGCAGGGAGCCACAAAACGCGTTAAGTGGGCAGCCCTCATTGGAGATATGCTGCTGTGATTTTTAAATGGATAAAATAAAATAAATTTTGAACCTTTTAAATTTATATCTTGGCTCTATGGTGCTCCGTTTCTCTACATAAGCTTTGACATGGATATACCGCATGAGATAGCGGTTTGAAGTGCAGCACGCAGAAGCCTGGTCGTGGTCCGGTAAGTGCTCCCACTGTTATATTTGTTGCTCAACGAAAAAGATAACAGTGATATGTCTTTCGGGAACATCTGAGTACTGGGCTGTTTTCTGAACAAAGATGTTTAGTGAAGCAGTATTCAGTTGTATGAAATTTTATGAGATGTGAAAAAATGTGGTTACCCTTGTAATTTTGCTAATTCGAATGCATGTAACTGCTCAATACTGATTACTGGCAACACCAAATTGGTTGGATTAACTTGTTAAGCATTGAACTACATAGGCAAGTGTGGCAATCATGAGAAAAGGTATTTAAGGTGGCAAATTGCAATTTGTGCTTCTGTTTGACTCTCCTCTGAAGAGTGACAGCATGGGATCCTCAAAGCAACTCTCAAAAGATCTGAAAACAAAGATTGTTCAGTATGATGGTTTAGGGGTCTGGCAGGCCAAGAAAAATACAGGAGCGGCATATGCGGAGGATTGTGAGAATGATTACAGAAAACCCAAAGATCACCTCCAAAGACCCAAGAACATCTTGCTGCAGACTGTGTATCTGTACATCTACAATTCAGTGCAATTTGCACAAAGAACATCTGTATGGCAAGGTGATGAGAAAGCTCATTTAGAGAAGCCACAATCATTTTGGAACAAAGTGCTTTGGACTGATGAGACAAAAATTTAGTTATTTGGTCATAACAAAAAGCACTTTGCATGGCGGAAGAAGAACACCGCATTCTCAGAAAAACACCTGCTACCTACTGTTAAATTTGGTGGAGGTTCCATCATGCTGTGGGGCTGTGTGGCTAGTTCAGGGATGAGTTGGATGAATTCAAACCAATATTAACACAAAAAATACTTCAGGATAATGTTCAAGCATCAGTCACAAAGTTGGTTACACATTTTCGATATCTACATAGATATATATATATATTGTAATTATATACTTAAAATGAATGGGAGACGGCCTTCCTATAATTCAGAACCTTCTGGATAATGGGTTTTCAGATAATGGATTCCATACCTGTACTCAAATACTCATTGTCACAGTAAAGGACAAGTGGATAAGGAGAAGAACTTTGGTATTTTCACACTATTTTAGGCAATGACTCACTCAGTCTAGATACAATATCAGATAATTTATACAGACAGTTAATAATATCATTTTCATGCATTAGCACATTTATACATATGCTCAGAGGCTGTTTGGAAAGGTGTGATTAATCCACTGTAAATGTGTGCAATTAGCCTCACAGCAAAGAGACACTTTAACTTTTAATGCAGAAAATATTATATCTGATTTTATTAGTCTACTCCTTTCCTATCTGCTAAAATGTTGTTAGAATTATTCTTGCCTATTTCCCACTTTCTGTAGCATTTAATTAAAAGAATTAATGAAATTGTGGCATAATGCATGAACAAGATGAGTAGTCAACATGATAATGTCAGTCAATCAACAGAAATCTGCAGCAACATTCAGCATTAATGCACACTGTTTTTCCCAAGGAGAGTCTGTGCAGAAATTACAGATAATTGCACCTAATAATAATTAACTTAATTTATGATGAAGTAGAATCAGGAAATAAAGTCCTGCATCAGTTCGGGTACAGACAGAATACCTGTAAATGGTAGGATGGAAAATCCTTGATGTCCAGATTGTATGGGTGGTCCATGCTCACCCTGAAACAGCAGTCAGAAAAGTTCTGGGCAGCCAAATAATCAAACAAAGTAAAATGATATTATATAAAAACGATATGTTATTCATATATAATATTATATGATTACATAAAATTAGATATACAGCAAGTTCCTTGGGAAAGATATCAAATGCAAGATGTCACTTCTGGTTTTGGGCCGCAACTTTGGTGACATAATTTGGTATTGTGATAAGATGGGTCATTATATAAGTACGATAGAGACAGAATGTGAGTAAGCAGGTATGGGCCAAGATGTAAACAGGTACATATTGGGCACAGGTCTGCCAAAACAGACTTACGCAGGTCTCTACCAGAAAACATCTGCTGGAGAGCACCTTATGGTACCAAGCGATTTGCGGGTATTCCAATGGGTACCCAGACGCTGCAGGACTCTACCTTGTGTAAGCTACTTTGTAGCTGCATTACAATCTATTTCTGGAATAGTATCATCATCCCTTCAGAACTGTTTTCTGTGTAACCTCGCACTACTTTGACCAATTGCCACAGATACTGACTTGTATGAGACTGGATCAGATGGGCTATGGGTATGTCAACTTATGCATTCTCTCTATTATTCAAAAGTTAAAACAAAATAAATGTTTGCATCCAGGTTATATTCCATAATGATGGGTAATTTAGCAGGTGCAAGTTAAGGGGGAAACTGTCCATTTGTACTTTATAATAGCAAAAATTAGAGAAATTGGTATTTTTACATTAAAACAATAGGTATAATACGTTTTCAACACAAGTCATTTTTATAGTACTCCTGTGAAGTTGTGTGCATGGGTCAATACTGCCCCTTAATATGGATGCTGAAATACTGCACTGCTGAAACACCTTACAGAAACAGGTGCAGACACAATATTGCTCATGCTATAAATGGCTGCATTTGTGAAACAGACTTAAAAATCCTGGAAACCACACAGGCTCTCGCACAAAGTATTGTATTTGGGACTGGTGCCAAAAAGCTTTTAATATGGGCCTCAAATCTGCTAACAGTGTATGGAACAGTTTGGTAATAATGATAGTGACTTGAAATGTTTGTGCTGTGACCTTTGCTGTAACAAAGGAGTTTTATTTACAATTTCATGATCTAATACTGAATGCTATCAAATATCCTCCACCACTCTGCCTTTTAATTTCCTGATGAAATGCAATTTGAGTTGGGTGTTTAGAATTTACAGTCACTTTTACTGATGGCTCATTACTTCTTTGACATTCTTCCTCAATTCATATTTTTAATTCTTTCTCTATCATGGCTCATGTCAATAAAACAGTAGGAGAGCAGAGCACAGCATGCTGGGTGTAATGAGGGCACACAGGCAATGCAGGAGTTATTACAGTCATTCTGATTGGTATAACTCCACGGCATTACTCCTTTACAACTGCAACACTTGAAGGGCAGAGAAGTAGATTGCTACAGTAGAAGGTGACAATTATATATATATTTATATAATATAGATATAGCCATGCAGGATGTGGATTTAATATGTGGGTGGTAATAAAGGGGCAAGGTGGCAACCCTACTGTTATAGTACCCGGCAGGTGGCAGGAGCGCCCCCTCCTGCAAATCATATCCTTATAAACGGTGCCTAGCGATGTTATCGGTGTAATGAGCTTAGTGATGTCATTTCTGTCACATGACTCACTGAAACTTGTGTATTATAATCAATAAAGTACCCCCTGTTATTAGAGGACATTAGAAGTCACCTCGGAGTTTGATGACCTGTATATGGTCGTAGAACTCCTCAGTAACTAGTAAAATCCTTATATTTTAAAAGAGGGGTACTTTATTTACTATATTAAGTATATATATTTGTTAAAACCTGCTATTTGTCACTTACCTCTCTTGGAAAGATTTTAGAAAAAATCGTTAGTGGTAAAAACATCTCTAGATACTTTAGGTGTAAATATCCTTTCAAAATGATTTGTTCTCTTGAGATATTGTTTCCCCATTCTCCTTAGCTGTAAAGAGCTCTGAAAAGATAAAAGGAGAAAATGACACAAATCATGTTCTATGGTACAAATGCTTAGACACCCAAATTGAGAGCGAATGAATGCAATTTTTTATCATTTGTCTGTGTAAACAAGTTTCTAATGAAAGATTAAAGTTGACTTGCCATCATTTTCTGTGGGCTTATAAAAGTATTTTACCAATTACATCCCTGACTGTATAAGTTACAAAAATATTAAGCCTGCACATATAGTACAGGTATGGGACCTTTTATCCAAAATGCTCGGGCCCTGGGGCTTTCTGGATATTGGATCTTTATACTAGAAAATCATATAAACAACAAGGGGTACAATTACTAAGGGTTGAATTTCGAACACCATAGAATTGAAAAAATTTGATAGTCTAAGTTTTTTTTGATTACATTTTTTGATCGAATTAAAATCGATCGATCGTAGAAATCGATTTTCAAAAAACCTTTGACTTCTAAAAACGTGGCCAAATGTTGCTATGGGTTCTAGGAGGTCCCCATAGGCTAACATAGCAATTCAGCAGGTTTAAGGTGGCGAAGTTTTTGAAAGAGACAGCACTTCAATTTTCGAATAGTCAAATATTAAAAGTATTTTTAATTCGAATCGAAGTCGAATTTGGCCTATTCGATGGTCGAAGTACCCAAAAATTACTTAGAAATTCGAAGTTTTTGAATTTGAAAATTCACTTCGAATTCACATCGACCCTTAGTAAATGTGCCCCTATGTAAACCCAGTAGGCTGGTTTTGCCTCCATTGAGGATTAATTATATCTTAATTTCGACAAGGTACTGTTTTATTATTACAGAGAAATCATTTTAAAACATTTGGATTATTTTGGATAAAATTGAGTCTACTGGAGACGGCCTTTCCGCAATTCGGAGCTTTCTGGATAACGGGTTTCCGGATAACAAATCTCATACCTGCAAACTGTATATATATATATATATATATATATATATATATATATATATATATATATATTAGTAAGTCAATTGAATAAGTAAAGTAATAGAGATAGAATGTAAAACTAACAGTGAACATCATATACATCTATTATCCCTCAAAGTGATACAGGTATGGCACCTGTTATTCAGAATGGATCTCCATACCTTAAAGTGATACTGACACTTAAAACCTACTTTTTAAAATATGAATGTACATTAAGGGGGTTATTAATCAAGGTCCGAACTTATCTCAATATTGTCTGCTACAAACTCCGATCTTAGCCGATCGGGTTTTTAATGCTTATTTATTATTACGTTTTCCTAAAAATTTGCTTTGCAGTAAAAACTCGGATTTTCAAAAAAATTTCGGAGGTTTTACCCGATTTTCATGATTTTTTCTGAGTTTTCACATGAAACCTCAGATTTTTGCCCGAAAACTTCAGGGTTTGGCCTGAGACCCAGCTCACATCAATAAAATCATTGGGACTTCTCCCATTGACTAATATGCAACTTCGACAGGTCTGAGATGCCGGGATTTCAGATTAAGAGTTTTCCAGCCTCGGGGTTTAATAAATTTCGAAAAATTTGTGATTTTTTAAAAGCCCGATTTTGTTTAAAAAATCACGTATTTTTCATGATTTTTGCATTCGGGGCTTTATAAATAGCCCCTAAAAGTTACCTATAGGTCATGCTGATTGTTTAATGCTGAGAGGTTTGTTTTTGTATGTAATTGTTAGTTGAAGTTCCTAAACCTGACTGTTTTGCCAACCTGACTGTCCCATCTCAGCCTGTCAGTTAGAGTTTTTAATCCTAACAGACTCCTGCTGCACAAATATGGCAGCCCCCTTAACGGCGATCACAGGGAGTCAGATAGGTAATGTAAAAGCTTTGGGCAAATACTTTATGGCAACATTATAAGAAGCATGCAAAGTCAATTTTATGATAGATGTAAAAAAAAGGCATAATTTCTGCTGTCAGTATCTCTACTAAAAACTATTTTAAACATTAAACAAACCCAATAGGCTGGTTTTACTTCCAATAAGGATTAATTATTTCCCAGATGGATCAAGTACAAGGTACTGTTTTATTGTTGCAGAGAAAGAGGAAATAATTAAAAAAATATATATATTATTTGAATAAAATGGAGACTATGGGAGATGGTTTTTCTCTAATTCAGAGCTTTCTGGATAACGGGTTTCCAGATAACAGATCCCATACCTATACTATACGAGTCAATATCCATTTCTTAAAATTGCATATTACAAATGAGGTATGTTGCTTATAGTCATCTATCTTAAAATATAACATGTAAAACAAACTAAATAGTGAATGTGCACTGCAAAACGTTTTGGAATGGCCCCCTCGTCAATTTTACATTTACTTATTTTGAAGGTTTACTTATCCTTTAACAACCATTTAAACAAGGGGCACTTTCGTTTTTTCAACGATGTTCACTGCAGAGTGTCCGTCCATTCGGGTTAAAGGGGATCTACACCCACACACAAAAAAAAGAATGTGAACTTACTTGTGGTTTACATTTCTTTTCTGGTTTTAGCGGTTTTAGGATTTGCAGTTGTAGACCGCTAATACAACAGTCATTTAACAAAGAGCGTCAGTGGTCCAGACTAACCGCATAACCAATAAAAATGGAAAATGAATGTTGATTGTCACTGGTAACTCAGTTTTCATGTGGTTTTTGGGTGGGTTAGAGCCCTTTTTAAGGAGAACCCAACCCTTTTTATTGAAATTCCCTAACCCCCACCCTACATATAACCCCATCCCTGCTCCCCCGCAGCCTAGGTGTTACCCTGAGTAAATGCCCTTGACTCTTTGTTTGGCCCTCGTTGCATATTCAGGGCATCAGAGCCATCTTCTTCTCTTCGGTAATCTTCGGGTCTTCTTCCGGCACTTCGCCAATTTGCCTGGCTTTTGGCGCATGTGCAGTTGTTCAGGACTGGAAGATTGCGCCAACTTCAAATGCGCCGATTCACCACTCTCTTCCCAAAGATTACCGAAGAGAAGAAGATGGCGCCCGTGAACTCCTATGCCCTGAATCTGCAACGAGGGGTAGGTAGAGCGTGGGGGGCATTTACCCGGGGTAACAGGCTGTGGGGGAGCAGGGAGGGGGTAGGGGATTTTGATAAAAAGGGTTTGGTTCTCCTTTAAGAGATCACATTGCCAGTCTCTAGTTGGTATTTGCCACAGAATGTTGAGTTGGCAGAAACCCCCTAGAATAATAGATGTATCCGGCACTATGATTTAAATAGTGAATATCTCCTAAGGCTAATGGCACAAATAGCATAAATACTGGCAGTGGAGGTGCCAACGCCCTAATAGTTGTTAAAGAGGCAGCTTTCACCTTCAATTTTAGTTTAAATGGAGATAATGAGCTCAGTATAAACAACCTTGCCCCCCTTGTTGCATATAGATAAGGGGGTTTATATGTACACTGGGTAAAATGATAAACTACCTTCTCCCAAGGCTTCTCACAAGAACCTCAAACTCGCTGCTCTCTGTTTATCCTTTTTTAGCCCAAGAAATCTTATAAAAAGAATATAGAAAGTCTTTTTAGCACAAGTTCCGAGCTCCTGTTGGAACGTGAGGGGTATACTGCTCTTTTTAGTGTTTCCCACATGCTAATAGAACTGCCTTTATGATTAGGTTAAATATTGGTTCAATAAAACAGCTGCAATCTATTGGGATTTTGGATTTACATCACAATTGCTGCCTGCCAGGGATAGACCTATACAGCGCTACGCAATATGTTGGCGCTATATAAATACATGTTAATAAAAAGTGTGAAACCCAATTTCAACTCTCTTTTGGAGAGCAGGCAGCATTTATTTGTTACCTGAAAACATCTTATTGGTTGCTCCTGTGCAAACTTATTGCCTTTTATTACATATGGAGGTTTATTTAGAGACTCTCTATATACTAAGGGGAGTTATACATCGCTTTACTGCATTAATAATTTTTTCAAGTTCAGAACCACATCAGTCTTATACAGACTAATATTTCTTCATGCCTTTGTGATATGACCCATCATTTTAGGGCAGGTATACAAGAATAATACTATGAATAAATACTAACGTGAATAAGGCTATGTGCCCAAATTCTATTTTCTTTCTGACCAGCACACATGTCCTGTTGTTAGATATACCATAAAAAGTGCCATTGAATGTTTGTGTGGGGTTACGTGTATAACATTTAATTCAATAAATAACAGATTTTTCATGAAGAAAATCAATAGGAAAGTAATTTCATGTTGCACAATAGAAATAGGTATTATACAATGCAATTGTAGGGATTAGGAAGCAGTGGTACATAAAGATTTTCACATAGCCTTTCAGGTGCCAACAGTATAGGCTTCTTTCAAGAAAACAACTCTAAAAGGTCATTCTATGGAGAATATTTAAAATTTTCTAAAATGTTCCACTGTGACCATTTGCAAGATTGTACTACCCAACTGCCCAAGTGAAGAGTCACTGCTGGTTTTTGCCTGCTCTGAAATATCCCAGGTCAAAGTTTTTAATTTTTCATTGTCGTTTTCATACAACAGTGCATGTTACTTTTCTAATCTGATGTAAAGGGGTTTGAGGTCTGATAATGCATACACGTATCAATGAACTTTGCAGTGGGGGAGCCATATTTTCCATAAGCAGGATCGCATTGAAAAAGCTGAGTGCTGCTATAGTGTATTTGTTGAGCAAGTACCCTAGTGTTTTGGAGGTGGTACTACGGGGGGAGTTCATTTTGGCAAAATTATAAAGAAACATTTTGTTAGGGGAGCAGCACTAAAATACACTGTGCAACAAAATGAATCTAAAAATCTGTGAATATTGTATGAAAACAGAAGTTCTTTAGGGAAGAAAAAATGTTGGTTGGTTTCTACTTCCCATGGTGACCGGAATGAGATTTTCGGAGAAAAATCATCAAATTGCAAAGATTTATTTTTCAGCCTAGTAACACTCCTGATACTTTAAATTCCTAGCATAGCAAAATAACATTTACATGGCATTAATTCAAGATGGAAAGAACCTCAACCAACTTAAAATACAAATCGCTCATCTCTCTGGAGAATGAATAGCTTGCCTATGCATTGTTGATCAAACATCTAAAGAATGTTATTGTGCAAATACCTGGTATGTTAAATGGATAGCTCTTTATTTGCAATCATTCCCTAATACAGCTCTGAATGCACAGTTCCCACTTTATATTCATTTCAAGCTTAAAATCTCCAGATAATATTTTCTTTTGGTTTCCGCAGTACAATTTACATGGATGTTCAAATGAGGGACAAAAAGAAGTACTTTGCTATTTTTGTACTATGTATTGTGAGAATTTGCTTTTATGGATTCATGAGTATGCAAACTATATTTTATCATTCGTTAAGGGAATTCACCGGCACGCTGCACAGCATTAATGCTGATTGCCTCTCAATGGAATTGTTACTGAGCGGGCAACTGTTTACACAGAGCTTTTAACAATTTAATTCCAACATTTTTAACCATATAAATGTAGAGCAAAACCCCAAAGCATTGCCTACAAGGTAGCTACATATGTATCTAGTAGAGGTGTATCTAGAGCACCTGGACTTACTGAGAAGTCATTGAAGATGTTTCACTACTCATCCGAGCAGCTTCTTCAGTTCATCTGACTGGTATGGGAAGTCCTTGGCATTTATTTCTACTAGATATACCATTTCCTGTATGAATACAAACCTTCATTGACACATACCCATACTGTACGTGTTTTAGGATGCAATTAAGGGATTCTGTCATGATTTTTTATGGTGTACTTTTTATTTCTAAATTACACTGTTTACACTACCAATAATTCACTCTACCAACAAACAAATGTATTTATTTAGTTGTAATATTGTTGTGTAGGCAGCCATTTCAAGTCATTGTTCCTGATCCTGTGCTTTCAGAAAGAGTCAGCACTTCTCAATGCAACTGCTTTCAGATAAGCTATTGTTTCTCCTACTCAATGTAACTGAAGGGATGTGGTAGGGCTTGGGTGTTTTACTATTGATTGCTATTCTCATGTTTAAATGCATAGGAGCATTTAGCAATGCAGTTGTCAGGGGGCTGTTATCCTGTTACTTTCCAATTGTTCTGCTGATGGGCTGCTGGGGGGAAAGGGCTGATATCACTCCAACTTGCAGTGCAGCAGGAAAGAGTGACTGAAGTTTATCAGAGTACAAGTCACATGACTGAGGGTACCTGGGAAACTAAAAACATGGCTAGCCCCATGTTAGATTTTAAAATTATATATAAAAAAAATCAGTTTGCTCTTTTACAAATGGATTTCAGTTCAGGATTCTGCAGCACTAACCAATGATTTAAAAAAAAACATGTTCTCTTGATTCCTATTAAATACGTGACTGCAGACCATTCCAGGTAGGACAGGGAACTGCATTTCTTTTTGAATTCTACAGTAGTGGTACAAAGTTCCATGTGACATAATCAACAACTCAGTAATGGCCATGTGGCTAACAAACCATCACTAAACAGCTGCTAATTTGCATCTGTAAGTCATGCACAGGTTGCATTACATTTTGCTCAGTGTCGGACTGGCCCACCGGGATACCAGGAAAAGTCCCGGTGGGCCCAGGTGTCAATGGGCCCTTGTGCTGCTAAACATTTGGTCTATTTCATGGTCATTCCCTATTTCTATGAGAAAAAGAGGCTAAATAGATGGAATAATCGATTATAATATGTAAAGAAAAGAGACTAGGAGAATAGAGGTTGAGTGAGGAGAGGAAGAATAATAGTAATGACAGTGGGCCCCTGGTCTAAGGTTTTTTGGTGGGCCCCTGGTGTCCCAGTCCGACAATGATTTTGCTTATAGATAAAAGTAATACCTCAACAAGGCAAATGATAATTCCAGAAGTTTTTTGCATCAGTAAACATTTTACTTTATACCTTGCACCTTACTAAACAAAGCTAAAACCAGCTTTATTTTGTGCAGGATGCAGTTATAGAGGTGAATGCATGCCAATGAGCAGAGAGTCTCTTAACTACAGATGCAGTTCATGCAGATCCTATTCTCTGGCTCCCAATATGCTAATAAACACTGCACCACACAGATGGACTCCAATGAAGGTAAAATTAGCCTGTATTGGCTCAGCAGATCTTGAGCCTATGGTGTAAATCAGGATTTCTGTAAATGTCAGTTTGTTGGAGTTTTACCTTGGGGTGGATTTATATATTTCAGTTCTCTTTAGGAATATTTGTCATTGGCCCCAATATATGTAATTAAGTGAATTAGATTTGGTTCTATGCATGAACAAATGATTGCTAATGTGTGTGCATTATAAATATTATTGATGCTACAAGAATCTTAATCCCATGTTTGGACTTTTTTTACACCCCTGGAACAATTGCTTGCAAATATAAGTTTAATACTGATTGCAGCATCTCCTGAGTGACTAACTGGGGAAGGTAATAAAAGTCGCAAAGAGCAAAACAATTCGCACCAATAAGACTAAAAATCCACATCTCGCAATGTAATATTGTTCCTTAAACTGTTATTGCATTGCGAATTTTAATTGCGCACTCATAAGAAATGCTTGAAGGTGTCGTAATCTTTTGGAGCAAACATAACGACTTTTGCAGTAAGTTTTATTACATTGACTGCGCATTGGCGCAAACTATAAAATTCGCAAACGGTCTTTCACTGTCGGAAGTGGTCGCTAAACAGTTTCCGGGCTCGCAAAAGCTATATTAAATTTGCACAAAGCAAAAGGCATAACTTTTCGTATTGCGATTTTTATTACATCCCCCCGCAGGAATATTACACAGAAGGAAGTAGTCACTGGCAAGTGTCTCTAGTTATCCGTACCTATCTGGCTGCAGCTCATGGGAGGGCACCAGGGGCACGCCTGCCATGAATCAAGGTAAGAACCTTGCCTCAGGTGCCATTGCGCTGCAAGTTACAAGGGACCTTAAAAGGCCACTCCTGATTACTTTATGACCGAATTTCTGTTTTTTAAACTGGAAATTCAGCTCTTCTATTGCAAAAGAGTAAAGTTGCGCTCTCTGCACTAACCATGTGGCCCCCCCTCCAGCTTCAGAGATAAGATCGGTGGAGAGATATTGGGCAGCATTACAAGATAATTGACAAGATAATTAAATACATGGAACCCTACACGACATTTTCATTACTTGTGTTACTTGCATAGATAGCACTCCTGATTTCTTAAAGGCAAAATAT
Organism: Xenopus petersii; assembly: GCA_038501925.1. Taxonomy (NCBI): domain Eukaryota; kingdom Metazoa; phylum Chordata; class Amphibia; order Anura; family Pipidae; genus Xenopus; species Xenopus petersii. The sequence continues at coordinate 42,962,476 of CM076684.1, read as the reverse complement.
ACAGTAAGTTATGAAACAGATTTAACCTATGTGGCTTTAATTGTAACGAGAACAAATTTAGATGTCAAAGACACATCTCTGTCCAGTCATTGGCTTATATAAACAAGCATGTATGCATGCCCTTATAAACTCCTCCTTATAACCTTCAAAGCTCTTCATTCCTCTGAACCTACATCTACATCTCATCTCTTGTCTCTCTATATGTTCCTGCCCAGAAACCTCCGCTCCACCGCTTGGTTGTACCCCCCACTACTACTGCTGTTTCCCGTATCAAACCCTTCTCTCTTGAATTGTGTCTGTATGTTACCCTCCCATTTAGACTGTAAGCCCTACGGGGTAGGGTCCTCTAGCCTTTTGTTTCCTTGACACTGAGCACTTAATCTGCATTGTAATTATATTTTATATTTATGTGAATTGTATTCAAATAATGCACTTATTGTTAATTTTATTCTGACCCCTTGTTTGTTACTACTAATTTATTGTTTTGTTGTAGAGTGCTTTGCCCTCAAGGAGAGCTTTACAAATAAAAATATACATACATGCCCTTGATTTGTGCATGAGTCCGGAGGGACTACAGTACATAAAAGAGATGTAAAGCCCCTATAATTGTTTTCCCTTTAGGCCACAGGACCCCCAGCCACATCCTGCCTGGATTTGAACCAGGGACACAGTGCTTGCTGTGCAGTCTCCTTGTCACTTACCTATTAAGCAGACTGCTAGGATCCTGGTTCATGTCAATAATATTCTATGTTTTTAGGCAGAAATGGTGGCTATCTATGTTGTATTAACATCCTATACATCCCAACCACTAACTTCTTTGCACGCCCATTAGAGGTCTATCGAGTATAGTTCCTGTGAGTGATTCTGTTGTGCTTTTCTGATTCTGATGCCTGTCTGTATCCTGACTTTCACTGAACTGTGCTTGGACAACCTTCCTTGCCTGTTTGACTTTTTTATGGTTTCCGATTTTGTACCCGATTTTAAACTGCTGATTTTGACCTGGCTGCCTGACCCTGATTCTTGTAAGCTACCTCAGTTCTCATTATACGATCTGGTTCCCCTGCTTGCTCAGAACCACGTTTGCCCTGATCCTGTCACTTTAAGACCTGGTGGCACCCAAGTAGCTCCACCCAAAGCCAAAGTTGGCTGTTATAGGCAGATACATGAGCTGCGATTGGGATCTTGACAGTGGTTCTGGGTTTTGGCTTCCCGATTGTGAAACGACCCCAGCCATCAAAAACTGGTTTTCCAACTTCTGTGTTCATCCAGATCTGCACAGCCACCATCCATGCTGTGTCACTTACCATTACCAGCCTTTGGTTCAGTGGTTGCCAAACAAGAGCATGCCCCCTGGACTTGTAGGAAAGTTAATTCTTTCTTTCCCACAACAATATTTTGCAGGCTGATATTTGGTTCGAATTTTTGCTCTCCTGGGATAAATGTCCTGTGCATAAATAACGCCCTGTACAGTGCTATGTGTAGTTGCCCTTGCCATATATGAAAAATAACACATTGATTTTCATGCTGGCAAACCACATCTAAAAACTCTATATACTGATAAGTCTGATCCACATCCCGTTTACGTCCTTTGGGGTACCTTGATGTGGTTGGTAGTCTTAACACACAGTGTTCATATTATTGAATCAAATCCAACTGTGTTTGCTAAATGTGTGGGCAGACTTCATTATAATAAGCCTTGAATGGAAGGATTTTCTATCCACTATCCAGTGTGTTTGCTTGCTGCTTTAAATAAAATTGTCACATTAATCTTCTATTCAAATTTCAACTATCCTTCCTGAATCGTCATCGTTAATTAATTTATAAAGCACCAGCAAAGTACACAAACAGGGAACATATGGTATTTTCATTTAATTTTATTTTGTAATGACAACCTTGTTTTCTTTTTGGTTAATTTTCTCGTCTTCGATCAAAGTGAATTTAGCCAGATCAGACTTTAGGTTTGGATTACCCTTTTCAGGTATGTACAATAAACAGTAATGTTATGTAACTAGGTTATTTAATTGGGCCTATTATCTGGGATGCTGGATAGCTGGGACTAAATGGATCTATACTTGACAGCTCTGAACCGCAGATGCCATTGATTGTCACTGCCACCCACATACTTTTATGTGTTCTTTTCCACTTTGGAAATTAAATAAATCCAAGGGACAACAGCAAGCTGTAACATTAATTGATGCCCTTTTTTGTATCCTGCAAATAAGTGTGTAGTTTCAGTTATATATTTCCTTTTTTATATTCTATATGGTTTTGTTTTATATTTACAGGTATGGGATCTGTCATCCAGAAACCATGGGTGCACAGCTGAGAGACAATGGTGTTTAACTGCTCAAGGCATTCAACACTTTATGATGTATTGACAAAGGTATCATTGTTGAGAAGTTAAAAACTTTTCTCACAGGAAATTTGAGAAATGGGGAAAATATTGAATTGACAGATTGTATTATAAATGTCACTTCTCATACTCTATACATGTCTGAGCAGATTTAAAGTGCCTGAACTGCCTCAGTTGTATAGGTAACTATTTGCTATCTGTGGTGTTACCATTTAATTGGCTAGTCCCATAAACCAGCTTTCCATGCCCACCTTCATAACTGAAGCAACTAGCCCTTTAGGTCATATCATCTTGGCAATAAATCAGATGACACAGCTCATGAAAAAAGACAACTGAATGCATGGCTGGGATGAAGCATAGTGCCACTGTTCAATAAGGGGTAAGCCCTCTTCTTTTGGGGTTGGCAGCTCAAAGTGAAAGGGCATAGATCTCTGAGAGGCAAGTACAGTATAGTATTTAGCAGTTTAGCTCTATATCTTCAGAGGCTTCAGATCTCCTTTGGAAATGTGCAAAAATGTACTATTTTTGTTATAAATAATTTAAGAAAAGTTTCCAGTTTACTGCAAATGTAACTGTAACAACAATGACCGCACAATCTCTAAAAGAGAGCTGTCACAGTTTCTCCAACATGATATACTGAGGTAATAACAGCCACAGAAACAGGCACTAAACAATTCAATGCAGTTTGGTTTTATATTATGTTTAAAAACTTTAAAGACCTTGCCTAAAACATAATTGCCAACATGGCTGGAGTCAACTTTTCTTTGCTGCAGATTATGATTTTTAATGCTGCCCTTAGGAAACAAAAAGACATGCTCTTTATTTAGCAGTTGAAGCTACTGTACTTCCATTCATTATTCATAATAGCAACTATATTATGGGCCAGTAAAAGAAGCTTTTCAGTACTGTTTGCTAGACTTTTCTTTTCAATTTGATTTCTCTTCATTGTGAATCATGAATGTTTGTGTGTATTATTAAAATACTATACAGGGTCGGACTGGGCCTGTGGGACACCAGGAAAAAACCCGGTGGGCCCCCTGCCAAGACCTGATCCCTGTGTCCGCTTGAGTGATTCATTGACGTCAGTGGCTCCCCGAATAAATAAGTAGGTACATGCTGGCCGGCGGAGGTCGGTTTCAGCTGAGGCGGGGGGATGTCATGGTGGTGGGGACCCCTGATGTGGCAGCTCCGGTGGGCTTGGACCCCCCAGTACGACTCTGATACTATATTACAGTTTCATAGTTGCCAACCTTTCAAACGATTTCAAGAAATACTAATGTGTGCCCCCACAAGAAAACATGCCTAGTGGGTATACTTATTGCAATTCTGTTGTGCCAAAGGGGTGGCTTTAAGGTATCCTCTGTAGAATATTTCTGTGGGCGCCATCAACAACAATATTATCATGCAGATACAGAATATCAATATGTAATTTACTAACACTGTGCAGATTTTTACCAGGACAGTAACCCATTGCAACCCATCATTGATTAGCTCAGTCAGCTGCAGGAAAAATAATAAAAAAGTAAAAATATGATTGCCCCCTGTTGGTAAATGAGCTTTCTGGAGCTCTCTAATTAAAGCAACATTTTATATTAGTCCAACTGGTCAATCTTAATAACCCGAGAAATGATCATGGCCAATAATTCCCTCACGAAAATGTTAAAAAATACGACTGGCCCTGGAAATGGGAAATAGATGACAGCTCTGTACTTGGAGATTATGTAAATTCATTCTTTAATGTCTTCATTGATTAGAGGTTTATCCTAAGCCAAGAGATTTGTTATGGCTCAAAAATGAATAGATTGTTTGAAATGCAGCGGCTCTGTGTATTGGTGTATGTTTGAAGAGTGACTTTTGGTAAGTAAATTGAAGCACCAGGTTGATAAATGTTCCTCTTAATGAGTTGAACAATGTAGTTATAAATATATAATGTGGGTTGAGTGTATTTACAGAATGTACACGTGTGTTGAAAGAGCTGTAGACGAGTGGGCTTTTGTTTGGGATATGCAGTTTTATTTGGCACATGTAGATGGATTTGCCTGGACTGGAAGATGAATAGGAGAGGGCCTAAATACAAAAAAGTAAATATAACAATAAAATTTTTCAGATTGTTTCAGATTTTTTTATTTCGGCTGCCATGGTCAATAACCCAATTTAAAGCTGTAAACAAACAAAAGAGGGAAGCAAATAATTAAAAGTATTTATAGAGCAATAAACCTCTGGCAGAACTTGGAGAAGAGACTGAATCAAAACAGATATAGATGCAGGGTACCAACAATAATCAAGCAAATCTGCCCAAATAAAACTCACAAGGAAAAAACTAGAAAAAGACCTCGGAAAATATATGGTCAAAGGTGACTAGGATCCAGAGCTGGCAGCCTTTTTTGAGCACATAGTAAGATGGGAGAAAGAGAATTACATTGTTTAATAAAGTTTTGTTCTTTAGTTTTAGAAATTACTTTAGCTGTAATTGTATATTATAAAATTGCTTTCTTATATACATTTTATGTTTTATTCCCCTTTTAACATTTGTGGAAAAAAGAAGGGTAGGTAGCATTCAAAAACATATGAGAATACCCAGGTGCAGCAATATGCCATTCAGAAAAAATATTATGCAATGTAACTACAATATTGGACAATCAACAACTAGAATGCTAGGCAGGCTGTGCGACATAGAGTGCGTGAAATAACTCCCTTTCTTGATAGCATGACTTAAGCATGACTTAAGTATCTTAGATCTGAACACTGATGATTCCAAAAAAAAATTTAGCTGAATCCAAAACGGAAACCTGGATTTGGTGAATCCCTATCCTATACAGGAAGATACATTTCTAGGGAAAAGAATTATAAAGTTTGTGCAAAGACAGTAGGGGTCATTTACTGTTCCAAGGGGCCCAAGTGCTAGAGTGCACCCCTTAGTACTCATCTAGCAAGGACTTGCACCCTGTGGAATGCTTTTCAGTCTAGTGTGAGAAGGAGACAGCAGCATCAGGAGGTCACAGGTGAGCCCTCTACTACCTGCCCGAGGATGCACAGGTACTAAAAGGCAATGAGCACAGGGGTGATTTTTCAAAAGGCTTTCAGTTACAGTTGCTTTTTCAAAGCAATTTAATAGACCAGGTCGCTGCAGGTAATTAAATGTAATGTGATCCAGTAACCTCTGAGTTGTAAAATTAGCCTTAATAGAATTATACTATTCTGGTACACTTGCATCAGCAGCCATAAGGTCAATACAGTAAAAAGGTTGGATACATGACTAAAATCTGTCATTTCAGACTTCCCTAACGATGTATTGTTCTACCTTTACAAAAAAGCAGGTCTGCAATGAAGTACCCGTTCTTTAGCCTTTATAAAATGCATGCCTAATTACTTAGGGCATCTCTAGAACTCCTAGGGATTATTCTCCACCTTCATATCTACAATTTGGGTACCTACTGTGGCTTACTGATATAGCTCCACTGACTAAAACCTCATTTATAGGGTCTGCTGCCCCATATTAAAATGATCTGTAACCCACATGTCCCCACCCTCTAGACCAGGGATCCCTAACCTTTTGAACCTGTGAGCAACATTCAAAAGAAAAAGAAGTTTGGGAGCAAAACAAGCATGAAAAAAGGACTTGGGGTGCCAAATAAGTGCTGTGATTGGCCATTTGGTAGCCCCTATGAGGAGTGTCAACCTACATTGAGGCGCTGTTTGGAAGTGCACCTGGTTTTTATACAACCAAAACTTGCACCTGCTTTGAGGCCACTAGGAGCAACATCCAAGCGTTTGGAGAGGAACATGTTGCTCACAAGCTACTTGTTGGGGATCACTGCTCTAGACCTATATCCACATATCCATAAAGAGGGATCCAATAACCTTAAATTAGCATCACTCCAGCAGTTTATATTAGTACAATAGAAGTACTGTATACTACAGTGTGACTGACACTGCTTTCATAATTTTCTTAATACTTTTAAAATCACTACAAAATATAGTAGTAGGTTGTACGCCTGTTAGTAAATGGCACCCATATGCCTGGATATAGCACTTGCAACAAAATGTAATGTAAACATTACTTTGCTCATGGTTTCTTGGGTAAAAAAATGGGCTTGTGGCTGCAATGATCACAGGTAGCCCTGATATTTATGCTGGTGCATGCAACATATGGGGCTCTTTTTTGCATGAAGGTGCAACAACTTGTTCACCAGTAACATTTTATATGTAGGGCTTGCACCTGCAGTAATAAATGAGACCCAGAACCTGTATATAAAACAATGATGAAATTCACTTGTGTTGCAAGTGAATTCATGTTAAAGGGATCCTGTCAAGGGAAAACATGTTTTTTTCAAAACACATCAGTTAATAGTGCTACTCCAGCAGAATTCTACACTGAAATCCATTTCTCAAAAGAGCAAACATATTTTTTATATTCAATTTTGAAATCTGACATGGAGCTAGACATTTTGTCAATTTCCCAGCTGCCCCCAGTCATGTGACTTGTGCCTGCACTTTAGGAGAGAAATGCTTTCTGGCAGGCTGCTGTTTTTCCTTCTCAATGTAATTGAATGTGTCTCAGTGGGACATGGGTTTTTACTATTGAGTGCTGTTCTTAGATTCACCAGGCAGCTGTTATCTTGTGTTAGGGAGCTGCTATCTGGTTACCTTCCCATTGTTCTTTTGTTTGGCTGCTGGGGGAAAAAGGGAGGGGGTGATATCACTTTAAGGGTAAGGACACACTGGACGATTTGTCGCCAACGTTTTAAAAAAGTAAATCGCGGCGACAAGACGATCGTCTTTTTTGAACAGACGATTCACAGCGACTATTGGCACAGAGCGATTTGTATCCCATTACTCTGTGCGGTACGTGCTCCACCCAAACCGGAAACGGTTTGTGCTTCCCGCTGTAACCTGGCGTCTTTGCGTTCTTGCGTCATTGTGTTCGCACTGTAATCTGAATACAATTGCTGCTACTTATCTGTATATGTGTGCGTGTCTAGGAGATTTCAGTGCTTTTCTAAGTACATGCTATTTCTAATAAATCGCTCGGAAAAGGGTCTCGGTGCGTTTTGGAGCTACAGGCGATTCACAAACGCGCTGTGGGCACAGGAGCTGGCGTCTTTCATTTGGTTTTGTTCAGAGACAAAACGAACGATATGTCGCCGCGATTTGCTTTTTAAAAACGTTGGCGACAAATCGCCCAGTGTGTCCTTACCCTAACTTGCAGCACAGCAGTAAAGAGTTATTGAAGTTTAACAGAGCACAAGTCATATGACTTGGGGCAGCTGGGAAATCAACAATATATCTAGCCCCATGTCAGATTTCAAAATTAAATATAAAAAAAAATCTGTTTGCTCTTTTGAGAAATAGATTTCAGTGCAGAATTCTGCTGGAGCAGCACTATTAATGGATTCATTTTGAAAAAAAAAATTTTTCCCATGACAGTATCCCTTTAATGCACAGACAGTGACACAAAGATCGGATACATCAAAGAGCCTCTCATTAGTGGCCAGCGATTAACATGCACTTTAAGGAAATACTGAAATGTCACCCTTCAAATAAAACACTTGAAAGTGCAGGGACGTGTTTGAGCACCTGTACCTCCATTTATGATCCAATGAGTGGGCCCAATGATCGATTACTACAAATGAATCACTCTTCCACAGTCAAAAACAAATAAATGTGTGGTTCAGAAAAACATATTACTGTTCCCATGGCACCATCATCTCATCTTTAATCTAATTGCAAATGATGAATCTCATTTGGAAATTGAATACAAACTACAATCTCATGCAACTAAAGGGCCCATGTACATGCCCATGTCCAGCCTGACTGACACACTATAAATGCATTACTAACTAACCAAAACAAATTAGTATGGCCTTGCTATCTTGCCCAACATTTTGTATCCACAATTGTATTATATTTGTGGGGAAAACATTGTATTGTGGGTACTAATGTGTGTTTTTAGATTACCAAATTATCTGGTGCTTAGAGACCCCAAAATGAAGTTAGCGCATACAACTTGTCCTGGAAGTTACTTTAGCTACTGAATAATGATCACATTTACTGCATTTATTTCTAAGCCAGTTAAAATGGAAGTTTCTTGAATTAGTAAAAAGACCCCCAAGGGGAAGTGATTGGGGAAAACTACTGCTCCAAAGGGAAGTACGGTGCATAGGGAGACTAGAATGTGTAAAACCACAAGGCATGAATGACCACAATAGTCTTAAGTGCTTCTTATAAAATGTTCTTTTTCATGTACGTAAAAGTGATTTTTGATTTCCAAGTATTTTATTTTGATACGAATTTTGATTTGTGGCGTGAGAGCTGCCAGGGGGCCCTGAGGGGGTGCGGGCCCTGGAACAACTTGTCCTGGAAGTCACTTTAGCTACTGAATAATCATGAATAATAATACTGAATAATCATCACATTTACTGCATTTTTTTGCAGGGCAAAAATACAAAAAAATTACATTGACCCCCAAGACCATATATTTTTGGAAATTAAACATTCAGATGAATTTGAAATGGGTAACCATGGGTAACCATGTCTCTCTACTCCAATCTACTGAGTCACAGTGCTTTCCCAAATTTATCAGTTTTGATGAAATAGCTGAAAAAGCTTCCAGTTCCCTTGTAGCATAAGGTACAAGAAAAAACATCCCTATGTATTAATGCCAGGGGTCCACTGAACAGTTTGATGCCCATTGTGCATAAGATTACTTAATTATCTGATGCTTAGAGACCCCAAAATGAAGTTTGCGTATGCAACTAGTCCTGGAACTCACTTCATCTACTGAATAATCAACACATTTACTGCATTTTTTGCAGGGCAAAAACACAAACAATGAATTGACCCTTCAAACCCATATATTCTTGGAAAGTACACATTTGGGTAAATCAGAAATGGGTAACAATGTCTATATACTCCAAAACTACTGAGCTGCAATACTTTCCCAAATTTGTCGATTTTGATGAAATACCTGTAAGCCTCAAAGCATCCAATTTCTAGCATATTATCTCCCACATAGCATTAGGCACCAAGAAAAAACATCCTAAATATGAATGCCAGGGGCCACTGAACAGTTTGATGCCCATTGTGCATAGGATTACCAAAGTATCTGGCGTTTAGAGACCCCAAAATGAAGCTAGCACATACAAATTTTACTGGAGGTGACTTCAGTTACTGAATTATTAAACACATTTAGTGCATTTTTACAGGGTAAAAACACAAAAAGATATGTTGACCCCCCCCCAAAGCGATACAGTATATCTTTAGAAAGTACACATTCAGCCTAATGCAAAATGGTTAACAATGTCTTTCTACTCCAAACTACATTCCCAAAATAGTCGATTTTGATTAAATACATGAAAAGCACCTCTACACTGCCATTTTTCTAACATCTTATCTCCCGCATAGCATTAGGTACCAAGAAAACACATCCTAAATATGAATGCCAGGGATCTATAGAACACTTTGATGCCCAATATGCATATATTTACCAAATTAGTTGGTGTACAGAAGCCCCCAAATGAAAATATGCATATAAATGTTCACTGCTGAGACTCTGGCTGCTACAATGTAAGCACCTAACAGTACAAAGACCCTAGAAATCATATATTTTTGGAAAGTACACATTCTGGTGAACCCAAAATGGGTAAATAGGTGTTTTTACTGCAAACTACCAAACTACAAAGCTATGCTGAACCTAGTAGTTTTTATGACATTTTTAAAATGACTGCAAAGCATGGATTTTACCCAATTGTATGGCCTACATTTTGAAACATATGAGCATAAAACTTTCTAAATATGAATATCAGTGTTCTACTGAACACTGTTATATACAATATGCATATATTTACCAAATTATGTAGCATACAAAAGCACTCAAATGAAAACTGTGCATATGAATTTTCTGGATGCTGCAATATAAGCACCTGGTTTGCACATTATGTGCTATAAGACCCCACAATATGGAGACCCTAGAAAACCATATATTTTCATAAAGTACACTTCTGGGGAATCCAAAATGGGTAAAAATGCCTTTCTACTGCAAACTAACAAACTGCAAAGCTATGCTGAACATAGCGGTTTTTATGAAATTTATGAAAATTGTCACGAAGCTTTCTTTTTACCACATTATATGCCACACATTTATAGCCCACTTGTTCCCCCGTTTTACAAGCCGCTCCTCCTCTCCCCAATGCAGAAGTGCTGCAGATTATGAAAGCTACGATCTGCAGCATTTAAAGGGTTAAAGGTTCTAATGTTATTTATAAATGTAATTGCTATTGAAAGCAGTTTCATCGGCCATTGCATCCTGGGCTTGTGTAGTGTAATGTATTATCTGCAACATATACGTCCATTTTAACTTCCTGCCGTATGCAAATTAGGCAACGTTATCGCACAGTAACAATAGCGCTACTTCGCCAACGTTCGGCGCCCTGGACGCAACTTCGTATTTTAGTGAATTAGCGTTATCCTGGCGAATTTACACCTGGTGAAGTGTTGCGATGTGAGCGAAGCATACTCTAGCGTAAATTCGGCGCTTAGTGAATCTGCCCCCATATCTCTTGGCAGCACAGGAAAGCTTGGTGAAGTAAACTCATAGGGTTGTGGTGATTCTAATGGCCACATGGTTATTATTTACATTTAATTTAAGCTGCTTAAAAAACAACTAAACAATGGTCAAATATGAAAAGTGAAAAATATTAAATACTACTTGCATGTCAGAGAAATAACTGTATTACGTTCAAGTAAGTGGCAGTTCAGCTTATCAAGAAGCTGAAATGATTCAATATTTTATGGCAAAAATGTATTCATACTGTGCACTTTTTGATATTTCCTCCATCCTCAATCAGGGGTTGGATTGCTGAGAATACTGGGAAATGTAATTAAACCAAATTGGGCCATTTTTCAATATTTTTATTTATATTTTTGAATTACCCACAAAAACCAGCAGAATGGAAAAACTATTTGTTGTAAATTAACCAATCTATTTTATGGTTTGGTTCACACAATGCACTTATTCTCCTCTTATGCCAGTTTCTTCTGTTTCTACAGAAATTTTGTTTTAGTCTCACTCAAAGTTTTCCTCAGACAGTGTTCTGGCATCCAGCATCAGGTATTTCAATAAATGGCCTTAGGATAGTGAGTAATTGGGGGGAAACATGAAAAACAGCCCAGAGGAAATTGCTTCAAAGCTTGGAAGAATGAACTGCTGATTCCTACTCTAAGACGTTTTATCTCAGCACAAATGTACATTTTGCATTAGCATGGGAAATGAATCAGAGCTGTAGTTAGAGGTGATTCTGGTGCTGCTGCTGCCACCTGAGACAGAAGGACCTTTGGCTCTCTCTTCGGCACCCTACCTTCTTGCACAAAGCAGAGCAAATTGGGGGTGTTGGGTTGCATCACAAGCACACAGAGATTCTGAACTAAAAGAACTACATTTCCAGTAAAAAAAAAAGACAATATATCTTGCTGCCAGATGGATGTTTATTAGTTGGCATTTCTGATGGGGTTCATTGGTGTAGTCTATAGCACTGGCCTGTGCCAGCAGGGTGCAAGCAGCAGGGTGCAATTGTTCTGTGCTTGATATTTAACTGGCATCAACTACAAGGAAGCTGTGGGGGCTACAACTTATCTGGAGATTACACTAAAAATAAACTAGTATGCCACATCAAGGTTAACCCCATATGGTGGTATACACTATTTACATTGTCGTATTTTTCATAGGCTGGCATCTCACTGCTTGGTTACATTATCCTGAAAATAATTGTCTCCTGTCTCCTGGTTTAGTCACACAGGCTGATCCTCCCCACTGTGGCTATTTATAGCAGATATCTTGAGCGCCAACACCCCTTTTTAAAGGCTTATGAGAACCACTTAAACGGTTTGGGGATGCTACAACCACCAGCATATTAAATAGTTCACAGTTCACAAAGTTTATGCATGGACAGTTATCACATTTTGACTGGCAAAACAAGTTTATTGTCATCCCTTTACAAAAGGGTTCTCTGCTAAGTAATTCTACTTATCATCCAAATTAAGTTTATATTTAGTTTAACTATTGGCCTTACTTGGGGGCCCATTTACTTAGCTTGAGTGAAGGATTAGAATGAAAACAAACGTCAAATTTCGAAGTTTTGTTTTTTGGCTACTGCGACCATCGAATTGGCTCCTTCGACTACGACTTCGACTTCGAATGGAACGTTTAAAACTAAAAATCATTAGACTATTCGACCATTCGATAGTCGAAGTACTGTCTCTTTAAAAAAAACTTTGACTACATACTTCGCACCTAAAACCTACCGAGCACCAATGTTAGCCTATGGGGACCTTCCCCATAAGCTTTCTATGCAATTTCTGATCGAAGGAAAACTGTTCGATCAAAGGATTTAATCGTTCGATCGAAGTAATTGCGGTAAATCCTTCGACTTCGATATTCGAAGTGAAAGGATTTTACTTCGATGGTCGAATATCGAGGGTTAATTAACCCTCGATATTCGACCCATAGTAAATGTGCCCCTTGCTGTCCATGGGGATATTATTCAATGTCAGGCCCCTGTCTGTTTAACGCAAACAGTTAAACAGTAGTTCCTGGCAGGGAAGCTTAATTTCGGGCATCTATAAATATGCAGTTATCCATTTTATATTACAGGTATGGGACCTGTTATCCAGAATGCTTAGGACCTGGGGTTTTCCAGATAACAGTTCTTTCTGTAATTTGGATCTTCATACCTTAAGTCTACTAATAAATTATTGTAAACGAATACCGGATCAATACAGGTGCTGCTAACTTAATTAATTATTGCGTTCTGCTTCACTACTTGGTCGTTTATGTTTTACATTTGTGCATTTACAGTTTATATACTCACCAAGTATAGGATGTGGTTCGGGTTCGATTGCCCAAACCCGTAGCTTGCCTTAACTTAAATACAATCTTAAAGATCAGGGTCACTCACCGCTCTCCGTTGGAGGTCCGGGGGCTGCGCCCCGAACCTGTAGCTTGGGGAGAACACTTCACTTTGTTAATCCACTTTGGACACGCACTGCAGGAACTCCTTAGACGCGGTATAAGATCAAAGAAGAAACTTTATTTCCCATCAAGTAACACCTTACGCATTTTGTGTGTTTCCACACATAATCATAGATAAAAACATTTATCACCAACGCCTTTTTAAAAAGAAAATGGCAGTCACGTCATTGGTGACGCTGCTCCCTTCATATAAAGATTAACTCATGCTGTTACTTTTTTGTGAAACATAGGCTGCTATATTTGTATTGAGAGGCTTTGACATTTTTTATCATTTTTCTTGTTACATCTTATCATTTATTTCCTGTTATTAGCATTTGTTACAGTTACCTTTTTGTTCTTATTTGTTTCTTATCAAACATTACATTTGTCTTTCACTCTCGTTCTGCACTTTGTACTTCTCCATTGTTAAAATAGTTTCTTTTTAGGGGAGCAGCGTCACCAATGACGTGACTTCCATTTTTTTTTTTTAAAAAGGTGATAACTGCCTTTAACTATGATTACGAAATTTACCTTGATGTGAAATAAAGTTTCTTCTTTGATCTTACACCGCGTCTGAGGAGTTCCTGCAGTGCGCGTCCAAAGTGGATTGACGAAGGGTACTAATAAATCATGAAAACATTAAATAAATCCAGTAGGCTGGTTTTGCTTACAAAAAGGATTCATTATATCTTAGTTTGGATCAAGTACAAGGTACTGTTTTATTATTACAGAGAAAAAAGAAATAATTTTTACAATTTTTAATCATTTAGATAAAATGGAGTCTATGGGAGACAACTTTTCTGTTATTCTGAGCTTTCTGGATAATGGGTTTCCAGATAAGGGATCCCATAACCATATATGCTTAGAAAATGCAATTTAACAGAAACAAATACATTTATAGGAATATATGTTCAGTTAAAGACAAGGTCAGAGAATGTCTCTTAGAATAGAGTTTATTCATACCAGTGTCAGGCCACATACACATATGTTTTATCAGTTCTTTGTTATTATTCCTATAATATCTCAAACAGCAAATCATTATTCATCCTAACTGTCCATCGAGACAGTTAATTTAGGCCCTCCTTGTGGTGCCCATCACAGTTTATTTATCTCTGTCCCATTTTAATGGCTGTTGGGTTCAGGAGCTTTTCAGAGAAGATACATTTATGGAACACATAACTGACATATTTAGAAGGTTAATCCCCACTTCTGGTCCCCTGCATTTTACTGAATGGTTATTTATTTGGCTATTTTAAAGATATTAACATTTTTAAACTGATTACATAAAACTTTTGGCTCAGAGGCTATAGGAATAAGAGGAACAAAAGAAAATGCAAGAAAATAGTTCAAGTTCTTAAAGGTGATAATAAGGTTTCATTTTTTACATCATTTTTGGCATAAAATGATGACGTTACAGAGATTAAATACAATAGTATGTCAATTTTTATATAGACTGTACATGTCTATCTGCTTTGGGAATTCCCCAGTATGTGTTTCCTTAAGATTTTGCTACAGATTTAGAACAGAGTGCTAGAGTATGTAAATTTGTTTTTTCTTTTTCAGTGCACAATTGGCAGTCCTCTTAAGAATCCCAAGACACGGGAACAGTCAGCTTTTACAGCAGTGATTATAAGATACATTCATTTGTGCCAAGAAATGTACAAACATTTAAAGGCAGATCAGCTTCAGCAATGCTCAGCTGTGCAAATAAACAGAAATGGAGCAGAACAGAGTTCCTATAAGTAAATATTTGTGAGGGCGTAGGAGATAAAATGTTGTTTTGTAAGCTAAATATATAATATTCTAAATATTACATTTGCTAAAAAAAAAAGTTAATATAAGATGTATAACTTACAAAAGTAGAGCTATGATAATTTGGAGTTTACATACACTCATTTACTGTAAGGAAAAGATTCTTCTTGAATGATAAATACCAGACGTATGTGGGAGTAAAAAAATAAGCTTGTGGCATAGCCAGTATATACAACATGGCCCTGTATTGATTCCTTAACTGAGAACTTGGATTATTTCTGCAAGCGTTAACAAACAAGTGCATATCTGGGGCTGCTGGTCGCCCAAAAATCCCACTTAAACATACTTCACTTGCACTCAGAGCAGCTTGAGGTGGTTTAAAAGACAAGCAAAATGACATTCAGTAGGGGTGGTAATTTGTGAAGCAACCCTATGTGAATATAATTATTAACCTTGAACCCCAGACTGGTGCTCCTCTTCATTAAAAAAAAGCACCAAAGCTGGGGCAGGATGCTCTATGTGAGCACTGTGTCACCATCTTTGTTCTCCAAGGGATTCCATAGGCTGTTCATGTGCACTTAGTTTCTTTATCTTTATAATGAATGTCCGACATCACTCTACTGTGCATGGATCTTTGTAAGATAATCCTGGGAGAATGGGTTGTGGAGGGCACCCTGAATAGAAATCCAGCCCTGCCACTGATGTCACCAGTCTGCCCCCTAAAAATTGCCTATAACTCTTAATGGGAAAAGTAACAACCCTATACCTGGGTGTAGAAAGGAAGTAAAACAATTTGTCTTAATATAAAGGATCCAGCACAAGTGTATATCACATAGGTGAGTAGGAGCAAGAAACAAAAAGGGAGCAGTGCAAACAAAAATAATTGTGCAATCAAGAAAATGTAGCACAGATTGTGGCAGGCAGCAGATACATAAGAAATGTAGTAGGTGCGTGCCTACAAGGAAAAGAGTGTACTGATAGTGTGTTATCATTTTAAAGGATCTGTGTAACAAATTGAATCTATAGTATAGTATATGATAGTAAGCACTTCAGTTATCGTGTTGGGATGGCAAGGTCTCAAGGTTATACGTTTTTTTTCGTGAGACAATTCCGATCTTCTTAATACAGCTCGCAGTCCAGAATCGCTGCTTTAAAGTCCAGCAACACCGCTGATATCCAGCTCCTCAGCGGTGTTGTTGGACTTTGAAGCAGCGATTCTGGACTGAGAGCTGTATTAAGAAGATCAGAGTTGTCTCACGAAAAAAAAAACGTATAACCTTGGGGAGCATTCCATCCCAACACGATTACTGAAGCACTAAATATCATAACCGAAATGTGAGTAGATTCAATTTGTTACACGGATCGTATAAAATGCTTGAGACCTTGGGTTTTCAGATAAGGGATCTTTCCGTAATTTGGATCTAATGTCTACTAAAAACAACATTTAAACATTAATTAAACTCAATAGGATTGTTTCTCCTCCAATAAGGATTAATTATATTTTTGATGGGGTCAAGTTCAAGGTCTTGTTTTATTATTACAGCGAAAAAGAGGAAGAAAAAGTGCGAAAAAGAGTAGAGTCAGAGATTGTCTTCCTGTAATTCAGAGCTTTCTGGGTAATGGGTTATCGGATAACAGATTTCATTCCTGTATTACAGGAGTACCAAGGACCATGTTGCATATTTGCACTATTTAACTTAAAATAGCTTCAGAACAGAGGCTGCCCTTGTTGTCAAACACCCCATCCAAGACATATGTTGGTTTATGAGAATACAACAAGTAACATCTCATAATGCATATAATTTCATGCATTCTAAACAAGCAGCATTGTGGCAGTTGTGAGCATTATTGCCTTATAGCTATGGGGCCTGGATTAGTTTCTGACCTTGGAACTCCATAGACTTTCTTTATTCTACCCCTGGATGTTTAATTCAGAAACATGTTAGGTTAATTGGCATCTCTTGAAGTGAACCCTATTGTAAGTGATCAGATATTTTGTAAAGCAATGTGTGTGTAACAATAAATCATTTTGAAACATCCACAAGATATAACTTAAACATCAGACAGCTTTAGCTTTATGTTTCTTTATGATTGATTCACACCTCATTTCACCATTTTATTTGCCAGGAAGTGTTATTTATCACTGAATATTTTTGCATTTGTAATATCTAAAGTGTTGATGGATCCAAAAAGGCACAGTAGCTTTCCAAACAGTGTTATTTTCCCACTATATTACAATTTGCCATATAATTTAACACAAGTTCATATTTCTTTAGCATTACTTTCTATGTAACTAATTGCAAATATAACTCCTGCTAGTTAATGAAGCAAATATGCTCAGCACTTACATGTATCCCATTCAGCATGTGGGTATTCACAGGGTAAAGAAGTCTGGTTTCCATTAACCCTTGATGTTTTTTGCCACTTAAACCACTAGTCCTAATTACTTTGTTCCTGTTCTTTTAAGATCAGAGCAGGGGGAAGGGCTATGAATATGATATTCCTCACCTAAGCTAAGTGTGTGTAATAATCTAACATTAAGTGCTCACTTTCCTATTCGTTTTCCCCACCGCTCAGCGGCTATGTGCGTCACATGAGATACGTATGAGAATTCCCAAGGACGTGCCTCTGCCAAGAACAAATTCTTTTTATTGAAGTACATTGAATATATATATATATACATACATATATATATATATATATATATATATTCATAATCCTATTGTAAGAACAATAATGGTAGCCTTCTTTGTTCACACTATAACTACATGGGCAGACCAATGCATCAATATAGTGGCCTGACTATAAATGATGTGCAGGTTAACCTGTAATCTGCAGGTTGACCACCGGTTGTGTGGGTTAGGGTTGAAATTTTGCCAACCATTGAGGGTTAGGGTTGGGTGTGGGTCAGACTGGGGAAGTCCACTTCTTTGCTGTTACCAAAGATTCCCTGTCTTGGAACCAGAGGCTCACAGCAGAGTAGTATACAGAACAAGAAGAATAGGGAACAGGTTGGGCAGGGGTCCTACAATGGCAACATTTTGTGGGTCAGGTTTGGGTATGGGTTACAATCGGGTGGAGGTTGAGGTTTTCCTGACTCCACATGGCTACTGTGTATGGGCTCAGATCAAACACCGCCCTGATCTATATTTGATTAGGGCTTGTTCAGATATGGATATTGCTGGGTATAAATGCTCAACAGATAAGTTCCACATTGGGCCATGGTTGCAAGAGTCCATATTTAACATGGTCATAAATATTCTTTTATGGTGGCTGAATAAAAGGGGATAATCCCCAACTGCACTAATCGGTGTGTGTGCGGGTCCGTTTCTTTTACACATTGGTTCATAATTATTCTTTGACACAAGCCAATTGGGAATCTTTTGTGGGTCAAAAGTAGTTCATTCTGTAATTTTACCAGGGTGCCCAGTTTGAGGATAATGTCAGCACTTGACTTTTAAGTCAGCCCTAAACTTTTGTAGTTAACTGGTTATTACCTGCTACTGATTGTTTATACCCTTCCCGGTTATACCCTTTAACCTATTCATGAAGGAGATCAGCTAGTCTGAGAAATCTTTTTCTGTATGTCACAAATGATGCAGAGCTGCCTCTTTATCCACATAGATCTATTGTTAGATTCAATCTTACACTAGGTATACTTGTAGATTTCTTTTTTTTTAAAAGGTAAATTTTATTGTTTTAACCACAAAATGCTTCAGCTATCAATTGCAGTGTGTACCATAGAGCCGCTCGTGGTCAGAATTCTTGGTATGGCTGAGGAGGCCTGTTGCTGTTTGACCAGTATGGCAAGAATTCTACTGTTATTGTCTCCTTGATCCCCGAGTCCCAGCTGCTCGAACCCCCTGTAGCCTAAGCCATAGCATGACATGGTATGTCTTGCCTACTGTTCCTTTTGCCTCCCTCTCATCCCGGACATGAGATGCACGTTGCCTGTCGCTCACCCGTGCCCCTGCCTGTCTCTTCATACCATGGCATAAGTAGTTCGCTACACGGCCTGGAGCCAGTGAAAACGCGGCCTATATTAATGCACGCCTTGTTACACTTTTTACATGCAGTCATGCAGCGAGACTCTGACTTGTTGCTACTGAAGCATGGAATGTGGGAGCTAAAGGATCCAGGGAGGAGAATAGGGATGTAGCGAACGTCGGAAAAAAAGTTCGCGAACATATTCGCGAACTTGCGCAAAAATGCGAGCGGTTCGCGAACGGTTCGCGAACCCCATAGACTTCAATGGGAAGGCGAACTTTAACATCTAAAAAAGACATTTCTGGCCAGAAAAATGATTTTAAAGTTGTTTAAAGGGTGCAACGACCTGGACAGTGGCATGCCAGAGGGGGATCAAGGGCAAAAATGTATCTGAAAAATCTGCCTGTGTGTGCTTGGAAGAGATAGTGTAGGGGGAGAGCTGTTAGTGATTTCAGGGACAGATGATAGTAAGTTTGCTGGCTAGTAATCTGCTTGATACTGCTCTGTATTGGAACAAAAAAATAAATAAAAGCAGTCCTTACAAGGACTACTGTTATTGCAGCAGTCAGCAGATGAGATCAGAAGCAGGACAGCTGCCCACTGCAGCTACATACAGAGCACTGCAGTAGAAGGTAGATTACTAGCCAGCAAAGCTACCTAAGCTTAAATGTCCCTCAAACCCCTGCAGACTTCTGTCCCTCCAATAACAGAGCAGTATCAACACGATTACTAGCCAGCAAACTTTCAACTGTCCCTGAAATCACTAACAGGCAGCAGCTCTCTCCCTACACTATCTCTTCAGCACACACAGGCAGAGTGAAAAAAACGCTGCAGGGCTTCGGTTTTTATAGGGAAGGGGAGTGGTCCAGGGGAGAGCTTCCTGATTGGCTGCCATGTACCTGCTGGTCTGGGGTGAGAGGGCAAAAAAAAGCGCCAACAATGGCGAACCCAAAATGGCGAACGTCGCGCGACGTTCACGAACTTCCGGCGAGTGCGAACACCCGATGTTCGCGTGAACAAGTTCGCCGGCGAACAGTTCGCGCCATCTCTAGAGGAGAAATCGAGCGCC
Organism: Xenopus petersii; assembly: GCA_038501925.1. Taxonomy (NCBI): domain Eukaryota; kingdom Metazoa; phylum Chordata; class Amphibia; order Anura; family Pipidae; genus Xenopus; species Xenopus petersii. Next base: position 42,942,310 of record CM076684.1, on the reverse strand, counting down.
GATCCATGGATGGTCGCCGTGTCACCTTTTCTGTAGAGGACAGGAAGCAGAGTTTCTGTAAGTTATTTTTTAATAAAGACTTTTTGATTTTAAAGTATAATTTGACTTGGTGTATTTTTTTCAATGTGTACTAACGAATTTGTGTAAAAAAAATTTTGATGTTATTGGTCCTTTAAGTAGGGCTTTTTGGTTGTGGAAGTGTTTTACCTAGTTAAGGCTGCTTCGGCCCGATGCACCTGCTCATACGTATCTGTGTGGGGAATTGAAAGGGAGATTTATGGTCTCTAGTTTTATCTCTTCTTTTTCAACTACTTCTTTGGCAGCATTCCTAGTTTGGGACTTGTAGATTTCTAAATCTATAATGTCTAAAGTGTATCCACACATTTGAGAGCCATAAGTGGTTATGAAAATGTGAGTTGTCTATGTAGCAGAATGTTAATTGCCACAAGAAGCTTGAGTCAATTTAGATCTGTTTGTTAACCCATGCCTAGCTTGAAGGTTAGAGTAAGATTATGGGGAATATTTACTAAAACTCAAATTTATCAATTTTTTTATTAAAACAAAGCTGACCTAACTCCCGTCCACAAATTTAGCTCATTTACCAAGAATTCTTCTTCTTGTCTGTGCAAAAAAGCATTGTAACAAAGTTGTGTGCCAATTCAAATCATATGGCTTTTTCAAAATGACATTCTGAAAACTCTACTTTATCGAAGTGGCACAACAACAACTTAAATTTATTGGAATTTTTGAATGAAAACCAGCACAAATCACAATGTCAAGAAACATCTTCAGGGACATCTGCCATTGACTTCTACATTACCTTGACAAGTTTTTAGCAGCTAATAAATCTATGAATTCAAGGTTTTTTTTCCTATAAAAATTCGAGTTTTCCCCTTCAAAAACTTTTCACCGCATTCTTTCTTGAGCCAAATGCATTGGAGTTAACTGTACAGATTTATAACTGTAATATGCAATACATACACACACACAAATACACACCATTTCTAGCTGCCTATATATTCTCAGTCAATTCAGTGCTGTACATGTATTGCCAGTGTATATATTATTATTATTATTATTATTATTATAGGACAAAGCTGTACAACTGAAGGTTGTATACATCAGACTTATTATATACAAAATATAGATTCAAAAGATAAAGAGGGTCCTGAGGGTCTTTAGAGCTTACAATCTAAATGCAGATGTGTACATTACATGATACACAAAACATTATATTGTACTGCTTCTGCTAAAAAGCTATATGTGCATTAAGTTTAAAATCCATGTAGAAGTTTATAATTTTCTTTAATATTGATCTAATATAATAATATCTCAGCTTTATAATGAACTTCAGCAAGGTAATTCAGAAACAGGGCTAAATGTTTCAGAAAACTTTTATTGTCTTCAATTTCTTAAATAGCTGTCACAGGTTTGCATGATTGCATTTTCTTTTATTGGCTGATAACAGTTCTTGATGTAAAAATATAATTTTAATACAGCCTAACAGGAACAGAATATGCTTCATGGAGCCCATTCATATGTAATTATAATGTTCCAGCATCCATTTCATTTTATGCCAAGTTCAACCCTCTCTGCCTTATAATTCATTTTTAAGTAGATATGATTATTAATAGGCTACAGCAATGGATTAATATTACTTATAGTAGCAATACTCTCCTAAATGGTAATATAAATGCAATCAGTGGAGCTTGTTCCTGTCCTGTCTTAACCAGATTTGGAAGGCTTACAAAGACAACATATTCCATAAATTATCTTTAGATTAACTGTTAATATCTGAGCTAAAACTATAGGACTCTGTAACAAACATGTACCACATGTACAGGTTGACCACTGGTAGGGCGGGTTTGGGTTGAAATTTGGATGACCATTGCAGGTTAGGGTTGGGTGCATATCATCCTGGGGAAGTACAGTACACTCCTCTGCTGTTCCTGAAGATTTCCTGTCTTGGAACTACAGGTGCATCTTGAAACTAGAGGCTCACACAGAAGTAGTGTATGGAGTGAGAAGATGCGGGTACGGCTTTGGTGCGGGTCCGACAATGGCAACATTTTGCGGGTTAGGTGTGTGTTAAGGTTTTCCAGGTTAGGGTCGGGTGTGGGTTACATTTTTCCTTACTTGCACATCACTAATAAGGGTGTATAAAACAAACCTCATACAAAAGTATGTTTGTCAAGCAGTCATGGATTCATGGGGGCAAATATACTTAAGGGCCAAAAATCCAATCCGTAGGGACATTGTCAATTTACTAAAAGGCGTAGAGGACAATTTGCTAGCGTAAGAGTACATCACTAACGAAGTTTTGGCCCTTTCGCCAGGTGAATTGTCGCTCTGGTGAACGATCGTTACTCAGCAAATTCACCAAAGTGCAAATTTTCCATACGTTACCCCTTTTGTCAAAGTCTGTTTCACCAGTCTATACCTTGCGAAGTCCTCTATCTTATGTCAATGACGTCATATCCTGTATGCTGAAAAGTCATGAAAAAATGTATATTTTATAGTGGGATTATGTTTACAAGGTTTTGTTAACCATTTGAAGGTCATGCCACATTTGGTTTAGGGTGGGCTCATGTCTAGGACAACAGAGGATCTCTTTTGTCTTTATTTTGCTTTCTTGGACATTTTTAATAGTAAGTGGCCACTTTAAGCAATTTCAGCAACATCATTAATAAAGACATATATATATGACCTATATGTACCTGCCCTATTTAAATTGACCTAGGCATAAGAGTATTAAATTTTCACTATGCAGAAATGTATGGTAGCAAAAGTTTTGCTATGAAATGCTCATGCTGCTGCCGAGATGTAACTTCGCAGTTTGATGAATTAGCGTATGCGCTGCGAATTAACGACTGACGAAGTGGTGCGAAGTGTGGCAACCAGAAACATTACCTGGATCAAGCATTTGAAGTTTACATGAAGCAGGGTTTTACATATGAGCTGTTTTATGCAATACATTTTTATAGAGACCTACATTGTTTGAGGGGTATAGTTTTCCTTGAAAAAAAAACAGTTATAATACAAATTCCTGAAAACTCTAAATCTAGCTACCAATGCTAAACAGACTTTCAAAAAACACATTTTCCACCAGATGAAAACACTGTTCTATTAATCAGTTCTTATGTGGATAAATACCTCTTTATATGTATTAAAGGGGTTCACTTTTCACTTTTAGGGGCCTATTTATCCTGCTGTGTAAAAAATGGAATGAAGCACTACCAGTGATGTTGCTAAGAGCAACCAATCAGCAATTAGATTTCAACAGTTAGAAAACAAAATTAAAGATCTGATTGGTTGCTATGAGCAACATCACTGGTAATGTTTCACTCCACTTTTAATACAACATGATAAATAGACCCCTTAGCATGATGTAAAGAGTGATGTCTTAAGACAATTTGCAGTTGGTTTTCATTTTTTTCGTTTCTAAGTTAGCTTTTTATTCAGCAACTGTCTGGTTTGCAGTTTCAGCAGACTGGTTGCTAGGGTTCAAATTGCTGTAGCAACCATACATTGGTTTGATTAAGAGACTGGAATATGAACAGGAGGGGGCCTGAATAGAAAGAGGAGTAATAAAAAGTACAAATAAAAATACAATTGTAGCCTAACAGAGCATTTGTTTTTAGATGGGGTAAGTGACCCCCATTTGAAAGATGGAAAGAGTCAGAAGGCAAATAATTCAAAAACTATTCAAAATAGATAATGAAGAACAACTGAATAGTTCTGTACAATTGCCCATACTACAACATACTGAACCTTAACTTAAAGATGAACCATGTGATATTTAATACTCTTGGCATTTATATATATATTTAGTATTCAGACTTGTGAACTAGACCCAAATTATTCATCAGATTACACTCAGATGCTCCAAATTTGCAAGAGAGTGAATAAGCCATTATCTACTGGTAACTGGCATGTAGTAGTTACATAAAGTGGCATATTAAGTGTATTGTTTCAAACTTTTTACAAGGATAATGCTTTATACGTTCTATGCAGAAAGGTAAAGTTTAGAAATAGAATATTTTTTGTTGTTGTATGTACTAACATAAGAACATTTTTAATACACTCCTAATACTGAGGTGGAGCCCCCATACATTTATAAAGAAGAGGAATGGTGCCGTAATTTAATATGAGGTGCTTAGAAGAGGGGTGATTTATTAATATATACAGTATATACCTTACCGATCACACCAGCATAATAGACTATGCAATAATCACTAGGTCTCTCCTCCCTTAACTAGGCCAAGCAGTACCTTTTGGAGACCTTGACAAATACACCACTATAATAAAGTAATCACATCTTGGTCTAGCAGGCATAAAACATTGTAGGCAAACCAGTAATTTTGCAGTGTTGCATAGGAAAATGGACAACCATGGGTAAACTGTAATTTGTATGTCATATCATATAGAAAGGGGGTTGCACATGTATGTACCCATTAGGATGCTGTATGAATTTCTCTGCAGTTCAGCCTGCAGTTAATGGCTTGCAAAGGGGCCAAACAAGCAAAGCCTTTTGTCTCCTGCTGCTTGCTTTGTGAATGCTATTGACAATATCACTATTTACTTAGTGAATGTACTTGTGCATGATCTGTATTCTGACTTGCGCATGAATAGGAACAATGAATAGAAAAATCCCACCTCCACTTTGGATGCAAGGAATCAGTTAACCCATCTGATTCCTAGTTGAAAAGCAAATAAATATGTTCTAGTTGATACTTTTCTGATTTCACAAATTGTCACAAAAATTCCCAGTAAGCAATGAAGTGATGAATAGAGGAAAATATTCACATATTTTCATACAAAACATAACTAAGGATTATAGAATGGACAATTCTAAGCAACTTTTAAATTGGTCTTCATTGTTTATTTTTTATAGTTTTTTAATTATTTGCCTTCTTCTACAGACTCTACTGACAGCTTTCAAATGAGGGTCACTAACCCCATCTAAAAACAAATGCTCTGCATGGCTACCAATGTATTGTTATTGCTACTTTTTATAACTCATCCCTCTATTCAGACCCTCTCCTATTTATAGCCATGCCTCTTATTCAAGTCAATGGAAGGGTAATTAGGACCCTAGCAACCAGACTGCTGAAACTGCAAACTGGAGAGCTGCTGAACAAAAAACTAAATAACTTAAAAATACAAAAAAAATTTAATTTAAAGGTGAACAACCCCTTTAAAATGGTATGCAGACTGAGACTAGTAATAAGACCACATTTATTAAAATTGACGGAAGAATTTTCCTCCGCTACTTATTTTTAGAAATAATTCTTTGTTCCCCTCAGTTTCCTTCTCCCTACTGCTACATATATATTTTATACTGTCAGTCTTACAGCACAGTCCCAATTAGATGCTGAGCCAGTGTGCAATAGGAAAACTCCTTTGATGTCCACAGGTAAAACATTTTGGTGGAATTAATACTGAGATGCTGATGGTTACCTTATAATATAAATTGAGGTTGCAACACCTTATGATACTTTGGACATCTCTCTCTATGCACCTTAAAAGGAAACATGACTGTCACCAAATATTCTATGTACACAATGATGAGAAAAAAAGGAAATGCTTTAATATGCTTTCAGTTCCATGTTGCTGGTAATGAGGTAACTTAAATAGACATTCAGCTTGGATATTATAAAGTATTATTTTTTGATTATAAAATTGTATCTCTGGGCACACAAGAGTCACATCCGGTTTCATACTCAAGATATGAAGATGTGGCACCATCTTGTGGAAGAAGTAATGAATGATAGTTCAAATTATTAATTGGTTTGTTACATTACAAAAATGGTAAATAATGTGCTTATTATAATGTTTATGATGATGTACTAAGTGCCTAGAGGCTACAGGTGTAAAGTACAGTCAGGCACGTGACTATACAGGAAGCAGATACTGCGATCACGCAGGGTTTGATGCATAGAAATCCTGTAATTTTTCCAACTGAAAATTTGTGCATGCGCACCACATTGGGCGGAAGGAGGCAGGTGGTATTGCTGTGCATGCTGAACCCCTCCTAAATTTTTTTTGTCTTGGGGCTTGGTGACCACTACTAAGGCCACTGAGGCCACTGTGCTTCCTTTGCCCTATTGCACTAAGCTCTTCATTTTCAATTACTTTGTGTGTGCGGGGGGAGTTTGCAAAAGTTTTGTATATATATACACATATGTGTGAAAAAATATCCTGAATGGTGCTCTGATCCTCCCCTTTCCCATATTTCCGGTCTGCGACTCAGCTAGATATCTATAGGAGCCCCAGGCACTTTCTAACACAGGCTGGACCACTTGCTTCTCAGTGAGGAAGGGCGTGCAGACGTGGGTGGTGCTCTCAGCAATGTCATTTCTGCACTTATCAGTCACGCTCAGTCCTTCAGACAGCCCTTTGTCCCACCCCTGCCTTTGCAAGCTCTCCTCCCACACCACCCATCCTGACTGCATCCACTATAACTGCCAAACCTTCTCTCCAGCACAACTACCATAGTAAGGATATGGCTGGGGGGTAGGCAGTTGTATAAAACAATCCATAGTACAAAGCAGAAGCCTTTTGTTCTTTTATTGGGACAATTTGCAGGGATGCAGGGAGTTTATGGAGCAGGCCGAGAACAGACAGACACACAGGCAGGAAGGTGGGAGGGAAGGGGTTTTGCCTGTTAATACATAGTTTAGTCTGTCAGTCAGTGCTGTTACCACTTCCTGTGAGAGATTGAAGAGGCACTCCCACCCTTCATTTCAGCCTAAACTCTGAAGTAGAAACTAGGGTTGCCACCTTTTCTGGAAAAAAACACCGGCCTTCCTACATATTTATCTTTTCCCCCTATTAATAACATTGGGATCAACCAGCATTTTTACTGGCCAGGCCAGTAAAATACCGTGCAGGTGGAAAGCCTAGAAGAAACATATCTCTATAGTTCTGATACAAGGACATTTGTAAGAGGTAAAATGTTTTAAAACCGTTTTGTTTTCTGCTTCATAACATATTTTGAGGAAGGATGAATCATATAACCGAAAATAAGTATTAGATAAAATGTCTCTTTTAATAAAAATCACATTATTAAAACTTGGATGAATTGAATACACCGGAAACCTCAAACCGAATTCGATTATAATTTTTCTCCGGAAAAAACTTGAACGTCAGGAAGGCTGCAAACAACTCCAATTTGATCCCTGGACCTCTCCCGTTGACTTAAAGGAGAAGGAAAGCCCCAGGGCGCAAAACCCCTCCCCCCTCCCCTCCGTTGCCCCCACTCCCTCCTCCCCCCTGGCCTACCCCTCCCCCTGGGCAAATGCCCCTAACTTGTTACTCACCCCTGTGCGCAGGTCCTGTCCATGGAGTTCACAGTCACCATCTTCTTCCATGCGCGTCTTCTTCCTGCTCTGACCGGCGTCTTCTGGCGCATGCGCAGTAGGAACAGGTACCGGTACAGCTCTACTGCGCATGCGCCGAATGTCACGAAGTGAAATCGGAAAACTTCGTGACATTCGGCGCATGCGCAGTAGAGCCGTACCGGTAACTGTTCCTACTGCGCATGCGCCAGAAAACGCCGGTCAGAGCAGGAAGAAGACGCGCGTGGGAGAAGATGGCGACTGTGAACTCCGTGGACAGGACCTGCGCAGAGGGGTGAGTAACAAGTTAGGGGCATTTGCCCAGGGGGAGGGGTAGGCCAGGGGGGAGGAGGGAGGGGGGGCAACGGAGGAGGGGGGAGGGGTTTTGCGCCCTGGGGCTTTCCTTCTCCTTTAAACAGCAATTCAGCAGGTTTTAGGTGTGGAGTAGTCGAATTTGAGTTCTTAAAGGGCCGGAGTATCATAAATCTCAAAAATCTAATTCGATTTACTACCCTCAAAGGTTTTAAATGCCAGGGGATTTCCTACCTCATCAACTGAACTGAAGAAGCCACTCGGATGAGTGGTAAAACATGGTAAAAACTCTAGGATGTCCAGTTGCCTTTGATTAAATTGAAAACTAGATACTGTATAACAGGGATTGTTTCTTCATATAATACAATATAGTCAAGCTGCCCAACTCTGTCATCCCTGGTCTGATTCATTAACAAAATTAGCATGTAATTAAAGGAAAACTATACCCCCCGAACAATGTAGGTCTCTATAAAAAGATATTGAGTAAAACAGTTCATGTGTAAAATCCTGCTTCATGTAAATAAAGCATTTTCATAATAATATGTGCCATTGGGTGATCTTAAATAGAAAATTGCCATTTTAAAAATTACAGACCACCCCCTGGGATCGTAGGATTCAGGGTGCACACAAACAAACAATATGTTTGTCTTTTGCTTCCACACTTCTTCCTGTTACAGTTTTGATTTGTAGGATTTCTGGTCAGGTGATCTCTGAGGCAGCACAGAGACCATCATGAAATGGTGGTCCAAGGCAAGAGATGTATTTTACATATATATACATATGTATATTACACATATATATCTATATATATATATATATATATATATATATATATATATATATATATATATATATATATATATATAAATATATATATATATATATCAGTTGGTAAGATTCTTTAATATGTCACTTAATTTGATATATATATACCAGTTGGTAAGATTCTTTAATATGTCACTTAATTTGATATAAACTATCTGTTGCTTAAGTATTCATTTTGGGGGTATAGTTTTCCTTTATTCTTTTTTAGAGGGACTACATTTACAAGACTACATTACAAGATTCCAATGGATAAATGGTTGCCCTTTTGATTGGACACCACTGGGATCACCTGACTGTAGGGAATGGCGGGAGCTACAACACGTAGCTAGCCACTGCTACTGTATAAACTATAACAAAGGGGAAAGTAGTGCATGCCACTAAACAAATATTAATTATGAGAAAAAAGGTTGTGGCAACAAAATTCATAGATACAAAAAACGATAATACTAAACTGAGGTATTATGAAAAGGTTTTTTAATTAAAAAATTACTCCTATTTTGTGATGGTTCCATACAACGTAGAGCAACGCAGTTACAACATAGAACAATCAAAGTCCTGAAACTCCTGTTCGACAAGTTTCGGTGTTTGTTTGTATTGACTGTTGGACAATTTAAGTTGTCTTCGACATTTAGGAAACATTCTAGAAAAACATCCTCGACTTTTCTTTTTGGGAATAAACGGGGGTGTTATTTTCTTCTTTGAGAGGGCATCAAAGTCCAATTGCTTTAAAACAGAAAATAAATGGTAAAAATGTTATTATTCAATGCATAACAAATCTTTATTCACATGTATAAATCAGCAGTTAGGGCATTGGCTCTGGCATTATTAATTGATTTTTAGAGTTCTCGCCAATGCCAAAAGATTCAATTTTTATTTTAAGAATGCAGTCAATTTGAAAAAACGTGAAAATATTATATGAGTCTGTTTAGACCCCATACCTCAAAGAAAGAACATTCCATGACTTCTTCGGCATCTCGATCACTTGCTCCAAGACGTTTTTTTGGGTCTTTTATCAGGAGCTATGAAAATATACATATATTGTTATACACAGATAAGTCTGTTACCTAAATTGAGTACACATTTACTAACACATGTGGGAAAGTCCCATGAAAAAGGTTATTACATGTCAACATGCACAACTTAAATGTTGAACTTGATTTTTTTGCTAAACCTTTAAATATTTCATGGTAAAGTACTGATTTCTTGCTGATAACTTACTCCTTCTATTATATTGATGGCTTTGTCATTGAGCATTACTGGATACGTTGGCTCATCTCTTTTAATTCTTTCATGTATTATTGCATTTGGCCCTGTGAATGGTGGCTGCAGAAGAAAGAATGTAAAAAATACAGTTACTAAAAAATGCAGTTACTTTAGAGTATTTCAAAAGTACAATTAATCTTTGTTTGAAGCTGATCAGTTGGTTATGATCCTGCTGCAGCATTTGTGTAATCAGACATATAGGTAAAAGTAATAGTGACATACAATCCTTTAAAAAAAAAGGATAGTAAATGCTGCCCGTTATATGGGTTATTTGTGCCTTTTATTACACTACCCAATTTTAGGGTTTTCTGATTCAAATCATAATATGTATCATTATTATTTATCTAAAGAGAAAATCAGGTAAATATTATGACATGTATGGGATATAAACAACTGGTGTGAAAATATTATTTAAATATGAGTTATTTGTTGTACTGGTCCTTTTTCAAGTCAAGGGACCTCTGTTTACATCTATATTCAGTGCAACATGATCAAAGCTCCCTTGTTAATTCTGTTAATAGATACTTACCACACTGAGAAGCATTTCATAAATCATGATTCCCAATGCCCACCAATCCACAGATTTTGTGTGGCGATCAAATTCAATAAGTTCAGGGGCCATATAATAACGGGTTCCACAGATGGTCCAAGCTACGCCTCCATATATCTTAGCTTAAATTGAAAAAAAAAGAATGTTAATTGGACATCAGCATTCCATATCCTTACACTCCTTTAAAGGGCCTCTTTACCTTTTATTTGTTTCGGTTTTAACACTGTATTTGTCTGATGAAAATATTAAAAGGTATATGTTTGTATATTTTCCTCTTATTTAATTTACTGGTTCAGCTTATAGTTTTAGTCCTGGTCTTGTTATAATTGTCTTATTCTAGTTGGCAAAAAAATATCACAACCTATCTTCTATGTTGCAATCTCATTAGAAGCAGCTAGTGAGGGTATGGCCTGATGAACTAGGCTAATGATTTGATGTCATTGGCAGTATGGTTAACCAGAAATACCCACATTGAAAACTAAATATATCGATGACTTATGTTGTTAATGGCCTATACACATATTTTCAAAACTTATTGCCCAAAAAATGTTTTTTTTACTTTCTCTTTGCATACAGCTGCTGCTCTGTAGGCCTCATAAATGATTGGGCTCAGGGAAGTTATATTTTCTTAACCCCCAACCCCTTACAAACAAATGTACATCTTACTTTTCTTCGAAAGTCCAAAATCAGTGATCTTTAAGTATCCATCACTGGCTATGAGTATATTTTCTGGCTTTATGTCTCTGCAATAATGAAAACACAAGTAAATTCATACAAAAAGGGAAATATTTGGCGAAGGAAATATAATTATGGCACAATGGGCCAGATTCAATTCAGTGAGAAAAAGGTTTATCACGTGAAATGATAAACGTGGACGAGATGAATTTGAGATTCAATTCAGAAAAACATATCTAATGGTTTATCACATGAAAACTCTATTGAAATCTATGTGGGAAAAAACTGGAACTGAATTTGGAGAAAAGTTTTTTCTCCTAGAATTGAGTTCATGTGATAAACAAGGCGATAATCTTTTCTCATTGAATTGAATCTGGACCATTGTAGGAAAGGGTAAGCAATAATATTCAAGCCACATTATAAATATTTCATGAAAGGCAGGTGACCTAGTGACATGTGTCCTCACATTATAGAAAACAAAAACATGGCTAACCAACTGAATCAAATAAGATACTTAAAGGTACATTTGGCTCAAGGTTGAAATCCCTGTGGGACTCCTAGTGCTTCATCACTGCACCCAAAGGAAACATGTGGCTTTGCTTTAAAACTATCTGCATTTCATCAGTACGTACCTGTGAATAATGTTGTGTTTGTGTAGGAACTGCAACCCTAACACAATACAACCAGCATAAAATCTGCAAAGAAAGACAAAACTTGTATCAGTTCATTTATAAACATAGGCATTACAACAGTGGCTGCTTTAATTTACACATTAGTGAGCAAAAATCGTATTCATGATATATTCCCTAAAATGTAACTACAACTTACGCAGTTTTCTCTAGTGGAAAGGGACGTTCTAAATAATTTAACAAGTCTCCTCCAGCGCAATAGTCCATTACTAAGCAAAGGTGATGCTCTGTCTGAAACGAGGCAAATAAGCCAACAACGAAAGGGTTTTGCTTCCTTGTTGCTAATTCAAGAATATCCTTCTCTAGGTGAATGCTGAAAAATAAACAAATGTACAGGTGAATTTCAACTCCTTTGTTTAATATAGGCTTTCTATTTAGATGACCAAATTACATAGGGGCAGATTTATCAAGGGTCAAAGTGAATTCAAGGGAATTTTCGAAGTAAAAAAATTCTAAATTCTAAGTAATTTTTTGGATACTTCAACCATCGAATAGGATACTACAACGTCAACTTCGAATTCGAAGTAAAATAGTTTGAATATTCGACCATTCGATAATCTAAGTACTGTCTCTTTAAAAAAAACTACGACTTCAATACTTCGCCAAATTAAACCTGCCAAAGTGCTATGTTAGCCTATGGGGACCTTCTAGAGCAGTTTTTTGAAGTTGAAGAAAAATCGTACGATCGATGGATGAAATCCTTCGAATAGTTTGATTCGAAGGATTTCATCCATCGATCAAACTATTTTACTTTGATCGCAAAACGGTCAAATTCGGTGAAAAAAACTTCGACTTCGATATTCGAAGTCAAAGTAAAGCCATTCGATGGACGAATTTCGAAGTATTTATCACTTTGAAATTCGACCCATGATAAATCTGCCCCATAATGTCCAGTTCACATACAGTTGACTGAATCATAGTCAACTTGGCCTGCATTATAAACAGACAACAAATAATGATGTTCACTTCCTTTTTACTCACCTATTAGCATCCCAAGCTGAAAATATGCCTTCCTTTTTTAAAGCCTTGATGGCAACGGTTTCTGTAGATTGCTTGTGTTTCGCTCGGTATATCTTAAGTGATAGAAAAAAAAAATTAATTAAAATTCTCTCTCTCTCTCTCTCTCTATATATATATATTTGTTTTTTTATTTTATAGAAATACTGAAATACTCACTTTCCCAAAGCCTCCTTTGCCTATTAAAGACTTTAGATCATAGTCCTCAATAGATGTCCAAGAGCTCTGTTGAACACTGAAAAAAAATTGAAATAGTTTAAACCTCCATTCAGCTTGATTAAGTGCAATGTAACCTATGTATTTAGCTATGTATGTAAACTATGAACATGAATGCAGTCTCCTAGGAAGCAAGCAGAGAAGTTTCAAATAGACTAGTGACCCCATGAGGCATATTTATCAAAAATTTAAATAAGAAAGCTTGCCAGAATCTGCCAGGGGGAAATTCTGACACTCTCTATTCTGTCTTATGAGAGTTTTGGGCAAATGTATCAAATGGTGAACTCTCACTTTCAGACATTGTTAAATATGCCCCATTGTTACTTAATAAATATAGTGATGAAACCAAGTACCAACCCCAAAATGTTCTGTGCAAAAAATATATTTTAATTATAAACACTGGAACACTTAGTAGTATCTTGAAAATTAAACCAAAATCTTATCATACCTAATCTCCTCCTTTGCCTTATCTGGGACAAGGGATGTTTCAACAATGGCTGAATCCACGGGCTAGAGAAGGAATTGGGACACTGTTAGTTCAGTTGTTTAATGACAATATATTCCACAAGTTTACGTGTGTTTTAATGTATTATAATATTCTGATACCTGTGTACTCAGTATTATATTTGTAATATATAATTATTGGTAAATAATCTCTGTTATACAACTGCCTGTTTAACATAACACCAGGGCCGGGCCAGGCCAGTCAGGTGCCCCAGGCAACTTGGCCAGCCACATTGCCACTACCCCCCCCTTGACTATGAGTGCGCCAGCGTGTAGCCATGTGCGCGCCTCTGCGCAAACAAGCATGGACAGGGGCACATCCATAGACTGTGCCGTTTGGAGAGCAGAAATTGCTCAGCCAGACTAGAGGTAGGCAACAGTGAAGGTACATGCCTGGCACCTCCCAAAGCTTTGCGCCCTAGGCATGTGTCTCTTCTGTATACTTAGTTCTGGCCCTGCGTAACACAAATCACACCCCTCTGTTTGAATGCATTCAACCATTCTGTTACAGATTATCTGGAATATATCTCAGAAAATAATTCTATAGTTATTTTATACTTACACATTGAAGACCACTATCTACATCAACATTTTCCGTTTTGCTCTCACAAATCTTCAGAGAGTCTGAAAAAAAACAAATGATCACCATGAGCTGCTTTTGTTCAATAAATAATTATTTTTAGCATTGGTCCAATAAGCAGAAACATACAGGAATGCAGGATTCCAGCATGAAGGAAATTTAGTTATGAGGCCATCTATTATGGAATAATATTTTTTTTTCATTTTATGGTCAATACAAAACTAAAGACTTATTCTATACCTAGTGGGATTTCATATTGTGTTTCCCTAATACTTCTTCTCTCATTTGCCTGAACAACATTAGCAAACGAATCACTACTTTCAATTGCTTCTTCTTCTCTGTTTCCTTCCGTAATCTTTTCTTTGTCGCTAACTGCTTCACTGCTATATTCTTTTTCATCCTCTAACTTTTCAATTTTCTCTTTCTCACTGTCTTCTTCATTTTCTAATTTCTCCTTGTCTGGTCCTTGAGACCTTACAGGAGTAGCTTCATTGCTACTTGAGACCTATAAAGATGAAAAAATGCATATGAAAAATATTGTAAAATGACTTGCTTACTTGCCCACACAAATGCATTCAAATCCTCCACTAAGGCCTTTTACAAGGGGTATTTGTTCCAACACAAATCTCTCCCTCTGATGGTTCCCTTTAAATCACCTGTATCTCAGAAAAGAAGAATATATTATACTCACAGGCTGAAGAAAAATAGTCACAATGTAAACTGTAACTTTTGAATTCTTCTCTCTACAAATCTTTTGAGAATCTGAAAAAAAAAATCGATATTATATTAATTTACCGCTGGCATATTCATTAAAATGAGAAGTGGCTGTGAAGCAGGGTTTAGAAAAACAGGGTAGTAACTGCCACAAGACTAGAAACACTACAAAGAACCCAGTGTAGCTAGTAAAATGGCATATGAAATGGAAGGCTTTTCCCACTTAAACTTGAAATATATGGCATTTGTGTACATACTGATATATTTCTGGGGTACACACATCTAATAATAGGTCACCCAAAGCTTATAAAGACCCTTTTATAAATATGTGCAATGGACTGTGAAGTGTAAGCACCCTTCCAGAGGTACAAAATACCCCAGAGCCACTTTCATTAGAATTCAGTTTACCTGCTAGCATGATTTTTTGACAGTAACAGGAAATTCACCCAATGCATGCCATGGCTATTCTACTTGGTTTAAATAGTGCTCTAGCAGATATACAAAATCATATAGGCCCCTACGTTACCAAAGCATTTTTCATTTAATTATTATATCCATTGAGTAATGGGGGAGTCCAGTATGAAGGACAATCAGTTATAAAGTCATAAAGAATGGGAAAATATGTTTGCATTTTAAGGTCAATACAAAACGTAAGAATTATTCATTGAAAACTGTACCTAGAGGGGTTTCTTCAATATCATTAACAGATGAATAGCTGCTTTCTGATTCAGTGCTTTCCTCTTCACTGTTCGTTGTTTGTTCAGTTTCTTTCTTTTCGCTTACTGCTTCCTCACTGTTTTCTTTTTCACTTTCTAAATTTTTACTTTTTTCTTTCCCATCTGCACAGATTGGATAAATGGAAAAAGGATATTATTTTATTGTTAGTCATAGGGTCTTTTGGCACATATCAGTGGCACGGGTCCTGTATATGGTTATATATCAAATAAAACACTGTCCAGGTGAAAACCATACACGTTATTAGTAGTAGTTCAATCAGGGGCAATGACATAAATAAGGAGCTCTTTCTAGAATAGCATAACCTGTATAAATCACTGTGTTGTTTTAAGTTCTATATGTGCTAAATTATTTTGGAAACTGACAGTCACTTCGTTCTGATGTTTCATTTAAAGATGATTTCTTGATTGCACTGGATAGTGGTAAAAGATGGCTATACTAATGTTATTGTAAAAATATTGGCTAACCATGAGGCAACAAATGCCAAAAGAAAAAAGATTTTTCACAAAAATTACCAGGAATAGTCTCCGGTTCTTGTTCTGGTATAAATTGAATCTCTTGAAGTCCAAATTCAACTACTTTATCAACGTCCTGAAAAGATAAAGAATGTTTATGAAAAAACATGACATTTCAAGAATAAAGTTAATATAATGAGGATGCAGCCTCTCCATTCTATTTTTTCCCAATCTACCCTATTTTTTTTACTAACACAGGGAAGTCACATACAGGTAGATTCCCAAGCATGGAATCTGTTTGGCTAAACATATTCAAATCCACTGTCCAGTATCTTGTTGATATTCAACTGTAGATGTTGATTATCTGTGTTGCTAGTATGATGCATTTGTCATTAAGATTCTGGTATCAATATTTTATATGCATTCGTTAAATTTGTCAGCCCTCAGAAATGGGCAGATCGATTTAGAAAAGACTTATGTATAGCAAGAACAACTTTTGTCGTTAATTATTAATGTATATACTTACTGTAGTCTTATTATCCTCATTATCTATAGGTTCCTCTGATGGCTTGATAGATGCATTTACTATAGATGAAACAGCAGTATGGATTGGAATGACTTGAAAATCTGCAAATGCAAAAAGGACAGTATCTCATTGTTAGTCATGAGGTCTTTTGACACATATCAGTGGCATTTGTCTTGTAAGCGATTACGTATCAAATAAAAAACCATCCAGGTGAATACCATACATGTTATTAGTAGTTGCTCAACAATTAATTTGGTAAATCAGCAATGGCATAAATAAAGAGATCTGTCTGTAACTGCATAATCTTTATAAATGCCTGTGTTGTTTAAAGTGCTATGTGTGCTAAAATAAAAAAACAACTTCTTGCAAATTGTCTTGGAAACTGAGTAACAGTCACCTCATTCTGACATTGCGTTTCAACATTAATTTTTAATTTAGCTGTATAGTATTTAAATATGGTTATAGTAATGTTAATGTAAAAATATTGGCTAACCACAAGGCAATAAGTGTCCAAAGAAAACAGATATCTCACAAAAATTACCAGGAATATTCTCCGGTTCTTGTTCCCGTACAACTGAAAACTCTTCAATTTCATAGTCTTTATCATCGTCCTGAAAAGATAAAGAATGTTGTTGAAAAAATAAATTAAATTTCAAGATTATTGATGATGCAGCCTCTCCATTCCATTCTTTCCCTATCTCCTCAATTTTCATCTAACACAGGAAAGCCACAAGCAACTGGACTCCCAAGCATGTTATTTTGATTGGACGAGCTTGTGTAAATACTAAACTGATGATTTCCACCCAGAGCTTAGTCATAGGGAGGAAAGATTTGTGAGTTTAATTCACATCACATGCTTTATTTTTTTTAACTTTTCCCATTCTTTATTTAGCTGAGGAAGGACTTCTGTTCTCCTATAAGCAAATAGAAAAGCCTCACTTAGCTAAAAACAAAGCTAAGGTAGAGACCAACATTATGGGCTTCCCAGTGCAGCCAATTCCTGTCATAATCATATCAAATGCTAGAAAAGTGAACTCACATTTTTCTTTCTTCTGAAGATGTTGGTTATTGTTCGAAAAATTCTTCTAAACATGTTTCCTGTAATAAAAATATAAAATTTTAGATAAAGCAAAGTGAGAGACTTTAAAACCTTTTTATCTTTTAAAAATGTGAGATGTTAAAGAGGAATGTTCCATGAGTCTAACTAACTAACACAGCTCTGACAGTTAAGGGCAAATTTACTAAGCTCGAGTGAAGGATTCGAATAAAAAAAAAAACGTAGAATTTCGAAGTATTTTTTTGGGTACTTCGACCATCGAATAGGCTACTACGACCTTTGACTTCAATTCGAACGATTCGAACTAAAATGGTTTGACTATTCGACCATTCGATAGTCAAAGTACTGTCTCTTTAAAAAATACTGACTACATACTTCGGCAGTTTAAACCTACGGAGCTGCAATGTTAGCCTATGGGGACCTTCCCCAGCACTTTTCTAAGTTTTTCATGATCGAATAAAAATCGTTCGGTCGATCGATTAAAATCTTTCGAATAGTTTTATCATTTGATTGAATTATTTTTATTCGATCGTTCGATCAAAGTATTTGCGCTAAAATCCTTCGAATTCGATATTTGAAGGATTTTACTTCAAGGGTCGAACTCGAGGGTTTATTAACCCTCGAAATTCGACCCTTGATAAATCTGCCCCTTAGAGGCTTATTAATCTATTCTAATCTATTGTAGCACAATAACTACAACCTATTATTGCACAAAGACAGTATCAAAACCACCCAAAAACCTCTAAAACCAAGAATCAGTTGTAAAAGGGCACATTAAATAAGCTCGAGTGAAGGATTAGAATAAAAAATACTTTGAATCTCGAAGGTTTTTTTTGGCTACTTCGAATGCGACTTCAATTCAAACGATTCGAACTAAAAATCGTTTGACCGTTCGATAGTCGAAGTACTGTCTCTTTTAAAAAAAACTTTGTCTACCTACTTCGCCACCTAAAACCTACCGAGCACCAATGTTAGCCTATGGGGAAGGTCCCCATAAGCTTTCCTTGCTTTTTTTGATCGAAGGAAAATCGTTTGATCAATGGATTGAAATCCTTTGAATCATTCGATATTCAAAGTCGAAGGATTTTACTCCGATGGTTGAATATCGAGGGTTAATTAACCCTCGATATTCGACCCTTAGTATATGTGCCCCCCTAGCATTGACTTCTGCAATTTTCCTATTTGAAACTGTTCCAGTTTTGTCAAATAAATACCGAAAATGTCAGATTTTGCAGTCAAAAGGCCCAATAAGAAAAAGTCACGGCTTAATAAATCAGTCCCTTAAGGTTCTAAAATCAAATATATTCTATGCAACCCTAATAACAGTGTTTCATCTCGTAAAAAAGAAATGCTTCTGTTTGGTGTCTAAGCAATATGAGCAATAGATGGTTCATGCATTAAGATGGAATTGCATTTAAATAAAAAAAAAGTTGCATAGAAAGCTTATTAGTACTAAGCTATTTCTGAAAGCTTTTTGGGCCACTGTTTGGCATGCTTTCAAGTATCCGCCACCTTCTGCATGAACTAAATTTTAAGCTACAAAATTAAATCTTAAATATATTTGATATAATGCCAAACCACATATAGAGGAAGATTGAAGTATTTTCAAGTTTGAAAGGGAAAAAATAACTAGAAAAATCACAAAAAAATGTAATGTTTTCCACGACTCCAGCAGTAGCATACTTGTCACAGAAAATATAATCTACAAACACAAGTCACTTTGTTCCATTCACTTTTAGGAGCAGATTTATCAAGGGTCGAATTTCGAGGTGATGGGAGTTTTTTAACCCTTCAAATGCCACAGAATGTAGACTCTATGATGTTAAATAATTGATAAAGGTTGTTTGTATTTAAATATTGGTATCAGCATCCATTCCTTAATACCTATTTAAAAAGATATATACTTACGTATAAGTAATTGGTAATTCCTAAGATTAGATTGTAATGAAATAAATTGCTGATCGCAACTGATTGGCTGCTAGAAGCACCTCGGATCAGTAGCTGAACAGCAATGACAAAAGTGTGGCACGAACGCTATACTTGTTTACTTGGTTCATTATGACATCACTGGTTACCATGGAAACATGTTTGTTGGATTACCTCATAATAACTGAACTTCATTATGACATCACTGGTTGCCATGGCAACATGTTTGTTGGTATACCTCATAATAAGTGAACTTCTTTATGACATCATTGGTTGCCATGACAATATGCTTTGTGGGACCACCCACATTGCTCAAGATCTTCATATGAGCTTATAAACTTAAAACTTAGATTTCATCAACTTTATCAAGCCAAAGCACATATTTATTTAACAATCTCCACAAATGTATTATAATCAACAGAGCTCAACGCAAAATAGGATGAGAAACAGTAAATGACATATGTTTTGTCAAATTTAGCTATCAAAAATGTACAAGATGATTCATGCATAAAACAGCCATTGTGAAATCAGCATCTTTTTTTGATTACATTTCAGAAAAGAAAACCTTGTTCAATAAAGTTATATACTTATAGATGAGTAAATGAGTAATAGGTGGATTAGATATATGCAAAGGAAAGTTTGTTTGCACAAAAAAAATATTTTTTTGCATTGATTACATTCCTCTTTTAATTCCATACCAAAGTTACATGGCACAGTGGGTTCTCTGCATATACAGTGATTACACGGTGCTGCTAATAGTCATTATCATGGATGTCATTTATCAGTACCATACACACTCTCATTCACCCAAACTTTTCACAGGTATGGGACCTATTATCCAGAATTATCCTGATAATGGATCTTTCTGTAATTTGGATCTTCATACCTTAAATCTAATAGAAAATCATGAATTAATTATATCTTAGATTGGATCAAGTACAAAGAACTGTTTTGTTATTAGAGAGAAAAGGGAAATTATTTTTAAAAATTTTGATTATTTAGATAAAACGGAGTCTATGGGAGACAGCCTTTCCATAATTAGGAATTTTCTGGATAATGGGTTTCTGGATAATGGATCCCATGATTATATATATTTATATACATGGGATCCATTATCCAGAAACCCATTATCCAATGTTTTTATTGTTAACACAGCATCATATCCGACGTTTTAGTCCCACTTGAGCTGTGTAAATAATAAAAAAACACTTTGTTCACTAGCAAAAAGAGTGTGCTGATCCTTCATCGCTTTATATATATATATATATATATATATATATATATATATATATATATTATATATATATACATGGGATCCATTATCCAGAAACCCATTATCCAGAAAATTCCTAATTATGGAAAGGCTGACTCCCATAGACTCTGTTTTATCTAAATAATCCAAATCCAGGTCCCACTTGAGCTGTGTTAATAATAAAAACACTTTGTTCACTAGCAAAAAGAGTGTGCTGATCCTTCATCGCTTTATGTTACAAATATTGGTCCTGTATTTATATATATATATATATATACACATACATATATATATATATAGATAGATAGATAGATAGATAGATAGATAGATAGATAGATAGATAGATAGATAGATAGATAGATAGATATAGATAGATATAGATATATAGATATATATATTGGACACACCACCATTTTTTTAACTCAAAATGTGTTCCCCCCCAGATGTTGTTATCATCAGGCACATTTGCATCTGACACAGTTAATTCAATTGCATGATAATGTGTGTAGTCGCTTTTGCGTTTTGCCCCAGTGTCCAGCAGACATTACTACACAGAATAGTATGTTCGTGCATCTACAGCCAGGTCCGTAACTACAAAGGAAGCAGACCCTGCGGCTGCAGGGGGGCCCAGGAGGTATAGGGGGCCTATGAGGCCCTAATTAATTAGAAATGTCAATATATATTGGTAAAACAGGACAACGTCTGGAAATGTTGGGGGCCCTAAAATTAATTTGCTGTGGGGCCTAGTAGCATCTAGTTACTCCACTGTCTACAGCCGACAATAAATCTCACATGAATCTTCTCTGTCTTATTGCTCGCACGAGTGTAAAGGTTATCAAGCTAAATTTTGCACTAATCAGATTCAACAGGACAGCCAGAAGTAAACATTACCATGGGGAAGCATTAGAACATTTAATGCTGTTATACTAAGGAATACAATATTTAATAGTTTATTAAAACACTTCACTCAGACAGGTTGTGCAAAAACACGTCGGGATAAGTAACATTTTTTATGTAATAGAATTAAAGTTGCCACCTTTTCACTTTGGTTACTCTGGACAGGGGGTGGGCAGGTGATGCCAGGGGGTGGAAATGGTGAAATTGGAGACATAGTGGGGCAGGACTATAATGGTGATTGGCTTATCACTGCCTCATTCAAGGAGAGTCCTGTTCAGATTTCTTACTTTGGAAAATCAACAGGCAGTTTTTACTCAGACAGCCCTTATGGAAACAGGACTGTTCTAGTCAAAAACGAACCATGTTCACACCTGAAGATCACCTAGAACTGCTCTTTGTTTTTATGTTTCACAAACCAACTGCTATTTCTCCAATTCTATCATCTCTGCAGTGAGAGTTTCATTTCCCCATCATGGAAAAGGAGCCCAAATTAAAAATAGCATTCATGTTATTTAAATATTCTCTTTTTTAACTTTTCATACTAGGGCCCTTTTTATTAATTCACCACCAACTATAGGCTATGTTTAACCTAGTGTCATGTAATGTAAAAATTACTAAAATTTTATCCACACCTAACCCAAAACTCCAAACCCATTCCCAACCTGACTCGGTAATCCACCCGCCTCATTTCTTATGGAGCAGCCGTGCGCCTGTCACACAGCTCTATGCTGTCATTGGTTACATAAGTTTCTTTAAAAGTAGCGTAAGTTTTTGCATGAGTTACGTATTTGTATGATCTTGCTGTGGGGCCCAATAAATAGTCAGTAGCAGTTCATATGAATAGTAAAAATAATTAATTAATGTGCTAAGTTAGTCAGTTCATTGGGGGTCAGTGTAATTTACCTTAAGTTTTTTTAATTCATTGGTGGCCAGTGTAATTTTCCCCTCCTGCCGGGGGGGGGCCCTGAGGGGGTGCGGGCCCTGGCCCACTCGCACCCCCTGCTCCCCCGGTAGTTCCGCCACTGGTTAGGGTTTGAACATCTCCATGCAACCCTTGTTGGAGATATATGGGAGTACTGTGCATAATAAAAGACAATAAATAGATACAATAAGGAATAATGTATGATACACACTAACCAAATCGTGATGCACAGAGGAAATAAATAAAGCAGAATTAATGTGTTAGGATATGTGTGTCCTAATAAATATTCTTTACATTTAATAACTATTATTACTACTCTTTTTACTATCAATTGACATCCATACCTTAATGATTTTTTTCCAATTTTGGCAACCCTTGGACTGGGGTTTATGTAGTGAAAAAATATTTCATTATTTTCTACACTTTTGTATCCAAACTTATTCTTGGAACAGACTTACACACCACACTTTTTTGTTGGTTTAGAGGTTGCTGGATGGACAAAATGGAAGTCATTTCAATATGAGTAAAACTGCACGTGGTTACATATGACATTTTTATTTATATAATTCTTTACAGCTGCATCATTTCTTGATGTATGGGCAAAGTCCAACACTGTGACTGTTGAAAGTATTTTTACAGACTCACAAATATTATCTGTATATGAAAGGACAAAGAAAGCTTTAGTACAATCACACAAATCATTACGGGCAATTCTACTTCTACTAGGGGGATAAGGCTAAAGATTGGTCATTTCATCCAGTAGACAGCACTCCCTTTTCATTAAAACCGTCTTTATTCTTTTTTGGACAGCAACATTATGCAACGTTTTGAGTGGCACTCCACTCTTTGTCAAGCATAAATCACCATGTTAGCACCTGAACTTAAATACCCTGAGGCACAGTGCCCCCTGGTGTTATCACACATTATAACATATAAATACGTATCACATTACTGTTACAAAAGTATCAAATCCTGGTTACAAAGTATCAATATATCTATATATATATATATATATATATATCTATATATCTATATATATCTATATATATATCTATATATATAGATATATATATACATGTTTTCCTGTTCTATTCAAATTCATTCATCTTTATATAATAGTAGATAGAACAACTTATCTGAGACATGTCCTTTACAGATTGTAACCCAATCAGGATAACGAATTTACAATGTCCACATAACCACTTATAAGGATAAAATCAACTTCCAATTAAAATTAATTTCAATAAAAATGGATTCAAGTCATAGTCATGGTTCAGACCGTTTGGGGCCAGTGTACCCAATCTCCTTATCCACTGAGCCTCCCTTCGTAGTAATTCATTATCACAGTCTCCCCCACGTCTCTTTCTTGAGACTGTATCAAACCAAGTTCAGGCAGTCCAGACCTGACAGGAACAGACCAATAAAGGGTTCAATTCCTATTGATTTGTGAGCTGGGCATGTGCCTGGTCTCTACAGAGGTCAAGCCATGTTTCTAAAAGATAATAATTTCAACTGCACACAAGGCCCAAATTTGTGGTGAGGCCACAAAGGCCCGGGCCTAGAGTGGTAAGACTGTGGGGGCGGCATGCCACATTCTAAACAGTGCTAATTGCCAGCGCTCCGGCTAGGGTTGCCAGCTTTTCTTGAAAAAAATACCGGCCTTCCTATATATTTTTTTTTTCTATTACTGTAATAACATTGGCATCAACCATAATTTTTACCGGCTAGGCCAGTAAAATACCGGCCTGGTGGCAACCCTGGCTCTGACGCATGCAGGCGCTAAGACACTGCAGCGTGATGCAGCCTTGGGGCGCCGCAGAAAGGAATCCGGCCTTGCTGCACACATACCAGTGCAATATTGCTATAATATACGAGCTGTTATTTTCAGTAGAGTTGTCTGCTTTTTATCAATAAAAAAAAAACATTGCATGTAGAGTGCTTCCATTTTACTTCATTCTAAAATTGTATTTCAAATGTCAGTGTTTTATTTGCAGCACACATCAGAAATGGAGGTGCTTTTCTCTAGCAGCCTATAACTGTCTCTTGGTTAAAACAGGTAAGAAGTTGTACTGTAAACCAATACAGCAGTCAGTGGCAAGCCAGTTTGTCAGCTTTAAGAACTTTAAGTGAAGCATCCCCCAAAAACAGCAGACCATAGAGACTCGAACACAGGGCAGTAAGAAAAGTGCAATTTTGACACGCCCGTGGGATGGCATATGGACCACTTCGGTCTACCTAAGTTTCCTCGTGAGGCAACTTCGGAAAACGTATCGATCTAAATGCCACCCCACCGGCGCCATCCCGCCACATTCATGCCAGTGGAAAGGCATTTCAGGTAGATTAGTTGCCCAAGAAAGAGGAGATTAGTCACTGGGAGACTATTCTCCCCGGAATCTGCATGTGTGCCACCACCCTAAGTGATGTATGAGACAGGCAACATTCAGGTCTGCCCTTGTATAAAGAAGCACAATCCAGGAATCAGCAATTAGGGACCCTTAGCTTTGTATCACAATAGCACAGCAGATGTTGCAGCAGGTACCCATTATAAAGCCTGCTTTTTTTACATGAAACTCTGTTAAAGGCACAAAGAGCTGTGGGTAAGCTATGCTTCCTGTATCCCAGCCTTGCTGTTGTATATGTGTGATGTACCAAGCATTGTCCCATAGGGGCAAATTCACTAAGGCACGAAGCGCCAAACGCTAGCGTTAATTCGCTAGCGTTTGGCATTTTCGCTACTGCACAAATTCACTAACGAATGCTGGCGTAGTTTCGCTAGTGTTACTTCGCAACTTTACGCCAGGCGAATCTTCGCTAGCGACGAAACTACGCAAATTCACTAACTTGCGCAGTGTAGTGAATGCTACCTTTTACGCTAGACTTCCTTCTCCACCTCAGACCTGACGAAGCGCAATAGAGTAGATAGGGATTGTTTAAAAAAAAGTCAATTTTTTTTCTAAGTCCCAAAAAACGCTGGCGTGTTTTCTACATGATGGCTGATAGGCTGAAAAAGATCAAAAAACATTTGGGGCTCCCCTTCCTCCCCCCCTACATTTCCTGACTCATGGCAACTTACCTAGACAGTGGGCACATGTGTAGGGCAAAATAAAATTTTTATTTGCTGATTTGAAGGTTTTCTAGGCATTTGTAGTGCAGATACGTGTTCCTCCATTGAAATTTGAATTTCGCGCCGTATGCAAATTAGTCTTCGCTAGCGCAACTTCGCTTTATATAGCGAATCAACGCTAGCGCAACTTGGCAACCTTATGCTACCCCTGTGCGCAGCTTCGGATTTTAGTGAATTTGCGGAGCCCTGGCGAAACTACGCCTGCCGAAGTGTGGCGAAGTGCGGCGAAGTTGCGCCTGGCGCAACTTCGCATCTTAGTGAATTTGCCCCAGACCTGAATGTGCCTGGGTCCAGCCCTCCCCCATTGAGCACCCCCCCGGCCCTTTGTGGAGTTTTCTGGCATCATTAGCAGGACGCTTCCTAACAGAGGGAAGCTCAGTAGGGGAATATGTTCACACTTGCCAGAGTATCTTGTGAGTGATTGCCCAAGGTCCCTTTTGTTTAATCCTCTTCTCGATTTCATAGCAAGTCTGTGTATTACTGGGAGTAGCTCAGTATGCAAGTACTAGTGGGATTACATGCTTGTCATTCAACAGCAGGTTCTTAGATGCCGCAGCAGGAGCCGGACTCTGGGACACCTCCAGTCACATTATACTGACCAGAAAGCATCCCCCTCCAGGTAATGTGAGTAACGAGACACTGTGCACAGGGTAAAATAGAATTTAGACTTTTTTTTAGAACTTTATATATTCTGCCACATACTGCCACATGGGAATACACCTGTGTGTGTTTGTACCCACACAAGTCAACTTTTAGCATGCAAGTGTTCAAGACACAATGTATTCCATGTTTGAGACTGATCTGCTCCTGTGTGTAACATGTTGCTGTGTATAACTGCACTGTATAGTAAGTGTATGTAAAAGATGCTTGTTATACATACAAATGCCCTTCATGCACACTTCATAATACTTTATGTTTGCGGGCAGTTTAGAATTGTTTCCCCATTATAATATTATTCCATTCACTCTCAAATTAATGATTAATCATTTTAATACCAATTACAAGCATGGGACCTGTTATGCTCAAAATGCTCAGGATCTGTGGTAGCACAATCCACAGGTAAGTGAATAGTAGAACTCCCTTTAATAAATTTACTAAGAAGCATTCGACAAATGTACAACTCTTTTGGGGTGTCTGTCATTGGAGAACAATGAAGCCCAAACATTCCGGATAATAGATCCTATACCTACTAGGGTACCAAACTTGGAGCAGGTGAGAAATAAACTAGTCTAATGCATGTTCATATTTGAGACTAGCCTTGTTGCTCCTAAATGCTCCATCAGTTTGTTAGTTCCATACTGTATCCACCCATGATGTTTTATATTAGATTGTGTATTTATCCCTGCACCCTGTAGATATACCCTTGCCCACGGAATGCTGAGGGCTAGAGAGGGTAAAGCGAAAGTTCACCTTTTAATTCATATTTAGTGTGTGATTGATTATTATTATAAGCATCTTTTCAATTAATCTTTTTTGTGTTTTATGTTTTTAAAATATTAGACATCCTATTATGGTCCTTTTTGACTGCAGGTGAAAATTCTATTATTAGGGGCCGCTGATATTAGTAACTAAAAAGCTTACATTTTATTGCTATGGTAATTGAACCCTAGCAACCACATAACAGTTCATACTGCAATTAATGAAAATAATTTGGAAATTATAAAAACAGCAAGTACAAATTGTCTTACTGTTCTGCTGTCTACACCATGCTAAAACCTATTCCCAAAGTGAGCAATCTCTTAACCCCAATACATTAAAGTTCGCTTGATTCTTTACTGGTAATATCTTAATGATAGCTCCTCATTAAGCAAAGAGTAAACTACAAAATCCTTCTTTTCACTTTCAAAGTCATTCATTCCTCTGCCCTTCACTTATATCTCTTATCTCTATTGTACTAGTATTACAGCTATTGGCATAAGATTGTAGCACAGGACAACTTTCTTCCACTGGCTTTCAGGAGAGTACCAATGCAATACAATTTCCAAAAATCATTATAGTACAGTACATGATGTGTTGCCTTTTTAATGCATTTCCTTTACAAAAATACCAGGGGACAAAATGCCTTTTGTGCTATAGCCATAACCTTAACAATTCTTAACAATGGTGCAAAACTGGTAACTTCAAATTCCACTTTCGCTTGTTAAATATACCGCTTTGTGAACAAGGAAGAAAACATCAGGATACTCAAACTTCTAAGTAAAGGTGGTGACACACAGGCCATTGGCAGTTTATAGGCCCATGTAAGGAACCTGTCAACAGACCTGCCTGGCTGATATCTGACAATTCCCCAAATGTCTGAAAGAGATCCACTGGTAATAGATGTAGTAGCATACGTAGTATCAAATTAATCATTGTTTATTTGTAGCTGATATCTTAAGGCCAGCAGCCAGCCCTACACACAAAAATATGCTCAACTGGCCAGGTCATCAAACAAGCAGCTCTTTCATGGATTAGGCCACCCAAGTAGTATGCCAAATTGTGCTAATCCAATTGTTTGCTCCATAGGTCAACATTTGCATCACATGAGAGGACTGTGCAAACCCACTGAACATGGACCACATCCACTCATTGTTATCATTGGCCAGGGGTATTTTTTACTCACCCAATCAATATTGAAATGAGTCATGATTGATACTGGGAAATGATTGTTTTAGGCCCATGCACAAGACAATAGGCTGCTTTCTTAGAATGTTGGCTAATATATGGTCACTTTAGTTTTAATTTAAATAAGAAAGTTTTAATTGCCCAAAACATTACTGTATGGACTCATAAAGGCCCCATGGCATCACTAGAATATTCCATTATTGTAAAAGTAACTTGAAGGACAAACTGTTTTTTTTGCTATGCCTGTAAACTACAAGACAACTTTGTTGTATAACTGCCAACAGTCCTAAGAGCCTCAAGAGGTTTGATCTAAGTGTACATGCAGCACCAATGCCAACACACAAGATATGGCGTGAATATTTACCAAGAATATTGCTAGGCTGCTAAGTAGGTCAAAAGTACTTCCTTTCGATAAATATAAAGAACATAGTGTGAGAAAACAAAGAGATTTGCTTTCCAGCCATAGATAAGTCATTGGCACCCACTGTTTTGGAAGTCCACTAGAAAGTCTTCCTATATGATATTAATCTTCAATTTTTGAAGATTAAAAGTTTTTAACCATTTTATAATTCTGTAGTTAATATTGCTATTACTTGTCAGTTTTCTAAGTAGATTTGTGTTTATCAAAAGATAGGCCATAATTGAGTTTGACTGGACAAATGATTTGTTGAGCTGGTTATAAACAGAAGCTAATGGCAGCACATAGCCAATAGGCTAATTGGATTTTTTTTACTTAGAAAATTCCCTCGAATTCACTTTGACCCTTGATTAATCCGCCCCATTAATCTGTTCATATTCTGCTTGGAAGTAAGCACTGTTGGTAAATCTGTTTGTCTAACAATCACATATGAATAGATTTGCATTCTTTAGTCAAATGGATTAATGAACTGCCTGCTTTATCCAATCATTTAGGAAACTTGGTTAAGGGCTTGACCAGAGTTTAGTTACCAGTTTGTGTACCTGTTATCGAGAAAGCTCGAAATTACTAGCAGGCCACCCCCCATAGACCCAATTGTAATCAAGTAATTGTAATATTTAATTTTCTCTGTAATAATTAAGGATTCACCATATCCAGGGTTCGGTTCTGAATTCAGCCAAGATTCTCCCTTGTTTCTACAGGATTTGGCTGAATCCAAGTGTCTGGCCAAAGCAAATCCGAATCCAAAAAAAAAATCACATTTCGTCACACAAACAAGGAAGTAAAACAATTGTTCACTGCTTGGTTCTCTTTCCCTCTTTTTTCCATTATTTACATATGCAAGTAATGGTTCGGGTCTGGTTTGGGATTCACCCAAATCTTTTACAAAGGATTTGGGAATCAGCCAAATCCTAAAATAGTGGATTGAGTGCATCCACCTTGTCAGGGGCGGATATAAATAACGGGCGCCCCTAGACCTGCTGTCATTTGTTGCCCCTGTACCCTCCCTTTTATTCGCGAAAATTTCCGAGCAAATGGGGATTGGTGCACAGGAAGTTTAAAAACTATCGTATCTCCTGCGCATCCCCAGTGTTTCTGGACCAATGTGGGTGTGGTTGAGCAGCATGCCGCCCCCTAAAATCCTGCCGCCCTAGGCCCGGCCTTGGTGGCCTTTCCACAAAACTGGGCCTGCACCTTGTACTTGAAAGTAACTAAGCTGCATTAATCCATCCAACAGTTCATAAGAAAGGACAGTATGTGTAATATGTGGAAACAGTTATTTGTTAAACTAATAATTATATCCTGATCCAGATCATACCAGTTAAAATTAACAAAAAGCTTTCACTGATGAAGTGATTACATTGTTGCTTACTGTAGAACACTAATTACTGCTTTGATTCTATCTGAAAGTAAAGGGTTCTAGAACTACAATGTGCTATTAAATTTGACAGGGGTAATAAATAGACCTTTTAGCCCCAGATCATCTTTATATACAAAGAAAAAGAACTAGAATTTTCCAGTATTCTGTGATCGAATTCTGTTTGTACAAGAAACCAACAACTGACTGGCCTTTTCTGTAAAAGATTTTTATGGCTTTTTGCTGCATTTTTATTGTGCCTATACAACAGCCAATGAAATCACTGAAACTGTAGTCTTCAGATAATGCTTTTTTCTTGTCTGAGCAAAAATGCCATTTATTCATAGTAATAAATGTTTTGTAGAGATGAATGCAAGCTCTCTGTGCTGAACAGAAAAAACAGGCATTTCACTAGACAACAATCCAGCCTTCCTATGTCTGTCATCTCTTTCCTATTAATAACATAGCATCAAGTACCAGTCTAGCTGATAACAGTAAAAATGCATGCAAAAATACAAATGAACACAGACTTTCCTATACTAAACCGTATACAAAGATTTCAGGCACAGTTAAAGCACTCTACTTTTTTTCTTTTACCAAATCATGATGTTTTATTTGTGTTTTCAAATGCTCACTACTTTTTGTTGGTTAAAATAGTACAGGTGCAGTAATAGTACATGGAATTGGTTATCCCGAAATCCATTATCCAGAAAGCTCTAAATTACGGAAAGGCTGTCTTCCATAGTCTCCATTGTATCCAAATAATCTACATTTTTGAAAATGAAAAAAAATATTTCCTTTTTCTCTGTAATAATAAACCAGTACCTGTACCTTGTACTTGATCCAAACTAAAATATAATTAATCCTTATAGGAAGCAAAACCAACCTATTGGGTTTATTTAATGTTCACATGATTTTCTAGTAGATTTAAAGTATAAAGATCCATTATCCAAAAAAAAACCCCAGGTCCTGAGCATTCTGGATAACAGGTCCCATACCTGTACATGTTTCCTGTATGAATACTGTATATACTCTACTAAAGTTATACACTGGTGTTTTTGATACATTTGGGATGTAGGTTTTTAGTTAAGCACATAAGCATATTGATTCAGTTTTATTAACTTTTATTCTCTTTGATTATACTTACTAGCGTGTAGACCTGCATTTCAGTACAATCAAGTTCAGCATGTATTTCAGTAAAGGTATAAACAAACCCCCAGGTGTAAGGACCATAATAAATTTATTAAAATGAAACTGAAATCATTCACTCCATTCTCAGCTACCAACAGATGCACTCTTGCTTTTCCCATGACTAAAGGTGGCCATAGACGCACAGATAATATCGCACAAAACAAATTTTCGCACAATATTCGGTGAGTGTATGGTGGTAAAAGAGCCGACCTATATCCACAGAAGACTTGAATATCGGTCAGCTCGTCGATTGGACTGGATAGAAAATTTTGATCAGGTGCTTTTGAAGGCACCCAAACATCGGCCATTGTTAGTGCTGATTCGTCAGATACAGGTAGAATTCTATTGTTTCTACCTGTATACCTGATTATTCAGCTCTACACGTGTGTATTGAAATAAACAATCTTTCTTGGAAAGATCTTTTCCAAGAAAGATCATAATTGTTACATCTATGACCATCTTAACACTGAACCAAAAAAAAGTTGCAGGCATCTGCACTGCTCTGTGGTTGTTTATTAGCCTCATAATAAATATTGATTTATTTATTTCAAGTGTTTTTCTCAGATGAATGACAGTCACTATAGTGAATTAGCCCTGGATTGCAGCAGTTGCCTAATTGAGCCCGATGTCTCCCATCCAGTTTCAAAGCAGACAATGTTGTCTGTATTTAATTGGAATTAAAAACTAATCCCTCTGAATTACTTATTAATGCCTTTGTAAATCTGTAAATGAATATGTGTGGTGCTAAAGGCCTGGCTTGGTCTTTTGTGTGTAAGGTATGCAGCAGCGGGTGGGAGGAATGACTCCTCAAGCCGAGTTGGCAAGGCAATGCTTGGAGCTGAGTGAGTATCTGCCTGACAAGTCATGCCCTGGCGTGAAGGAATGGAAATCACTGCATTTGGCCGCCTGGAATGGAAATACAAAACTTGCAAAGCAATTGCTGCAACAGGGAGAGGCGATAGACTCCAGGTATGTCTCAATCTAAATCCAAAGGCTTTTCTTCTTGCCTTAAAGAGGCAATGAACTTTCAAAATAGTTGCACAGTCTCAGTGCTAAATCCCTCTCAAAATGTTAAGTGAATATTGATTTTAATTCAAACCCTACCCTGCATTTTCCTATATGAGCGAAATCAACGAAATGAAGGCGTATATAAATATTAAATGCCCAAAGCTCCTGCACGGCCTACATGCTTATTTTGGAAAAAAAAGAGTTAATGCAGTTCACAGTGCTGGAGGCCCTACCAATGGGCCTTTTCATGAAGAGTGGGCAGCCTGTGCTCACTATGGCTACTTACTGTACATCTGAGTACTGAGATGTGTCCAATGCACAAAGCGTTTGAGTGTATCTCAAACTTGTACAAAGTGGGGAGGGTCTGGTTTATTATGGAATGGAGTTCAGACACATGGCAAAAAAATATGCCTATTGCACATGAATGTTGTCCGTGAAGCCAAAGTTTGGATGCGTGAAGTGTGTAAAGCCACCACAGATCTAGTTGTTGGATCTATTAATGTGTCACCAACTTAAAAGTAAAACAGAGAGTAATACCAACTAGAGAGGTACATTTCCTGAAGAAAATGTGAGTGGTGCTTGCCGTGGCAAAACTCAGGCCCCCCATATATGTTGGGTGTCTTGCCCAGTCGCCCCTGGTGCCTAGAGAGTACACAAAGTCGGTACACAAAGTCGGTAGAATCCGGATTAAACCGGTGAAATTTAAAGCCAACCAAATTTTACCATTGAAATCAATCCAAACAAACTGGCTATTTTTGGCTCCGCCCACTTTTAAAAATTTGCAACCCAGTCACCAAATGGACCAAGTTTGAGCACTCTTACATTAACAGTGTAAGAATGACAGGAATTTAAATATTCCCATTGAATAGCGTTAGGTAAAATTTGATTGGCTGTCTTAAGCTCCGCCCATTTTTCTGAATTTTAACCCCAGTTACCTAGTCATGGTCAGTGCCAAGTTTGGGGCCTCTGGTTTTAAAACGGTGAGAACGGCGGTATTCCAAAATTTTATATTGAAGTCAATAGGTGAAAACTGATTGGCTGTTTTTGGCTCCACCCACTTGTCCTAAATTTTGACCACGGTCACCCAGTGAGTAATTGAGCCAAGTTTGGTACACCTAGCATTTAAACTGTGATAATAGCAGCAGTTTATCATTTTTCATTAAGGTCAATGGCTGAAATCTGATTGGCTGTTTGCGGCTCCGCCCACTTTTCCTAAATTTTGACCGCAGTCACCCAGTGACGCACGGTGCCAAGTTTGGGAGTTCTGGCTTTGATACTGTGAGAATTACAGCTGTTTACATTTTCTCATTGAAGTCAATAGGGAACATCTGATTGGCTGTTCTTGGCTCCACCCACTTTTCCTAAATTTTGACCGTAGTCAACCAGTGAATAATTGAGCCAAGTTTGGTACACCTAGCATTTAAACCGTGATAATAGCAGCAGTTTATCATTTTTCATTAAGGTCAAAGGCTGAAATCTGATTGGCTGTTGTTGCCCCGCCCCATTTTATTCCTAATTGTGAACCACAGTCACTCAGTGACTAACATTCCAAAGTTTGGGAATGCTGTCATTTAATGTCTAAAAATGGCAGCATTTTTATTTTTTTCTATTGAAAATCAATGAATGAAATTCGATTGGTTGTTGGTGGCTCCGCCCACTTTTTCTAAACTTGAAGTGGAAACCCCCAGCGACCACATTTGTGATATTCAAGGTCCCTGACATCAATACTGTGAGAATGGCAGCCTTCTTAATTGTTCCCATTAAAATCAAAGAAATCTAATTGGTTGGTTTTGGCCCCGCCCACATTTCCAAACTTTAATCCCAGTCCCCCAGTGACCAACTGTGCCAACTTTGAGGAGGCTGCCATTAACCGTCTAAGAGCGGCAGCAGTTTAAAATTTTCCTATTTAATTGAATGGCTGAAATTTGATTGGCTGTTGTAGACTCCGCCCACTTTTTGTAAATTTTGGCTGCAGTCACCCAGTGACCCAAGGTGCCAAGTTTGGGAGCTCTGGCTTTATTACTGTGAGAATTACAGCTGTTTACATTTTCTCATTGAAGTCAATAGGGAAAATCTGATTGGTTGTTTGCGGCTCCGCTCACTTTTTTGGGTCCCCAAAATAGGACAGAAAAGTCACAACACCCCATTCCCGAATAAGCTGAACGGTTTGACACCTCATTCATGGGTCTGCGACAAACTAATTATTCGATAAATTCCCCATTATAAGTCAATGGGGCAAATTTGGGGACCTCTCCTGCCCCGGGGGTAAAACGTATACCCTCGTGTGGGGTATCATCTGACACAGGTCGCAAACCTCTTCAAATGTGGTAAATTTAACGTTTCTACAAGATTCCCTCTCTGCGCTAGAATCCGTCAAAAGTTGGCCTCAATGTTAATCTATGGGACATTTTGGGGTGGTTAATTGCCCCCGCAAGGGGCAATTAACCACCCACCCCTTAGAAAAGTCATACCACCCCATTCCCGATTAAGCCGCACGATTTGACACCTCATTCATGGGTCTAGGACAAACGGAGCGGGACTAGTTACGCGCCAAACTTTCATACGGAAGAAGAATAAAAATAAGTTTGCAAGATAACAGTAGTGATGCTTTGCTTCGCAAGCACCACTAATAACAGTCATTTGTCCGGGATACTTTTTAGAATCAGCTTCTAAATCTGCTGGAAAACTATAAGTGATAAAGTAATTTCCTTTGGTTACTCGCATCCAGGGCCGCCATCAGGGGGGTACAGGGGGTACACCTGTACCGGGCCCGGGGCTAAAGGGGGGCCCGGGGCTAAAGGGGGGCCGGCTGTGCTGAAGACCCGAAGTCCCGCCGAAAATTGTATGTGGAGGAGAAGTGCAAAGTTAGGGATTATCTGCAAGTTCCACGATCAGTAAACTAAATTTCAAGCTGTGACACAATGCACAACTGAAGTTTTCATTAGCAGTATGAAATTGGCAGACGATCCCTAACTCTGCAATCTTGCCCTGCCCCAGTGCTTTTCAGCCAATGACAGCGTCTCCCTTCCTTATGTCC
The DNA here is from genome assembly GCA_038501925.1 of Xenopus petersii. Lineage (NCBI taxonomy): Eukaryota > Metazoa > Chordata > Amphibia > Anura > Pipidae > Xenopus > Xenopus petersii. The sequence goes on along the minus strand of CM076684.1, from coordinate 42,907,116 downwards.
CGCCCCTGTAAGCACACGTTCCTGTTTGGGCTTTTTTCTCTATGGCACAGAGAGAGCTAAGTGGCAGCATCCTGGAGCTTGCAGAGAAACAGAGCACGAGAGAGACAAAGCAGTGCTGTGTATGTTGTGCTTAATATTTACCTAACTATGACTCTTTGTAGTGTGATATATTCACGCTACCACATAGCCTGTGTACAGAGTTTGCCTAGTGCTGGTATCAGTAGAAACCTGGATCCTGTTATAACAGCGTGTGCAATGCCCACTTATACAATGATTTTTTTTGTAGGGGGCCCCTGGCACTGATTTTTTTTTAACTTATGGGGGGCCCTGACCACCAATGTTTTTTTAGAAAAACATTTACGGGGCCCCTGGTGCCAATAGTTTTTATTTTAACTTATGGGGGGGCCCTGACCACTAATGTTTTTTAGAAAAACTTTTATGTGGGACCCTTGACGCCAATTTTTTTGTTTTTTAAATTATAAGGGGGCCCTGACCACCAATGGCTTTTTATAACTTGTGAGTGGGGGGTTTACCATTGTAAGCGGTTGTGTCTTTGTGGACATTTTACTGTGGTATGGGTGGGGCCCGGGGGGCCCAGAAAATTTTGCTGTACGGGGCCCCGTGATTTGGCAGCCCTGGCTCCACTGACTAAAACCTCATCTATAGGGTCTGCTGCCCCATCTTAAAATGATCTGTAACCCTCACGTCCCCACCCTCTAGACCAGGGATCCCTAACCTTTTCAACCTGTGAGCAACATTCAAAAGAAAAAGAAGTTTGGGAGCAAAACAAGCATGAAAAATGTACTTGGGGTGCCAAATAAGTGCTGTGATTGGCCATTTGGTAGCCCCTATGAGGAGTGTCAACCTACATTGAGGAGCTGTTTGGCAGTGCACCGGGTTTTTATACAACCAAAACTTGCACCTGCTTTGAGGCCACTGGGAGCAACATCCAAGCGTTTGGAGAGCAACATTTTGCTCACAAGCTACTTGTTGGAGATCACTGGTCTAGACCTATATCCACATATCCATAAAGAGGGATCCAATAACCTTAAATTAGCATCACTCCAGCAGTTCATATTACTAAAATGGAAGTACTGTATACTACAGTGTGACCTGACACTGCTTTCATAATTTTCATAATACTTTCATAATTACTACAAAATATAGTAGTAGGTTGTACGCCTGTTAGTAAATGGCACCCAGATGCCTGGATATAGCACTTGCAAGAAAATGTAATGTAAACATTACTTTGCTCATGGTTTCTTGGGTAAAAAAATGGGCTTGTGGCTGCAATTATCACAGGTAGCCCTGATATTTATGCTGGTGCATGCAACATATGGGGCTCTTTTTTGCATGAATGTGCAACAACTTGTTCAGCAGTAACATTTTATTTGTAGGGCTTGCACCTGCAGTAATAAATGAGACCCAGAACCGCTTTGTGACGCATATTCTCGGCCAGTTCGGGGTGTACGGAGGGGGGCGGGGGGGCCAGGCTGCGTGTCCTGCGCCAGGGCCCGCCCCCCTCTAGTTACGTTTCTGAAATGCATTACTAACTAACCAAAACAAATTAGTATGGCCTTGCTATCTTGCGCAACATTTTGTAGCCACAATTGTACTATATTTGTGGGGAAAACATTGTATTGTGTGTGTTTTTAGATTACCAAATTATCTGGTGCTTAGAGACCCCAAAATGAAGTTAGCGCATACAACTTGTCCTGGAAGTCACTTTAGCTACTGAATAATCATCACATTTACTGCATTTATTTGTAAGCCAGTTAAAATGGAAGGTTCTTGAATTAGTAAAAAGACCCCTAAGGGGAGGTGTTGGGGAAAACTACTGCTCCAAAGGGAAGCACGGTGCATAGGGAGACTAGAATGTGTAAAACCAAAAGGCATGAATGACCACAATAGTCTTAAGTGCTTCTTATAAAATGTTATGTTTCATGTACTTAAAAGTGATTTTTGATTTCCAAGTATGTTATACTGATACTATTATTTTTTCCTTCCTCAGGAATTCCGTGAATTCTTGAATTCATGGAACTACTGCTGTGTAAGTAAATAAATAAATAATTAATGTGCATAGAGCTACTGAACAGGAGCTACAGTTTAAAAAGCTGATTAAAAAGCTGGTTATTTACAGATATAATATAGTAATGTTTTCTTCGTATGCTACATGTCTAGCGTTTAGCCCTTAAGTAGGCTTTTTCAGCAGTACTTATGGATCTACCAGGGATAGCCCGATAAATGGCAATTTCTCTGATATGGACTCAAAAAGACTTGTAAATATGGACACATCACAATGGATGGACCACAAGGTTATAAACTGGACTTGATTGAATAAGTGGAGGTTTATGTAATTGTTTGTTCACAATAGTGTGTACTCTAATGTATACTCTGTCACTTTAAGATGGTAATGGGGGAGGATCCTGATTTGTGGAAGAGGGTATTTATACCCATAATACTTTGCACTGTGCACACTTGATAAAGAGTCTTTACCCGAAGCATGTAGTGTGTGTTGTACACGGCTAAAATAAAGGAAAATTTGCACTTTGAAAGTGTTGCCTTAAAGCTGTTTATTCCATTGTTCTACAATTCTTTGGATTACTTTAGGGGTTGCACAGACTCCTGGAATTTTTACAGCTATATGAACATTGTACCGGTTATGTTAGAGCCAGAACCCTGTTTTGGGTACCAATGTGTAAATTATCCAAATTATCTGGTGCTCAGAGACCCCAAAATGAAGTTAGCGCATAAAACTTGTCCTGGAAGTCACTTTAGCTACTGAATAATCATCACATTTACTGCATTTTTTTGCAAGGCAAAAAAAAAAATAGGTTGACCCCCAAAACCATATATTTTTGGAAATCAAACATTCAGATGAATTTGAAATGGGTAACTATGTCTCTCTACGCCAATCTACTGAGTCACAGTGCTTTCCCAAATTTGTCAGTTTTGATGAAATAGCTGAAAAACTTCCAGTGTCTAGCATCTTATTTCCCTTGTAGCATAAGGTACAAGAAAAAACATCCAATGTATGGGGTCCACTGAACAGTTTGATGCCCATTGTGCATAAGATTACTAAATTATGTGATGCTTAGAGACCCCAAAATGAAGTTAGCGTATGCAACTTGTCCTTGAACTCACTTCACCTACTGAATAATCAACACATTTACTGCATTTTTTGCAGGGCAAAAAAACAAAAAATACATTGACCCCTAAAAACCATATATTCTTAGAAAGTACACATTTGGGTAAACCAAAAATGGGTAACAATGTCTATATACTCCAAACTACTGAGCTGCAATACTTTCCCAAATTTGTCGGTTTTGAGGAAATACCTGTAAGCCTCAAAAAAATTTCCAATGTATCCAATTTCTAGCATATTATCTCCCACATAGCATGAGGCACCAAGAAAAAACATCCTAAATATGAATGCCAGGGGACCACTGAACAGTTTGATGCCCATTGTGCATAGGATTACCAAAGTATCTGGCGTTTAGAGACCCCAAAATGAAGCTAGCGCATACAAATTTTCCTGGAGGTGACCAGTTACTGAATAATCAACACATTTAGTGCATTTTTTACAGAGTAAAAACACAAAAGATATGTTGACACCCCCCCAAAGCTATTTATCTTTAGAAAGTACAAATTCAGCCTAATGCAAAATGGGTAACAATGTCTTTCTACTCCAAACTTAATTCCCAAAATAGTCGATTTTGATTAAATACATGAAAAGCACCTCTACACTGCCATTTTCTAGCATCTTATCTCCCGCATAGCATTAGGTACCAAGAAAAAACATCCTAAATATGAATGCCAGGGATCTATAGAACACTTTGATGCCCAATATGCATATATTTACCAAATTAGTTGGAAGCACCCAAATGAAAATATGCATATAAATGTTCACTGCTGAGACTCTAGCTGCTACAATGTAAGCACCTAACAGTACAAAGACCCTAGAAACCATATATTTTTATACACATTCTGGTGAATCCAAAATGGGTAAATAGGTGTTTTTACTGCAATCTACCAAACTACAAAGCTATGTGAACCTAGTAGTTTTTATGACATTTTTAAAATGACTGCAAAGCTTGGATTTTACCCAATTGTATGGCCTACATTTTGAAACATATCAGCATAAAACTTTCTAAATATGAATATCAGGGTTCTACTGAACACTGTTATACCCAATATGCATATATTTACCAAATTATGTAGCATACAAAAGCACCCAAATAAAAACAGTGCATATGAATTTTCATGTCAGACACTCTGGATGCTGCAATATAAGCACCTGGTTTGCGCATTATGTGCTATAAGACCCGGCAATATGGAGACCCTAGAAAGCCATATATTTTCATAAAGTACACTTCTGGGAAATCCAAAATGGGTAAATATGCCTTTCTACTGCAAACTACCAAACTGCAAAGCTATGCTGAACATAGCGGTTTTTATGAAATTTATGAAAATTGTCACAAAGCTTTCTTTTTACCACATTATATGCCACACATTTATAGCCCACTTGTTCCCCCGTTTTACAAGCCGCTTCTCCTCTCCCCAATGCAGAAGTGCTGCAGATTATGAAAGCTACGATCTGTGGCATTTAAAGGGTTAAAGGTTCTAATGTTATTTATAAATGTAATTGCTATTGAAAGCAGTTTCATCGGCCATTGCATCCTGGGCTTGTGTAGTGTAATGTATTGTCTGCAACACATACGTCCATTCAACTTTAACTTCCTGCCGTATGCAAATTAGGCAACGCTAGCGCAACTTTGCATTGCTTGCCACAGTAACAATAGCGCTACTTCGCCAACGTTCGGCGCCCTGGACGCAACTTCGTATTTTAGTGAATTAGTGTTGTCCTGGCGAATTTACACCTGGCGAAGTGTTGCGAAGTGAGCGAAGCGGACTCTAGCGTATATTCGACGCTTAGTGAATCTGCCCCCATATCTCTTGGCAGCACAGGAAAGCTTGGTGAAGTGAACTCATAGGGTCGTGGTGATTCTAATGGCCACATGGTTATTATTTAAATTTCATTTAAGCTGCTTAAAAAACAACTAAACAATGGTCAAATATGAAAAGTGAAAAATACTAAATACTAAATACTACTTGCATGTCAGAGAAATAACTGTATTACGTTCAAGTAAGTGGCAGTTCAGCTTATCAAGAAGCTGAAATGATTCAATATTTTATGGCAAAAATGCATTCATACTGTGCCCCACTTTTTAATATTTCCTCCATCCTCAATCAGGGGTTGGATTGCTGAGGATACTGGGAAATATAATTAAACCAAATTGGCCCATTTTTCAATATTTTTATTTATATTTTTGAATTACCCACAAAAACCAGCAGAATGGAAAAACTATTTGTTGTAAATTAACCAATCTATTTTATGGTTTGGTTCACACAATGCACTTATTCTCCTCTTATGCCAGTTTCTTCTGTTTCTACAGAAATTTTGTTTTAGTCTCACTCAAAGTTTTCCTCAGACAGTGTTCTGGCATCCAGCATCAGGTATTTCAATAAATGGCCTTAGGATAGTGAGTAATTGGGGGGAAACATGAAAAACAGCCCAGAGGAAATTGCTTCAAAGCTTGGAAGAATGAACTGCTGATTCCTACTCTAAGACGTTTTATCTCAGCACAAATGTACATTTTGCATTAGCATGGGAAATGAATCAGAGCTGTAGTTAGAGGTGATTCTGGTGCTGCTGCTGCCACCTGAGACAGAAGGACCTTTGGCTCTCTCTTCGGCACCCTACCTTCTTGCACAAAGCAGAGCAAATTGGGGGTGTTGGGTTGCATCACAAGCACACAGAGATTCTGAACTAAAAGAACTACATTTGCCAGATGGATGTTTATTAGTTGGCATTGCTGATGGGGTTCATTGGTGTGGTCTATAGAACTGGCCTCTGCCACATGCAAGCAGCAGGGTGCCATTGTTCTGTGCTTCATATTTAACTGGCATCAACTACAAGGAAGCTTTGGGGGCTACAGCTTACCTGGAGATTACATTAAAATAAACTAATCAATGCATATTTCCAAGTCCTATGTTTCCTATTCATCGATTTTCTATACATACAGGTTTTTTTTTACAACTTTATAATCATTAAAATGCTAAGCCAGTATGCCACATCAAGGTTGACCCCATATGGTGGTATACAATATTTACTTCTTGTTGTATTTTTCATAGGCTGGCATCTGACTGCTTGGTTACATTATCCTGAAAATAATTGTCTCCTGACCAATGGTTTAGTCATACAGGCTGATCCTCCCCACTGTGGCTATTTATAGCAGATATCTTAAGCACCAACACCCCTTTTTAAACCCCTAAATGGTTTGGGGATGCTACAACCACATGCATATTAATACTCAGTTCACAAAGTATATGCATGGACAGTTATCACATTTTGACTTGCAAAACAAGTTTATTGTCATCCCTTTACAAAAGGGTTCTCTGCAAAGTAATCCTTCTTATCATCCAAATTAAGTTTATATTTAGTTTTACTATTGGCCTTACTTGGGGGCCCATTTACTTAGCTCGAGTGAAGGATTAGAATGAAAAAAACTTCGAATTTCGAAGGGTTTTTTTTGGCTACTTCGACCATCGAATTGGCTACTTCGACCTTCTACTACGACTTCGAATCGAACGATTTGAACTAAAAAATATTTGACCATTCGATAGTCGAAATACTGTCTCTTTAAAAAAAACTTCGACTACATACTTCGCCACCTAAAACCTACCGGGCACCAATGTTAGCCTATGGGGACCTTCCCCATAAGGTTTCTATGCAATTTCTGATCGAAGGAAAACCGTTCGATCGATGGATTGAAATCCTTCGAATCATTCATAAATCCTCAACTTCGATATTTGAAGTCGAAGGATTTTACTTCTATGTTCGAATATTAACCCTCGATATTCGACCCATAGTAAATGTGCCACTTGCTGTCCACGGGGATATTATTCAATGTCAGGCCCCTGTCTGTTTAACGCAAACAGTTAAACAGTAGTTCCTGGCAGGGAAGCTTAATTTTGGGCATCTATAAATATGCAGTTATCCATTTTATATTACAGGTATGGGACCTGTTATCCAGAATGCTTAGGACCTGGGGTTTTCCAGATAACATTTTTTCATACCTTAAGTCTACTAATAAATCATTGTAAACTAATACCGGATCAATACAGGTGCTGCTAACTTAATTAATTATTGCGTTCTGCTTCACTACTTGGTTGTTTATGTTTTACATTTGTGCATTTACAGTTTATATACTCACCAAGTATAGGATGTGGTTCGGGTTCAATTGCCCGAACCCGTAGCTTGCCTTAACTTAAATACTGTCTTAAAGATCAGGGTCACTCACCACTCTCCGTTGGGGGTCCGGGGGCTGCGCCCTGAACCTGTAGCTTGGGGAGAACACTTCACTTCGTTAATCCACTTTGGACACGCACTGCAGGAACTCCTTAGACGCGGTATAAGATCAAAGAAGAAACTTTATTTCCAATCAAGTAACACCTTACGCATTTCGTGTGTTTCCACACATAATCATAGATAAAAACATTTATCACCAACACCTTTTTAAAAACAAAATGGCAGTCACGTCATTGGTGACGCTGCTCCCTTTGTATAAAGATTAACTCATGCTGTTACTTTTTTGTGAAACATAGGCTGCTATATTTGTATTGAGAGGCTTTGACATTTTTTATCATTATATCATCTTATCATTTATTTCCTGTTATTAGCATTTGTTACAGTTACCTTTTTGTTCTTATTTGTTTCTTATCAAACATTACATTTGTCTTTCACTCTCGTTCTGCACTTTGTAGTTCTCCATTGTTAAAATAGTTTCTTTTTAGGGGAGCAGCGTCACCAATGACGTGACTTCCATTTTCTTTTTAAAAAGGTATTGGTGATAACTGTCTTTAACTATGATTACGAAATTTACCTTGATGTGAAATAAAGTTTCTTCTTTGATCTTACACCACGTCTAAAGAGTTGCTGCAGTGCGCGTCCAAAGTGGATTGACGAAGGGTACTAATAAATCATGAAAACATTAAATAAATCCAGTAGGCTGGTTTTGCTTACAAAAAGGATTCATCATATCTTAGTTTGGATCAAGTACAAGGTACTGTTTTATTATTACAGAGAAAAAGGAAATCATTTTTACAATTTTTAATCATTTAGATAAAATGGAGTCTATGGGAGACAACTTTTCTGTTATTCTGAGCTTTCTGGATAATGGGTTTCCAGATAAGGGATCCCATAACCATATATGCTTAGAAAATGCAATTTAACAGAAACAAATACATTTATAGGAATATATGTTCAGTTAAAGACAAGGTCAGAGAATGTCTCTTAGAATAGAGTTTATTCATACCAGTGTCAGGCCACATACACATATGGTTTATCAGTTCTTTGTTATTATTCCTATAATATCTCAAACAGCAAATCATTATTCATCCTAACTGTCCATCGAGACAGTTAATTTAGGCCCTCCTTGTGGTGCCCATCACAGTTTATTTAGCTCTGTCCCATTTTAATGGCTGTTGGGTTCAGGAGCTTTTCAGAGAAGATACATTTATGGAACATATAACTGACATATTTAGAAGGTTAATCCCCACTTCTGGTCCCCTGCATTTTACTGAATGGTTATTTATTTTCGGCTATTTTAAAGATATTAACATTTTTAAACTGATTACATAAAACTTTTGGCTCAGAGGCTATAGGAATAAGAGGAACAAAAGAAAATGCAAGAGAATAGTTCAAGTTCTTAAAGGTGATGTGATAATAAGGTTTCATTTTTTACATCATTTTTGGCATAAAATGATGAAGTTACAGAGATTAAATACAATAGTATGTCAATTTTTATATAGACTGTACATCTCTATCTGCTTTGGGAATTCCCCAGTATGTGTTTCCGTAAGATTTTGCTACAGATTTAGAACAGAGTGCTACAGTATGTAAATTTGCTTTGTCTTTTTCAGTGCACAATTGGCAGTCCTCTTAAGAATCCCAAGTCAACTTTTACAGCAGTGATTATAAGATACATTCATTTGTGCCAAGAAATGTACAAACATTTAAAGGCAGATCAGCTTCAGCAATGCTCAGCTGTGCAAATAAACAGAAATGGAGCAGAACAGAGTTCCTTCCTATAAGTAAATATTTTGTCAGGGCAGAGGAGATAAAATGTTGTTTTGTAAGCTAAATATATAATATTCTAAATATTACATTTGCTAAAAAAAAAGTGAATATAAGATGTATAACTTACAAAAGTAGAGCTATGATATTTTGGAGTTTACATACACTCATTTACTGTAAGGAAAAGATTCTTCTTGAATGATAAATACCAGACGTATGTGGGAGTAAAAAAATAAGCTTGTGGCATAGCCAGTATATACAACATGGCCCTGTATTTATGCCTTAACTGAGAACCTGGATTATTTCTGCAAGCGTTAACAAACAAGTGCATATCTGGGGCTGCTGGTCGCCCAAAAATCCCACTTAAACATACTTCACTTGCACTCAGAGCAGCTTGAGGTGGTTTAAAAGACAAGCAAAATGACATTCAGTAGGGGTGGTAATTTGTGAAGCAACCCTATGTAAATATAATAATTAACCTTGAACCCCAGACTGGTGCTCCTCTTCATTAAAAAAAAGCACCAAAGCTGGGGCAGGATGCTCTATGTGAGCACTGTGTCACCATCTTTGTTCTCCAAGGGATTCCATAGGCTGTTCATGTGCACTTAGTTTCTTTATATTTATAATGAATGTCCGACATCACTCTACTGTGCATGGATCTTTGTAAGATAATCCTGGGAGAATGGGTTGTGGAGGGCACCCTGAATAGAAATCCAGCCCTGCCACTGATGTCACCAGTCTGCCCCCTAAAAATTGCCTATAGCTCTTAATGGGAAAAGTAACAACCCTATACCTGGGTGTAGAAAGGAAGTAAAACAATTTGTCTTAATATAAAGGATCCAGCACAAGTGTATATCACATAGGTGAGTAGGAGCAAGAAACAAAAAGGGAGCAGTGCAAACAAAAATAATTGTGCAATCAAGAAAATGTAGCACAGATTGTGGCAGGCAGCAGAAACATAAGAAATGTAGTAAGTGCGTGCCTACAAGGAAAAGAGTGTACTGATAGTGTGTTATCATTTTAAAGGATCTGTGTAACAAATTGAATCTATAGTATAGTATATGATAGTAAGCACTTCAGTTATCGTGTTGGGATGGAATGCTCCTCGAGGTTATACGTTTTTTTTCGTGAGACAATTCCGATCTTCTTAATACAGCTCTCAGTCCAGAATCGCTGCTTTAAAGTCCAGCAACACCGCTGATATCCAGCTCCTTAGCGGTGTTGTTGGACTTTGAAGCAGCGATTTTTTTTTTGGTGTATATTTTTCGAATTTTTGTAAAAAATGATGTTATTGGTCCTTTAAAGGAAAACTATACCCCCCAAACAATGTAGGTCTATATAAAAAGATATTGCATAAAACAGCTCATATGTAAAATCCTGCTTCATGTAAATAAACCATTTTCATAATAATATACTTTTCTAGTAGTATGTGCCATTGGGTAATCATAAATAGAAAATTGCCATTTAAAAAAATAAGGGCAGCCCCCTGGGATCGTAGGATTCACTGTACTCACAAACAAACCAACAAACCATACATGTTAGGTCACATGAGCCAATTAACAGACAGAGTTGTGTCTTTTGCTTCCACACTTCTTCCTGTTACAGTTAGAGTTTTTTCTGGTGAGGTGATCTCTGAGGCAGCACGAAATGGTGGCTCCAGGCAAGAGATGTAAAAGGGCAAGATTTACTTAAATATATATTCCAGTTTGGTGAGATTCTTTAATATGCCACTTAATATGATATGAACTATCTGTTGCTTAAGTGTTCATTTTGGGGGTATACTTTTCCTTTAAGTAGGGCTTTTTGTGGTGGAAGTGTTTTACCTAGTTAAGGCTGCTTCGGCCTGATGCACCTGCTCATACGTATCTGTGTGGGGAATTGAAAGGGAGATTTTTGGTCTCTAGTTTTATCTCCTCTTTTTCAACTACTTCTTTGGCAGCATTCCTAGTTTGGGACTTGTAGATTTCTAAATCTATAATGTCTAAAGTGTATCCACACATTTGAGAGCCATAAGTGGATATGAAAATGTGAGTTGTCTATGTAGCAGAATGTTAATTGCCACAAGAAGCTTGAGTCAATTTAGATCTGTTTGTTAACCCATGCCTAGCTTGAAGATTAGAGTAAGATTTAGGTGAATATTTACTAAAACTCAAATTTATCAAATTTTTTTATTAAAACAAAGCCGACCTAACTCCCGTCCACAAATTTAGCTCATTTACCAATAATTCTTCTTGAAAATGTCTGTGCAAAAAAGCATTGTAACAAAATTGTGTGCCAATTCAAATCGTATGGCTTTTTCAAAATGACATTCTGAAAACTCTACTTTATCGAAGTGGCACAACAACAACTCAAATTTATTGGAATTTTTGAATGAAAACCAGCACAGATCACAATGTCAAGAAACATCTTCAGGGACATCTGCCATTGACTTCTACATTACCTTGACAAGTTTTTATCAGCTAATAAATCTATGAATTCAAGGTTTTTTTCCTCTAAAAATTCGAGTTTTCCCCTTCAAAAACTTTTCACCGCATTCTTTCTAGAGCCAAATGCATTGGAGTTAACTGTACAGATTTATAACTGTAAAATGCAATACATATACACACACAAATACACACCATTTCTAGCTGCCTATAAATTCTCAGTCAATTCAGTGCTGTACATGTATTGCCAGTGCATATATTATTATTATTATTATAATAGGACAAAGCTGTACAACTGAAGGTTGTATACATCAGACTTTTTATATACAAAATATAGATTCAAAAGATAAAGAGGGTCCTGCTCTTTAGAGCTTACAATCTAAATGGAGATGTGTACAGTATATGATACACAAGACATTGTAGTGTACTGCTTCTGCTAAAAAGCTATATGTGCATTAAGTTTAAAATCCATGTAGAAGTTTATAATTTTCTTTAATAATGATCTAATATAATAATATCTCAGCTTTATAATGAACTTCAGCAAGATAATTCAGAAACAGGGCTAAATGTTTCAGAAAACTTTTATTGTCTTCGATTTCTTAAATAGCTGTCACAGGTTTGCATGATTGCATTTTCTTTTATTGGCTGATAACAATTCTTGATGTAAAAATATCATTTTAATACAGAATATGCTTCATGGAGCCCATTCATATATAATTATAATGTTCCAGCATCCATTTCATTATATGCCAAGTTCAACCCTCTCTGCCTTATAATTCATTTTTAAGTAGATATGATTATTAATAGGCTACAGCAATGGATTAATATTACTTATAGTAGCAATACTCACCTAAATGGTAATATAAATGCAATCAGTGGAGCTTGTTCCTTTCCTGTCTTAACCAGATTTGGAAGGCTTACAAAGACAACATATTCCATAAATTAGCTTTAGATTAACTATTAATATCTGAGCTAAAAATATAGGACTCTGTAACAAACATGTAGAAGGCAGTTTCTTATTCACAGGTTGACCACTGGTAGGGCAGGTTTGGGTTGAAATTTGGATGACCATTGCAGGTTAGGGTTGGGTGCATATCATCCTGGGGAAGTACACTCCTCCGCTGTTCCTGAAGATTTCCTGTCTTGGAACTACAGGTGCATCTTGAAACTAGAGGCTCACACAGAAGTAGTGTACGGAGTGAGAAGATGCGGGTACGGCTTTGGTGCGGGTCCGACAATGGCAACATTTTGCACATCACAAATAAGGGTGTATCAAACAAACCTCATACAAAAGTATGTTTGTCACGAAGTCATGGATTCATGGGGGCAAATATACTTAAGGGCCAGAAATCCAATCCGCAGGGACATTGCCAATTTACTAAAAGGTGTAGAGGACAATTTGCTAGCGTAAGAGTACATCACTAACGATGTTTTGGCCCTTTCGCCAGGTGAATTGTCGCTCTGGTGAATGATCGTTACTCAGCAAATTCACTAAAGTGCATATTTTCCATACGTTACCCCTTTTGTCAAAGTCTGTTTCACCAGTTTATACCTGGCGAAGTCCTCTATCTTATGTCAATGACGTCATATCCTGTATGCTGAAAAGTCATGAAAAAATGTATATTTTATAGTGGGATTATGTTTACAAGGTTTTGTTAACCATTTGAGGGTCATCCCACATTTGTTTTAGGGTGGGCTCATGTCTAGGACAACAGAGGATCTCTTTTGTCTTTATTTTGCTTTCTTGGACATTTTTAATAGTAAGTGGCCACTTCAAGCAATTTCAGCAACATCATTAATAAAGACATATATATGACCTTTATGTACCTGCCCTATTTAAATTGACCTAGGCGTAAGAGTATTAAAGTTTCACTAAGCAGAAATGAATGGTAGCAAAAGTTTCGCTATGAAACATGGATCAAGCATTTGAAGTTTACATGAAGCAGGGTTTTACATATGAGCTGTTTTATGCAATAAATTTTTATAGAGACCTACATTGTTTGAGGGGTATAGTTTTCCTTGAAAAAAAAACAATTATAATACAAATTCCTGAAAACTCTAAATCTAGCTACCAATGCTAAACAGACTTTCAAAAAACACATTTTCCACCTGATGAAAACACTGTTCTATTAATCAGTTCTTATGTGGATAAATACCTCTTTATATGTATTAAAGGGGTTCACTTTTCACTTTTAGGGGCCTATTTATCATGCTGTGTAAAAAGTGGAATGAAGCACTACCGGTGATGTTGCTTAAAGCAACCAATCAGCAATTAGATTTCAACAGTTAGAAAACAAAAGTAAAGATCTGATTGGTTGCTATGAGCAACATCACTGGTAATGTTTCACTCTACTTTTTATACAGCATGATAAATAGACCCCTTAGCATGATGTTAAGAGTGATGTCTTAAGACAATTTGCAGTTGGTTTTCATTTTTTTTTATTTATTTATCGTTTTTGAGTTAGCTTTTTATTCAGCAACTGTTTGGTTTGCAGTTTCAGCAGACTGGTTGCTGGGGTTCAAATTGCTGTAGCAACCATACATTGGTTTGATTAAGAGACTGGAATATGAACAGGAGGGGGCCTGAATAGAAAGAGGAGTAATAAAAAGTACAAATAAAAATACACTTGTAGCCTAACAGAGCATTTGTTTTTAGATGGGGTCAGTGACCCCCATTTCAAAGCTGGAAAGAGTCAGAAGGCAAATAATTCAAAAACTATTCAAAATAAATAATGAAGAACAACTGAATAGTTCTGTACAATTGCCCATACTACAACATACTGAACCGTAACTTAAAGATGAACCATGTGATATTTAATACTCTTGGCATTTATATATATATTTAGTATTCAGACTTGTGAGATAGACCCAAATGATTCATCAGATTACACTCAGATGCTCCAAATTTGCAAGAGAGTGAATAAGCCATTATCTACTGGTACTAACATAAGAACATTTTTAATACACTCCTAATACTGAGGTGGAGCCCCCATACATTTATAAAGAAGAGGAATGGTGCTGTAATTTAATATGAGGTGCTTAGAAGAGGGGTGATTTATTACTATATATAGTATATACCTTACCAATCACACCAGCATAATAGACTATGCAATAATCACTAGGTATCTCCTGCCTTAACTAGGCCAAGCAGTACCTTTTGGAGACCTTGACAAATACAACACTATAATAAAGTAATCACATCTTGGTCTAGCAGGCACAAAACATTGTAGGCAAACCAGTCATTTTGCAGTGTTGCACAGGAAAATGGACAACCATGGGTTAACTTTAATTTGTATGTCATATCATATAGAAAGGGGGTTGCACATATATGTACCCATTAGGATGCTGTATGAATTTCTCTGCAGTTCAGCCTGCAGTTAATGGCTTGCAAAGGGGCCAAACAAGCAAAGCCTTTTGTCTCCTGCTGCTTGCTTTGTGAATGCTATTGCAATATCACTATTTACTTAGTGAAAGTACTTGTGCATGATCTGTATTCTGACTTGCGCATGAATAGGAACAATGAATAGAAAAATCCCACCTCCACTTTGGATGCAAGGAATCAGTTAACCCATCTGATTCCTAGTTGAAAAGCAAATAAATACGTTCTAGTTGATATTTTTCTGATTTCACAAATTGTCACAAAAATTCCCAGTAAGCAATGAAGTGATGAATAGAGGAAAATATTCACATATTTTCATACAAAACATAGCTAAAGATTTACTTATAGAATGGACAATTCTAAGCAACTTTTAAATTGGTCTTCATTATTTATTTTTTATAGTTTTTTAATTATTTGCCTTCTTCTACAGACTCTACTGACAGCTTTCGAATGAGGGTCACTAACCCCATCTAAAAACAAATGCTCTGCACGGCTACCAATGTATTGTTATTGCTACTTTTTATAACTCATCCCTCTATTCAGACCCTCTCCTATTTATAGCCATGCCTCTTATTCAAGTCAATGGAAGGGTAATTAGGACCCTAGCAACCAGACTGCTGAAACTGCAAACTGGAGAGCTGCTGAACAAAAAATGAAATAACTTAAAAACACAAAAAAAGAACTTCCGGGGGGCGGACCCTAAGATGGCCGCGTTTTAGCAGAGCTCCTGCACAGAGACTAACATCCACTGCCATCGCAACCTTTTTAGGACTTGGCAAACCCTAATTCTCTGTCTACAGCTGCGGGATAGTGAGGGGAAAACAAAGCTGTTTCTTTTTGGCTCGTCCCTCATTTGCGATCCCTGGAAGTCGCCACACTAATTGTGCTACGCTTCCCTCGTGGACCCGGACCAGGCCGCCATTGCGTGTACACCACACTACGCAGCCAATCAGTAAGTAGCAACTCCTGATCGAGGCACGAACAAACTCTCCTGGTCACGGGACGGCGGGGAACGATCAACCTCTCCCATATTCAGACTTGCTGAAGACAGTGGGTTGGAGCCGCACTCCCGTCTGCTACAGGCCGCACCTTTGATAGCCGGCTACTTTACACATCTCGGCCACTTTCCTGCCTGCGCACACAAATATACAGGAGTACCCGCTGAGTCGCGGTAAGCCATACCTCTACTGCCTGGCTGCTATCAGCGTTGGTGCATAATATTCGCACACGCAATAACTATTGATGACCCGATCTCCTCACACTTTAACAGTTGCATTGCGCGGCAGATGTGTCGCAACCTTGTCACTTGCCTGCGTACTTGGCTCCAATACCCTCTACCTCTCTCCTGTATAATCCTTGGAGCATCATTGTGGACATTATAAGGCTTTACCTGATAAGCTTTTTCAAGTTACTACCTTGGCGAATTTGTACTAGATACCATTTGTCAAGCCTAATCAATATCACTATATCCTTTGACCCCTCAAGACTGTGGATTGGTCATTGACTTTGCATCCAACTATATGGTGTCTGGTACCACACAGGGGACATTTACCACATCTGATTTGAACCACAACAGGCCAAACGGCTACAAGGGTGACACGCTGTTTATATCCTATCTCACTATTGTACCTTTGCGCATGTCCCACTACCTAACTTACAGCCTGATATATTACTCTTCTCAAAGACTTCACTTTCTCCAAGTGGCCTCACCTACACCTGGATATTTTTGCTCTCATTACGTTTGCATTTTCCCTGCGGATTACGCAACTTTGACCATTTGAATAAGATGAGACCCTAATGGCCTAACCTTCCTTATCTTGCCCATGCAGAGGAGGTGAATGACCCATTCGGACTATTAGAGAATTCGCTCCACTAACGAACCGCCGGGCGCTTGTTATATTTCTGACCTTAACTATCTGCTAGACGTCCTTCCAAACCCAACCATGGACAAATTCCTTGGTCAGTCCGTCAATAAGCCACACAAACAACCAAAGTCAAAAATGAAAAAAACAACCCAAGAGGCTGATCTGACTGATTCCGAACCTGACTTGCCTATGGAAAAATCT
Organism: Xenopus petersii; assembly: GCA_038501925.1. Classification (NCBI taxonomy): domain Eukaryota; kingdom Metazoa; phylum Chordata; class Amphibia; order Anura; family Pipidae; genus Xenopus; species Xenopus petersii. Next base: position 42,890,109 of record CM076684.1, on the reverse strand, counting down.
TTGGGACACTCTACCGCTAAATCTCAGAAACAAGCGAGAGCTAAGCCTAGGAAAGCAACTCAAGACAACGATCCTATGGATTCAGAACCGGAATCGACTCATGCTGAGGACTTGATGAAGGTATTGGGCCCATGGCTGGACCAAAGATTGGACACAATAAAGGAATCTGTGGCGGAAGTACTTCAACAAATCACTACCCAAAATCAAAGGATGACAGATGCTGAGCAGCGGATAGCTATCCTGGAAGATGAGTTAGAGAAAACACAACAATTGACTGATACACAGCAGAGGGAGATTACAATCTTGGCTGATAAAGTTGATGATCTCGAAAACAGGAGCAGGAGAAATAACCTCCATGTAGTCGGAATTCCAGAATCCATTAAGGGCAGCGAACTGGAATTGTTTTTACTCTCTACTCTTCCATCCCTCTTACAAATGGAGGAATCTCACTCCCGGTTCCTAATCGAAAGATTCCATAGAATCGGCCCTCCATCTTCGGCCGATGCCAAGAGACCAAGACAAGTTATCTTTAAACTTCTCAACTATGTAGACAAAACTAACATCCTCTCTGCCTACAGGAAAGCGAAATCTGTTTCCTACGAGTCTAACCGTATACTGATCTTTCAGGACTTCTCTGCCTCTGTCACTGCTAAAAGGAAAGAATTCTCTCAGATCTGCACTGTCCTTTTCAACTCTGGATATAGGTTTTCCCTGTTATTTCCAGCGAAACTCAAAATAATTGACAAAGACAATGGGAAACCTTTCTTTTTTGAAAACCCTAAGTTGGCTACCGAATATTACGAAGCTAAATGTAAGGACACCAACGACACTTAACCTAATAGCTTGACGATTGTACTCCGAAAGCTTCCATCTCTCCGTTCTTTACGGACATCCTCCTCCTCACGATCGAACCACCATGATTGGATTATACTAAAGTGGGCAAGATGTGATATGTTTATGCTTTCATGTTCTTTTTTATTCTCCTGATTGTTTTGTTGATTTGCAAGTTGAATAATTACTGTTTATATCAGCTCTTCACGCTCTCTCATACTACCCAAACATTTGCACTCTGGTCTCCTTCGCGATCCTATGTGATTTTTACTGCAGGACTCAGGTCTGCTCGCTGGGACAGACCTTTCCTGACACACACCTCTATCCCACAAATACTTCCCATCAGGATGGGAATAGGTTAAAACCATGCTATCTACACATACGACAGGTCCCGACACAGTTCCAGACAAACCAATTGACCGTTTTAAGATAGTCTCTTGGAATGTAGGAGGGCTGAACTCCCCCGTCAAAAGGCGGAAGGTCCTAGACAGACTACATAGAGAGAAAGCCCACATAGTGCTTTTACAAGAAACGCATTGGAAACGATCTGACACCCGAAGACTCCATGATAAATGGATACAGACGACATTAGAGGCTTCTTATCACACCAAATCTAGAGGGGTAGCGATACTGCTTAGCAAAAGCCTACAATGTCATGTAGTTAGGACCTCTAAAGACAAAAATGGCAGATTCTTGATTATAGACTTAGACATTGCGGGTACTAAATATACAATAATGAACATTTATGCACCTAATGATAATAACAAATCTTTCTTTGCAGATGTGCTTCAAAAGTTGACTTCCTGGGAGGCCTCGAACCTTATCTTGGGTGGAGACTTCAATGCGGTTTGGGATGATTTCATGGACAAATCAGGCAAGCCTACCACACACTCACGTACCAGAGCGACACCACTACACACAACATGTGACACATTGCTACTCTGTGACACATACAGACACACTCACCCCACATTTCGGGACTACACTTTCTATTCGGGAGTCCATGGCACACACTCCAGAATTGACTATCTCTTCTTATCGCAAACACTACTACCTAGACTGCACACGGCTACCATCAGTACCATAGACATCTCGGACCATGCGCTGATCTCCATCACATTACAAATGCCTACACCTCAACCTTTTTCCTATAACTGGAGATTCCCTACCTATCTGTGCACTAGTGAAGACTTCCAAACATTTTTAAAAACAAATTGGGCTAATTATTTAGACGATAACATTGATCATTGGGACAACCCACAGCTCTTATGGGCAGCAGCGAAACCAGTATTGAGGGGACAGATTATCTCTTATCTGATTAAACAGCGACAAAACTTTAATGTAAAATACAACTTTTTACAGAAACAACTCACCGCTCATTATAAGGCTTTTAAGAGTACTAATGCCACAGAGGATAAGAATAAATACAAAGACACAAAAGAACTTTTTGATATTTTATTGACGGAAAAAGCACATAAATCAATTTGCCATACTGCCAATAAATTTTATAGATATGGTAACAAGTCAGGGAAATTATTGGCACAAATTGCTAAAAGACGAATTAATAATGCCCATATACAAAAACTAAAAACTGATGCGGGATGGACTCATGATACATTACAGATGAGAAACATAATGGCAGACCACTTTAAAAAATTTTATGAATCCTCTTCGGATGATCCGATAGACAGTGTAGAGTTTCTGAGGGAAGCGGGTCTCCATAAATTATCAGTTCAGGACCGTGAACTTTTGGATGCTCCTATAACAGAGGGTGAAATATCACATGTAATTTCACACTTGAAAAATGGGAAGACATAAGCAAACAAGGAAGTCTGGAGAGTCTTTGGAAAGTGTGTAGTTTTTATTATCGCACTGATAATAATTGTGCGATAATAAAAACTACACACTTTCCAAAGACTCTCCAGACTTCCTTGTTTGCTTATGTTACTGAGTTGGAGATGGCTACTCCATTGGTCTGTGGAAGAGTCTGATAACCTGAAAATTACTGGAGGACCACTGAGAAAACCATTTTGTACTACATTATAAAAATGGGAAGACACCTGGTCCGGACGGTTTCTCAGCGGAATTCTATAAACTTCTATTACCAGACATTACTCCCATTTTATCTAAGCTATATAATGACACTTTGCAAGGCACTCCCCTCTGGCATGAAGCCAATGTGGCTAGAATAATATTGATCCCCAAAGAAGGCAGAGATCTAACTGATCCCTCCTCCTATAGACCGATATCACTGCTCGACCTTAAAATATTGACCAAGATAATGGCGGATAGATTACAGCAGATATTACCTTCCATACTTACCGAACATCAAGTAGGGTTCATCAGACATCGTCATCCAGTCCAGGCACTTAGAAAAATACTAACAGTGATTTACCATAGCAACCTGGAAAAGAGACAACACGGAATGTTAATAAACCTAGACGCGGATAAGGCTTTTGACAGGATATCACATGCACACTTACGTCGCTTACTTAAATTTCAGCATTTCGGCCTTCAAACCTTTAATTTATATAAAACATTATACTCCTCACCTACTACGTTCCTCACAGTCAACAACACTAACTCTGACAGATTTGTCATTGGCAGGGGCACCCGTCAGGGTTGCCCCCTCTCACCCCTTTTCTTTAACATTGCTATTGACCCATTATTATGACATATCTTGAAAGACCAACTGTTGTGTCCCACATGCATGTGTTATGATGTTCATCAGCTAAGTTTGCCTGTAGCTAGTTTGTTCCTCTCTCTTCCCTGTAGTTTGGTTCCGCCCAGGTAGCCACCCCTCCCATAGTCAGTATTCCTGCAGACAAGTATCTGTAAGCATGCACTGCATCTATTCTCTGTACCTGGTAAAGCTACTTCGTTTTGACCTATGGAATTTGTCACAAAGATTTACACTGCAAGATTAAACCTCTTCGAAATCTTCATCTGTGTCTTCCATTGAGTCGCCTATCTGTGGATACTGCCCTTATGTAAGTTATTGCCATTCCATTGGGACTTGGGATAGTCTAGGGATCAGTAATTACATAGCTACAGCAGCTGAAACAGAATAGTCAAAACGAATAGAAGACCATACAGTCACCACTGTGATATTCAGCAGCCTGAGAGCCCTGCTAGTCACACTACAGATCGCAGTACATTGCGAACAGCATATTACAGAACTTACACAGCATCTTAGTCAGAACTACTCCAGCTACACTGCAGTAATCTGTGAGGAGGCCAGTGAGAATATAAACTGTGTGTCTGCATTATAAACTGTGTATTCTGAATACTGCTCATCAGCCTGCACTGAGAAGCTAAAGAGAGGCAGCATTTCTCCCTGCAGAAAATCTCTCCTGTTCCCTCCTTCTGCAAACTGTTACTTTGTATCAACTCACACACAGCCAGCTCCCTGTAACCTGACACTCATGGCTGAACAAGTCTTCCCTCTGAGCCAAACACAAAACACTGAGGTTCAGCAAATGCCTGACAATCTGCTGCAAGAGGAAAATACAGATATACTGACAGAAGCAAGTGTCAGACCCAAACGTATAACTAAACTTTCTTGGAAATCCAAAGAAAACTTTGAAGTTACTATGGAAGAGTTCTCAGTTGATCTAACACACCTCTGGGAGAGGACTGTGCATTACATGTCTGAAGTCACACAGCCTAGCCAGAGAGTACTGCAACTAGAGGGCACTCTCTTACACTTCAAGTCTGCATATGAAAGCTACCAGAGGCTCTGCACTAAGTACATGTCATTCCTAAAGAGCACTAACACAGAAGAATCTTTAGAAGAACTAAAAAGGTTTGGATATCTGAACCAGGAGAGAAGTAAAAAGGTGTCTGAAACTAAAGCTAATGTAGAAGCAAGAATTACACAGCTGCAAGAAACTGCATCTCATCCCTCCACATCTACTAGACACACTAAGAGATCTTCAAGATCATCCCACTCAAGAAGTTCCACGCTTAGTGAACTTATAAAGGCTCGTGCAGAGGTAGAGGCTGCCAAGGTGCGAGCAGCCTTCGCAGACAAGAAAGCAGAAATGGAGGTAGAAGCTGCCTGCAAGAAAGCTGAAATTGAAGTCTTAGACAGAAAATGTGAGCAAGCTACAGCAGAAGCGAAATTAAGAGTTTTGGAACAAGCTGTTGGAAGTGATTTAGACAGTGTCAGTATGGCAAATTCAGAAGATCCCATGGAGCGCACTAAGAACTATGTCCTCAACCAGAACAGCAATTTCTCTGCCACTTCTGAGGCTCCTGCTGACACAGACACTCCTTTAAGACACCAGCCTTCTGAACATATTGTGACCACGCAAGACCCTAAACCCTCTGGTCCCTCTGCCCATCAAGATGGGCCCTCAAGCTGTACCTTGCCTCACAAGTCTCAGACTACTAAGTATCAGTCTGTCAACCCAGGGGTCAACATCCAAACCAAGCTACCATCACCTTTTCAGGTTACCAATATGCTTCCTGATTACAACATTTCTTCTGAATCACATCCTGCTATAGCAACGAACTTCCAACCTGTTCCTGACTTGAACCCTCATGCAAATCCATACTTTCCTAGGCCACCATGTGCCGATGTGTCAGATCTCGCTAGATACATGGTTCGCCGTGAGCTCACAAGCACTGGCCTCACAAGCTTCGATGACCACCCTGAAAATTATAGAGGATGGAAGTCTACCTTTAAGGCTGCTATAAATGATCTGGGAATACCTCCTGGTGAAGAATTTGACATGTTAATAAAGTGGCTAGGCCCCCAGTCAAGAGAACGTGTGAAGCGACTGAAGGCTGTTCATGTTGACAATCCGTCTGCAGGTCTACGTGCAGCTTGGGAACGCCTAGACCAGAGTTATGGTAGTCCAGAAGCTGTAGAAGATGCTCTGCTTAAAAGATTGAAAGACTTTCCCAAGATATCCGGTAAGGATAATCAGAAATTTCAGGAACTGAGTGATCTTTTGCTTGAACTACAGCTTGCTAAGGCAGATCCTCACCTCCCAGGCCTTAGCTATCTTGACACAGCCCATGGTGTGAATCCAATTGCGGCAAAACTGCCGTATGGAATACAGGAGAAGTGGGCAACCGTGGGTTCGAAGTACAAGAAAGAGAAACAAGTTTCTTTTCCACCATTTTTCTATTTCTGTGACTTTGTCAAGAACATTGCCGAAACCAAGAATGATCCAAGCTTCTTTTTCAATGAGTCAAACATCTCGAGTCCAAATTTCGCTAAAGACAAATTTGCTCTGAATAAACCCAGGAGTCATAGGGGCCCCATGTCAGTTAAAAAGACTAATGTGCTACCTGATCCTGTTGCTAACCCTGAAAAGAGCAAAGTAGAAAATACAGAAAGTCCCAATCGCCAATGCCCAATTCATAAGAAACCACATGCTCTTAAGAATTGCCACGGGTTCCGGAAAAAACCATTGCAAGAACGCAAAGAAATTTTAAAGAAACTTGGGATTTGCTTTAAGTGTTGTGCTTCAACAGAACATCTTGCAAAAGATTGTAAAGCTGGAATCAAATGTAAAGATTGTGGAAGCAATACCCATGTACAAGCACTCCATCCTCTTCAGCATACCTCTTCTTCTGCAGATTCTGATCCTGCCACAAATCATGGCGGGGAGAATGCAAATCAGACAGCAGACTCTACTTCAATTTTTTCTACATGCACTGAGGTTTGCGGAGAAGATCTTTGCGACAGGTCTTGTGCAAAAATATGCCTAGTCAGAGTGTATCCCAACGGACAGCCTGAAAGAGCCATGAAACTATATACAATTCTGGATGATCAGAGCAATCACTCACTTGCCAAGTCAGAATTCTTTGACTACTTCAGGGTTAAAGGAAATTCCCTACCATATACACTTGGCACATGTGGAGGTGTTACAGAAGTGTCCGGAAGAAGAGCTAATGGATTCATGATAGCTTCTCTTGATGGTACTATAGAACTGTCACTGCCTACCCTTGTTGAATGCGACCAGATTCCTTCCCACAGAGAAGAGATCCCTACTCCTGAAGCTGCCTTCCATCATGCACACTTAAGAGCTATAGCTGAACACATACCACCACTTGATAAAAATGCAGAAATTCTTCTTTTGCTCGGCAGAGACATTCTAAGGGTGCATAAAGCACGCCAGCAAATAAATGGTTCCCATGACGCTCCATATGCCCAGCGCCTTGATCTTGGTTGGGTTATCATTGGCAATGTGTGTGTAAACAGAACAAAAAGAGCTACCAACATTTCTTCTTGCAAAACTTACGTGCTACCTAATGGACGCGAAACTCTTTTCGAACCATGTCCTTATCATTACAGTGTAAAGGAGAGATTCAACAGCACCAGAGACTGGCAATCCATTACCAGTGTCCGTAAATCCACCTTTAATCACCAGGAGGATTGCATTGGTGACACAGTATTCATTTCAACTTGTAATGATGACAAACCAGCACTTGCCATTGAAGACAAAGAGTTTCTCAAGATCATGGATAAGGAATTTACTCAAAACCAAGAAAACAGTTGGGTAGCCCCTCTACCCTTTCGTACACCTAGAGAAAGACTGCCAAACAACCGTCAGCAGGCAGTTTCCAGATTTGCTTCATTGAAACGTTCCTTTGAGAGGAAACCAGAGATGAAGAAACATTTTGTATCCTTTATGCAGAAGGTTTTAGAAAATGATCACGCTGAACCTGCTCCATCATTAAAGAAGGGTGAAGAATGCTGGTATCTTCCATCCTTTGGTGTGTACCACCCCCGCAAACCTAGTCAAATTAGGGTAGTATTTGACTCGAGTGCTCAATATCAAGGAGTCAGTTTGAACAATGTTCTCCTTACCGGGCCTAACTTGAACAATAACCTTATAGGAGTGCTCATCCGATTCAGACAAGAGCCTATAGCAGTAATGGCCGACATCCAACAAATGTTTCACTGCTTCATCGTCCGTGAACAGGACAGAAACTACCTTAGGTTCCTATGGCATAGGAACAATGACTTGAATGACAAGGTTATAGACTACCGCATGAAAGTGCATGTATTCGGGAACAGTCCTTCACCTTCAGTAGCAATCTACGGGCTGAGAAGGACCGCCCAGGAAGGTGAACAAGAGTATGGAACTGATGCACGTCATTTTGTGGAGAAAAACTTCTATGTGGATGATGGACTTAAATCCCTTCCTACAGAGGAAGAAGCCATTGACCTTCTTCGAAGAGTTCAAGAAATGTTGTCTGTGGCCAACCTCAGGCTCCACAAGATCACTTCCAACAGCGACAAGGTAATGAAGGCCTTTGACAAAGATGACTGCGCCACTAACCTAAAGAATCTTGACTTAGGCTCTGAAGACATTCCCATGCAGCGCAGTCTCGGCTTGCTCTGGGATATCAAGCAAGATACATTCACCTTTCAAGTGCCAACCTGCGATAAGCCCTTCACCAAAAGGGGAGTTTTGTCAGTAGTCAACAGTATCTACGACCCATTGGGATTTGTAGCTCCAGTCACAATTAGAGGGAAGTTTCTGTTGAGGCAACTCACTTTGGAGAAGGTAGACTGGGATACTCCACTACCTGACAATAAGCTGAAAGCATGGAAAACATGGAAGAATTCCTTAAAGGCACTACAAAGTCTCCAAATCCCACGCTGCTACACATCCATCTCCCTAGCTTCTGCTAGAAGAAAGGAAATTCACATCTTTTCAGATGCATCTGTTGAGGCGATTGCAGCTGTAGCCTACCTTCGTCTTTCTGGACTTGATAATAGACCTGCTGTGGGATTTCTCCTTGGCAAAACTAAGCTAACACCAAAGTCCGGACACACTGTTCCAAGGCTTGAACTCTGTGCAGCTGTGTTAGCTGTAGAAATGGCAGAAACCATAAAGAGTGAAATGGACACTGTGATTGATTCCTTTGACTTCTACACTGACAGCAAGGTTGTGCTCGGGTACATACACAACCAAACCAGACGGTTCTACGTGTATGTCAGCAACAGAGTAGAACGTATCCGAAAGTTCTCCACACCACAACAATGGCACTACATTTCAACTGATCAGAACCCAGCAGACCATGGCACTAGAGCATTACCAGCACATGAACTTGCAAGGTCGAACTGGCTATTGCCCCCAGATTTCTTATGTGATCAATCTGAGTCCAGCCCTACTGATAATTTCAATTTAGTGGATTCCGAAGTTGACAAGGAAATCAGACCTGAAAGTGTCACTCTTTACACTACCATACATCAGAAGAAAACACTTGGATCACACCACTTCCAGCGATTCTCTACATGGTCATCTATAATCCGTGTCAAAGCAAGATCTGAGACTCCTGAAACTATTATCTCTTGGATTACAATTGTGAGTCAGCTGAGGTTTGACATATTGTGGCCTCTCTGACTTGAAGATGGGTTGTTCTTTGTTGTGTTACAAGAACTTCTGTCAAGAGAACCTGAGACTTCTTCAAGCACACATAATTGCTATGTTTATTGTTGTTTGTTTCATTTCCAGGTTTCCAAAGGACTAATTTGTTGAGCTATGAACTTAACATTAGACTAATGTTGCTATAATATTTGTGAAATCTAAAGATTTCATGCGGGGAGTGTTGTGTCCCACATGCATGTGTTATGATGTTCATCAGCTAAGTTTGCCTGTAGCTAGTTTGTTCCTCTCTCTTCCCTGTAGTTTGGTTCCGCCCAGGTAGCCACCCCTCCCATAGTCAGTATTCCTGCAGACAAGTATCTGTAAGCATGCACTGCATCTATTCTCTGTACCTGGTAAAGCTACTTCGTTTTGACCTATGGAATTTGTCACAAAGATTTACACTGCAAGATTAAACCTCTTCGAAATCTTCATCTGTGTCTTCCATTGAGTCGCCTATCTGTGGATACTGCCCTTATGTAAGTTATTGCCATTCCATTGGGACTTGGGATAGTCTAGGGATCAGTAATTACATAGCTACAGCAGCTGAAACAGAATACCAACGATTACAGGGGATACGAATTGGACAAATGAATCTTAAAGTTACAGCTTTTGCTGACAATATTCTGCTCTTTATCAATCGCCCGAAAACAGAAATTCCCATTCTTTTGGAAATTATACAGAGATTTGGTGCTATTGCAGGCTTTCGAATCAATCTAGACAAATCGGCGGCTCTTCAACTACACCACACAAAAAACACGGATTGGCCATCACACTTCCCTTTCAAGAAAACAAAACAAAGCATTAAATATTTGGGAATTAGACTTCCCTCTCACTACAAAGATATTTACTCCTTAAACATACGGAAGATAATTGACAATATACAACAGGACACTTTACAATGGAAGCATGTTAACCTATCTTTCCTGGGCAGAATACACTTTATCAAAATGATCTTATTCCCTAAACTCCTATACCCGTTACAGATGCTGCCTTATTATATCAAACCCACTGATCTGAAGCGACTACATCAAATTTTCCGATCCTTCATATGGAACAAAAAACGCCCACGTATCAGTCTTTTCAAGTTACAGCAACCCAAACATCTGGGGGGTCTTAATTTCCCTGACATTAAAGCCTATAATGAAGCAGCCCTTCTTCGTTACGCGGGAGACTGGATACTTAATAGAGATCTCTATACAACACTCTCCCTGGATCAATATCAATCGGATAATTGCTCCCTCAACCACTGGCTACACACACCTTTTCAGAACGTTCCACTTCGACTCAGAGATAACCCACTATTTCTGGACACTTACAAAGCCTGGCACTCGGTTAGGAAACGACATAATATCTCACCATATGTTTCCCCCTATTTGTCATGGATAGATAATGCCAATTTCTTATCAGGCATACGTAATCCAATTCTTTACCAATGGAGTGTAAAAGGCCTAAATAACATCCATGACTTACTCGATAACACCTATTCCTTACTCTCTTTAAATAAACTAACGGAAAAATTTCCATTTACGCATACACATATATACTTACGTTTACAGATCATCCATTTCGCAAATACAACATTACAACTTCTGACGCACAACGACAAAACTAACGCTTTCAACCACCTTTGGAAAAACAGAACTAGGAACCTCACTACCTCGCACATTTTCCAAACTATTAGATCATTGATTGATATAGATAGCGAAGATAAACCCAACTTTAGCTGGATTGCAGACATACCTAACATCACGGAATCGGACATTTTGAAACAGCTGCTTCCAGCAAGCAGGTATCAAGAAATGTCGCTGCAAATTCTACATAACTCGTACCTTACCCCAGCTAGATGATTTAAAATGGGCACTCTCTCCTCTGATAACTGTTTACGATGCCATTCCCCTGGAGCGAACTTATTACATACTATGTGGTCATGTTCCTTGATACAAGCTTTTTGGGAAGACGTCATCACATACGGTGCACAGATGATAGGGAAACCTCTCCAACCACACATTGAATGGGCTTTGTTCAGCAACACCACACCATTTACTCACCTTACCAAACCTGACAGACACTTATTGGGTAGACTGGCTGCGGGGGCCAGGAAAACTATTCTACAACACTGGTTAGGCACTACTCCCCCCCAATATCGTTGGTAAAACAGAAACTACACCACACTTTTCACATGGACTGGCTGGAAACCGTGACCAAGAAAGAACATAACACCCAAAAAATGTTCGCGATATGGTCAACCTACATCACACATCTCCCGCAACACATCAAATGTCTTACAATTTATACTTTCCGACACACGTCATGGTATGACATGGAATCCTTGACAAATCACCCCCTGATCGTGGAATCATCCCGATATCTTGCGACTCTGCAACACGATCAGTTACACCCAGATGCAGTGCCTCCCAGGAGTCATCAGATTAACAGATTATTGACCTCCTACCTGAACCCCCCCCATAGGATCCACTCCTCTAATCATGTCTTGTTCCTGAGCTGACTGTTTTGAAAATTGTTATGCTGTTTATTTTGATTTCGTAATCACTATATTGTCTGCTTGACGAATCCTTTCTTATTGTTTCCTGTGATTTTACTATGTCATTGTAATAAAAACAAGTTATTAAAAAAAAAAACACAAAAAAATGTAATTTAAAGGTGAACAACCCCTTTAAAATGGTATGCAGACTGAGACTAGTAATAAGACCACATTTATTAAAATTGACAGAAGAACTTTTCTCCGCTACTTATTTTTAGAAATAATTCTTTGTTCCCCTCAGTTTCCTTCTCCCTACTGCTACATATATATTTTATACTATCAGTCTTACAGCACAGTCCCAATTAGATGCTGAGCCAGTGTGCAATAGGAAAACTCCTTTGATGTCCACAGGTAAAACATTTTGGTGGAATTAATACTGAAATGCTGATGGTTACCTTATAATATAAATTGAGGTTGCAACACCTTATGATACTTTGGACATCTCTCTCTATGCACCTTAAAAGGAAACATGACTGTCACCAAATATTCTATGTACACAATGATGAGAAAAAAAGGAAATGCTTTAATATGCTTTCAGTTCCATGTTGCTGGTAATGAAACTTCGATAGACATTCAGCTTGGATATTATAAAGTATTATATTTTGATTATAAAATTTTATCTCTGGGCACACAAGAGTCACATCCGGTTTCATACTCAAGATTTGAAGATGTGGCACCATCTTGTGGAAGAAGTAATGAATGATAGTTCAAATTATTAATTGGTTTGTTACATTACAAAAATGGTAAATAATGTGCTTATTATAATGTTTATGATGATGTACTAAGTGCCTAGAGGCTACAGGTGTAAAGTACAGTCAGGCACGTGACTATACAGGAAGCAGATACTGCGATCACGCATAGAAATCCTGTAATTTTTCCAACTGAAAATTTGTGCATGCGCACCACATTGGGCGGAAGGAGGCAGGTGGTATTGCTGTGCATGCTGAACCCCTCCTAAATTTTTTTTGTCTGGGGGCTTGGTGACCACTACTAAGGCCACTGAGGCCACTGTGCTTCCTTTGCCCTACTGCACTAAGCTCTTCATTTTCAATTACTTTGTGTGTGCGGGGGGAGTTTGCATAAGTTTTTGTATATATATACACATATGTGTGAAAAAATATCCTGAATGGTGCTCTGATCCTCCCCTTTCCCATATTTCCGGTCTGCGACTCAGCCAGATATCTATAGGAGCCGCAGGCACTTTCTAACACAGGCTGGACCACTTGCTTCTCAGTGAGGAAGGGCGTGCAGACGTGGGTGGTGCTCTCAGCAATGTCATTTCTGCACTTATCAGTCACTCTCAGTCCTTCAGACAGCCCTTTGTCCCACCCCTGCCTTTGCAAGCTCTCCTCCCACACCACCCATCCTGACTGCATCCACTATAACTGCCAAACCTCTCCAGCACAACTACCATAGTAAGGATATGGCTGGGGGGTAGGCAGTTGTATAAAACAATCCATAGTACAAAGCAGAAGCCTTTTGTTCTTTTATTGGGACAATTTGCAGGGATGCAGGGAGTTTATGGAGCGGGCCGAGAACAGACAGACACACAGGCAGGAAGGTGGGAGGGAAGGGGTTTTGCCTGTTAATACATCGTTTAGTCTGTCAGTCAGTGCTGTTACCACTTCCTGTGAGAGATTGAAGAGGCACTCCCACCCTTCATTTCAGCCTAAACTCTGAAGTAGAAACTAGGGTTGCCACCTTTTCTGGAAAAAAACACCAGCCTTCTGACATATTTATCTTTTTCCCCTATTAATAACATTGGGATCAACCAGCATTTTTACTGGCCAGGCCAGTAAAATACCGTGCAGGTGGAAAGCCTAGAAGAAACATATCTCTATAGTTCTGATACAAGGACATTTGTAAGAGGTAAAATGTTTTAAAACTGTTTTGTTTTCTGCTTCATAACATATTTTGAGGAAGGATGAATCATATAACCGAAAATAAGTATTAGATGAAATGTCTCTTTTAATAAAAATCACATTATTAAAACTCGGATGAATTGAATCCACCAGAAACCTCAAACCAAATTCGATTATAATTTTTCTCCGGAAAAAACTTGAACGTCAGGAAGGCTGCAAACAACTCCAATTTGATCCCTGTACCTCTCCCGTTGACTTAAACAGCAATTCAGCAGGTTTTAGGTGTGAAGTAGTCGGATTTGAGTTCTTAAAGGGCGGGAGTATCATAAATCTCAAAAATCTAATTCGATTTACTACCCTCAAAGGTTTTAAATGCCAGGGGATTTCCTACCACATCAACTGAACTGAAGAAGCCACTCGGATGAGTGGTAAAACATGGTAAAAACTCTAGGATGTCCAGTTGCCTTTGATTAAATTGAATACTAGATACTGTTTAACAGGGATTGTTTCTTCATATAATACAATATAGTCAAGCTGCCCAACTCTGTCATCCCTGGTCTGATTCATTAACAAAATTAGCATGTAATTAAAGGAAAACTATACCCCCCGAACAATGTAGGTCTCTATAAAAAGATATTGAGTAAAACAGTTCATGTGTAAAACTCTGCTTCATGTAAATAAAGCATTTTCATAATAATATGTGCCATTGGGTAATCTTAAATAGAAAATTGCCATTTTAAAAATTACGGACCACCCCCTGGGATCGTAGGATTCAGGGTGCACACAAACAAACCACATGTTTGTCTTTTGCTTCCACACTTCTTCCTGTTACAGTTTTGATTTGTAGGATTTCTGGTCAGGTGATCTCTGAGGCAGCACAGAGACCATCATGAAATGGTGGTCCAAGGCAAGAGATGTATTTTACATATATATCTACACATGTATATTACATATATATATATATATATATATATATATAAGCAGTTGGTTAGATTCTTTAATGTGTCACTTAATTTGATATAAACTATCTGTTGCTTACGTATTCATTTTGGGGGTATAGTTTTCCTTTATTCTTTTTTAGAGGGACTACATTTACAAGACTACATTACAAGATTCCAAGCTTAAAATGGATAAATGGTTGCCCTTTTGATTGGACACCACTGGGATCACCTGACTGTAGGGAATGGCGGGAGCTACAACACGTAGCTAGCCACTGCTACTGTATAAACTATAACAAAGGGGAAAGTAGTGCATGCCACTAAACAAATATTAATTATGAGAAAAAAGGTTGTGGCTAGGGATGTAGCGAACGTCGGAAAAAAAGTTCGCGAACATATTCGCGAACTTGCGCAAAAATGCGAGCGGTTCGCGAACGGTTCGCGAACCCCATAGACTTCAATGGGAAGGCGAACTTTAACATCTAAAAAAGACATTTCTGGCCAGAAAAATGATTTTAAAGTTGTTTAAAGGGTGCAACGACCTGGACAGTGGCATGCCAGAGGGGGATCAAGGGCAAAAATGTATCTGAAAAATCTGCCTGTGTGTGCTTGGAAGAGATAGTGTAGGGGGAGAGCTGTTAGTGATTTCAGGGACAGATGATAGTAAGTTTGCTGGCTAGTAATCTGCTTGATACTGCTCTGTATTGGAACAAAAAAATAAATAAAAGCAGTCCTTACAAGGACTACTGTTATTGCAGCAGTCAGCAGATGAGATCAGAAGCAGGACAGCTGCCCACTGCAGCTACATACAGAGCACTGCAGTAGAAGGTAGATTACTAGCCAGCAAAGCTACCTAAGCTTAAATGTCCCTCAAACCCCTGCAGACTTCTGTCCCTCCAATAACAGAGCAGTATCAAAACGATTACTAGCCAGCAAACTTTCAACTGTCCCTGAAATCACTAACAGGCAGCAGCTCTCTCCCTACACTATCTCTTCAGCACACACAGGCAGAGTGAAAAAACGCTGCAGGGCTTCGGTTTTTATAGGGAAGGGGAGTGTTCCAGGGGAGAGCTTCCTGATTGGCTGCCATGTACCTGCTGGTCTGGGGTGAGAGGGCAAAAAAAAGCGCCAACAATGGCGAACCCAAAATGGCGAACGTCGCGCGACGTTCGCGAACTTCCGGCGAGCGCGAACACCCGATGTTCGCGCGAACAAGTTCGCCGGCGAACAGTTCGCGCCATCTCTAGTTGTGGCAACAAAATTCATTGATACAAAAAAGATAATACTAAACTGAGGTATTGTGAAAAGGTTTTTTAATTAAAAAATTACTCCTATTTTGTGATGGTTCCATACAACGTAGAGCAACGCAGTTACAACATAGAACAATCAAAGTCCTGAAACTCCTGTTCGACAAGTTTCGGTGTTTGTTTGTATTGACTTTTGGACAATTTAAGTTGTCTTCGAGATTTAGGAAACATTCTAGAAAAACATCCTCGACTTTTCTTTTTGGGAATAAACGGGGGTGTTATTTTCTTCTTTGAGAGGGCATCAAAGTCCAATTGCTTTAAAACAGAAAATAAATGGTAAAAATGTTATTATTCAATGCATAACAAATCTTTATTCACATGTATAAATCAGCAAACAGTTAGGGCATTGGCTCTGGCATTATTAATTGATTTTTAGAGTTCTCGCCAATGCCAAAAGATTCAATTTTTATTTTAAGAATGCAGTCAATTTGAAAAAACGTGAAAATATTATATGAGTCTGTTTAGACCCTATACCTCAAAGAAAGAACATTCCATGACTTCTTCGGCATCTCGATCACTTGCTCCAAGACGTTTTTTTGGGTCTTTTATCAGGAGCTATGAAAATATACATATATTGTTATACACAGATAAGTCTGTTACCTAAATTGAGTACACATTTACTAACACATGTGGGAAAGTCCCATGAAAAAGGTTATTACATGTCAACATGCACAACTTCAATGTTGAACTTGATTTTTTTGATAAACCTTTAAATATTTCATGGTAAAGTACTGATTTCATGCTGATAACTTACTCCTTCTATTATATTGATGGCTTTGTCATTGAGCATTACTGGATACGTTGGCTCATCTCTTTTAATTCGTTCATGTATTATTGCATTTGGCCCTGTGAATGGTGGCTGCAGAAGAAAGAATGTAAAAAATACAGTTACTAAAAAATGCAGTTACTTTAGAGTATTTCAAAAGTACAATTAATCTTTGTTTGAAGCTGATCAGTTGGTTATGATCCTGCTGCAGCATTTGTGTAATCAGACATAAAGGTAAAAGTAATAGTGACATACAATCCTTTAAAAAAAAAGGATAGTAAATGCTGCCCGTTATATGGGTTATTTGTGCCTTTTATTACACTACCCAAGTATGTACTTTCATATTTTAGGGTTTTCTGATTCAAATCATAATATGTATCATTATTATTTATCTAAAGAGAAAATCAGGTAAATATTGTGACATGTATGGAATATAAACAACAGGTGTGAAAATATTATTTAAATATGAGTTATTTGTTGTACTGGTCCTTTTTCAAGTCAAGGGACCTCTGTTTATATCTATATTCAGTGCAACATGATCAAAGCTCCCTTGTTAATTCTGTTAATAGATACTTACCACACTGAGAAGCATTTCATAAATCAGGATTCCCAATGCCCACCAATCCACAGATTTTGTGTGGCGATCACATTCAATAAGTTCAGGGGCCATATAGTAACGGGTTCCACAGATGGTCCAAGCTACGCCTCCATATATCTTAGCTTAAATTGAAAAAGAAAGAATGTTAATTGGACATCAGCATTCCATATCCTTACACTCCTTTAAAGGGCCTCTTTAGCTTTTATTTGTTTCGGTTTTAACACTGTATTTGTCTGATGAAAATATTAAAAGGTATATGTTTGTATATTTTCCTCTTATTTAATTTACTGGTTCAGCTTATAGTTTTAGTCCTGGTCTTGCTATAATTGTCTTATTCTAGTTGGCAA
This sequence comes from Xenopus petersii, assembly GCA_038501925.1. NCBI lineage: Eukaryota > Metazoa > Chordata > Amphibia > Anura > Pipidae > Xenopus > Xenopus petersii. The sequence continues at coordinate 42,872,522 of CM076684.1, read as the reverse complement.
AAAAAATATCACAACCTATCTTCTATGTTGCAATCTCATTAGAAGCAGCTAGTGAGGGTATGGCCTGATGAACTAGGCTAATGATTTGATGTCATTGGCAGTATGGTGAACCAGAAATACCCACATTGAAAACTAAATATATCGATGACTTATGTTGTTAATGGCCTATACACATATTTTCAAAACTTATTGCCCAAAAAATGTTTTTTTTACTTTCTCTTTGCATACAGCTGCTGCTCTGTAGGCCTCATAAATGATTGGGCTCAGGGAAGTTATATTTTCTTAACCCCCAACCCCTTACAAACAAATGTACATCTTACTTTTCTTCGAAATTCCAAAATCAGTGATCTTTAAGTATCCATCACTGGCTATGAGTATATTTTCTGGCTTTATGTCTCTGCAATAATGAAAACACAAGTAAATTCATACAAAAAGGGAAATATTTGGAGAAGGAAATATAATTATGGCATAATGGGCCAGATTCAATTCAGTGAGAAAAAGGTTTATCACGTGAAAAGTCTTGGACAAGATGAATTTGAGATTCAATTCAGAAAAACGTATCTAATGGTTTATCACATGAAAACTCTATTGAAATCTATGGGGGAAAAAACTGGAACTGGAATTGGAGAAAAGTTTTTTCTCCTAGAATTGAGTTCATGTGATAAACAAGGCGATAATCTTTTCTCATTGGATTGAATCGGGACCATTGTAGGAAAGGGTAAGCAATAATATTCAAGCCACATTATAAATATTTCATGAAAGGCAGGTGACCTAGTGACATGTTTCCTCACAAAAACAAAAACATGGCTAACCAAATGAATCAAATAAGATACATAAAGGTAGATTTGGCTCAAGGGTGAAATCCCTTCACGTACCTGTGAATAATGTTGTGTTTGTGTAGGAACTGCAACCCTAACACAATACAACCAGCATAAAATCTGCAAAGAAAGACAAAACTTGTATCAGTTCATTTATAAACATAGGCATTACAACAGTGGCTGCTTTAATTTACACATTAGTGAGCAAAAATCGTATTCATGATATATTCCCTAAAATGTAACTACAACTTACGCAGTTTTCTCTAGTGGAAAGGGACGTTCTAAATAATCTAACAAGTCTCCTCCAGCGCAATAGTCCATTACTAAGCAAAGGTGATGCTCTGTCTGAAATGAGGCAAATAAGCCAACAACGAAAGGGTTTTGCTTCCTTGTTGCTAATTCAAGAATATCCTTCTCTAGGTGAATTCTGAAAAATAAACAAATGTACAGGTGAATTTCTACTCCTTTGTTTAATATAGGCTTTCTATTTAGATGACCAAATTACATAGGGGCAGATTTATCAAGGGTCAAAGTGATTTCATGGGAATTTTCGAAGTAAAAAAATTCTAAATTCTAAGTAATTTTTTGGATACTTCAACCATCGAATAGGATACTACAACGTCGACTTCGAATTCGAAGTAAAATAGTTTGAATATTCGACCATTCGATAATCTAAGTACTGTCTCTTTAAAAAAAAACTACGACTTCAATACTTCGCCAAATTAAACCTGCCAAAGTGCTATGTTAGCCTATGGGGACCTTCTAGAGCAGTTTTTTGAAGTCGAAGAAAAATCGTACGATCGATGGATGAAATCCTTCGAATAGTTTGATTCGAAGGATTTCATCCATCGATCAAACTATTTTACTTTGACTGCAAAACAGTCAAATTCTGTGAAAAAAACGAATTTCGAAGTATTTATCACTTTGAAATTCAACCTATGATAAATCTGCCCCATAATGTCCAGTTCACATACAGTTGACTGAATCATAGTCAAGTTGGCCTGCATTATAAACAGACAACAAATAATGATGTTCACTTCCTTTTTACTCACCTATTAGCATCCCAAGCTGAAAATATGCCTTCCTTTTTTAAAGCCTTGATGGCAACGGTTTCTGTAGATTGCTTGTGTTTCGCTCGGTATACCTTAAGTGATAGAAAAAAAAATTCATTAAAATTCTCTCTCTCTCTCTATATATATATATTTGATTTTTTATTATATATAAATACTGAAATACTCACTTTCCCAAAGCCTCCTTTGCCTATTAAAGACTTTAGATCATAGTCCTCAATAGATGTCCAAGAGCTCTGTTGAACACTGAAAAAAAATTGAAATAGTTTAAACCTCCATTCAGCTTGATTAAGTGCAATGTAACCTATGTATTTAGCTATGTATGTAAACTATGAACATGAATGCAGTCTCCTAGGAAGCAAGCAGAGAAGTTTTAAATAGACTAGTGACCCCATGAGGCATATTTATCAAAAATGTAAATAAGAAAGCTTGCCAGAGTCTGCCAGGGGGAAATTCTGACACTCTCTATTCTGTCTTATGAGAGTTTTGGGCAAATGTATCAAATGGTGAACTCTCACTTTCAGACATTGTTAAATATACCCCATTGTTACTTAATAAATATAGTGATGAAACCAAGTACCAACCCCAAAATGTTCTGTGCAAAAAATATATTTTAATTATAAACACTGGAACACTTAGTAGTATCTTGAAAATTATACCAAAATCTTATCATACCTAATCTCCTCCTTTGCCTTATCTGGGACAAGGGGTGTTTCAACAATGGCCGAATCCAAGGGCTAGAGAAGGAATTGGGACACTGTTAGTTGAGTTGTTTAATGGCAATATATTCCACAAGTTTACGTGTGTTTTAATGTATTATAATATTCTGATACCTGTGTACCTGTGATACCTTGTAATATATAATTATTGGTAAAAAATCTCTGTTATACAACTGCCTGTTTAACATAACCCCAGGGCCGGGCCAGGCCGGTCAGGTGCCCCAGGCAACTTGGCCAGCCACATTGCCACTACCCCCCCTTGATTATGAGTGCGCCAGCGTGTAGCCATGTGCGCGCCTCTGCACAAACAAGCATGGACAGGGGCACATCCATAGACTGTGCCGTTTGGAGAGCAGAAATTGCTCAGCCAGACTAGAGGTAGGCAACAGTGAAGGTACATGCCTGGCACCACCCAAAGCTTTGCGCCCTAGGCATGTGTCTCTTCTGTATACTTAGTTCTGGCCCTGCGTAACACAAATCACACCCCTCTGTTTGAATGCATTCAACCATTCTGTTACAGATTATCTGAAATATATCTCAGAAAATAATTCTATAGTTATTTTATACTTACACATTGAAGACCACTATCTACATCAACATTTTCCGTTTTGCTCTCACAAATCTTCAGAGAGTCTGAAAAAAAACAAATGATCACCATGAGCTGCTTTTGTTCAATAAATAATTATTTTTAGCATTGGTCCAATAAGCAGAAACATACAGGAATGCAGGATTCCAGCATGAAGGAAATTTAGTTATGAGGCCATCTATTATGGAATAATATTTTTTTTTTCATTTTATGGTCAATACAAAACTAAAGACTTATTCTATACCTAGTGGGATTTCATATTGTGTTTCCCTAATACTTCTTCTCTCATTTGCCTGAACTACATTAGCAAACGAATCACTACTTTCAATTGCTTCTTCTTCTTCTCTGTTTCCTTCCGTAATCTTTTCTTTGTCGCTAACTGCTTCACTGCTATATTCTTTTTCATCCTCTAACTTTTCAATTTTCTCTTTCTCACTGTCTTCTTCATTTTCTAATTTCTCCTTGTCTGGTCCTTGAGACCTTACAGGAGTAGCTTCATTGCTACTTGAGACCTATAAAGATGAAAAAATGCATATGAAAAATATTGTAAAATGACTTGCTTACTTGCCCACACAAATGCATTCAAATCCTCCACTAAGGCGCTTTTACAAGGGGTATTTGTTCCAACACAAATCTCTCCCTCTAAAGGTTCCCTTTAAATCACCTGTATCTCAGAAAAGATGAATATATTATACTCACAGGCTGAAGAAAAATAGTCACAATGTAAACTGTAACTTTTGAATTCTTCTCTCTACAAATCTTTTGAGAATCTGAAAAAAAAAATCGATATTATATTAATTTACCGCTGGCATATTCATTAAAATGAGAAGTGGCTGTGAAGCAGGGTTTAGAAAAACAGGGTAGTAACTGCCACAAGACTAGAAACACTACAAATAACCCAGTGTAGCTAGTAAAATGGCATATGAAATGGAAGGCTTTTCCCACTTAAACTTGAAATATATGGCATTTGTGTACATACTGATATATTTCTGGGGTACACACATCTAATAATAGGTCACCCAAAACTTATAAAGACCCTTTTATAAATATGTGCAATGGTCTGTGAAGTGTAAGCACCGTTCCAGAGGTACAAAATACCCCAGAGCCACTTTCATAAGAATTCAGTTTACCTGCTAGCATGATTTTTTGACAGTAACAGGAAATTCACCCAATGCATGCCATGGCTTTTCTACTTGGTTTAAATAGTGCTCTAGCAAATATACAAAATCATATAGGCCCCTACGTTACCAAAGCGTTTTTCATTTAATTATTATATCCATTGAGTAATGGGGGAGTCCAGTATGAAGGACAATCAGTTATAAAGTCATAAAGAATGGGAAAATATGTTTGCATTTTAAGGTCAATACAAAACGTAAGAATTATTCATTGAAAACTGTACCTAGAGGGGTTTCTTCAATATCATTAACAGATGAATAGCTGCTTTCTGATTCAGTGCTTTCCTCTTCACTGTTCGTTGTTTGTTCAGTTTCTTTCTTTTCGCTTACTGCTTCCTCACTGTTTTCTTTTTCACTTTCTAAATTTTTACTTTTTTCTTTCTCATCTGCACAGATTGGATAAATGGAAAAAGGATATTATTTTATTGTTAGTCATAGGGTCTTTTGGCACATATCAGTGGCACGGGTCCTGTATATGGTTATGTATCAAATAAAACACTGTCCAGGTGAAAACCATACACGTTATTAGTAGTAGTTCAATCGGGGCAATGACATAAATAAGGAGCTCTTTCTAGAATAGCATAACCTGTATAAATCACTGTGTTGTTTTAAGTTCTATATGTGCTAAATTATCTTGGAAACTGACAGTCACTTCATTCTGATGTTTCATTTAAAGATGATTTCTTGATTGCACTGGATAGTGGTAAAAGGTGGCTATACTAATGTTATTGTAAAAATATTGGCTAACCTAAGGCAACAAATGCCAAAAGAAAAAAGATTTTTCACAAAAATTACCAGGAATAGTCTCCGGTTCTTGTTCTGGTATAAATTGAATCTCTTGAAGTCCAAATTCATCTACTTTATCAACATCCTGAAAAGATAAAGAATGTTTATGAAAAAACATGACATTTCAAGAATAAAGTTAATATATTGAGGATGCAGCCTCTCCATTCTATTTTTTCCCAATCTACCCTATTTTTTTTACTAACACAGGGAAGCGACATACAGGTGGATTCCCAAGCTTGGAATCTGTTTGCAGAATTGGGATTGGATAAACATATTCAAATCCACTGTCCAGTATCTTGTTGATATTCAACTGTAGGGGGCAAATTTACTTAAGGTCGAATATCGAGGGTTAATTAACCCTCGATATTCAACTGTCAAAGTTAAATCCTTCGACTTCGAATATCGAAGTCGAAGGCTTTAGCGTTATTCGTTCGATCAAACAATTAAATTGTTCGATTCGAAGGATTTTAATCCATCGATTGAACGATTTTTCTTCGACCTAAAAAAGCTAGCTAAGCCTATGGGGACCTTCCCCATAGGCTAACATTGACTTTGGTAGCTTTTATGTGGCGAACTAGGGGGTCAAAGTTTTTTCTTAAAGAGACAGTACTTCGACTATGGAATGGTCAAATAGTCGAACGATTTTTAGTTTGAATCGTTTGAGTCAAAGTCGTAGTCAAAGGTCGAAGTAGCCCATTCAATGGTCAAAGTAGCCAAAAAAAACATTCAAATTCGAAGTCTTTTTTATTCATTCCTTCACACTAAGTAAATGGGCCCCTAGATGTTGATTATCTGTGTTGCTAGTATGATGCATTTGTCATTAAGATTCTGGTATCAATATTTGTCTATGCATTCTTTAAATTTGTCAGCCCTCAGAAATGGGCAGATCAATTTAGAAAAGACTTATGTATAGCAAGAACAACTATTGTCGTTAATTATTAATGTATATACTTACATTAGTCTTATTATCCTCATTATCTATTGGTTCCTCTGATGGCTTGATAGATGCATTTACTATAGATGAAACAGCAGTATGGATTGGAAAGACTTGAAAATCTGCAAATGCAAAAAGGACAGTATCTCATTGTTAGTCATGGGGTCTTTTGACACATATCAGTGGCATTTGTCCTGCGTATCAAATAAAATACCATCCAGGTGAATACCATACATGTTATTAGTAGTTGCTCAACAATTAATTTGGTAAATCAGCAATGGCATAAATAAAGAGATCTGTCTGTAATAGCATAATCTTTATAAATGCCTGTGTTGTTTAAAGTGCTATGTGTGCTAAAATAAAAAAAAACTTCTTGCAAATTGTCTTGGAAACTGAGTAACAGTCACCTCATTCTGACATTGCGTTTAAACATTAATTTTTAATTTAGCTGTATAGTATTTAAATATGGATTTAGTAATGTTAATGTAAAAATATTGGCTAACCACAAGGCAATAAGTGTCCAAAGAAAACAGATATCTCACAAAAATTACCAGGAATATTCTCCGGTTCTTGTTCCCGTACAACTGAAAACTCTTCAATTTCAGAGTCTTTATCATCGTCCTGAAAAGATAAAGAATGTTGTTGAAAAAACATGAAATTTCAAGATTAACATGAAAATATTGAGGATGCAGCCTCTCCATTCCATTCTTTCCCTATCTCCTCAATTTTCATCTAACACAGGAAAGCCACAAGCAACAAGCAACTGGACTCCCAAGCATGTTATTTTGATTGGACGAGCTTGTGTAAATACTAAACTGATGATTTCCACCCAGAGCTTAGTCAGAGGGAGGAAAGATTTGTCTAATTCACATCACATACTTTATGTTTTTTAACTTGTTGAGGTAAATATTTAGCTGAGGAAGGATTTCTGTTCCCCTATATATATAGCTTAAAACAAAGCTACGGTAGAGACAAACATTATGGGCTTCCCAGTGCAGCCAATTCCTGTCATAATCACAACAAATGCTAGAAAAGGTATCAGTGAACTCACTTTTTTCTGTCTTCTGAAGACGTTGGTTATTGTTCGAAAAATTCTTCTAAACATTTTTCCTGTAATAAAAATATAACATTTTAGATAAAGCAAAGTGAGAGACTTTAAAACCTATTTATCTTTTAAAAATGTGAGATGTTCAAGAGGAATGTTCCATGACAGCAAAAGCAGAGTCTAATTAACTAACACAGCTCTGACAGTTAGAGGCCTATTTATCTAATCTAATTTTCATGGTTTCGAGGTTTTTGAAACAACGACTAAACTTACTTTCTCTAAAACCATGAATGTCATTATTAAAATCTATTAAAAAATCCAAATGGGAAAAGTTGCGAAAGACTTTTCCATATTATCGCACAAAAGACAGTACAGGTAACAAAACCACCCAAAAACCTCTAAAACCAAGAACAGTTGTAAAAGGGACACCTAGCATTGACTTCTGCATGCTTTAGACAGGTTTTAGTTGGAGAATTTTCCTATTTGAAACTGTTGCAGTTTTGTCAAATAATAAATACCGAAAACTTTTTTTCACAGATTTTTGCCGTGAAAAAGCCCAATAAGAAAAAGTCACGGCTTAATACATCAGCCCCTTAAAGGTTCTAAAATCAAATATATTCTATGCAACCCTTATAACAGTGTTACATCTCATAAAAAGAAATGCTTCTGTTTGGTGTCTAAGCAATATGAGCAATAGATGGTTCATGCATTAAGATGGAATTGCATTTCAATAAAAAAAAATGTTGCATAGAAAGCTTATTAGTACTAAGCTATTTCTGAAAGCTTTTTGGGCCACTGTTTGGCATGCTTTCAAGTATCCGCCACCTTCTGCATGAACTAAATTTTAAGATACAAAATTAAAGCTTAAATATATTTGATATAATGACAAACCGCATATAGAGGAAGATTGAAGTATTTTCAAGTTTGAAAGGGAAAAAATAACAAAAAAAATCACAAAAAATGTAATGTGACTGTTTTCCACTACTCCAGCAGTAGCATACTTGTCACAGAAAAAATAAACTACAAACTTCAAAAGTCACTTTGTTCCATTCACTTTTAGGGGCAGATTTATCAAGGGTCGAATTCCGAGGTGATGGGAGGTTTTTAACCCTTCAAATGCCACAGAATGTAGACTCTATGATGTTAAATAATTGATAAAGGTTGTTTGTATTTAAATATTGGTATCAGCATCCATTCCTTAATATCTATTTAAAAAGATATATACTTACGTATAAGTAATTGGTAATTCCTAAGATTAGATTGTAATGAAATAAATTGCTGATCGCAACTGATTGGCTGCTAGAAGCACCTCGGATCAGTAGCTGAACAGCAATGACAAAAGTGTGGCACGAACGCTATACTTGTTTACTTGGTTCATTATGACATCACTGGTTACCATGGAAACATGTTTGTTGGATTATCTCATAATAACTGAACTTCATTATGACATCACTGGTTGCCATGGCAACATGTTTGTTGGTATACCGCATAATAAGTGAACGTCTTTATGACATCATTGGTTGCCATGACAATATGCTTTGTGGGACCACCCACATTGCTCAAGATCTTCATATGAGCTTATAAACTTAAAACTTAGATTTCATCAACTTTATCAAGCCAAAGCACATATTTATTTAACAATCTCCACAAATGTATTATAATCAACAGAGCTCAACGCAAAATAGGATGAGAAGCAGTAAATTACATATGTTTTGTGAAATTTAGCTATCAAAAATGTACAAGATGATTCATGCATAAAACAGCCATTGTGAAATCAGCATCTTTTTTTTGATTACATTTCAGAGAAGAAAACCTTATTCAATAAAGCTGTATATAAATAGGTGGAATAGATATATGCAAAGGAAAGTTTGTTTGCACAAAAAAAAATTTTTTTTTGCATTTTGTTTGTTTGATTACATTCCTCTTTTAATTCCATACCAAAGTTACATGGCACAGTGGGTTCTCTGCATATACAGTGATTACACGGTGCTGCTAATAGTTATTATCATGGATGTCATTTATCAGTACCATACACACTCTTTCACCCAAAGGTGGTTCTCCAAACTTTTCACAGGTATAGGACCTATTATCCAGAATTATCCTGATAATGGATCTTTCTGTAATTTGGATCTGCATACCTTAAATCTAATAGAAAATCATGAATTAATTATATCTTAGATTGGATCAAGTACAAAGAACTGTTTTGTTATTAGAGAGAAAAGGGAAATTATTTTTAAAAATTTGGATTATTTAGATAAAACGGAGTCTATGGGGGACAGCCTTTCCATAATTAGGAATTTTCTGGATAATGGGTTTCTGGATAATGGATCCCATGATTATATATATATTTATATACATGGGATCCATTATCCAGAAACCCATTATCCATTATCCAATGTTTTTATTGTTAACACAGCATCATATCCGACGTTTCAGTCCCACTTGAGCTGTGTAGATAATAAAAAAACACTTTGTTCACTAGCAAAAAGAGTGTGCTGATCCTTCATGGCTCTATATATATATATATATATATATATATATATATATATATATATATATATATATATATATATATATATATCTATATATATTATATATATATATATATATTATATATATATATATATATATATATATATATATATATATATATATAAACGAAAGGAATGGACAGCACTCACTATGGATGCATAAATAATGTATTGATTATTGAAGATAAAAACCTCACATCACCATAAATGTGCACATATCAATCGGCGACGTTTCGAGCCATCTTGGCCCTTTCTCAAGCCATGTGTATCAATGGTATAAAGACATATTCTTTGTTCATAATGGCATTTAAAGTCCAGGAAAGGAAGTGACATACAAAGTATTTTCCATACACAATGCAGGGCTTCCACCCTATAACCTGAATAGAAATCAAAAATAATAGAAACAGCTTTAGTATACTTGTAACAGTTTTGACACACGGATATAGTAGCAATAAATATGACAGATTAGTTATAAAAACAAGTACAAATCATAGTCTTTGTTGAGACCATGTGGGTAAAGAGTGTTTAATCTATTGATCCACCACACCTCCCGTTGTTTCAATCTCAACTCCCGATCCCCTCCTATTTTAAGTGGGGGTACATTTTCTAGCACCATAAACCGCAATTGGTCACTTGTGTGACCAAACTCACAAAAATGTCTAGATAATGGCAATGTTAGATTGCCACAATTTATTGTTGATTTATGTTGGGAAATCCGTGACTTCACTTTCTGCACGGTTTCCCCAACATATAATTTGTTGCATCGACATACGATCACGTATACTACATACTGTGACAAGCAAGTGTGATAACTTCTAATCTGGAATGACTCTCCAGTGTTTGGATGTATGAAATTCTTGCCTCGGATTACATGTTTACATTGTACACAATTCAAACACTGGTACATACCCGTATTTTTAATTCCCAAAAAAGTATTACAACCGACATCTTGTTTAGATGTCTTGGTTTTAGACAGCACAGAACCGATTGTCTTACCCCTATTTATATCATGGGGGGCAAGGCAAACTCTCGTATTGTGGAATAAGCTCTACGTAGTATGCACCAGTGTTTGCGTATAATCATGCTAATCTTATTGCTCATAGGTCCATATTCACTCACAAAAGTGGTCCTTGGTTCCCTAGTTTTTCTTGTTTGTTTACTTTTCACTATATTCTCCGCTCTCTCTAGAACCTGTGGGGGATAACCTCTCTGTCTAAATTTGTTTCTCATCTGTCCAACTTGTACCTCCCTTACCGTGGGATTACTCACTACTCTTTGCACCCGCATCATCTGACTAATTGGTATTGACCGTTTAGTGTGTATCGGGTGATTGCTCTCAAAGTGTAATATCTGGTTACGATCAGTGGGCTTAGAGTATAGCCTAGTTTGTAGGCCATGGTCCCTATAGATAAGGACATCCAAAAAAGAAATTTCATTTGTATTAAACACATGTGAAAATTTAATGGACGGATGAAATTCGTTCAAGTTTACGTGGAACCGCGAGAGGGAATCAACGTCACCCCGCCATACTACAAATATATCATCGATATATCTCCACCAGGCCACAGCGTGGGTCCGGTAGAGATCATCGTGATATATGAACAGTTCTTCAAGCCAAACCATGAAGGTATTGGCGTATGACGGGGCGACATTTGATCCCATCGCGGTTCCACGTAACTGCAAATAGAAACTCTCCTGAAAAGTGAAATAGTTCATTCGCAATATGATTTCCAGAGCTTCAAGAAAGAACTCAATTTGTTTATTAGAATATTGTACACTTGCACGTAATAACCATTCACAGGCCCTTAACCCCTCATCATGGGGTATAGAGGTGTACAGACTGGACACATCAAATGTGGCCAGCATGATATCCTCATTATCCTGTATATTTAGACCATCCAGTCTTGCCAAGAAATGTCCACTATCCTTAACATAGGATTGTGTAGTGGTAACCAAAGGTCCAAGAATCCTGTCCAACAAGATCGCCAACGGGCAAAAAACAGAGTTAATGCCTGAAACAATTGGGCGACCAGGAGGATGGACAGGATCCTTATGGATCTTGGGTAATGTATATAAAGTCGGTATACGTGGAAAAGTGACAGTTAAATATGTTTTCAAACTCTCAGAAATCACATTGTTGTTTACTTTGGCAGTTAACATGTGTATAATTTTCTCTGATATCTCTGTGGTGGGGTCTCTATCAAGTTTCATATAAACAGCTTTATCTGCTAATTGACCCAAAATTTCCTCAATATAGTAGGTAGTATCCATGATCACAATCGCACCCCCCTTATCAGAGGGTTTGATTGTGATCGTGTTCTCATTAATCAAATTATCTAAGGCTTCTTTTTCCGCCTTGGTAACATTATGTATCACTCTAGGGATATCAGACCCCTGCTGATACAATGTTTCAAGATCTTGTTGTATGTTATTAATGTATGTTTCCACGGCACGGTAAGTTGTTGGTGGAACAAACCTACTTTTGCTGCGGAGACCAAACTTTTGTGGAGTGAGTAAGAAGGACTCATCCACATTAGTTGCTTGTATATCACCATTATCAATGTTAGAAAAATGTACCTTCAACCGTAAAGTCCGATAGAACCTGTATAAATCGATGTCCATTTGAAAACGATCCACTGGAGCCGATAAACAAAAGTTCAAACCTTTTCCCAATACAGTCACCTGTGCTTCACTGAGTTCGAAAGAGGATAAATTAAAGACTACTTGTTCCCTTTCTTCCCCTGTTTGTTCCTCGGGGGGAGTATTCTTTTTTTGTTGTTTGCGCCCGTGTTTCCTGCCACCTCTCCGTCTCCTCGGATGTCTAAAAAATGGCATGTGACTGGATCAGCCTCATCCCGTTGGTCCTCCATTCGTGCTGACCTCTCCATCTCCCATGGCACACTCGCACTTCTTGGCCCCTCTCTTTTCGTACCCTCCCAGTGATTCCAAGCATATACTCGTCCTCTCTCATAGTCAACCGTATCCCGGTCATACTTCTGTCTCTTTTGTTTTTCATTCTCTGATTTGTACTTATCGAGCTTAATCTGCATCTGCTCCTTAAGGTCAGCAAGTTCCTGTGCTGAACTGCCAACGGTCAGTTGTTCGTCAATCTTCTGTATTTCCGTGCGTACAGACTCGAGTTCCTTTGCAATAAAATCCACAGTTAAAGTCATAATATCAAAAGAACATTTGTTCAAGATTTGTGCAAACCTCAGTCGGAACTCCTCGTTCCCAGCAAACAACATGGGCCAGAGTGAGATCCGCAAACCACGAGGGATGCGCTTGTTAACAAAATACTCGGCCAGCGTCTCCGCGTGTAGCTCAAGATCAATGGCACGGCGGTTCAGTCCCTCAAGTTTTCTCTGTAGTTGAGATGAAACCGGGACGCGTAGAAACCCTGCCGATTGTGCAAACAAAGCCACAATCTCCTCTGCCTGAGCTTCAGTGTAACTAAACACCTGGCGATCCGACTGCTTGGGAGACGCCATATCTGCTTCCTTCTCACAGGACTGAATTCCTTAATTAACCTCTGCGGGTGCAGGTTACTCCCGGATACAAATAGATATATACACAAAGTTAGTAACAGCACTCACGCTGGATGAATCTGTCTGTGGTGCTCGTCCTTAGGGATACTCCGGTTAGCTTCCCATAGTATATAAAAACGAAAGGAATGGACAGCACTCACTATGGATGCATAAATAATGTATTGAAAGATAAAAACCTCACATCACCATAAATGTGCACATATCAATCGGCGACGTTTCGAGCCATCTTGGCCCTTTCTCAAGCCATGTGTATCAATGGTATAAAGACATATTCTTTGTTCATAATGGCATTTAAAGTCCAGGAAAGGAAGTGACATACAAAGTATTTTCCATACACAATGCAGGGCTTCCACCCTATAACCTGAATAGAAATCAAATATAATAGAAACAGCTTTAGTATACTTGTAACAGTTTTGACACACGGATATAGTAGCAATAAATATGACAGATTAGTTATAAAAACAAGTACAAATCATAGTCTTTGTTGAGACCATGTGGGTGAAGAGTGTTTAATCTATTGATCCACCACACCTCCCGTTGTTTCAATCTCAACTCCCGATCCCCTCCTATTTTAAGTGGGGGTACATTTTCTAGCACCATAAACTGCAATTGGTCACTTGTGTGACCAAACTCACAAAAATGTCTCGATAATGGCAATGTTAGATTGCCACAATTTATTGTTGATCCGTGTGTCAAAACTGTTACAGGTATACTAAAGCTGTTTCTATTATATTTGATTTCTATTCAGGTTATAGGGTGGAAGCCCTGCATTGTGTATGGAAAATACTTTGTATGTCACTTCCTTTCCTGGACTTTTTTTTTTTTTAAAAGTGTTTTTATTGGTTTTCTCACACACAAAAAACAAGACAGACATTGTCCCATAAAGGAAACAAAAATCATACATAGTCAGTAAAAAATAAAAAAGGAAGAACAATAAAGGAAATACAAAAGAGGGGAGAGGAAAGAAAGAAAGAGAGTCCAAGAGGGTGTGGAGTGTGGAGGGGGTGGACAGTAGACAAGACTAATATCTGGTGGAGCTAGCACAGACCATCCTTTCAAAACACATGGGGGCTATTAGTGTCAGAATTCAATACCCATAGCATCCAGACAGCTATAAATTTGTCCGTGCATCCTCTAGACATATATACTGCTTTATAGTAAGGGAGGGCTTTATTGACAAGGTCCTTCCAGTCCTCGAGTTTGGGTGCTTCACGCTTATTCCACCGAAGAACAATAATTTTCCTAGAATAGAACATTAGCAGCTGGAGCAAAGTCCGACAACCAATTGACCCCACATCTCCATCCATGCATCCTAACAGCGCTAGGCTGGGCCGAGGCACACATATCACATATCTGAGTCCATTACTTGCCCAAAATTTGTAATCCAGGTTAGCGAGAAAATGTGGGAGCATCTTATTACACCACAGCGGAGCATGGGGAGAGTGGTAGGTCAAACCAGCGGGAGTCACCAGTTTTTGAGCCAGCTGCCAGGCTCTGACGGTTGTGTTCATGGAGTGGGTAGCTTGTGGGTGTGCCTCCTGCCCTCTATAAGGCAAAAGCCTCAAGGCTTCCCTCGAGCCCAGTATCCCTGCTTCTAAAGTACAGGATGCATTAGTGCAATCAGATTCAAACCACCATCGCACCGTTACCAATAAAGCAGCCAAGTAGTACAAGTACAAATTCGGGACGGCAAGACCCCCAGCCTGAGTGGACCTGTGCAGTGTTGCCATACTTATTCTGGGAACCCGTTTGGCCCAAATAAAGGAGGATATAACTGAGTTCACTTGTTGAAAAAAGGATTTGGTAAGCCAGATAGGAGAATTTCTGAACATATAGAGAAATTTAGGAACATACTTCATTTTCAATAAGTTGATCCTACCGTATAGTGACAGTGGCAAAAATTCCCATTGGGCAAATTTGGCAACCATATCTGCAGTAATAGGGTCAACATTGACCGCCTTATAGCGGGTTATCTCCTGAGTAATCCAAATTCCCAGGTACAAAAAGGTGTCAACCCATTGTAACGGAGAATCCGGAGATAACTGTCTTTTGGCCGCCTGATACAGGGCAAACAATGTAGATTTATGCCAGTTCACACGAAGCCCAGAGTACTTCCCATTCTCAGTTATAATCCCCAATAGGACATCCAGGGCCGGGCCAGGGTTCTCAAGGTATATCAACATATCGTCAGCGTACAACGATATCTTTTCGGTCAGAGTACCAATTTTCAATCCCGTAATCCCAGCAGAGGTGCGGATTAGTTCTGCAAGCGGCTCAATCGCCAAACAACATAAAAAAGGAGAGAGGGGGCAGCCCTGCCTGGTACCCCTCCCCAAATTAAAACTGACCGAAAGCATAGAATTTGCCCTAATCTGAGCCACCGGTGAGTGGTACAGTGCCTGAATCCACCCCACATATCTAGGGCCAAAACCATATCGCTTCAAGGTTTGCCACAAAAAGGCCCATTCGACTGAGTCGAAGGCTTTCTCCGCATCTAATGCCACAATGGTTCGGGAGCCAGCATTGTCGTGCCGTACCTGTAGATGAGTGAGAAGCCTCCGAATGTTGATATCAGTCGCCCTAGAGGGAATGAAGCCAGTTTGATCCGAGTGGACTAAATCTTGCATAAATGGTTTAAGCCTGTTTGCCAACACTTTAGCTAAAATCTTGGCATCGCAGTTAATAAGCGATATAGGCCTATAAGAAGCACATTTCCGCGGATCTTTGCCTTTTTTTGGGATAATGGAAATATATGCACGGGACATGGACTCAGGAACTGCACCCCTCAGAGCAACATCATTAAATATCTCCGTGAGTGGCCCCACCACCAAAGAGAGATGGTGTTTGTAAAACTCACCCGGGAGGCCGTCAGGGCCAGGGGCCTTGCCTGTAGGTAGCGATTTAATTACCTCTCTACTTCCGACTGCGTTATGAGCGCATCTAACCGTTCTTGTGTAGCATCAGAGAGGTATGGCAGTGGGACGGCCCCCAGATAGTCAAGCAACTGTACGTCAGAACATGTCACCTTTGAGGAATAAAGTTCTTGATAAAACTGCCGAAATACATCTACAATGCACCGAGGTTGGGTTATCAACTCACCAGCATCATTTTCAATACATGGGATGGAAGCCGTATTACACTCGTCTCGCACCAGCATGGCCAAAAGCTTGCCAGCTTTGTCCCCCATTTCAAAAAGCCTATGCGATTGCTTCTGAATGTACGCCCTGGCCTGTTCGACATTGGCTAGTGCAAGTAAGCGAGAGGACTGCAACCAATCATTCCTATTCGCATCAGAGGGATCAGCTAAATATACCTGTTCTTTGGCAGCAGTGTCTGATTCCAAAGAGCCAATTGTGTTACCCAATTTCCTTTTCACCTGGCTGATGCCCGATATGTACACCCCCCCTTGCTGTTGCCTTAAACGCCTCCCAGACTACAAACGTATCGGCAGTGCCCGGGTTAAGCTGCCAGTATTGCACTAAAGCGGGTTGAACTACGGGTTCAGTGGCAGTGGTACCAATCCAGTGTGAGGGGAGCCTCCAAATCTTATCGATAGGTTCGGCCCGCAAGATCAATGTGAGCGTCAGGGGGGAATGATCCGATATGCCCCTGGGCAAGTAGTTCACTGAAGACAATTTTGCTAATATATCTGGGGATACAAAGGCCAGATCTATGCGGGAATGCGACTTATGTGTGGCCGAGTAACAGGAGAATTCCCTCGTATTCGGGTGTTTCCACCTCCACGCCTCAGTAAAGGCACTGCTATCCGCCCAGCTCTTTAGAGGCAGCTTACTGTAGTGCGAGCCAGTAGTCGTATCAATCGCTGGGTTTAAAACCGCATCTTTCCTGGACTTTAAATGCCATTATGAACAAAGAATATGTCTTTATACCATTGCTACACATGGCTTGAGAAAGGGCCAAGATGGCTCGAAACGTCGCCGATTGATATGTGCACATTTATGGTGATGTGAGGTTTTTATCTTTCAATACATTATTTATGCATCCATAGTGAGTGCTGTCCATTCCTTTCGTTTTTATATACTATGGGAAGCTAACCGGAGTATCCCTAAGGACGAGCACCACAGACAGATTCATCCAGCGTGAGTGCTGTTACTAACTTTGTGTATATATCTATATATATAGATATATACATGGGATCCATTATCCAGAAACCCATTATCCAGAAAATTCCTAATTATGGAAAGGCTGACTCCCATAGACTCCGTTTTATCTAAATAATCCAAATCCAGGTCCCACTTGAGCTGTGTTAATAATAAAAACACTTTGTTCACTAGCAAAAAGAGTGTGCTGATCCTTCATCGCTTTATGTTACAAATATTGGTCCTGTATATATATATATATATATATATATATATATATATATATATATATGTGTATATATATATATATATATATATATATATATATATATTGGACACACCACCCTTTTTTTCACTCAAAATGTGTTCCCCCCCCCAGATGCTGTTATCATCAGCCACATTTGCATCTGACACAGTTAATTCTATTGCATCATAATGTGTGTGGTCGCTTTTGCGTTTTGCCCCAGTGTCCAGCACACATTACTACATAGTGTAGTATGTTCATGCATCTACAGGCTACAGCCGACAATAAATCTCACATGAATCTTCTCTGTCTTATTGCTCACACGAGTGTAAAGGTTATCAAGCTAAATTTTGCACTAATCAGATTCAACAGGACAGCCAGAAGTAAACATTACCATGGGGAAGCATTAGAACATTTAATGCTGTTATACTAAGGAATCAAATATTTAATATTTTATTAAAACACTTCACTCAGACAGGTTGTGCAAAAACACGTCGGGATAAGTAACATTTTTTATGTAATAGAATTAAAGTTGCCACCTTTTCACTTTGGTTACTCTGGACAGGGGGTGGGCAGGTGATGCCAGGGGGTGGAAATGGTGAAATTGGAGACATAGTGGGGCAGGACTATAATGGTGATTGGCTTATCACTGCCTCATTCAAGGAGAGTCCTGTTCAGATTTCTTACTTTGGAAAATTAACAGGCAGTTTTTACTCAGACAGCCCTTATGGAAACAGGACTGTTCTAGTCAAAAACGAACCATGTTCACACCTGAAGATCACCTAGAACTGCTCTTTGTTTTTATGTTTCACAAACCAACTGCTATTTCTCCAATTCTATCATCTCTGCAGTGAGAGTTTTATTTCCCCATCATGGCAAAGGAGCCCAAATCAAAAATAGCATTCATGTTATTTAAATATTCTCTTTTTTAACTTTTCATACTAGGGCCCTTTTTATTAATTCACCACCAACTATAGGCTATGTTTAACCTAGTGTCATGTAATGTAAAAATTACTAAAATTTTATCCACACCTGACCCAAACCTCCAAACCCACTCCCAACCTGACTCGGTAATCCACCCGCCTCATTTCTTATGGAGCAGCCGTGCGCCTATCACACAGCTCTATGCTGTCATTGGTTACATAAGTTTCTTTAAAAGTAGCGTAAGTTTTTGCATGAGTTACGTATTTGTATGATCTTGCTGTGGGGCCCAATAAATAGTCAGTAGCAGTTCATATGAATAGTAAAAATAATTAATTCATGTGCTAAGTCAGTCAGTTCATTGGGGGTCAGTGTAATTTACCTTAAGTTTTTTAATTCATTGGTGGCCAGTGTCATTTTCCCCGCCTGCCCTTTTTTTGCTTGTTTTACAAGTTACCTACGTTTCTATGTGAGTTATGTTAAGTTCGTAGGCAAGGCAGGGCATTTTTGTAGAAGTTAAATACATTTCATAAATTTAACTTAACTTTATACATCAGTTTACATAACTTTCTTAATGAATCCAGGCCCCCTTCCAAAGCAGATTTCCCTGGGCCTGGCACAACGGTGCCTCCATTCTCCCCCTGTTCTCCACATTTGTGGTAATATTGGCTTGAACCTGCCCAGACTCCCAGTTTTGAGTTGATGTGAACATCATTAATCCAAAGTTCTTCATTCCAAGTATCATCAGGGGGGGCTTAGGCACAGGTTGGGCTTATATTAAAGATATTTATTTCTGCTTGGGACCTGAAATAGGACTCTTCTATAGAGTCCAGCTAAACATCACTCTCTAGCCAGGGTACCTACTTCATTTGGGTGCCTCTGTATGTTCTATTTAGCAGGGTCAGGGGATTAAAGGGGGTCACAGAGACTTACCCTTAATAGCATGGGAACTCAAGTTTGGTCATATCTCATCTGTTAAGATTTACTGTGTTAGGGTCAGTAGCGTAACTAGAGGGGGGCGAGCCCAGGTGTGTGACGCGCAGCTGGGCCCGGCCCCCCTCCGTACCGCCCGCATTTTTAGTAACGTGCGGGCTGTGTCCAACACTGTGACTGTTGAAATTATTTTTACAGACTCACAAATATTATCTGTATATGAAAGGACAAAGAAAGCTTTAGTACAATCACACAAATCATTGTGGGCACTTCTACTTTCATGCCTTCCAGGCACATAGCATCAGCATGGGTAGGGGGATAAGGCTAAAGATTGGTCATTTCATCCAGTAGACAGCACTCCCTTTTCAATAAAACCGTCTTTATTCTTTTTTGGACAGCAACATTATGCAACGTTTTGAGTGGCACTCCACTCTTTGTCAAGCATAAATCACCATGTTAGCACCTGAACTTAAATACCCTGAGGCACAGTGCCCCCTGGTGTTATCACACATTATAACATATAAATATGTATCACATTACTGTTACAAAAGTATCAAATCCTGGTTACAAAGTATCAATACATATTATATATATATATATATATATATATATATATATATATATACATGTTTTCCTGTTCTATTCAAATTCATTCTTTATATAATAGCAGATAGAACAACTTATCTGAGACATGTCCGTTACAGATTGTAACCCAATCAGGATAACGAATTTACAATGTCCACATAACCACTTATAAAGATAAAATCAACTTCCAATTAAAATTAATTTCAATAAAAATGGATTCAAGTCATAGTCATGGTTCAGACCGTTTGGGGTCAGTGTACCCAATCTCCTTATCCAATGAGCCTCCCTTCGTATTAATTCATTATCACGGTCTCCCCCACGTCTCTTTCTTGAGACTGTATCTAATATTTGAAAACAAAGTTCAGGCAGTCCAGACCTGACAGGAACAGACCAATAAAGGGTTCAATTCCTAATAATTTGTGAGCTGGGCATGTGCCTGGTCTCTACAGAGGTCAAGCCATGATTCTAAAAGATAATAACTTCAACTGGACACGAGGCCCGAATTTGTGGTGAGGCCACAAAGGCCCGGGCCTAGAGTGGTAAGACTGTGGGGGCGGCATGCCACATTCTAAACAGTGCTAATTGCCAGCGCTCCGGCTAGGGTTGCCACCTTTTCTTGCCAAAAATACCGGCCTTCCTATATATTTTTTTTCTATTACTGTAATAACATTGGCATCAACCATAATTTTTACCGGCTAGGCCGGTAAAATACCGGCCAGGTGGCAACCCTGGCTCAGGCGCTAAGACCCTGCAGCGTGATGCAGCCTCAGGGCGCCGCAGAAAGGAATCTGGCCTTGCTGCACACATACCAGTGCAATATTGCTATAATATACGAGCTGTTATTTTCAGTAGAGTTGTCTGCTTTTTATCAATAAAAACATTGCATGTAGAGTGCTTCCATTTTACTTCATTCTAAAGTTGTAGTTCAAATGTCAATGTTTTATTTGCAGCACACATCAGAAATGGAGGTGTTTTTCTCTAGCAGCCTATAACTGTCTCTTGGCTAAAACAGGTAAGAAGTTGTACTGTAAGCCAATAAACCAGTCAGTGGCAAGCCAGTTTGTCAGCTTTAAGAATTTTAAGTAAAGCAGACCATAGAGACTCGAACACAGGGCAAGTAAAGTGCAATTTTGACACGCCCGTGGGATGGCATATGGATCACTTCGGTCTACCTAAGTTTCCTCGTGAGGCAAGTACGGGCAACTTCGGAAAACATATCGATCCAAATGCCATCCCGCCGGCGCCATCCCGCCACATTCATGCCAGTGGAAAGGCATTTCAGGGAGATTAGTTGCCCAAAAAAGAGGAGATTAGTCACTGGGCGACTATTCTCCCAGGAATCTGCATGTGTGCCACCACCCTAAGTGATGTATGAGACAGGCAACATTCAGGTCTGCCCTTGTATAAAGAAGCACAATGCAGCAATTAGGGACCCTTAGCTTTGTATCACAATAGCACAGCAGATGTTGCAGCAGATACCCATTATAAAGCCTGCTTTTTTTACATGAAACTCTGTTAAAGGCACAAAGAGCTGTGGGTAAGCTATGCTTCCTGTATCCCAGCCTTGCTGTTGTATATGTGTGATGTACCAAGCATTGTCCCATATTGTCTGTGCCTGGGTCCAGCCCTCCCCCACTGAGCACCTCCCCCGGCCCTTTGTGGAGTTTTCTGGCATCATTAGCAGGACGCTTCCTAACAGAGGGAAGCTCAGTAGGGGAACGTGTTCACACTTGCCAGAGTATCTTGTGAGTGATTGCCCAAGGTCCCTTTTGTTTACTCCTCTTCTCGATTTCATAGCAAGTCTGTGTATTACTGGGAGTAGCTCAGTATGCAAGTACTAGTGGGATTACATGCTTGTCATTCAACAGCAGGTTCTTAGATGCCGCAGCAGGAGCCGGACTCTGGGACACCTCCAGTCACATTATACTGACCAGAAAGCATCCCCCTCCAGGTAATGTGAGTAACGAGACACTGTGCACAGGTTAAAATAGAATTAAGACTTTTATTTATAACTATATACATTCTGCCACATGGGAAAACATGTTCCCTGTGTGTTTGTACCCACACAAGTCAACTTTTAGCATACAAGTGTTCAAGACACAATGTATTCCATGTTTGAGACTGATCTGCTCCTGTGTGTAACATGTTACTGTGTATAACTGCACTGTATAGTAAGTGTATGTAAAAGATGCTTGTTATACATACAGACGCCCTTCATGCACACTTCATAACACTTTATGTTTGCGGGCAGTTTAGCATTGTTTGCCCATTATATTATTATTCCATTCACTCTCAAATTAATGATTAATCATTTTAATACCAATTACAAGTATGGGACCTGTTATGCTCAGAAGGCTCAGGATCTGTGGTAGCACAATCCACAGGTAAGTGAATAGTACAACTCCCTTTAATACATTTACTAAGAAGCATTCAACAAATGTACAACTCTTTTGGGGTGTCTGTCATTGGAGAACAATGAAGCCCAAAAATTCCGGATAATAGATCCTATAACTACTAGGGTACCAAACTTGGAGCAGGTGAGACATAAACTAGTCTAATGCATGTTCATGTTTGAGACTAGCCTCGTTGCTCCTAAATGCTCCATCAGTTTGTTAGTTCCATACTGTATCCACCCATGATGCTTTATATTAGATTGTGTATTTATCCCTGCACCCTGTAGATATACCCTCGCCCACCAGGATTAATAACAATACTTTTTGTATCAGTGAGTGAGATGTTGTATAAGCAATGCATTACACAATGGGTTAGCTGTGTGACCCTTTCTGGCTCAGTTGGGCTATTTAAGCTGCTTTTGTGTGGCATTTACACATCCCAAAAGCTAGCAAAAATTAATTTAAAAAGGTTCATCATAGATTTAGCAATGTAAATAGAGCCAGATGCATGATGGATTTACTACAGTGCTAAGAGCCTCTACATGGTGCAGGGTAAATACACAATCTAATATAAAGCATCATGGGTTGATAGAAGTGTGGAACGAATAAACTGATGGAGCATTAAGAAGCAATGAGGGTAGTCTTGATCACAAAATGCATTATACTAGTTTATTTCTCACCTGCTCCAAGTTTGGTACCCTAGTAGGTATAGGATCTATTTCACCCCAAAAGGGTTGTACATCACTTGGCTCATCTCTGCATGCTGAATGCCCTTACCTCTCTGCATACCTGTCGCAAGTTGATTTTTTTTCTAAATCCTTGCTGAAATATTTTCACAACTAATCCATCTGTTGCAAGATAGTATCCATAGTAAACTAGCTGTGTTTATGATTCTGCTCTGTGCAGAGTCTGAGTATAAGAGATGTTTGTTTAACATTCCTTAGGAATGCTGAGGACTAGAGAGGGTAAAGCGGAAGTTCACCTTTTAATTCATATTTAGTGTGTGATTGATTATTATTATAAGCATCTTTTCAATTAATCTTTTTTGTGTTTTATGTTTTTAAAATATTAGACATCTTATTATGGTCCTTTTTGACTGCAGGTAAAAATTCTGTTATTAGGGGGCCACTGATATTAGTAACTAAAAAGCTTACATTTTATTGCTATGGTAATTGAACCCTAGCAACCACATAACAGTTCATACTGCAATTCATGGAAATAATTTGGAAATTATAAAAACAGCAAGTGCAAATTGTCTTACTGTTCTGCTGTCTACACCATGCTAAAACCTATTCCCAAAGTGAGCAATCTCTTAAAGCAATGTGAGAACTCTGAATTCTCTATACACAATGCACATGGTACATTACAAGCACAGCATTATCACCATAGCTGTCTATTGCCCACACAGAAGACAACTCTGCTAAATAACAATTCTGTACAAGAATGTACAAGGACCATGACAAGAGTTTAACCCCAATACATTAAAGTTCACTTGATTCTTTACTGGTAATATCTTAATGATAGCTCCTCATTAAGCAAAGAGTAAACTACAAAATCCTTCTTTTCACTTTCAAAGCCATTCATTCCTCTGCCCTTCACTAATATCTCTTATCTCTGTTGTACTAGTATTACAGCTATTGGCATAAGATTGTAGCACAGGACAACTTTCTTCCACTGGCTTTCAGGAGAGTACCAATGCAATACAATTTCCAAAAATCATTATAGTACAGTACATGATGTGTTGCCTTTTTAATGCATTTCCTTTACAAAAACACCAGGGGACAAAATGCCTTTTGTGCTATAGCCATAACCTTAACAATTCTTAACAATGGTGCAAAACTGGTAACTTGAAATTCCACTTTCACTTGTTAAATATACCGCTTTGTGAACAAGGAAGAAAACATCAGTATACTCAAACTTCTAAGTAAAGGTGGTGACACACAGGCCATTGGCAGTTTATAGGCCCATGTAAGGGACCTGTCAACAGACCTGCCTGGCTGATATCTGACAATTCCCCAGATGCCTGAAAGAGATCCACTGGTAATAGATGCAGTAGCATAAGTAGTATCAAAATAATCATTGTTTATTAAATTTTTAGCTGATATCTTTAGGCCAGCAGCCAGCCCTACACACAAAAATATGCTCAACTAGCCAGGTCATCAAACAAGCAGCTCTTTCATGGATTAGGCCACCCAAGTAGTATGCCAAATTGTGCTAATCCAATTGTTTGCTCCATAGGTCAACATTTGCATCACATGAGAGGACTGTGCAAACCCACTGAACATGGACCACATCCACTCATTGTTATCATTGGCCAGGGGTATTTTTTACTCACCCAATCAATATTGAAATGAGTCATGATTGATACTGGGAAAGGATTGTTTTAGGCCCATGCACAAGACAATAGGCTGCTTTCTTAGAATGTTGGCTAATATATGGTGACTTTAGTTTTAATTTAAACAAGAAAGTTTTAATTGCCCAAAACATTACTGTATGGACTCATAAAGGCCCCATGGCATCACTAGGAATATTCCATTATTGTAAAAGTAACTTGAACGACAAACTTTTTTTTGCTATGCCTGTAAACTACAAGCCAACTTTGTTGCATAACTGCCAACAGCCCTAAGAGCCTCAAGAGGTTTGATCTAAGTGTACATGCAGCACCATTGCCAACACACAAGATATGGCGTGAATATTTACCAAGAATATTGCTAGGCTGCTAAGTAGGTCAAAAGTACTTCCTTTCGATAAATATAAAGAACATAGTGTGAGAAAACAAAGAGATTTGCTTTCCAGCCATAGATAAGTCATTGGCACCCACTGCGTTGGAAGTCCATCAGAAAGTCTTCCTATAAGATATTAATCTTCAATGTAAAATATAGTAATGGCGCTCACATGAAGTTTTTAACCATTTTATAATTCTGTCGTTAATATTGCTATTGCTTGTCAGTTTTCTTAGTAAGAAAAAAATCTCATAGGGAAGATAGGCCATAATTGAGTTTGACTGGACAAATGATTTGTTGAGCTGGTTATAAATAGAAGCTAATGCCAGCACATGGTCAGTTTGAAGCAAACTGATCAAAGATCTCTCCGTGTGTACAGTTCAACACAATGGGGCAGATTTATCAAGGGTCGAATTTTGAAGTAAAAAATACTTCGAAATTCGACCATCGAATTAAAATACTTTGACTTTTGATTTGGCCATCAAACGATCGAAGTAAAATCGTTCAATCGAACAATTAAATCGTTCAAATCGGAGAATTCGAACGGTTTTAGCGTACGATCTAACGATTTTACTTTGATGTGTAAAGACTTAGAAAAATGCATTAGAAGGTCCCCATAGGCTATCATAGCACTTCGGCAGGTTTAATTTGGCTAACTATTAACTATAACTAGTTTTTTAAAGAGACAATACTTCGATTATCGAATATTCGACTATTCAAACTATTTTACTTCGAATCGAATTAGAAGTAAATTCTAAGTCGTAGTATCCTATTTGATGGTCGAAGTATCCAAAAAATTACTTTGAATTTTGAATTTTTTTACTTCGAAAATCCCCTCTAATTCACTTCGACCCTTGATTAATCTGCCCCATTAATCTGTTCATATTCTGCTTGGAAGTAAGCACTGTTGGTAAATCTATTTGTCTAACAATCACATTTGAATAGATTTGCAGTCTTTAGTTACCAGTTTGTGTACCTGTTATCGAGAAAGCTCGAAATTACTGGCAGGCCATCCCCCATAGACTCAATTGTAATCAAGAAATTGTAATATTTAATTTTTTTCTCTGTAATAATTAAGAATTCACCGTATCCAGGGTTCGGTTCGGAATTCAGCCAAGATTCTGCCTTGATTCTGCAGGATTTGGCTGAATCCAAGTGTCCGAATCCAAAAAAAAAATCACATTTCGTCACACAAACAAGGAAGTAAAACAATTGTTCACTGCTTGGTTCTCTTTCCCTCTTTTTTCCCTTATTTACATATGCAAGTAAGGGTTCGGATCTGGTTTGGGATTCACCCAAATCTTTTACAAAGGATTTGGGAATCAGCCAAATCCTAAAATAGTGGATTGAGTGCATCCACCTTGTCAGGGGCGGATATAAATACCAGGCGCCCCTAGGCCTGCTGTCATTTGTCGCCCCTGTACCCTCCCTTTTATTCATGAAAATTTTCGAGCAAATGGGGATTGGTGCACGGGAAGTTTAAAAAACTATTGTATCTCTTGCGCATCCCCAGTGTTTCTGGACCAATGTGGGTGTGGTTGAGCAGCATGCCGCCCCCTAAAATCCTGCCGCCCTAGGCCCGGCCTTGGTGGCCTTTCCACAAATCTGGGCCTTCACCTTGTTCTTGATGGTAACTAAGCTGCATTAATCCATCCAACAGTTCATAAGAAAGGACAGTGTGTGTAATACGTGGAAACAGTTATTTGTTAAACTAATAATTATATCCTGATCCAGATCATTCCAGTTAAAATGAACAAAAAGCTTTCACTGATGAAGTGATTACATTGTTGCTTACTGTAGAACACTAATTACTGCTTTGATTCTATCTGATAGTAAAGGGTTCTAGAACTACAATGTGTTATTATATTTGACAGGGGTAATAAACAGTGACCCTTTAGCCCCAGATCGTCTTTATATACAAAGAAAAAGAACTAGAATTTTCCAGTATTCTGTGATGGAATTCTGTTTGTACAAGAAACCAACAACTGACTGGCCTTTTCTGTAAAAGATTTTTATGGCTTCTTGCTGCATTTGTATTGTGCCTATACAACAGCCAATTAAATCACTGAAACTGTAGTCTTCAGATATCGCTTTTTTCTTGTCTGAGCAAAAATGCCATTTATTCATAGTAATAAATGTTTTGTAGAGATGAATGCAAGCTCTCTGTGCTGAACAGAAAAAACAGGCATTTCACTAGACAACAATCCAGCCTTCCTATGTCTGTCATCTCTTTCCTATTAATAACATAGCATCAAGTACCAGTCTAGCTGATAACAGTAAAAATGCATGCAAAAATACAAATGAACACAGACTTTCCTATACTAAACCGTATACAATGTTTTCAGACACAGTTAAAGCACTGTCCTTTTTTTCTTTTACCAAATCATGATGTTTTATTGGTGTTTTCAAATGCTCACTACTTTTTGTTGGTTAAAATAGTACAGGTATGGAATTGGTTATTCCGAAACCCGTTATCCAGAAAGCTCTAAATTACGGAAAGGCTGTCTTCCATAGACTCCATTTTATCCAAATAATCTACATTTTTGAAAATGAAAAAAAAAATTTCCTTTTTCTCTGTAATAATAAACCAGTACCTGTACCTTGTACTTGATCCAAACTAAAATATAATTAATCCTTATAGGAAGCAAAACCAGCCTATTGGGTTTATTTAATGTTCACATGATTTTCTAGTAGATTTAAAGTATAAAGACCAAAATTAGAGAAAGATTCATTATCCAAAAAAATCCTGGTCCTGAGCATTCTGGATAACAGGTCCCCATACCTGTACATGTTTCCTTATTGAATACTGTATATACTCTACTAAAGTTATACACTGGTGTTTTTGATACATTTTGGGCTGTATGTTTTTATTTAAGCACATACGCTTATTGATTCAGTTTTATTAACTTTTATTCTCTTTGATTATACTTACTAGCATGTAGACCTGCATTTCAGTACAATCAAGTTCAGCATGTATTTCAGTAAAGGTATAAACAAACCTCCAGGTGTAAGGACCATAATAAATTTATTAAAATGAAACTGAAATCATTCACTCCATTCTCAGCTACCAACAGATGCACTCTTGCTTTTCCCATGACTAAAGGTGGCCATAGACGCACAGATAATATCGCACAAAACTAATTTTCACACGATATTCGGTGAGTGTATGGTGGTAAAAGAGCCGACCTATATCCACAGAAGACTTGGATATCGGTCAGCTCGTCGATCGGACTGGATAGAAAATTTTGATCAGGTGCTTTTGAAGGCACCCAAACATCGGCCATTGTTAGTGCTGAATCGTCAGAGACAGGTAGAATTCTATTGTTTCTACCTGTATACCTGATTATTCAGCTCTACACGTGTGTATTGAAACAAACAATCTTTCTTGGAAAGATCTTTTCCAACAAAGATCATAATTCTTACATCTATGACCATCTTAACACTGAACCAAAAAAAAAAGTTGCGGCCATCTGCACTGCTCTGTGGTTGTTTATTAGCCTCATAATAAATATTGATTTATTGATTTCAAATGTTTTTCTCAGATGAATGAAAGTCACTATAGTGAATTAGCCCTGGATTGCAGCAGTTGCCTAATTGAGCCCTATGTCTCCCATCCAGTTTCAAAGCAGACAATGTTGTCTGTATTTAATTGGAATTAAAAACGAATCCCTCGGAATTACTTATTAATGCCTTTGTAAATCTGTAAATGAATATGTGTGGTGCTAAAGGCCTGGCTTGGTCTTTTGTTTGTAAGGTATGCAGCAGCGGGTGGGAGGAATAACTCCTCAAGCCGAGTTGGCAAGGCAATGCTTGGAGCTGAGTGAGAATCTTCCTGACAAGTCATGCCCTGGCGTGAAGGAATGGAAATCGCTGCATTTGGCTGCCTGGAATGGGAATACAAAACTTGCAAAGCAATTGCTGCAACAGGGAGAGGCGATAGACTCCAGGTATGTCTCAATCTAAATCCAAAGGCTTTTCTTCTTGCCTTAAAGAAGTAATAAAAACCAACATGAAGCTTTTATGTTGATTTTCTTCATTTGGTTACTTGCATCAATACTGACTGAAACACCCTGGCTAAAAAAGCCTATAGAGATTGGGGCTATATCAGCCCCTCCAATTGTTCTGTTGACATCCAACCCCACCACCATCATGAATCCTCGAATGCAACCCAAGAGCAGGCAGTTTTACCTCCTAGTCTTTGTGGAATTTTCATGGGTGGTCAGAGGCAAATAAACCTAGTATCACTTAATGCAATGCCAAATTTCAGTGGTGTAATGGTCAATTGAGCAGTAAAAACATATCCTCTGGAGTAATAAATGGCATTACAGGTGATAGAAATGAACAAACCCTTTCCTGCACAGAGCCCTGACCTCTACCCAACTGAACCCCAAATTAACTGAAATGCTGACTGAGATTAATTGCCCAGTGTTGGTTCCCATCCGCAGTAAAATTCTTGTGGCTTATTGGCAAGACAATTCCGCAAACAATGTTCCAAAATCTAGTGGAAGAAGAGTAGGGATTGTTAAAGTGGCAAAGTGCTGGACAACTTTATAGTAATGCCCTTGTCCATATAGTGTAGGTATTACTATTTCATGCACTTGGTAGACATAAAGCAATGCCCTATGCTCCAGTGTGCTTGATGGGTTGATTTTAGCATTAAAAGTTACTATGCTTCCTACAATGTTTGGCTTAAAACAGAGAACAACATAAACTTGTTTTGGTTATCTTGTACATAGGTGTACACTTCCTTTTGTAATCCCTTTTTATTTATTGACAGCTTTAAGCATTTATTATAGATTGCCATCTCTAAATCTCACCTTGTCATAATTGCCATTTAAGACACAAAGTCTCTGCATAGTTTGGAGTTTATTTACCATGACTCCTGGCTGCTAAACTGACACAAAACCAACACAGGCACAAAACAAGTGCAAAAGATTCTTCAAAGCGGGAAAAAAAATGAATACTTTCTTTTTCAAAGGCATAGTAGTGTATTTACACACCAGCTTTTGTTTACATTGACTGTAATGTTAATAGGTGGCTATTTAGTGAATGCTTATTAAGTGAAAAACAGGTGTTATGAATTTGATTAAAGCCAGGGCAATATCTGCTAGGAGTTTGTATGTTCTCGGAGTGCTTTGGTGGGTTTCCTGTGGCTACTCTGGTTTCCTCCCAAACACCAAAAACATATTGTAGACTGCATTGTCCATCGTAAGTGAAATGTGAATGATAAAATAAGATCATGATATGATAAAATAGTCATACATCTAACATAACATCTGCCTTGTAGGGATGGCCTTGGCTGGACTCCTTTACACTGTGCCGCAACAAACGGCCATTTGTCCACTGTGAAGCTGCTGATTCAGCGTGGAGCATTACTCAGTTGTCAGGATAACTCAGGTTGCACACCTCTCCACCATGCAGCATGCAACGGGCATACTCATTTATCTGAACTCCTGCTGCAGCGCGGAGCAAATCCAAGCGCAACCAATAATGGGGGACTTACACCTCTTCATTTAGCAGCTGCTAACGGACACACACTCGTTACACAATTACTGCTCAAGCAAAACCTAGACCCTTGTATTGGTGACAACAACCAATGGAGCCCCTTACACTGGGCTACAGTGAGCAACCACTTTCATATTATTGAGCTGCTGAAAGAACATGGTGTCCCACTGGATCTCGAAGCTTCTGGGAATTTAGTGCCTTTACATATTGCTGCTGAGACGGGTAGAATGGAAGCTTTGGGCTATCTGCTGGATAACACAACGAATGTGAATGTGAAGGATCAGCTAGGAAGTACACCACTTGCAATAGCAGCTGGCAATGGCAACTTAGAGGTATGTACTCTGAGAAGAAGGTAATGAGTTCATGTGCAATATAGTGGGGGTTAATTATAAACACAGGCTAAATTTGCTCCTGAGAAGTAACCCACTGCAACCAATCAGATGTTTGCTATCATGGTTCTACCTGCAGCTGATTGAAAAATGCTACTCGCTGATTGGTTGCTATGGGTTGCTGCCCAGTCTTTTTAGCATGAGGAACCATAACTGCAAAGTTTTATTAACTTTGCATTCCTCTTAAAGGCCCACAATACACGTTTTTTTACATTTCCTTTTCTATTTATCTTATGGATATATTAAGCGGTGAATTTACAGTTATTCTCCTGTTGCCACCTTAGACTCAGTAAAAATTGTTACTTGGAAATATGGCCACTCCTGTTGTCATAAATCCCCCTAACTAGAAGACAAAAGGGCTAATAGTCTAGCTAGAGGCATAATTGGTATCCCTAGTCCCTTTTACCTCCCACACCCATGGACCCTGCACCCCTTGTTACCTCCCTCCCAGTCCTTACTGGGCCCTTTTGCAGCCATGAGCTCTTCTTCCCCTATAGTTGCATCAGTCCAGTAGTATGACCTGCTTTCTTTGGGGCCTGGTCAGCAGAATAGGGCACTAAATGTAACTCTCTATAGCAGAGACAACTGCTTAGGTTAGTGTTGTCTAATGGGTCAGTTATGACAAATACCACATATTTGGGGTCCAGAATACAATAAAATGATGATACTATAAAGATGAAGAACAATAATAAAGCCATACAAAGAAGCCAGTGCAGCTTTTTGGCAGGCAGTCAACCATATAATAAAGGGTCACATCTGAAACATAGTCCTCAAGGTACACAATTCTTAACCTTCAATTATCTACATTTTGTATAAAATATACAATATTATTATAACAGTGACAAATTTTGTCACCAGTTTAGAACATGTGGATATTTATGTTGCATTATTATGTGCTGAGATTGTCCATGTTTCCTCTCCTCTAGGTAGTCAGGCTGCTGTTGGAGAAGAATGCAGAGATTGATGAGCAGGACAAGCATGGCCGCACAGCTTTGCACAGGGCAGCGGGGGCAGGTCACCTTCACATAGTTAAATTGCTTGTTCAAAGTGGAGCTTGTCCAAACCAAAGGGACAGCTTAAAGTTAACTCCAGTTCAGAGAGCAGCAATGTATGGACACGGAGGTGTATCTGCCTATTTACAAGACACTGGGGGATTATTAGAGAATGGAAATGTCATGTGAAAATACACATACAGTGTTTATGTATGAAAAAAGCACCTTTAATGCTGCACAAGAAAAGCTACTGGCTGGAAAATGCTTGTTAAAGTAATTGAATCAGGTCATGAAAACCAGCCATGCACATTTCATATGATTATCAGTCAGTTTTTACTTTACATGGTTTGTATTCAAAGAGGTATTTTGCCCGAAACACCTATTTTATGATTTTTTTGATAAAGAATAATTATGCACAGTTCACATATCTGGGTTTGTGAACCAGTATGGGATATATGTGCATGTCTATGTGTCTGATAGCTCCAAATTACGGAAAGGCTGTCTCCCATAGACTCCATTTAAATCAAATAATCCAAATATTTTAAAGTGATTTCCTTTTTCTCTGTAATAATAAAACAGTACCTTGTACTTGAGCCAAACTAAGATATAATAATTGGAAACAAAAACATCCTATTGGGCTTATTTAATGTTTACATGATTTTTCAGTAGACTTAAGACATGAAGATCTAAATTATGGAAAGACCTCTTATCCGGAAACCCCCACAGTTCCCGAGCATTCTGGATAACAGATCCCATACCTTTATTGGCTTTTCACTGTTTGTATCACCTGCTGAGGTTATCTTTCTGCCAATATACATAGGTTGGTGCTATTGCCAGTGTAATCTGTTGGGATAGTGTTAAATTTAATATGCAATAGTCACTGTTCTGCCTGATCATTCTGATGGGTTCATTGTCATGCAGGTATAACATGTACTAAACCACAAATTTATCTGGTCTGGCTTTTTAGGGCAAAAACTTGAATTTTTTTGTGGAAAAAAAAAATTGACTTTTTCGAGATTTATTAAACCCTAATGCTGCAAAAAGCACAAATTCGAAAATCCGACATCTCAGACCTGTCAAGGTCATTTATAAGTCAATGGCAGATGTCCCTATCCTAAATGGAAGTTATCATGGTTTGCAATGGGTTTAGCCCGTTAATCCGATATTTTTGGGGTTTTTGGGCAAAACCCCAAAGAAATTGAGCGATTCGGGAAAAAAATTCTGAAAAATAGTACGATTCGGGTTTTGGCTCCATTTTATCAGTTTTTTCCCGATCCCATTTATTCAAGATATTTTATTTAAAGAAATAAGGCAAAATCAGAGATGGGAGTTTGGTGGAGCTTTTTTTTATTTAAATTATGAGATAAATTCAGATTTTAGCAAATAACCCCCTTGGTGTCGTTGTTAATAAAATGCTGGGGACATTATTTTACATGTATAATATAAAGGGACTGCTGTTACTCTAGTGTCAATATGACTAATCTGATGGTATAATCAGCTGTACATATCATTTCTTATCTGAATGTGGTTCTGGAGTCCTGAGATTGAATCTGATTTGGTCACCAAAGGACTACATGTTCTCCTCGACTTTTCTGGATTTCCATCAGGTTCCTTCCACCCTCCAAAAATATGAAGGCATATAATTGGTTCTTGATAAAAATTGACCGTATTATATTCTGTAAACATAGGGACATCATTATCAGACTGTAAGGGCCAACTGATGTGAATGGAGAACAATTTCTGTATTGTTGAATTATGTGAGAACTATAATAAAAATGACCACTAGATGGCTACTGCAGCTGCATTGATATAACTGTACACGGACTGCTGGGGACCTTTCTTCAGTGCTTTACATTTGGGGCTGAAGAATGCTCACAGAAAATAGCACAGCTTAGGACATCATTATTTATTTATAACTATATTGTGATGTCAAATCATTCTTATCAGCACCTCCCACAGCACAGCTTGCAATATTAAAGGGATTATTCACCATTAAGTTAACTTTTAGCATGTTATAGAAAGGCGAATTCTAAGCAACTTTTAAATTGGCCTTCATTTTTTTCTCTTTTATAGTTTTTGAATAATTTGCCTTCTTCTTCTGACTCTTTTCAGTTTTCAAATGGGGGAAACTGGCCCCATCTAAAAAAACAAATGGTCTGTAAGGCTACAAGTTTATTGTTATTGCTACTTTTGATTACTGGTCTTTCTATTCAGGCCCTCTCCTCTTCATATTCCAGTCTCTAATTCATGTCAATGCATTGTTGCTAGGGTAATTTGGACCCTAGCAACCAGATTGCTGAAATGGCAAACTGGAGAGCTGCTGAACAAAAAGCTAAATGAAATCCAACTGCAAATTGTCTCAGAATATCACTCCCTGCATCATAATGAAAGTTAATTCAAAGGTGAACAACCTCATTACTTCTACTAAATACAGACTTTGGGTAAAATAAAAGCACCTGCTATGGTCTAATAAATCCTTCTAAATACTTAAGCAAACAGCCCGCTAGGTAAATTCTGAATAAATGTAGAGAACCAGGTTGGGACAGGGCACTTTACTCCTGAAAATGTAACTGAGAGATGGGACACTACTAGAAGTCACCAAAGATCATATACTGTATCTCAAAGGAGGAAAATAAAATTATCCACTGCTTTTCTGAGGGGAACTCCACACTACTCCATTCACATATACAGAATTTTTAGTTCTCCATCTATAGGTGAAATTTGTTTTCACCCTTTGATAAATATGCCCCTAAGGAACTATAACACTACAATAGTTATGCTAAGATTATCAACAAATATTTTCGCTAAGAGGCACATACTTCCAGGT
This sequence comes from Xenopus petersii, assembly GCA_038501925.1. Taxonomy (NCBI): domain Eukaryota; kingdom Metazoa; phylum Chordata; class Amphibia; order Anura; family Pipidae; genus Xenopus; species Xenopus petersii. The sequence goes on along the minus strand of CM076684.1, from coordinate 42,837,701 downwards.
GGGAGTTGATTACTTTATATAGAAATAGGGCATGGGGAAAAGAGGTTGCATAATACTATTCATAATACTGAGTAGTCAGTATTTGAGTAAATACAGTGTGCTGTTATGAAAGTAGGACACAGAGATTTATTTTTATCTTATGCAAAAAAAGACCATGTGAGCTTACTGTATATTGGGAAGGCTTGGAATTAAACGCATTGGATCACAGAGCTACTTTAGGCAGTTGTGTGTGAGTACTGGGTGCAGCATAAGTACATTGATTTTTAAATGAAAAACAAAACAGTAGCTCCTTTGCTTTTATCTTCATTCCTGGCAGGTAAGATGTATATATTGGAATTGCTCTGCATAAAGGGTGAGTTATCTGCATATAATTTATCAGAAAGTTGTGTGTTTGTCACACTCGGTTCTTATAGTCTGTGCTATAGAAGGGAATGGGTCACTGGTTTGAATATTAAACGTAAATTAATTATCTTATATTCAAATACATACTTTTCAAATTGTGCTGAATCGACACTTAGAATAACACATTAAAATGATAAATGCAAGATTAAGTAATTAAGTGTTTTTAATGTTTTTAATATGAATTGTTTTAATCATGTGCATGCAGTGTATCTTATATGCAGTGTATGGAGTTATGGACAGGTACCACAACTTGTTCATGAACACTTAGGGGCAGATTTATTAAGGGTCAATTTGAAAATTACATTTTTTTTTGTGAGCAAAACTGTCAAATTTGACTAGGAAATTATCCAAACTCGATTTTAATAATTTAAAAAGTTTTAAAAATTCAAATTCGATTTTTGAGATTTATCATATTCTGGCCCTTTAAGAATTCAAATTCGACTATTCGCCAAACCTGCTGAATTACTGTTTAAGTAAAGAAAGTTATCACTCTGCAAATCAGGGAAATACAGTTGCCTGCTAATAACAGGTGCTTCGACCTCATCAAGGATGCTTTAAAGGAAACAAAAGGCTAAATTTAACCAAGTATCCCCCACCAGCACTCACCCCTCTCCCCAGCTGCAGCAAATATACCCCACAGACCTTGCTTGTAGTGATATTGTGGATATTTGACTAGTGGTCTTCTGCTCTCTGGCAGTGACTGAGCATATTCACTTGAGCAAATACTGTATGCTCCTGGTTTTTATTTGATCCAGAGAACAGAGAACCGGAAGTCAAGTGGACAGTCATGGCAATTGCCAACCCTGCTGCTGAACTGAGTTTTCACCCTGGGTAAATGCAGAGCCATCCTTCCTGTAGTGATTGGCATTTTCGGGCGCGAGCTACTGCACATGCGCCGAAAGTCACAATATTTCCGTCTTTTTTATCGAAAATGTTGTGACTTGCCCCGAAAGTCACAACATTTTGAAATTGCTCATTAATTGGGGCCCCCTGCAGGCGCAGGGTCAACTTCCTCTGCAGTTACTCCCCTGTGCATAACCTTTCATTTATCAATATTGACCCTCATTTGCCAATTTGATGCCCAGATCTCCAGTTTATTCAAACTTTTTTTAAAAAAAACAATCCAGTATCTTATCTTGTAATATCTCCTCCAAAGGATTTCCTATCTCTAGTGTCGGACTAACAGGCTTATAGTTACCTGGGTGCGAATGGGGTCCCAGTGGCTGAGCATTAGCAACTTGGTACAATCCCATAAAGTAGTCTGGAACCCAGAGTGGGTGGTTCATTCATTGGAAAACCGTCATACATATGCAAGTTTGGACAGGGAAAAATAGAGAACAAAATTGGAACAGGTTTAGAGAAGATTTATGTGCCCTTTATTTAGCAGGGAGACTGAGCCATAATTCTCAGCATCCCACTGGTGACAATGCGGGGGCTGCTGTAATTTGCCATAGAAAGCAGGGGTGTAACTATGGTTGCCACCCAGCCGGTATTTTACTGGCCTAGCCGGTAAAACACCTGCCAGGGCGGGGGGCGGTATTACAAATTTACCGGCAATGTAGCTGCCGTTAATTTGCAATACCTTTAACAAAAGCCCTTGCCCTCCGGTGGAAACGTACCTTATCTTGGCACAACCCCCCTATGTCTCCACCCCTTTTTGCATCACAGCCCGCCCCTTTAGTTCCCGCCACCCACCATTGGCCGGTAACATTTTTTTTAAAAAGGGTGGCAACTCTAGGTGTAACTAGAGGAAGCAGACCCTATGCCTGCAGGGGACCCAGGAAGTATAGGGGCCCCATGAGGCCCTAATTATATACAATTGTAATAAATATTGGTAGAACAGGTCAACTTCTAATCATTTTGAGGGCCTGAAAAATTATTTGCTGTGGGGCCCAGTACTATCTACTTACTCCACTGATAGACAGTCACTATTTATTGGGCTGGTGGGGGCTGCTTGGGCCTCTGCACTTAGAATGCCAGGGCCTATTATTGTGCATCCCAGTCCGGCTCAGGAGAAACCATTCCCCCCCCCTTCAAGTCGTCTACTTTCATAAGCTCACTTAGTGCACGAAAGGCAACTCCGTATCATTGCAGAGACGATGATCAATGAATGGATTTACCTGATCTCGCTCTCACTACACATCAAGTTCACTTTATCACTACTCTACTAAATAGCAAAGAAATCACCCCATCAGTGTCTTTGCTGGATTGGTAGCAACTAGTTCCTGTCCCTTGGAAAGGACCGTCCCTCTAGTGGATAGGAAATAGATGGTTCATATGGCAGTGAGCTAGTTTCTATCCCTAGAAAGGACCTAATGCCTCTAGTGGTGAGGTACCAGGAAAGTATAGGAATTAATCCACTCTATAATGACAAAGCTAAATGCCATCCTTCTCTAACAGTACAGGGACCATCTGTATTAGGCAAAAACCTGACAGGTCCAGTAAAGGGATAGAAACTAGCAGTAACTAGAGTCTTCCGGGGCACAGCGTAGGATGTGCACCCAGCCCCTCCCCCACCCCTCTAGGTGTGTGGATTACTTACCACCGCGATTTTTGGCGGGACTACCGCACTGCAGCGCAATCTACGATGGGCCACGAGGAGGAGTGGGCCCTGGTGCAATTGCAACCCCCACTCCCCCAGTAGTTATGCCACTGGAAACTAGACAGTTCATATAAGAACAAGCTAATTCCTATCCTGTCTAAGGACCTTACAGGAACCATCTGTATTGGGTAAATACCTGAAAGGTCCAGTAAAGGGATAGAAACTAGCCAGTTTGTATAAGAACAAACTAATTCCTATACTATCTAAAGACCTTCTATAACAGTACAGAAACCATCTGTATTAGGCAATTACCTGACAGGTCCAGTAAAGGGATAGAAACTAGTCAGTTCATATAAGAACAAGCTAATTCCTATCCTGTCTAAGGACCTTCTCTAACAGTACAGGAACCATCTGTATTGGGTAAATACCTGACAGGTCCAGTAAAGTCATAGAAACTAGGGTAATTCTAGGTAATTCCTATCCTGTCTAAGGACCTTCTCTAACAGAGCCATTGACATACATCTTAGGACTGCTCCTAGGTACCAGGGTTTAGCAGTCTACTAAAAATATCCAATTCCAGGTTCCCTCTGCCCAGTTATGACCTAAGTTTATTGGTCCATACAAGATCCTTGAAATTCTAAGTCTGTCACCCTCCCCCCCTGTACCTTACCTGGACAAAGGTGATTAGTGGAAGCCATTAGTCTGGCTATTTCATTTTTACACGATTTTCTAGTAGACTTAAGGTACGAAGATCCAAATTACAGAAAGATCCATTATTCGGAAAATCGCAGGTCCCGAACATTCTGGATATCAGGTCCCATACCTGTGCTATCAACTAAGGCTGACTTTGACAAGTGTAACATTGTGCAGGGTCTATTTCAAGCCAAGTAGGTAAAATTACCTTTAAACCTCTAAAAATTAACTGAAAAAGGTAATTGTATTTATCATTTTATTGAAAAATAAACATGTAGCAGGATCAGACAACAAATCTTTGACACAGTAGCATGGTATAATATAGTGTAGTAAGTTAGGCTGAAAAAAGACACACGTCCATCAAGTTCAACCTTTTAAGTCTATATATAACCTGCCTAACTGCCAGTTGATCCAGAGGAAGGCAAAAAAAAAACCTTTTGATCAAAGCCTTTCAATTTGCCTCAGAGGGGAAAAAAACTCCTTCCTGACTCCAAAATCGGACTAGTCCCTGGATCAACTTGTACTATGAGCTATCTTCCATAACCCTGGATTCCCTCACTTGCTAAAAAGCCATCCAACCCCTTCTTAAAGCTATCTAATGTATCAGCCTGTACCACTGATTCAGGGAGAGAATTCCACATCTTCACAGCTCTCATTGTAAAAAAACCCTTCTGAATGTTTAGCTGGAACCTCTTTCTTCTGTCAGCTGGAAAGACCTACTTGTAAATAAAGCATTACAGAGACTATTATATGATCCCCTTATATATTTATACAGTACATAGTACATAATATCACCCCTTAAAGTGATACTGACAAAGTTCCTATATAAATCATAGGAACGTGTCAGTATCAAGTAGTTGCTGCACCCGGAATAGTTCCCCTCAAAGCAGACAACCCTCTGACACTACTAATGGATCTTCTGCCTTGCTTCCGTGATGCTGTGCTGGGGCGGAGCGATCCTTCCATAGGCTGAAGTTCTGTTTTCACTTGTAATTAGCCTATGGAAGGATTGTGCCGCCCCCAGACCATTGTCATTGAAACAGCACAGAAGATCTTTTAGCAGTGTCAAAGTCGGGTCAACACAGGTTCGCGGGGCTGGCGGTGGCTTTGAGGGGAACTATTGCAGGTGCAGCTCCTGATACTGACATGTTCCTATGATTTTGAAAGGATTGTGTCAGTATCGATTTAAAGGAAAACTATACCCCCAAAATGAACACTTAAGCAACAGATAGTTCATATCATATTAAGTGGCATATTAAAGAATCTCACCAAACTGGAATATATATTTAAGTAAATATTGCCCTTTTACATCTCTTGCCTTGAGCCACCATTTCGTGATGGTCTCTGTGCTGCCTCAGAGATCACCTGACCAGAAATACTTCAGCTTTAACTGTAACAGGAAGAAGTGTGGAAGCAAAAGACACAACTCTGTCTGTTAATTGGCTCATGTGACCTAACATACAGTACAGTGAATCCTACGATCCCAGGGGGCGGCCCTTATTTTTTAAAATGGCAATTTTCTATTTATGATTACCCAATGGCACATACTACTAGAAAAGTATATTATTATGAAAATGGTTTATTTACATGAAGCAGGATTTTACATATGAGCTGTTTTATGCAATATCTTTTTATAGAGACCTACATTGTTTTGGGGGTATAGTTTTCCTTTAAGTGCCTCTTCTCCAGTGTGAACACCCCCATCTTGGCCAGTCTTACCTCATAGCTAAGATTTTCCATACCTTTTATCAGCTTAGTTGACCTTCTCTGTACCCTCTCTAATTCAATAAATGTCCTGTTTGAGTGATGGAGACCAAAACTGTATGGCATATTGTAGATGGGGCCTTACCAGTGCTCTATACAGTGGAAGAACGACCCCCTCCTCCAGTGAATCGATGCCCCTTTTAATACAGCTCAATACCTTAATTGCCCTTGATGCTGCTGACTTGCATTGTTTGCTACAGCCAAGTTTATTATATAAAAAGACACCAAGCACCGTCTCCATTATGGATTTGCCTAGTGCAGTCCCATAAAAAGCAATTAAATTTGTCTTACATTATGTTTCCTTCACAAAGCCATGCTGATTGCTGCTAATAATGCCATTCACTAGGACATTTTGAACATGATCCCTTAACAAGCCTTCAAATAACCTTCATCTTTTTACCATTTTATCTTTCTGGATAACGGATTTCACGATAATGGATCCCACACCTGAATACATTTTTCTCTGCCTAATGAAAATTTAAAAGGTATCGTAAGGTTTGCTTGAAGGCACTTTCTCTGATGGCTTATTTTGAGATTATCTCTGATGCCAACTAATGGCTACAATAGTTTTTAAAATTCCATGTGCACCAATCACCAGTACTCCAGACCCGATGCTGAAAATTTTTGCATGTTCACAAAGGAAGGGGAGGGGATGGGGGTGATGAGCGGCAGTAGGCCCAGGGGCACCTGCATTATAAATCCAGCCCTGGCAGTTCATACTGTGCTACATACAGTGACACAATGCTGGTGCCCCTCCAGCAATTTGCATTAGGTGTGAACAGTGTGGGCACTTTCAGTCTGAGATGTGAACAGTAAAGGGCTTTAAGAGTGTGAACAATAGAGGGGTTAGAGGTGTGAACTATGCAGGATTCTGAATTTGAAGTGTAATCTATGCAGCAACCAGTTAATCTCTGTACTGATACATTTTAAATCTTGCACCTGGTACGCAGGTTTTAAATGATGTATTATGGATAAAAAAGTGTTGGAACAGAAATAATGTTTCTCGTGCTAGGGGTGATGTTATCAGTTCAGATACACAGCAGCCCTAATGCAGTAAAGGCCCATGTTTCCTTGTGAAGCTCCATATGTCTTATCTTGACCAGCCGTTTCCTTGGTGCCCCGCGAGCTCCACATTCTTCACTTGTACAGGGCCGCTGGTGCTGTCTGGGAAACGTGTCAATCGTGTGCATGAAGGCTTATGTCTTGAGTTGTGAACGGGTCAGAGTCTACTTTCTAGTCTTAAAATATAATAACATGTATTGAATATGTTTACTGAAACTCCGTTTCTGCATTTTATGTATTTCAGAGCTTGGAGGACCATCACCTGGAGGTAGTATCCTTCTTTCATGAGAACAGTTTTCATGGACTAATTTCTCATGACTCTGAGTAAACCCTCTGTAACATCCCTTCATACTACAGCTCCCATGCCCTCAAACTCAGTTGGAATGGGAAGAATTTGACCACCAATCAGTTTCTAATGCAGGAAGTTGCCAAGCAGTCTCGCCTAAAAGATGAGCCACTTTCCAATTTTTGCAGCTCTCTTAGATAAGTAGATGAAGTAGCAGCAGTGTGAAGAACACGTCTGGTAGTGCCCTAGACCACAAGCTTCCAATTTAAGTCAGTGGGGAAATTGCAACAAATTCTTCAGCCTTTCGATTAGCCTAAATAATGAAATATATCCTATACACATACTAGCCTCTTTTATTGGAACAGTCATTGATGTGTACTCTCTTTATGGAGCCAGCATTTTGCCGCTACAAATTGCCACCCCCAACCAATTCATTTCTGTAGAAATTGCTTGTGCCTGTAAATACATTATTGCATTAGCTAGCACTTGCAAGCTGTTCCCATAAGAATTGACAAACATTTTGCTCAACAAAACCTTTGGTGTTCCATTATACTTATAGGAGGGAAAAGATATCATGTTATCTCACGTTCTCCACAAAGTGCACACATACATTCACTTTATCCTTTCCCTTCAGTTTTCTTAGTCTATAATTTGCCTTCATCTCCCATGTGCAGCTAAGTTTTAACCATATCCTGTCCTTTGTAGTAACTCTTTCCACAATAACTTCTCCCCACTTATTGAAATACAGTTTGCAAATAAATGTAGCTGCAGCCTACAAGTGTTTACCAGCCCTGACAAGTCTCTATAGTAAAGACACTGGGATGACAGAACTTATCTTTAAAGGAACAGTAACACCAACATTTTTTAACACTCAATTCATCCTCAAATAGCTATAGTACTAGGTCAGGTTTAATCTAAATTTTTTTTTTTTAAAATCTTGAGCTTGAATCTGACTTCCAAAGTGCTCCATAGCAGAAAGGTGATGGCAGCTGGAATTCCTCTGCTATGCTGAGCTTAAAGGAATTTTTCAGTATAAAAATAAAAACTGGGTAAATAGATAGGCTGTGCAAAAAAACATGTTTCTAAAAAACAAAAAGACTGGAGTGACTGTAACAGAACACAAAACTACTTCTTGCTTTGAAGCTCACTTGGTTTCCACTGATTGGGTTTCTTATAAAACAAGAACATGAGTAGATTTCACTTTCATTCTTCTTTAACTTTTTAGTGTTTCTTATTTGTTCCATTCTCACCCCACCCACCCCATCTATAGGTTACCCCTCCCAAATGTGACCAATACCCAGAATAAAGACACACAAAGCAACTTGATGTTAAATCTGTGTAAGTCACAGTTTTATTGATAATAATTATATAAACTGTGCTATTTGATCCAGAGGGAGGCAAAAAACCTCTGGCAAGCTTGGGACAATCTGCTTACTAGAGGGAAAAATTCCTTCCTGACCCCTTAACGGCGATAGGATTTGCTCCCAGGATCAATTTGCCAAATTAAATCAAGGGAAGCAGGATGAGGGAAACAGAAGGGAATATGGCAGCATACACATGAGCGCCTTCAAGCTACAAGGTGAACACTACATTCCATTCTATTGGACCCAAGGCAGCCTGTAGACCCGGCTTCTGCAGTCTGAGGGATGGAGTGGTAATGAATGCAGGGTCTACTGAGTGGCTTAAAGGTGCTCCTGTCTATGGAACCACATTTTAGGGGAAAGAAGGGACACTGTGGTTGGAATTGCGATGGAGGGAATGGAAATAGAAGGTAATATGGCAGCATACACACAAGCAGCTCCCAAAGCAATTAGAGTGGTAGGCAGTGGGGCAATTTTGGGAGCGATAGCCCCACTACCCAAGCTACTATAAATGATGGGTGACAAAACACCTGAAATTACCCTTTGTATCATCTAAATATGCCCCCCTGTTCCCCGTGTATGGATCTGCTGCACTTACCTCTGTCATCTGTACCTGAGCCGTTAAATCACCTTCCTTGCAGCTTTCGGCCAATCAGAGCTGAGCTGGGAGTGATGTCACCGAGATAAGGCATGCTATCCCAGTAACTGACAGCCAATCGCATACATACCAAACTTGCACATTCTGAAACAACACTAATAAACTATAAACATAAGCAGCTTTAGAACCAGGGCCCCCCCCCCCAGATCGCCAGGGACCCCTGACTGGACCCCCCGTCCCCATTTAATGACGGCCCTGCTTAGATCTCTGTCTGCAACTGAACTAAAGCTCAGGTACTGGTTATCACGGGGACTGCTGGGTACTTTAGCAATGGCTAGAGACATACAGAGATCTCTGAGGCAGTAACGTGGCCCCCACTGAGGGGGTACAGGGGGTTCTGCATTTAGCGTAGGAAGTGTAACTTTAGTACCAAATGTCACATATAAAACAAAAAGTTTGATCCTGTTGTGGCACTTCCACATATTCCTGCACTAGCAGGGAGGATGCTGGTAGTTGTATGCTCCAGTATCTGAAATAACATATTTTTCTATCATATTCTTGCATACCAGCTTAGTTATTTCCACATTTGACTTTACATGTCTAGCGGCAGGCTGTGCCCTTACATATGTTGTCAGGGTCGGGCTGGGGGTCCAGGGGCCCATCGGTATTATTGTCTCAGGGCCCTGCCCCTGCTGTACCCCCCCCAGTGTCAGCAGCTGTCAGTGAGCTTTTGAAGGACACATAGGTACAGAGGTTTTTCTGCTCACAGTGAAAGCTGCAGGGGTCTGTCCTGAAGCACTCACTGAAGCACTTAGTTACTCATGTCCAGAGAGAGTCGCTGACTAAAGGTGGCCATACACTTTTAGAGGTCGCCAAACGAGCGGATCTTAACCCGATATGCCCACTAACGGCTGGGCGATATCAGGTTAATTCGAACATTGGGCCCTGGGGCCAAAAGATCAGATTAAAATGCTGTGAATGGGCGCCAACGGGGCACAGGACTGCATCAACTAGCTCAAAGAAAAAAATCAAACTTGCTCGATCTATATCTGCCCGATTTCTGGGCTGATATCAATTGGGGGACCCGTTGGGAGCCCCCACACACGGGCAGATAAGCTGAATCGGTCTAAAGTACCCATATCGGCAGCTTTCATCTGGCCATGTTTGGCTACCTTAACAGAGGAATTCAAGCGCTCGTCACCTTTTCACATTCTGTTATGTATCACTTTGGAAGTCAGATTGAAGCTCAAGATTTAAGAAGAAAACCAAAGGGGAGAGTAAGCCTGACTTATATAGCAGTTTGGGGGGAATTAAGCGTTATGCTAACTTGGTGTTACTGGTTCTTTAAAAAGGTTTAGGGGCAATGATCCTCTCCTTAAATAGAAGTCCCTCTCATGACCGTTATCCCATGTTCTATTACTTGACTGGCCGCTCACATTTTCCGTCAGCTCATGAAGCACCGAGGCAACAGTTTCTATACAATTTATTGTTCCCAAGTTGTCCACTACATTATTCTCCATTAAGGGAGACTTTCAGTGCATGGCAGAAAAGCAAAGCTGTTTATGGTTAATGAATATAATATTATTATAGCTGTGTCAGTATGTCTTGACTTCCATGTTTATCTTGCCATTGTTGCACCGTAATTGTGCAAGAGGAATGGTAAAAAAAAACCCCCAGCTCCAACGACATCTTGTAGCTGCATTTGGGTGTCTAAATATTGAATAGAGTCTAGCTGACATTAATTCACTGTGATCCCCCATCACCCCTCAGAAATTCAAAGGCCCAGTGATCCCTTCAATCCCTACAAACATCCAGCGACACAATGAACTGGCCCAAAACCTGAGGTAGAGGTTACAACCTGTACTAAACCTACAATACAAGTTGGGAAGCCTGGGAATTTAGTTGCAGGTCCTCTCAAGAGTCCACAGCCCGCCACTAGAACCCATTACCACTTTCCCATGTTTGAATTTGCTGCTCACGAATAAGTAAGCCGCAGTGGAGCGGTCACATGGTAGGATCACATGAACGTGACGTCAGGTCCTTTCCTAGGATAGGAACTAGCCGCTACCTTGCAGGATTCCAGCGCTAGCGCAGTGAGCAGGAAAGAAGCCTGCGTAAGACCCGGAAGCAGATGCGCATAGGAAAGCAGCGCCCATATCAACTAAGGGCAAGTGTGGAAAGGGCACATCATGGTGTTTCTGAGCCTGTCCCGCTGGGTTAGGAGCCGAGGGCCCGATCGCTACTGGAGGGTTCAGGAGGTGCTCAAACATGCCCGGGTATGTAACTTCTTGCTGTACCACCGGGTCTGCTGTCCGGGCTGTGTTCTTTGTTCTTATGTCTTTTATACATGCTGCAACCGGCTGACAAGTGATACAGGGAGTTGTAGTTCATCATTTATAAAAATGGCTTGACCCTGGCAACATTTAACTCGGTGGCCGACTGGTTGGTGGTTTTATTTTTGCATCAGCTCGGGAGATACAGGGCAAAGATCTTTCATCCATCTGACTGGCTGCCAATACGAGGCACGTTCGGTGAATTCAGTTTTGTGTAATGTTTTATGTAGCTATACTACTGTGTAAAGGCAAGTCGGTGTCTGTAGTTTACACCTTCTAGCAGCCTCTTGCTCTTGAACTGCAACTCCCAGCAGCCCCTGACAGCCAGAGACAAGGGGTGCAGGTAGGTGTAGTTTGGGTGGTTCAGTTTGGACTTCCCTGGTTATAATAAATCTATAGAATTGAAGCTTCTGGTACCAGGTCATGGCATAGTAAGGACAGCCCTGTTATATGTGCCCTGCTATAGGTTACCCCAGAGAATGAGCAACAGTATTCAGGGAAGGAAGGTTGACCAAGGTCACTCGGGGCAGAATATGGATGCCAGCTGCCTGCTCTGTGTCTTGTAAAAATATGTATACCAATTATAACCAAAGAGTGCACTAATTATACAACTCAACAACCTGATAACAGTGGGAGCTCCTCCAGGTATTTAAGCAGTAACTACAAACAAAGAACAGTGTTAGAATGGAGGAATCGCCATATTGATGGCTCACAAAGGTGGTCTGTTATCAAAAACTCACTTTATTTTTACCACATTTAAAACATTACAAAAAGCTCAGTGACACATGAGTTGTAATATAAAGGCCAAAGTACCGGCATATCAAAGATTCCTGTCCACGCACACTGGTAGTCCAGCGTGACCACTGCCTAACATTTAATGTACATTGTTTAGTAAGGGACCCCCCATTTATTTAGTCCACTAGAATTCAAATACATCAAAGTCTAGAATATAATGGGGGATCTCAAGGCACCGGGAGGCACACAATGTGTAAGAAGGATTCTCACCTACCACCAATCAACCCCAATGCACGTTTTTTAACTTGTGACAACAAATGTAGTTACTGTATAAAGTAGCACATACAGTATACCCGTGTGCTCTACCTTTTACACCCAGCACCCCAATTCAGATGTCTGAATCTATTGAGTGCTTTAATCCTGACATAGCTAGATTAAAATATAACCTTTATTAAAACTGCTAGATAAAATCAATTAGAATGTGCAGCACCACCACAAGTAATGTAATAGACTTGTGGTAACACACAATGTACAAGTTGCTAATGTATATTTAATCCCCCAACAAGCACCCATGCAACAAAGACAAAAAGGGGTGCCTCCATGATAATCTCCAATGTAGTAGAACTTTAATAACACAGCAAGTCTGATTTCTGTATACAGTGCAAGGGTGCACCTCTTGTGTGTTCTCCTCAGATTTGATCCACCAAGAGAAGAACTAGGCCAATGGGGGAGCCCAGTTTGGATTGTGTATGGAATCATTGGCCCGCTTGTACAGCTTTATTTAATATTGATATATTCTAACAAATCACAAGTCCAACCTCCAATCCTTAAATATATCACCTTAATTAGAAACTGAAACCAACTGAAAATCATATGCATGTCATATTTCTAGTTAAGACCTAGGTGTAACAGACTGTCAAGTCATCTAATTCATTTATCCCTTTAAAATGAGTTCCTTAATTCTGTTCCCCACCTTATTCATTACGTGAAAAATACCAGACAGCATCAAGCTTTAATTGTTTAACTTCAGGACCCAGTTCTGACTAAAATTAGTCTGAAACATCTTCTAGACTCTAGATATAATAGCATATTCATAATGCATTGCACTATTGCCATTCTATTGTATCATTAGATGGCAGTCTGACACCAGCTATAAATGGTAACACTCAACATTAGTATTTTGATAAAGTGTTTCTGGTGCATATAAATCATTCTGTGTATTAGGTCATTGATCTCAAGACTGTTGTACTTAAAAAAGAGATACTGACACCAGAAAATAAACTTTTTTAATATCTATCATAACATTATCTTTGAATGCTATTTAATGCTATTGCCATAAAACAATCTGCCTGATGCTTTTACATTACCTTTCTTACCCCCTTTTTTTCCTATGAGGGGGCTGCCTTATTTGTGCAGCAGTAGAAAAGCATTAGAAAATTGAACTGACAAGTTGAGAAGGGACAGTCAGGTTGGCAAAACAGTCAGGTTTAGGAACTTCAAGTAACAATTACTTACAAAAGCAGAACTACTGTATCTGCAAAAAATGATCAAGATAACCTATAGGTAACTTTTAATGTAGATTAATATTTTGAAAATAAATTTTTTAGCGTCAGTATCACTAAGCTGTTGTACTTCACATTAACATTTTATTTATCTGTGCAGCTGAGTATAGCAACATAAATAAAATCACCTCTTACAGTGGATTATTCCCCCACTTGTGATACATGGAAACCCTGCTCTACCCTTTTGCCAACTATGAATTTATCACTTTTTCTGGGTCTGTTCTCTTGTACAAAAACTCATTTTGCAAATGATTTAGATCTGACTTTTTTAGGACTGCGGATATTCTGCCTAGTTTGATCTTTGTACTGCAGTGTATTCCTGTGCCAGTTGCTTAGATTTTGCATTGCACACAGACCTATGCCAATATCTGTCATTCCTATCTGTTCCAGGTCATAAGAACAAAAACCTCATCCCCTTATGTCTGCATTGAGTTGTCTGGTAAATGGCTCCACATTGATTTTCCTGACCAGACCGATCCAGTTTTAATCTGTGTCAAACCCAGACTAGCAATCTGTGGTGTGGTGTAAAATGCCATAGACAGTGTATATTTTTTGCGCTGGTGGGAGGCTGTTTTGGCCTCTGTGTACTTGAAGTGCCAGGGCCTATTTTGAATCCCAGTCCAGACCTGAACTGCGTCTCACTCTGAGACACTCCACATCAAATGCTTCATTATGTAAGAGCTGATCACTGCAGAAATGAGTTGTATGTATTACACACTAAAATGTAAAGATGCAGAAACTGAAATATTTTTAATCTGTCAAACATGCATTTTTATATAAAATCTCCACCATTCATGGCTTTCCGTGCAGTGATTCTGCATGTATCAAAACTGTGGCAGATTCCACTCTACCTTGTCAATACAGTGGTGTCCTGCAGAACTGGGGTCCGAGTTGTATTTCCAGCCAGGCTGCTATCCTCAAAGAGTCTGGTTTTCTCCCCATGCTGGTGTAGTTTTCCTTCAGGTATTCCCACACTCCAAATACATAAAGGCAGGTTACCTGGCTCTTGATGCAATTTTATATACTTTTTTCATTATCTTTTATTTTCTCTTTCAGCATTTTCGTGGAAGGAAGAACCGTTGTTTCAGCTTGGCTGTGCGAGCTGTCCGCAGAGCATTTGTTTACTCTACAAAAGCCAGAAAGGCTAAGAAGCGCATTATGAGAGCGGTAATGTAGAATTCATATTCTACTCGGTAGTGCCCAGTTACTAATACCAAAAAAATTATTATTACAGCAAAAGACAATTTTGTGCTGCTAAATGTATCACTAAGGTTATTGTATTAGGTTTTGGGGCTTGTATGTTGCTTTGATTTTCTTTGACAAAAATCCATAAATTCATAAGGCATTACCGTATATACTCGTGTATAAGCCGACCCGTGTATAAGCCGAGGTACCTAATTTACCTAAGAAAACTGGAAAAATGTATTGACTCGTGTATAAGCCTAGGGGCCCCATGTCAGATTTCAAAATGTGAATGTGACCCAGCCGCAACAATTGGGGGACACTGGGCAGGTACCTGTTACTGTCTGTGACTGACTGTGTCGCCGCCCGGATTTCATGTTTGCTTCCCTCTGCCACCCCTATTTCATGTTTGCTTCCCTCTGCCACTTCCCCCCCATCTGTCGCTCTCCCCACCCTGGCTGCTCTTCCCTCTGTCCTTCCCTCTGTCACCTCTGCTCTTCCCTCTGTCACCTCTGCCCCAGCATCGCTCTCCCCACCCTGGCTGCTCTTCCCTCTGTCCTTCCCTCTGTCACCTCTGCTCTTCCCTCTGTCCTTCCCTCTGTCACCTCTGCCCCAGCAGGACTGCCTGTGACTGCCGGCCGCTACCCACGTGGCGGCCATGGGCGCCGCCATTTTGAAAGCGAACGCCGGCAGGGAAGGACGCGCCGCCCGGAGCTCCTGGACCTGCTCCGGGCGGCGACACAGGCAGTCCTGCTGCAGGTATGACCCGTGTATAAGCCGAGTTTGAGTTTTTCAGCACATTTTGGGTGCTGAAAAACTCGGCTTATACGCGAGTATATACGGTATTTACAAAGTATAATCTATATAGCATATATATCTAATATACAGTAGTGTTCAGAATTCCTCGTTCCACCATAAAAGCTGTGGCAGACGATTTTTCCTCCCTAAAGGGGTTGTTCACCTTCCAAACACTTTTTATAGTTCAGTTGTTTTCAGATTGTTCCCCAGGAATAAAGACTTTTTTCAATAACTTCAAAATCTAGAGTTTAATGTTCCTGTCTCTGGTGTTTTGAGTCTGGCAGCTCAGTAATTCAGGTGCAGACTCTAAACCAGGGATGTCCAAACTTTTGGCTCGCCGGGCCACATTGGAAAAAGAAAAATTGTCTGGGGCCACACATGAAATACACCAACACGTTTGATTTGTAAAAGTAAAGGAAATACACAGAAAGAAACTACATTGCCAGTTGGATAACCAGATGGAGCTATACACTGGAATATGGGACACTTGGATATTAAATAGTATTATTATTATAGTATTACTACTAACTGGGCAATGGGCAGAGTCCCCCTCCTCCTATATCCTTTGTGACATGACGTTTCCTCGGGAACCAACCGTTTCAAGATGGGCCGCATGTGGCCCTCGGGCCGCAGTTTGGACACCCCTGCTCTAAGCGGTTAGAATTTTGAAACATTTATTTTTCAGCAGCATCTCTGGACAATTAACAACTATTGTATTAATTCTAACAACTGCCTGTTATGAAATTCAGGGATTGTGCTCAGCAGGAACAAAGATAAGAAATCCATCAACTTAATGTATCCATTTAAAACAGGGTCAGCGACCCAAAGGTGGAAAATGAAACTTTACACTTCAATATTAGAGAAACGGTCACACATAGAAAATAGAAAGTAATTGGAAAAAGAAAAAAAAAAAGTGTTGGAAGATGAACAACCCCTTTGAGCCTGTTTTGTGCTTCTTGGGGGAGTTTGGAATTCAGAACGGAGTGTTCTAACTGAGAACATGGAATTTTAAAAAGGGGCGTTTGGTTACTTTTGGCCAAACAAATGTCTGAATAATTTTGGCCATATATTGTAGCTGCTGTTGCATTCAACAGTCTCTTTGTAAAATATTGCTAAAGTTATTTTTATACATTTATCAACATTTTCATCCCATAACTGACGTTGTTCGAGATACAGTACACTGGTTCATAAAATACGGTTTTTACAGGATAAAAACAAAGGACTGGTTCAACGGTGAAAATAATACAGTTGATAAAATAGTCCATATAACGCAAGCAATGCTCTGATTAATCACATGGTAGTTGAGGAAATGCATTTTAGATGCTTAAAGTAGGGATGCACTAAATGGAAAATTTACACCCTTTTTGACATGAATTCATTCAGTTGGGGTTGTGTACACACATATACACTTTTTTACATGATTCCACATATTTCAAATAAACAATCATAGTTTGTCTTTAATTTTTGTGACCCCCCCCCCCCTCTCCATAGGCTTACAGTGTAATACTTCTGAATACTTTATGATAAACCTCAAGCTTGATTTTGTTTCACAGCTCTGGGTGAGCAGAATTGCAGGAGCAACACGAGAGCATGGCATGAAATATCCTATGTTAATGAGTAATCTCGTAAAAGTAAGTCTGTTACTTTGGAAATATAAAACACAGGACAAGACTGACTCTGCTGCCTTTTTTTCTACAGAAAAAAAGTGTTAATAAGCTTTTCATGTATTTCCAGTGTCAGGTAGCACTGAACAGGAAGGTGATCTCTGATATGTCGATCTATGAACCCAAAACGTTCAAATCATTAGCAGCACTAGCGAAGAGGAGGAGAGATGAAGGCATCCTAGCAGCTCTTGGCGATGGAAAGGAGCCAGAAGGAATCTTTTCTCGAGTGGTCAATTATCACTAACTCCAAAGGTCGACAGTGATTTGTATATTTCTAGAAAGCAGATTTTTCCTGATTTTTTTTTTTTTTTTTTTTTTTTTTTTTTTTTGTGTAATATTTCCTTTTTTATTGTTTGTGTAATGGGACATTATTTACTATCATTTTTATACAAACCATCTACCTTCCATTTTTTTTTTTTTTTCTTCAGTGATTTATGAAAAGGTTCTGGTAAAAGGTTGATAAACTCAAGTGAATGCTTGTGCACTTCATGTTATTCTTTTTAATATTGGCAAGGGAAGGTCTACAATTATTTATATCTGCAATACAATCTGCTTTTCTTTGTGTGAGAAATAAAATATAAAACAGAATCAATGATGCTTACACGTAAATGTCATTTATTGCACTGCTACCTGGAGTTGCCTGTTGCTTTTTGACTTTAATAGAGCAATGAATTGTAAAAATATATATCTTCAAGTGTAAAGAATGAAATGCAATTATTAGAAAAGGGTTTAATAATATATTGACGTATACCTTAAATATTTTGTATTCTTCATTCTCGAAAGTGAATCTCATGAACAATGCACAAGATTTTTTTTTTATAAAATAAATGAAACACTTGAATGCTGCTTTTCATAACTTTATGTAGTGGGGGCTTGGAATTGTAGATCCACCATGATTAACATAATAGCCGGAGCCAACTTCCTGGTTTTTATCTATCTAACCTGTTCAATAGTTAGTGACTTTAAAGGGATTGTTCACCTTTTAATTAACTTTTAGAGTGATACTCTGAGGCAATTTGCATTAGTTTTCATTGTTTATTATTTGTGTATTTTTACTTATTTAGCTTTTTATTCTTGCAGCTCTCCAGTTTGCAGTTTTAGCCATCTGGTGGTAGGGTCTGAATTACCCTAAAAAACATTTATTGATTTGTATGAGACACTGGAATATGAACAGGGCAGAAAAGAAAGATCAATAAAAAAAAAAATTAGCAATAACAAATTTGTAGCCTTACAGATCATTTGTTTTTATATGGGGTCAGTGACCACCATTTGAAAGTTGGAAAGAGTCACAAGAAAAAAGCCATTAAATCAAAAACTTTAAAAAAAGATAAAATGAAGGGCAATTAAAAAGTTGATTAGAATTGGTCATTCTATAACATACTAAAAGTTAGCTTAAAGGCTAACCACCCCTTTAAGGGGGGGTACATGGGACATAACTGTTAGGCTTGTTTGCTTTTGATCTTGAGCACGCAGGTCAGAAACAAAATCTTAACTAAACAATTATGTGCCATGTACCCCCCCCCCCCCCCGTCAAGTCATGGACCACTTATGGGTAAGAAAGATACAGTTTAGATGTCAAAGTTTGGTTAGCTGCAAAGTTTGGTTAGGAATGTGGGATCTGGCTATTATATATTCACTCTAGCCTTAATAGATTACATTTTTGGCTCATTAACTACAGTAGAGACATTATTTTTGTTTTGAGCACCCTATCTATTTACTCTATTTTATTTTTACACTGAACAGTTCCTTTAAAGGAGAAGTAAAACTTAACTGAAGAAGTAGACTAGAAATGTTGTTCATTATGTTTTGGGCTTCTATACCAGCTCAAGGCAACCACAGCCCTTAACAGTAAAGATATGTGCTTCTGAAGATGCCCCAATAGTTCCCGATCTTCTTTTCTGCTGATTCACTGCACATGCTCTGTGCTGCTGTCATTGAGCTTAGGGACCCACTCACAATATATAGTACACTTAGAACAGAAATGTCATAATATAAGGCTGATTAGTAATTAATACAGATAATTAATACGCACAGAAGCAGAGCACGCACAGAAGAGTGAGCTGGAGCGTGCCAGTGGGAGAAAAAGGTGTACGTGCTTGGCGATGCGCCATAGGCATGTGCCTCTTCTGCCTAACCCTGGTTCTGGCCCTGCCCAGTGCTCTTCCGCTCCTGCTCTGCCTGCACCTGGAAGCATTTCCACTTGGGTGCAGGCAGACGTGGAGGACTTTGGTGGCGAAACGTGAAATTTTGCACAAAGGCCCGGGCGGGAAAATTTTAGGGGTGGCATGCCGCCCAGATGCATCTGTTATACTCACTGGGACACCTGGAGCAAAGAGCAGAGGAGCCTACTGAAACAGTAAGATTGTACATGCGTTGGGGGAGGGGCTCAGGAGACAGCCAGCCTAGGGGTGGGTAGTTTGGAAATTGTCCCTCCTAGCAGCAGGGCAGCAGATTCCCCATTGATAAACATTGTCTGGCTAGCCGTAACATTCCCTTTCTTTCTAGTGGTCAGCAGAGCCCCAAAATACAGATGAAGAGGGTACCCATTGGTAACATGTAATATGCAGGTGACTGTTGCCAGTTAAAAGCTGCTTTGTATATTCCAGCTACACACACGCACCTCCCCAAACAACTTTATTGCTTCAATTTCATAGGGAAATTAAAAATGATTAATTTATTCTACTAAAGCCATGCTAACAGTTACCCCTATGTAAAGATATTCATACATCAGCTCAATGCAAAGAAGATCTTGGCAATCGTTCTTTACCCATCTGTTTCCTGCCATTTAGCTATTCCCATAAGTGTGACAACATACACCTTTAGTAGGTGATCAAAGTCCTAGAACATTATAGCTATTCTACTGTATTGGATTGCTCGTGTGATTCTGAGGCATAAAAGTTCCCTTTAAGAACAATGTGTAAAAGGAACTGCTTTGGTTATTGTTTTTTCAGAGAATTCACCATTGAGACTCACCAATAGAGATAGTGACAGCCATTGGCACTGTATCTGTAAATAGTGCAAGACAAAGTGTTACTGTATTTCTTATTCTTTTGGAAATGAAATGACATCTAATTGCTAACAATTCACTCCAAATTTAAATATGTTAAATGCTATTTTAAATTGTCATATACCTACTGCGGTTCAGTGTGCGAATTAAAGGGACATTCTGGCTAAGGACACAGTAATAACTGCCACCGGCAATTCACATACTGTATTTCATCTGCCTGCATCAAGGCAAGTCCACCTAAGCAACCTTTTAGCATATTACATATTGGCCTATTAGCTTTTTCAAATTTGTTTTTATTTCATGTATTTAGTTTTTACTTATTTGCAATTTAAAATGTTATAACCGCACATTTATTATAGAATACTATTGTCCAAATCGTGCTAAAAGTTAATTTAAGGAGAATGACCCCTACACCAACCATACTTCCTATCTTATGCTCCAATACTTTAGGTGCACCATGCAACCCCATTACTGTACAGGGTGCGCCCTCATCCCCATTGTTTTTTACGGGGTGTAGCATACTCCTAAAACATGCTGTGCATTGATGCTGAAGGTGTATTCATAATCCCAAAGCACACCATCAGCTCCTCTATGTTTTGGGTTTATGGGCCATCTTTAGCTTAGTAACCCATCATACTGGAGCACACAGCAAACCTTGACCCAATGTGCACTGAGGCTTGCACTGCACCCCCAACTCTGTAGTGTACTGGAGTTCACGACACAACATCCAACGTAGAGGTATTCTCAATGGACATTTGATTGTCTTGCTCCCGTGTCTGAGTGGATTTATCCATAAACTTTACTTAGGGTTGCCACCTTTGCTGATGGCTAAACCTGAACACGAGGGGCCAGGGCAGATAGCATTGGGGGCGGGGCAGTGATGAAGGAACAGGCATGATGACATAAGAGTTGGGCAACTGGCTACCCAGTTTTCACAATGTTTTAAAGTGTTGATGCCCAGTTCAAAACCACACAGGTGACAACCCTATCTCTAGCTATATTCTGCTTAATGAGTAAACCCAATCCTTTAATTACAGGTATGAGATCTATTATACAGACAGAGGTGGACCAGGCAAGCCGGGCGCCCAAGGCAGCCCAGCTGCCAGCTCGCCCCCCTCCCTTCCCCCATCACATGCGCATTAACGACGCTGGTGCGCATGCGCAGTAACGACGCTGCCGTGCACAGTAACGACGCTCGCACATGTGCAGTAACGCTGCTCGCACTCATGTGCAATATTGTTCGGGGCACATACCGTACGCTGAATTCCAGGTGAGTCCGGTCTAGGGGTAGGCAGAAGAGGTAGCTGCCCAGCTCCCCCTAATCATTGCGCCCTAGGCATCTGCCTCTTCTGCCTACCCCTAGTTCCGGCCTAGTTTACAGAAATCAGTTACCCAGAAAGCTCTGAAACACAGCAATACTAATTTAGAAAAAATATATTTTTGATTAATTTGCTTTTTTTTTTGTATCTGTAATAATAAGAAATGAATGGCACTTGATAGTAACTAAGCCATGTTGAGGTGAGTATGTTAGTATTTAAATGTTTTTCCTATATTGGCCAGATTATTGTTTTTTTAAGGGCTGAACTCCACGGCGTGGCTTGTTCTGATCCAACACGATGAGAGGAAGTGGATGCAATGACACAGATGCACCGAATATAATGGAAGTAATAGGAATGTTGGACCTACAAGCTGCGTGCATCCGACACAACTGCAAGTTGCGAACGCCGAACGGTGCGTCTTCATCCGACAGTCATGTCCGATGTGCGCAGTTTGGAGGTCCGACATTCCTATTACTTCCATTATATTCTGCGCATCCGGCACTAGGGTTGCCACGTGTCCGGTACAAATGATGCTTGATGTCAATGTTACGATTGGGAAAAAACTGCAAGACTATAGGAAAGCCGGTATTTTTTTTCCAGAAAGGTGGCAACCCTATCCAGCGCCTTGCATCTGCTTCCTCTCATGCGTTAGTTCGGAACGTTGATTGGAACAAGGGCTGATCCAGTGGAGTTCAGCTCTGATGCTGAAAACCAAGTCAGACCCAAACAGGCCTTACAAAAACCGAACTGTTCGGGTCAAAAGCGAACAGGTGGCTACCCTAACTTTACTCAAGGAGCCCATGTCATCTGTTGTGAGAGAATGTGTGAAATTCCTAATACTAACACTAAAGTATGAAGCACAACCGAACACAAGATATAAGGATAGTGACGACTGTTTATTAAGTTTTTTTTAATCATATGCCGCTCTTTTACAACTGGAGCTAAATGTAGACACTGGTATCAAGATAAACCGGTGTTTCCTGTAAACAGACTTCACCTCCCACCCACAAACGTGTCATACAGCAGATGACGTCGTCTTTTATTTTTGGTGCCTCCTGTTTATGTCACTCTTGTGGAAATGGGTGGAGTTTACGAAAAGCAGCCTGGGGCACAGATTCTGACGTCAAAGGCGTTCTCGGAGCGCAAAGAATGAATCGACAGGCTGTTCAGCCAATCCATGTAGAAGCGGAACGTATAACACCCAATTGGAGCGCAGCGGGGGAGGCGCCGGCATTTTCTAAAGAGAACACTGGGAGCACACGGTTGCGCCGGCTTGCAAACTAAGTTAATGGAAGAAAAGAAGATGGCTGCTAATTCCAGCGCTGTCCCTTCCGACGGAATTCTTATCGGTGATAAGGTTTACTCGGGTGTGATGATCTCGTTGGAAAATTGTCTAATACCTGAAGAGAGGTGCGCCATGACGCCGTCCATCGTGGACGGTTTAGACGTGAACACCGAAACCGACCTTCGCTGTGTAGGCTGCGAGTTGATCCAGGCAGCCGGCATTTTGTTGCGACTTCCGCAGGTAGGTGACCTGCCAATGTGTAAAGGCGATGGAGCGTTCTGGCGTGAGGCGCTATGTGTACAGCTGTCTGCACAGTGGATGTGTTTGGCCTGTACTGCGGCCTAGTTTGGGGGGGGCGAAACCTGAGCTGGAGTTTCAAGACGCACAATGCGTCGCTCTGCGAATTAATGGCTCAGGCGGGTTTAGGCAGGCGTACTAGTCTCTCTGTCCTATCAGTTGTAAATACATTGGTTATACGGTTAATGTGTTTTATATTGATAGTACCGCATGTGGTTGTTACTCTGATTTTGGGACTTGCGTTATTAGCCCGAGTGCTTCTCTACTAACAATGGCTGACTGGTTATCCCGAGGCCCTCGCACTCTTGCCACAGCTTTCTACGTCAACCTGGCTGTGAGATATATATTAGTGTGTATAATCATAATCTTTTATCCTAACCCCGAGTCTACACTTTGCTTTATGAATATATTCTCTCGGGCAGTGCTTGAAAGAGTTTTAGAACGGTTCAGCACTAGGTTTTTCATCTCTTTATCTTAAAGCGTGAGTTTCCTTGCTTTGCCATTTAGATTGTAAGCTCTGATGAACCGAAGTAATTTGGGTGCACTGCACAGCAAGAATATGTTGCCTTTTTTAATCATGTAATATGGCCTTTAGTTCTGAGTCTGGTTTACATGCCTGGGGGATGAATTGGGAATCTGTGGGGCTTGATAGATTTATATGTGGATAGAGTCATCAGCCTGTCAAACGAAGGAAGTCTAAAATGACTGAGGGTTCTTGATTGTTTGGCACCCCAGTAATTCTAGTCACTATTACACCAGGCCAGTGCGCCTTTTCAAATAATGTACCACAGTTATCCCCCCTAGTGAGCATGTTCACAGAGCACTTGCTAAGTACACGGGTTGCCATGGGTTAAACTGCAAAATATGGATTTATGGGCCCAATCAGTGGTTTGGGGGGAAAGCAAATTACTTGGCGGTGTATTGAAGGGGCAACAACGTATGTGTTTAAACTGGAAATGACAAGCCAGCACAATTGCTCAGACAGATTGTGTAAAAAAAATAAAAAAAACATAACTAGAATAAGCCAGTGCACTCTTATAAATATAAAAGGAATGTGCAAAGTTTTGGGGTTTTTTTTTTTTTTTGAGGTGGAGGGGACAAGATATTTGAAAAATCCACTTCCTGCTTGCTGCTTTCCCAAGCTGTACCAGGGAGTTGATGGACACTGCATTGTACAGCAGGAAGCAATCTGCAATGAGGTGGAACTGAAGCACGTCTTTGTGAATGCCGGTCTGTGGTTGGCAGGGACCCTTTGTACATGCCCACCCCTCATTTGAAACGCGTAACAGTTCGGAAGCACTGGGTGCCTGTCTTAAATCTCATTGGCCAACATTGGCAATTTGATAAATTTTGTACCAGCGCATATGCAGAAAACAAAAATCATGAAGTGCTGGCCAGAGGTCAGACTGCCAAAGCACAAAATAGCAAGAAGTTTCTGGTTTATATACAGGGTGTGTGGTTTGGGGGCCAGCTCTCATGGTAGGAGTTACGGCTTTCTTATTCTTGAGACCTTATTCCAGCTGTCGGCTAAAGAGCAAAATACCTATGGGTTCAAGACTGCTAACCACTAACTGTAGATGTGCTGTTTATGCTTCAGTGTTGTAGATCCTGGGTATAATAATGCATCTACATTTTAATGTATGAATTTATTTTCAGACCTGTTTAGGAATAGAACATACTGTTCCTTCCTTTTTTTTTGATCACTGACTCATTTGCCGGTATAATGAGCTCTGTGTAATGTTACTAGGAAACCAAGATGAGTTTGAAATGCTTGGGAGGGGGAAGTATACACGTGTATCATGATGTAATTGAGAAGTGAACTGCCCTTTGTTCCACTGCTGGGAAGCCAGCCCTTCCCAGTCTAGCAGGAACATGCGTCATGTACTCTTCACTTTATCATTTACATAATACTAAACTTTTTTGACCTTGCTGACAAGGAATTTAGTAATCTGTTAGTAATGATCTGTTTGGTACCCAGCTTTCCATCAATGTATGTGTGTTGTATTTTTTTTTTTTGCAAAATGCTTTTTTTTCATAGACTTTTGTAAAGTATATAGATGCTTTGGTACTGTATTTATAGTTTGGTAACATGCACTTAAATAGGTTCTAGTTAGTAACACACACTTAAAATGCCTAAAGTAGTTCTGTTTGACATAGTTCCTAATTGTATGTTATGAATTTGTTTTTCTGGAAGATTAATGTGCATGCAGTTATAAAGACGAAAAATGCAGTTTTTAGAATAATTCTGTATTTTTTGATAGACTTTCCTTTAAAACATAAATAAACCATCCCCTATTTTTGGTATCTTAATTTATTTTTATTTTTTTCACTAGGTGGCCATGGCTACAGGACAGGTGTTGTTTCAACGATTTTTCTATACAAAATCTTTTGTAAAACATTCAATGGAGGTAAGCCTATGCATCCTACAACCTTGGTTTGATTTTCTGATCCTAGCAAATATTTCCGTTACTAACATAGTAAAGGTTCAAATCTTTGTGGTTTCTCTTTTCATCGTTTGGCATAATGGCTACATAGTTAGCTTATTGTTACCATAAGTTTGTTTGTTTGTTTTCCCACCAACAGCATGTTGCAATGTCATGTGTGCATTTGGCGTCCAAAATTGAGGAGGCTCCAAGACGCATAAGGGATGTGATAAATGTGTTTCACCGCCTTCGACATTTACGTGAGAAGCAGTAAGTCCCCACATAAATGTTTTTTTTTTTTGCTTATACATTTAAGATTCGTGGATTACTAATGTCCCTATGTTAATTCAAAGGCTGTCATTTCACCATTTAGCATGAAAAGTCATGCATGTTGTCCTTTGCAGCAGCCCATTATCCACTGTAAAAAATAAATGTATTCATATTTTCCAGGAGTGAAGTCTTTTCCATCAGCCTATATTTGTAATTGTTTCTGTGCTAATGTAGTACACATTTAACCTATAGAATATAGTATTTTCCAGCCTTCATTTTTGTTCTACTTTATGTTCCATTCTCCACTTTTGTTTAATTGTGTATATTACCTTTGCAGGAAGCCAACACCATTAATTTTGGACCAAGAATATGTTAATTTAAAGAATCAAATAATAAAAGCCGAGAGACGAATCTTAAAGGAACTGGGCTTTTGTGTGCATGTGAAGCATCCACATAAGGTGTGTATAGATTTGCGCCTCTAACCTGTAACTGAAACCTCAATCTTCTGAAGGAGAACTAAAGCCTAACTAAAGAAGTAATCTAGAAATGTTATACATTGTGTTTTGGGCTTTTGTACCAGTACCCAAGACAAACACAGCCCTTTAGCAGGAAGATCTGTGTCTCCAAAGATGCTCCATTAGCTCCCCATCTTCTTTTCTGCTGATTTACTGCACATGCTCTGTGCTGCTGTCACTTGCCGAGCTTAGGGACCCACTCACAATATACTGTATATACCAAATAGAAATATCAATATAGGGCTGGCTAGTAATTAATACATATCCACTCAAACTACTGCAGTTAGCATCATAATTTAATATAGCATCACCTTATATTGCAGGCCAACCTAATTTTCAGCTGGTTAATTTGTGACGACCCCTAAGCTCAGCTGCTCAGAGCCCACTGAGCATGTGAGTGTCACAGATACTTTCCAAGATGGTGACCCCCTGTGACAAGTTTGAAGTCCTGGTTCATTGCTGCTATTGAGAAGCTGAAACTTTAGGCTGGTGCAGTATATAAAATATGGCATTTTTGAGGTTTCAGTTCTCCTTACAGCACTGCAAAATCATGTTGGTGATATATAAATACATGCTAATAATAATAAAAAGTTTGTTTTTGAAAATGTCGTAAATGCTGTGAGGCAGGGGCTTTACTAAAATTTGATTGCAGTGATTTTTAACTATGTCACACTGTCATGCAATACAGAGATTAATTGGGTTCCTTATGTGTTCTGTCTTTTTCAGATAATAGTTATGTATCTCCAGGTGCTGGAGTGTGAACGTAATAAACATCTGGTCCAGACTTCATGGTAAGTGTCTAATGTAGATAATTGTGACTTAATTGTTGAACTTTTCTGTGGCTTACAGGGCTGTAGGACTATAGACAGCAATACGGTATGTATGCTGGCATTAAGTTCTCACAATCACAGCGGTTTCCACTGTTTACTCAAAACCCGAGTACTACTGGCTGAAGGGAAATGCTGCTCTGTAATCTCTTCAGTTTTCCCTCCTATTTGGAGTGATGAGCACCGTTTGAGTGGTGCTAACCTGGAAGATGACATGTTTGCTTCTGTCAAGCCATGCATATCATTGGCATTTATAAACTGATACTTATGAGAGGCTGGCTTAGGTTCTGTACACTTTCTGATATTTTGGGTATTTGATTTTAAAATATCAGTAAGGAAAAAAATTGCTGATAAGCAGGTTCCATCTTGTATGCTTTATTTATCAGAAAGGGTGGGGATGTATTATTTTCTGGGATACTCTGACTGCTATGTCTGGTACTTTGTAATCATAGGATGGAGAACCTGTTTTAACTTTTGTTTTCTGTACTCTTTTGATCAAAGGCTAGCCTCTGAGGGTAAGTGACTAAGACTTCTCCTCTGCTGTCCAAGCGCTTTGGTGCAGGGATAGCTGCCGTCTTCAGTCAATCCCAAGCAGGTTCCCCAGAAAGAAGGCTACCTCTGGTCAGGTGGTATACATACAGCGGAGCAATGTGGCTGCGGCTTTACTTGGTTTCATATTTCTATTCTGTTGAATATTGTTAAATATTTACAGTGTTTCTTTTAGAATGCAATACATGTTAAACCTTTTATCATGTTTTGTATATTTGGCTCAATGTTTGTCCCCACTGAAACCCATTTTTATTCCCTCTCCCAATGGAGTACCAGCAAAGCCTCTAACGTGCTGCTACATTTCTTTTCGTATTCATAATTGTGAATGCTTACTAGTCACGAGTTCATTTTAACAAAGCATTTTTTTGTACACTTAAAACATTAAATTATTTTTTCAGTATTAATTTGAGTCTTCACGTACTAAGTTTTTTGTTAAAGCTGCTGGTGTGAAGTGATTATCACTACGCCCATGTGCTTGTTTACTTCGTACTTCAAAAGCTCTTCATGAAAGAACATTGATAAACTGGACATTATTGGCATTGAAAATTGACCTTTCTACAGCTGCAGAAAACTGCTAGACAGAGTGGTGTACACTTATTCAGTGATCTGTAACCTCATTATTTGTTTTTAATTTTTTTTTTTTTTTTTTGGCCTTTTTAAAAGTTAAACTAGGTTCTCCATCCAATACAGTTTATACTTTCTGCACACCCTCTTTATCTTGCTGAAGTTACTAGTTTGCATTGAGTTGGATTATTTCTAGAAGGCCTGTTAACTAGCCTACTAAAACTGCAGATTTTTTTTTTTTTCCAGGAACTACATGAATGACAGTTTGCGTACTGATGTCTTTGTGAGGTTCAATCCAGAAAGCGTTGCCTGTGCTTGCATTTACTTGGCTGCTAGAACACTAGAGGTTAGTGATTTTCCATAACCCCTGTATTTAATAGGGATCACTAGTGTTCAAGACATGGGTTATATTTTACTATAGACTAAAATCTGACTAGTTTGGTTATTTGCCAGCATTTGAAAGTGTTTGAAATATGTCTGGCTGCAGACTAATAGTCAAGCTAGAACTCCGTGCCCATGAACTGGCACGCTGAAAGTTCTGTTAATGGATTTTATCTGTAACTATAAATCTGGCCTGTGAATTTACTTATCCTAATCATGTGTTGTATAGCATAAAATGCTTTTATTTAAATTTTCCTGTCTTCTCATTAGTATAAAGTAGGCAAATGTGAGCCATGTTAGAATGCTAAATGAAAGATACATGTACTACACATTGACTGGCTGTGTCAACAGAACTTTATAGCTGGCGTTCTATATGCTATTCTAAATAGTCATACATTTCAGTGGTCAACAGTAGTCTACTTCTAGTCAAGTTATCCGTTTCTACCACCTGGTTATAATATAATTCATGTAAAACCGCTGCGCTGCAGACATAAGATTTACTAGTAGCTCATGGTCTACATATACTGTATCTGTTCTCATTGTGTACTGCTCCCCCTGTCAAATTGCACAATCTGCATTGTTAGAAAAACAGAACTCTTTAATATCTTGATACAGCATAAAATGTTCCTTCATAACCATTATTTGAAACAATTGCTATGAAATTGTGTATATGCTTACAGTTAATCTTATGTTTCTTTCTTAGATCCCTCTACCCAATCATCCTCACTGGTTTTACTTGTTTGGTGCATCAGAAGAGGATATAAAGGAGATATGTCTACAAATTCTTAGACTTTACACCCGAAAAAAGGTAAAACATAACGTTTTTGTTTTCTCCCCAATGACTTTTGTAAAAACCTGCTTTATCCTTAACCGTTTGGCAAACTGGCATATAAAGAGCATATATTGATTACTTGCCACATTTGCTCATGAAATACCGGTCATTAAAAATATTCTAAGCCATGTAATATCTTTTTGCAGGCAGATCTTACTCTTCTTGAAAGTAAGGTGGAGAAAAGAAAACTTTTTATTGAGGAAGCTAAAGCAAAGGCAAAAGGACTGCTGCCTGATGGAACACCTCTTTTAGAGAGTGCTCCAGAATTTTCACCCTTGAAAAATGGTAATTTAGTCAACTAATTTTTTTTTTTTTTTGTATGTGTGCTTTGATCTTTCAGGAATTAAATGGTCTTCATTTTTGCAGACTCCCCAAATGAATTAAAAGCAAACAAGCATTCACCTCTCTCTGTTCATGCTCTGAAAAACTGTAAAAGGAAAGTTGATGGAACAAAACGACCAAAATCATCCAGTCCTGTCAACGGGTATGTTTTTAACATATTTGCCTTTTTATAACTTTAAATATCTGAGATGTGGAGAGCCTTTTTGTTTACAAAATTTGGTGTATTAGTTATTAGTACATATATGCATTAAAAATGTTCTCAATTGTTAAACTTTGCAGCCTGTGACCTCATCTTTATTTCTTTCAGTAGAGTGTCCAAAGGAAGAGAAAGCCGAAGTGGCAGCAGAAGTAGAGATCAGAGCTACTCACGTTCTCAATCTAGGTCCCAGTCACCTAAAAGAAGGTAACTTTTTATATTTCCTAGACCACAAAAATTCTTCTGTTTCTTTTTTCACGTTTCTTATATAATGATGCACCAACAAATTGAGCAGATGCTAACCATTCCATAAAAGACTTAATCAAATCTGAAGTGTAATCTGCATATTCAAAATATGGGGGATGGAATTGCTTTAAAAATGTTGCCAATCATTTAATGTTTGTCACAGCATTATTTTGATTGCTTGCTTTCTGTTCTGCTGTACCAATAACCAGTGATTTATTCTCTTTATTCTGCTTTCTCTTCTTTTCAACTTATTTCCCCAAATAGGCATTTATTTTCAATTAAGATATTCCCACTAACACATCTGGTTGGTCCTGCAGAAGTCTCTGCTCTCAAGCTTTAATTCTACTGGTTCCTTTCATTGTTGATGAATGCCTAAACAAATTGATTGCTAGAAGTACAGACTGACTTGCTTTTATTGTCTTAGTTATTGGAGGGGTGGGGGGTTTACAGTTGCAAGATTCACATTCTGAAACAAATATGTACACCTATTTGATCCAAGTGTCACAACTAGCTAGCATTTTATTTGTTTAATGTTAGGATGATGTGCCAAAAGTAGACTCTGTATTCTAAAAGCTATATAGTAAAACATTTTTACTTTTAATTTTACAGGAAAAGTGAGAGTTATTCTCCATCCAGCGATTCAAAGTCTCGCAGTCCTTCAAGAAGCCGAAGTGACTCTCCGCCTCACAAACCAAACCATGGCTCTTACAATAGCACAAAAGGCCATATGTATGGAAAAAGCAGTGATTATAAATACCAGGGACACAAGAGAAGGTCTCGTAGCAGGAGCTCCTCACCCTCTCACAGTCGTTCCCGTGATAGTTCAGACTCTGGAAAATACAAGAAAAAAGACCACTACTACAGACGAGAGCGTTCTCGGTCTTATGACAGAGTTAGCCACAGAGGCCGTGACAGGGAATATCACAGCAACAGTCATCACAGAAGATAAAACTTACACTGGACATTTATTCTATGTTGCTCTGGCATTTCTCACCTCTGAATGAAATAATGTGCCAAGTTTAATTGCTGCAGGAAAATTGTATATATTTGTATATCGAATTTGTTGGAAAACTACACGGCAGTGATGACAACCTATGGTGCTAGCTAATAAAACAGTGCAGTGGCTTTTACTAGGCCTTTAACATTTTATTGGAAAAATGGCTGTCTTGCTGCTGTGTGATCCTGCAGATTGTTGAACAAAGGAACGTTGCGGATGCAGTTTATATTTTTGATAAGCATTCAAGAAAGAAGGGAATTCTGATTTTTATAGCAAGCGGTATACTTTCCCTTTGTACCAATACATTTAGAAATGTAAAACCCATTCTTAATGCAGAGTATGCCTATATTAGGTTATACCCAAAGATTGATCTTGCAATGGGAACATGACCTTATGTATCACTTTGGTCTGTTAAATATCTGCTTGTTAATTACCTGAATGAATAAGCACCACCCCTTCTCCAAATATTCTGTAAAGTATTTTTTCTTTTTTTTTTCTTTTAAATATTAAAAGCCGCGTGCAGGCCACGGGCAGTCACATTTCATTTTTCAGCGGTTTTATTGTCCTAAAACAATGCAGGTGTACTCAGGATATTGATAGCTTAAAGAATGTTAACAGCTGTCATTCTGCTTGTATAATAGCTGTTAAAAACCAAGCACAGCCATGGTTTATATCAGTTTTATTGGTATCCAAGCTGTATTTCTCAGTTTCATTAAAATATGAAATTTTCTATTTGCTGTTTTGGTTTCTGCCTTGTTATAGCTGTTTACACCTGTCCTCCAGATATATTATCCAACCGGTCTGTATTGATTAAAGCAGGCATGTCAAATGACAGTGCTGAAAATCAGTAGGGAATATTCAATGGGGGGGTTGCAATTTGTTTTATTACAGAGACAAAGGAAATCATTTTTAAAAAAATTTATTATTGTGATTTTGAACTTTCTGTATAACTGGTTTCAGTATAACGGACGCCATGCCTGTATGATTAAGAGCTTAATTAACATCTTTACAAAAGTTCCAGTTTGTTAGATCCCTGTTGCTAAATATAGGCTTGCACAGATGATACGGAACCATTTTCAGGGCTTGGTAGTTGGCATCTTTCAAGTAAGCCTAGTTTGTTCACTGTTCTGTCATTCAGGTCACCATTGGTTGAACTGGGTCTGGGATCCTGCCATTTCAATGTTTGAGGAATACAA
Source organism: Xenopus petersii (assembly GCA_038501925.1). Classification (NCBI taxonomy): domain Eukaryota; kingdom Metazoa; phylum Chordata; class Amphibia; order Anura; family Pipidae; genus Xenopus; species Xenopus petersii. Next base: position 42,805,473 of record CM076684.1, on the reverse strand, counting down.
TAATTTTTTTAGGCATACAAAACAATACTTACAATGATATACGGATCCACTGACTTCTTGGTGATCTTGCCATTTGGCCAGCTTATGAAATTTCCTTGATCTGGACGGGAAATGCATTTTTATTTTTCTTAGAAAACAGGGAAGTTGTGAATGGCTCAGGGTGACTTTCTTTAAGATTCAATGTGCATCTAAGAGCTTTAAAGGACCAGTAACATCATTTTTTTTTATTCAAAAAATACAAACTACACCCTCCAAATAATACTTATGTCCCACTGCATGTTGTGTATTTACCTCAGATTTAGCATAAAATTGACCAAAAAATATCGCCTCCATGCTCTTCAATGCATTTTGAAAAGGCGATCTGCGCGCACCCGACAGCTCTCCTCACAGGACTTCCGGAAGTCGCGTCATGAACCAGGCAATTGAAGGGCTGCTTCAGTGGATCACGCAACGGCTGGGGGAGAGGCACACACGTGTAAGGGCTGCTTCAGATGATCGCGGGGGAGAGGCACAGCTGATGGAATGGCTGCATTTAAGGATCCTCAAAGTATGCGGTAGAAAGTTGAGAGAGATAGGAGGTAGGGGGAGGCTGAGAGAGACGGATACAGAGGTGGGGAAGGCTGCTGTATGTGAAGGGCTGGGAGACAGGAACAGGAAGACTGCAGCATGCAGAAGAAACGACTGAGGGAGACAGTAACGGAGGTGGGGGCAGGCTGCTGTATGTGAAGGGCAGAGGTGGGGGAAGGCTGCTATATGTGAAGGGCACTGCTGGGAGACAGGAACGGAGGTGGGGGAAGGCTGCAGCATGCGGAAGAAAAGACTGAGGGAGACAGTAACGGAGGTGGGGGCAGGCTGCTGTATGTGAAGGGCACTGCTGGGAGACAGGAACGGAGGGGGGAAGCTGTGGTATGTGGAGGAAAAGCTGAGCGAGAGAGGAACGCTGAGGAAACATAAGGAGAACACTTAGACTTTGACAGCCAAGAAGACGCTTACAGGTAACTAATGGTTGCTATGTGACGTCACTTCCGGAAGTGACGTCACAAACCAGGAAGATGGAACCCGAAGAACAGGAAGAGGCTCACGGCGGCGCGCAGGCAGGGGTGAAGATGCTTTTCTAGTGCTACAAGATGGCGTGGCCCCTTGGACTCCATGAGAAAGCTGCGGTTTCAATTTTTTCCATTTCCCTTACTAGAAAGCAGGATGCAGCTGCAAATTGGATGTTATTAATGTAAGTACATTGACTTTGTCTGGGTTCTCTAAAAGGTGTTACTGGTCCTTTAATAATGGAAAACAAACTTAAAGGAAAAAAATCCCCCTACCCTCCATTGGCCCCTGCTTTATTTCTCCTTAGTACCTTATTTGAAAAAGTTTCCCTGGTATTAACCTTGGCATATTCATGAAGAGTAGTGCAGCTGAGCTCTTGGGTGCCATCTTCGGATCCTCTTTTTTTCCTTTGGCAATCTTCAAAGTTTTCCGGTGCTTGAGCAGTAGGCACACATACCAGACTCGCCCCAACTGCGCATGTGTGAAAAAACTGTGTTGGCGCTCACTTCCGTGAGGAATCAAAACATGGCACCCAAGAACTCCACTGCGCTACGCTGTATTAATATACCAATGTTAATCCACATTTTACAGTGTCACAATTGTATGGAATTTACATAATGGCACAACAGTTATTAATGGGTTGCAATTGTGGTTGGGGTGGCAGCCCAGTGGGCCTTGGATACCCCAGTCCGACACTAGGTGTAACTACAAATGGAGACCCTGTGGTCACGGGGGGCCAGTGAAAAGGTGGGTCTGTTCCTCTATAGCAGAGCTGTCCAACTGTCAGCTGTGGCCCCCCACACATGCTGTGTCTGCTTACCATATGTAATATTTAAAAGTATCACTACAGAGATTAACTAAACCCTGCATTGTTTAAACCTCAAATTCAGACTAATACCCTGTATTGTTCACACTTGTGACACCTCTATTGTTTATATCCTAAAGGTCTGTACTGTTCACATCTGAGATCCAGACTGAAACTGCCACATTGTTGATTGACCTATACTAGATATACTATGACCTGGATGAATGAAAATCTTCATAGTCACATTGTTCATCTGTTCACACCTTATACAAAATGCTAATTGGGCACCAACAGTGTCACTGTATGTAGTACATATTAGAATGATAACTTTCCCTGTCTCCTGCTCTGTTCTGCCTTCCCTCCGTGTGTGTCATTCTCTGCTTACTCAGTGCTGCTTGGGTGTGCCATTCTCTGCTTACTCAGTGCTGCTTGTGTGTGCCATTCTCTGCTTACTCAGTGCTGCTTGGGTGTGCCATTCTCTGCTTACTCAGTGCTGCTTGGGTGTGCCATTCTCTGCTTACTCAGTGCTGCTTGGGTGTGCCATTCTCTGCTTGCCCAGTGCTGCTTGTGTGTGCCATTCTCTGCTTGCCCAGTGCTGCTTGTGTGTGCCATTCTTTGCCCAGTGCTGCTTGGGTGTGCCATTCTCTGCTTGCCCTATGCTACCTGTGAAATGTAAGCCTGTTAGGGGTTTATTCTTGGGGTTAGCATTTGGAAATTGTTGTTAAATGCCCCTAAGGTGTTTAATCATGTGTTGGGGGTTGTTGTATTATCCACAGGGGAGGATGAGGCATATGGATTTAAGGGTATGTTTTAACATAAAATAAAGACATTTTTCAATTGCTTTTCATCTCAATTCAAGTTTAAAGTTTAATTTTCCTGTCTCCGTATTCAGTCTGGCAGCTCAGTAATTCAGGTGCAGATTTTGAACTGTAACAATTTGCTACATTTGTTGATACATTTCTCAGCAGTATCTCTGGAGTATTAGCAACTATTGTATCAATTCTAACAGCTGCCTTTAATATAACTCAGGGATTCTCCTCAGCAGGGACGAAGATAAGAAATGTATCAATTTAGATCAGTTACAGAGTCAGTGACCCCCTTCTACCAGAGCTGCTTCAGAAAGACATAAAAAGGTGAAAAATGAAAGTTTACACTTTATTATTAGAAAAACAGTCACAAATAGAAAGCAGAAAGTATGTTGAAAAGGTAATTTCTGGTGGACAATCTGAAAACAAGGGAACTGAAAAGTGTTGGAAGATGAACAACCCCTATTCATGAATATCTACAGTCAAACATTATGAATGTGCTTCTAGGGGCCCAAAAGGCAACAGAACAACCAGACACTGGCTCTAACATCGGATTAATCTTATGAAATTCCACTCAACAGCATATTATTATTACTGTGCATTAATATACAATAGATCCCCCATTATATTTTTTCTGGGGACCAGGAAAACAATGTAACATTCAGGGTAATGTGTTAAAGCAAATTATTCCTCAAAATATTAAAATACAATATGTACTGTCTTAATGACAAGAGGTTAAGTTTAGGGATGGCGCGAACTGTTCGCCGGCGAACTTGTTCGCGCGAACATCGGGTGTTCGCGCTCGCCGGAAGTTCGCGAACGTCGCGCGACGTTCGCCATTTTGCGTTCGCCATTGTTGGCGCTTTTTTTTGCCCTCTCACCCCAGACCAGCAGGTACATGGCAGCCAATCAGGAAGCTCTCCCCTGGACCACTCCCCTTCCCTATAAAAACCGAAGCCCTGCAGCGTTTTTTCACTCTGCCTGTGTGTGCTGAAGAGATAGTGTAGGGAGAGAGCTGCTGCCTGTTAGTGATTTCAGGGACAGTTGAAAGTTTGCTGGCTAGTAATCGTTTTGATACTGCTCTGTTATTGGAGGGACAGAAGTCTGCAGGGGTTTGAGGGACATTTAAGCTTAGGTAGCTTTGCTGGCTAGTAATCTACCTTCTACTGCAGTGCTCTGTATGTAGCTGCAGTGGGCAGCTGTCCTGCTTCTGATCTCATCTGCTGACTGCTGCAATAACAGTAGTCCTTGTAAGGACTGCTTTTATTTATTTTTTTGTTGTTTTACTACTACTACTACTACTACTACTACTATAAGAGCCCAGTGCTATTAGTCTAGAAGTGTTGGGGAGTGGGACTGGTGTGCTAATCTGCTGCTCCTAGTAGTTCAGCAGCACCAACTTTAATTTTTTTTTTTTTAATATTCATTTTTTTTTTATTTTACTTTTTTTTATTTTACTACCGCTGTAGTAGTGTATAAGTTGACCTTTTAGGCATTATTTGCCCTGTAGGCATTTTTTGCCCAGTGTGTTATTCAACCAACTGCCATCTAGCTGTGTGACCTTGTTCACATTCTGTCTAAATATCCATAATATTACCGTCTCCAGAAAAAACACCGGAGTGACTTTTTTCAAGCAGCCATAACATATTTTACGTAATCTGTATCCATCGCTGTAGTAGTGTATAAGTTGACCTTTTAGGCATTATTTGCCCTGTAGGCATTTTTTGCCCAGTGTGTTATTCAACCAACTGCCATCTAGCTGTGTGACCTTGTTCACATTCTGTCTAAATATCCATAATATTACCGTCTCCAGAAAAAACACCGGAGTGACTTTTTTCAAGCAGCCATAACATATTTTACGTAATCTGTATCCATCGCTGTAGTAGTGTATAAGTTGACCTTTTAGGCATTATTTGCCCTGTAGGCATTTTTTGCCCAGTGTGTTATTCAACCAACTGCCATCTAGCTGTGTGACCTTGTTCACATTCTGTCTAAATATCCATAATATTACCGTCTCCAGAAAAAACACCGGAGTGACTTTTTTCAAGCAGCCATAACATATTTTACGTAATCTGTATCCATCGCTGTAGTAGTGTATAAGTTGACCTTTTAGGCATTATTTGCCCTGTAGGCATTTTTTGCCTAGTGTGTTATTCAACCAACTGCCATCTAGCTGTGTGACCTTGTTCACATTCTGTCTAAATATCCATAATATTACCGTCTCCAGAAAAAACACCGGAGTGACTTTTTTCAAGCAGCCATAATATATTTTACGTAATCCGTATCCATCACTGTAGTAGTGTATAAGTTGACCTTTTAGGCATTATTTGCCCTGTAGGCATTTTTTGCCCAGTGTGTTATTCAACCAACTGCCATCTAGCTGTGTGACCTTGTTCACATTCTGTCTAAATATCCATAATATTACCGTCTCCAGAAAAAACACCGGAGTGACTTTTTTCAAGCAGCCATAATAAATTTTACGAGATCCGTATCCACCGCTGTAGTAGTGTATACGTTGATCTTGTGGGCAGTATTTGCACAGTGTTTTCTTCAAACCGCCATCTAGCTGTGTGAGCTTGTTCACATTTTGTCTAAATATTGATAATATTATCGTCTCTAGAAAAACCACTTGAGTTACTTTTTTTCAAGCAGCATTCATATATTTTACGTAATCCGTATCCACCGCTGTGTATACGTTGACCTTGTAGGCATTATTTGCACAGTGTTTTCTTCAAACCGCCATCTAGCTGTGTGAGCTTGTTCACATTTTGTCTAAATATTGATAATATTATCGTCTCTAGAAAAACCACTTGAGTTACTTTTTTTCAAGCAGCATTCATATATTTTACGTAATCCGTATCCACCGCTGTAGTAGTGTATACGTTGATCTTGTAGGCATTATTTGCACACTGTTTTCTTCAAACTGCCATCTAGCTGTGTGTATTATCGTTTCCAGAAAAACCAACTGAGTTTTTGTTGTTGTTGTTTTTTTAAAAATAATGCCAGGCAAAGGCAGGCTGCCACGCAGAGGCCGTGCTAGGGGCCATGCTGCTATGCAATCCTGTGGCCCTAGCAAATTGCCCAGTTTTAAAAAGCCAATGACCGTGAACTCCCAAAATGCTGAAGAGGTAGTTGACTGGCTTACACAGCACACCCCATCCTCTACCGTTTCTAACTTTACCACAACATCCTCCTCATCCTCCACTGCTATGGCCACCCCACGTAACACTTCCTCCACCACCGGTGCCCCTTCTTCACTGGAGTCAGAGGAGTTATTTTCCCATGAGTTTCTTGAACTGAGTAATGCGCAACCATTATTGCCAGAAGAAGATGAAGGAGATGAGGACGTTACACCAGATTTAATTCTGGCAGAGAACACGACAGAGATGGACATAATGATGAGTGATGAGGAGGAGGTCCCCGCTGCTGCTTCCTTCTGTGATGTGTCAGAAGAAATTGATGCATCTGAGGAGAATGATGATGAGGAGATTGATGTTTTGTGGGTGCCTAGTAGAAGAGAGCAAGAGGAGGGTAGTTCAGATGGAGAGACGGAGAGTCAGAGAGGCAGTAGGAGAATAAGACTTAGAAGAAGCAGGGAGGACAGCCCGCAGGGATCAGTAGGGCAACAACATGTATCGGCACCTGTGTTCAGCCGGCCAACGCACCCGCCATTGCCGCCAATGCCGCCAACTTCTACTGTTACCGCCAGATCGCACACTTCCAAAAAGTCAGCAGTGTGGGATTTTTTTAATGTGTGTGCCTCTGACAAAAGCATTGTAATTTGCAATGAGTGCAGTCAGAAACTGAGCCTTGGTAAGCCCAACAGCCACATAGGTACAACTTCTATGCGAAGGCACATGAGCGGCAAGCACAAAGCACTTTGGGAGCAACACCTCAAAGGCAACAGGCAAACTAAAAGCCACACTCCTTCTGGTCCAGCATCTTACTGCTCTACCTCTGCTCTCCTTGACCCGTCTGAACCACCCTCCACTCCGCCTTCCACCTTGACCACCTGTTCCCATTCCCAGTCATCTGCCACCAGCCAAGTTTCTGTGAAGGCCATGTTTGAGCGTAAGAAGCCAATGTCTGACTGTCACCCCCTTGCCCGGCGTCTGACAGCTGGCTTGTCTGCACTCTTAGCCCGCCAGCTTTTACCATACCAGCTGGTGGACTCTGAGGCCTTCCGCAAATTTGTAGCAATTGGGACACCGCAGTGGAAGGTACCCAGCCGCAATTTTTTTTCTAAAAAGGGAATACCACACCTGTACCAACATGTGCAGAGCCAAGTTACCGCATCTCTGTCACTTAGTGTTGGGCCAAAGGTCCATATGACTACTGACGCATGGTCCTCCAAGCATGGTCAGGGCAGGTATGTCACCTACACTGCCCACTGGGTGAACTTGGTAATGGCTGGGAAGCAGGGAATGGGTAGCTCAACAACAACAACAGTGGAGTTGGTGTCACCGCCACGGATTGCACGCGGTTCTGCCACCACCTCTACTCCTCCATCGCTCTCTACCTCGTCTTCTTCCTCTTCTTCTTCTTACTCTGCTGCTGGGTCCTCCTTCTCCTCCTCCACACCTGTGCACCCCCAGCTCCCCCTAGGCTATTCGACGTGCCAGGTACGCCGTTGTCACGCTGTCTTGGGGATGACGTGCCTGGAAAGCAAAAACCATACCGGATCTGTACTCCTGTCATCTCTGCAGTCACAGGCCGATCGGTGGCTGACCCCACACCAACTGCAGATCGGAAAAGTGGTGTGTGACAATGGAAGCAATCTGTTGGCAGCGTTGAGACTGGGCAATTTAACACATGTGCCCTGCATGGCACATGTGTTAAATTTAATAGTCCAACATTTTGTCTCCAAGTACCCAGGATTCCAGGACGTTCTCACCCAGTCCAGAAAGGTGTCGGCCCATTTCAGACGTTCCTACACAGCCATGGCACGCCTTGCTGACATTCAGCAGCGCTACAACATGCCAGTCAGGCGTTTGATTTCTGACAGCCAGACTCGCTGGAATTCAACGCTCCTTATGTTGGAACGTCTGCTGCAACAACAAAGGGCCGTCAACGAGTACCTTTTTGAACTGGGTGGTAGGACTGGATCTGCAGAGCTGGGGATTTTTTTCCCCCGTTACTGGGTGCTTATGCGCGATGCCTGCAGGCTCATGCGACCTTTTGAAGAGGTGACAAATATGGTCAGTCGCACCGAAGGCACCATCAGCGACCTAATACCCTTCGCTTTCTTCCTGGAGCGTGCCGTGCGACGAGTGACAGATGAGGCTGTAGACCAGCGTGACGAGGAGCTGGAAGCGCATGATTTATGGTCGGAATCACCAGAACGAACCCAGGCACCTGCTGCAACGCAGGGAGAGGTGCCAGAAGTGGAGTCAGAGGAGGAAGGTGGCTTTGTGGAGGAGGAGGAGGAGGACCAACAGGAGCAGGCTTCCCAGGGGGCTAGTGGTGACCTTTTGGGGACCCCTGGTCTTGTACGTGGCTGGGGGGAGGAGACCGTGGATGATGCAGTCCTTGATAATGAGGAAGCGGAGATGGATAGCTCTGCATCCAACCTTGTGAGAATGGGGTCTTTCATGCTGTCATGCCTGTTGAAGGACCCCCGTATCAAGAGGCTTAAGGAGAAGGACCTGTACTGGGTCGCAACGCTACTAGACCCTCGGTACAAGCATAAAGTGTCAGAAATGTTACCAACATACCACAAGTCCGAAAAGATGCGGCATTTACAAACCAGCCTGCAAAACATGTTGTACAATGCTTTTAAGGGTGATGTCACTTCAGGAACTCATCAACATTCCAGGGGCAGAGGTGCCAGTAATCCTGCCACGAGCACACCTGCAAGGACAAAGCCCTTTGGCCGGTCTGTAACGTCAGACATGCAAATGTTTTTCTGTCCAAGGCAGCGCCACAACCCTTCTGGATCCACCCTCAAAGAACGCCTCGACCGGCAGGTAGCGGACTACCTGGCATTAACTGCAGATATCGACACTCTGAGGAGCGATGAACCCCTGGACTACTGGGTGCGCAGGCTTGATCTGTGGCCAGAGCTGTCACAATTTGCCATGAACCTCTTGTCTTGCCCAGCCTCAAGTGTGCTCTCAGAAAGGACCTTCAGTGCAGCAGGAGGGATTGTAACAGAGAAGAGAACTCGCCTAGGTCACAAAAGTGTCGATTACCTGACCTTTATTAAAATGAATGAGGGGTGGATCTCGGAGGGTTACTGCACGCCGGAAGACTTGTTCTGACTTCTATGCAGCTGTCCTTCTCTTCAAGCCTCATGACTCCACACACAGCTCTCCTTTAGCGTCCTCCTCCCTCCGCCACCGTTACAAACTAGGGTGCAAACCCTACTGGTTTAATTTTTTCTGGCCTCTGTGCTTCAGTGGCTGCAACCAAAAAAACTGGGCAAACAATGTCTACAAGGTCAACGTATGGCAAAAAATGACTATTTTCAGCATTTATATGGCATATTTTTTCTGGCAACTGTGCTTCAGTGGCTGCGTCAAAAAAAATGCATATTTTCTGCATTTATATGGCATAATTTTTCTGGCCTCTGTGCTTCAGTGGCTGCGACCAAAAAAATGCATATTTTCTGCATTTATATGGCATAATTTTTCTGGCCTCTGTGCTTCAGTGGCTGCAACCAAAAAAATTTATATTTTCAGCATTTATATGGCATAATTTTTCTGGCCTCTGTGCTTCAGTGGCTGCAACCAAAAAAATTTATATTTTCAGCATTTATATGGCATAATTTTTCTGGCAACTGTGCTTCAGTGGCTGCGACCAAAAAAATGCATATTTTCTGCATTTATATGGCATAATTTTTCTGGCCTCTGTGCTTCAGTGGCTGCAACCAAAAAAATTTATATTTTCAGCATTTATATGGCATAATTTTTCTGGCAACTGTGCTTCAGTGGCTGCGACCAAAAAAATGACTATTTTCAGCATTTATATGGCATAATTTTTCTGGCCTCTGTGCTTCAGTGGCTGCAACCAAAAAAATTTATATTTTCAGCATTTATATGGCATAATTTTTCTGGCAACTGTGCTTCAGTGGCTGCGACCAAAAAAATGACTATTTTCAGCATTTATATGGCATATTTTTTCTGGCCTCTGTGCTTCAGTGGCTGCGGCCAAAAAAACTGGGCAAACAATGCCTACAAGGTCAACGACGTTGACCTTGTAGGCATTGTTTGCCCAGTTTTTTTGGCCGCAGCCACTGAAGCACAGAGGCCAGAAAAAATATGCCATATAAATGCTGAAAATAGTCATTTTTTGCCATACGTTGACTCAACGTATATGGCAAAAAATGACTATTTTCAGCATTTATATGGCATATTTTTTCTGGCAACTGTGCTTCAGTGGCTGCGACCAAAAAAACTGGGCAAACAATGCCTACAAGGTCAACGTATGGCAAAAAATGACTATTTTCAGCATTTATATGGCATATTTTTTCTGGCAACTGTGCTTCAGTGGCTGCGTCCAAAAAAACTGGGCAAACAATGTCTACAAGGTCAACGTATGGCGAAAAATGACTATTTTCAGCATTTATATGGCATATTTTTTCTGGCAACTGTGCTTCAGTGGCTGCGTCCAAAAAAACTGGGCAAACAATGTCTACAAGGTCAACGTATGGCGAAAAATGACTATTTTCAGCATTTATATGGCATATTTTTTCTGGCAACTGTGCTTCAGTGGCTGCGTCCAAAAAAACTGGGCAAACAATGCCTACAAGGTCAACGTATGGCAGTTGTTTAAAGAGAACAGTAGATTACTAGCCAGCAAAGCTACCTAAGCTAAAATGTCCCTCAAATCCCTGCAGACTTCTGTCCCTCCAATACAGAGCAGTATCAAGCAGATTACTAGCCAGCAAACTTACTATCATCTGTCCCTGAAATCACTAACAGCTCTCCCCCTACACTATCTCTTCCAAGCACACACAGGCAGATTTTTCAGATACATTTTTGCCCTTGATCCCCCTCTGGCATGCCACTGTCCAGGTCGTTGCACCCTTTAAACAACTTTAAAATCATTTTTCTGGACAGAAATGTCTTTTTTAGATGTTAAAGTTCGCCTTCCCATTGAAGTCTATGGGGTTCGCGAACCGTTCGCGAACCGCTCGCATTTTTGCGCAAGTTCGCGAATATGTTCGCGAACTTTTTTTCCGACGTTCGCTACATCCCTAGTTAAGTTGAAGGAAAGGGTAAAACTAAGTAAGCTTTATCAGAAAGGTCTATATAAATACACCAGTAAACCCTCAAAGTAATGCTGCTCTGAGTCCTCTGTCAAAATAAACTGCATTTCTTTCCTTTTATTGTGTACACATGGACTTCTGTATCAGACTTCCTGTTTTCAGCATAAACCTCTAGGGCTTGAGCATGCTCCGTTTGCCCTCTCTCCCTTTCCCTCCTCCCCTCCTTGCTGTAAATTGAGCCCAGAGCTTGTTATTGCTACTTTTTATTATTCATCTTTCTTTTCAGGTCCCCTCTTATTCATATTCGAGTCTTGTTCAAATCAATGTATGGTTGCTAGGGTAACTTGAACCCTAGCAACCAGATTGCTTAAATAGCAATCTCGAGAGCTGTTGAATAAAAAGCTAAATAACCCAAAACCCCCAACCACAAAAAATTAAAACCAATTGCAAATAATCTCAGAATGGTGGGGTCTGTTTAGGCCTCTGTGTCAATGACAGGGCCTGTTGGAAATCCCAATCTGGGCCTGGTTGGGGCTAATAAACATTACAATGGGAAGGAACCACTTTTTTACTACACTGTATATATCAAGCACCGCGAGGGTCCTAAAACACGAAACAATATGCACTGAACTCTGTCCTTCTGGTACAGCTGATCCATCCGAATGAAACTCTGCTGCTGCTGCAATATCCGCCGTCTGGCTGCAGTGACACACATTGGACACCAGAGGGAGCGCTATCCGTCCGGAACCTTTGCAAGAGCAGCTGCGAGAAAGGGGAATGGTTTGCGGGAAGGACAGGATATCTTTGTAAAAGACGGACGGGGGTCAGACAGAGAGCCTGTCATGTGTAAGCTTAACCATTTGTGAGAAACGCTGTATGGCGTGAGTTTGCATAACAGTGTAAATGTTAGTTAGTTAGTTAGACCTTTGCTCATATGTTTGACGTGAGTTCATGATTGAAAGCTAGTGGTTGTGTCTGTGAGGCTTCTGAGAAAATCAAATACCTTCAGGATCGGAGTCCCTGGATAATAGTGCTGGAGGTCTGCCCTTGGGTCAGTGTTTTATTAGAGGGTCCCTGGATATAGTTTGTGTTGTGTGTGTGTGTAAATATAGGGGTCCTGGCTGAAAGCGTGTGGGGTACCTGCATTACACGACTTAAAGGGGCTGGTTCACCTTTGTATAAACTTTTAGTAGGATATAGTGATGGATATTTTGATATAATTTGCAATTGGTTTTAATTGTTTATTATTTGTGGAGTTATTTAGCTTTATATTAAGCAGCTCTACAGTTTGCAATATCCGCAATCTGGTTGCTAGGGTCCAAATTCCCCTATCAACCTTACATTGCTTTGAATGAGAGACTGGAATATGAATAGGAGAGGGGGGTCTGAATAGAAAGGTGAGTAATAAAAATGAACAATAACAATATATTTGTAGCCTTACAGAGCATCTGTTTTTAGATGGGGTCAGCCATTTGATTGCTGGCAAATAAATGAATAATACACAAACTTAAGTGTAGTGTGGGCACCGATGTACAGTATTGCTAATGTATATGGGGGCAAATGGGCCGGGGTGTCCACCAACAAATTCGTAATATATATACACAACAGGAATGGGACTTCTCCCCCTGCCCATGTGACCCCAAATTGCTCAATTATAAATAAAAGCACCTAGATGTGAAATAAAAAGCAATATTTATTCAACACTATGCCAATGTCAGAATTAAAACCAATTAAAATAAAACTAAGAAGGCAAATAATTAAACATGATACAACCAATTAAAAAGTTGCTTAGAATTGGCCAATCTATAACATACTAAAAGTTAACCAAAAGGTGAACCACTGCTTTAAGGGACTCACTTATCATACAATGCTTTTTAATTCTGGCAGGGATGCTTATAAACCGCTCTAGAAACTTTTAACTGTGATGACAGACTATATTTACATGATCTTGTTGTTCCATTTGATTCCTGCTTCTATTTGTTTTGCAGCAAGTGATTATGTAGGTAATATAGTCCACTTTGAAAGATAAAACTGACATTGAAAGCATTGTACTGAGGGTTAATATAACACAATTGGTATATAAATTGGCATTTAATGCCAGTTTTCTGTGTGTTTTTGGCTTAACATACAGGCTTTTATGAATACGTCTAATACCCTATATGACATAAAAGGCACTACGTTTGCCCATGTGCAGTAAACAATGGCAACCAATAAGAGGTTTGCTTTTAAACAGGTCAGCAGTAAATGTTACCTGCTGGTTGCTGTGGATTACTGCATCTGGGTAAACTTTGTTTTATCACATATCTGTTTTATGACATAACCCAAGTAGTGTCCTTCATTGCCCAAATTATTTTGGAAAACATTTTTAAACTGAAACTCACAGAAATTAAATTTGTTTGGTATTTTAGGCCATTCAAAATTAAAATGATTCTTTTAAAACAAAAGTGTCCAGTTTAAATTTAAGTGAAACAACATTTGTCTTGCAGGGAGAGATTCCTGATCCTGAACTGACCAAATTACTTCCTCCTCCACTATGTGGCTTACACGACTAACCTCACGCTTTGCTTCAGCTACAAGACTTGCAGGTAAACAACAAAGCACCATGGCAGATTGTCTACAGCCAGGACTGAACATACTGTATATACAGTTCTATTTGCAATAGGGAATTCATGCTTTTTTATTCTTCATAGCACCATGAAATTCAGGAGTGAATCTAGGCAACCAACTGCAGCTGTATTATATTTAAGAACTCAAAATTCACATTTTGCGCTGCATTTCACTGTGGTCTGAAGATGTAAAGGAGCAATGTTAATGTTCTGACACCCCAACCAAGCAACCTCATTAAGAGCTGTTTGTATATAACTGTAAAAACTGTTCTGCACATATATGGTTTCATATGTCTATGTTTCGACAGAGACTGAGTGAGGCTAAAATATCATTTGAGGTCTTTCTGAAGCCACCTTGTTCTAAGGGCTGTAAAGGTTACAGTAGAAAAGTCTGTGTTATTCTGCATGTTATAGAAATGTGGAATTTGACAGCAGAATAGGAGCAATAGGTGTATTTAGATTGGTCATTAAATGCTTTGCTCTACTTATAGGTTTTTACATTTGCAAGAAAAGAAAATGACTATAAACCTTTTTAATTTGTTATTTATTTCTTATGGAGGAAACTGAACTTAACATTGAACTTTTTACCCACAGCCATGGTGTGCCAGTGCTTGTATATGGAATTTATTTGGTTGACTGTAGGCAAAACGAAATATTATATCTTTGTATATATCTTTCTAGGATGCCTCGTACCACGGAGTTGCTCAGCGCTTGTGAACCGCAAAATTCTTTGTGCGGGTTACAGCTCTCAACTGACTCAGAGACAGCAGGTTCCCCCACACAACTGGTTGAGCTTTGAACCAGAGCTCGATGACATTCTGGTACCACGTATGATGTCCGTAAGCCCTTTGGAAAGTTTACTTACTAGCCGCTACTCTCTGCCCAAGCCTGAGGCTGTACATTCTCAAATAGAGCCACAGGAGCAAGATAATTCTTATACATGCCCCACACATCAGGATGATAACGATATTGATGAGAACACAGACCAGCAGAATATAGTGCAATGTAAGAATGTCCTGAAGATTCGAAGGAGAAAGATGAACAAACACAAATACAAAAAGCTGCAGAAGCGCATGAAATTTTTAAAACGTAAGATACAAGATGGACGGAGGCGCAGGCGACAGGTATGGAGCTGTAAATGTAGATAAATATAATGCAACACAATCACATGGTTATGTTTGTCATTAAACAGTCCATTCCCATTTGAAACATCTCTATTGCTGTAATACTGTATATGCCTTCAGAGATTACCGTTATATAAATGTTTATATTTCTTTCACAGAAAAGACTGGAAAGTGAGTAGTTGGAATGCTATTTTGGGGCATTTTTGTATAGTCTGCTAAATAATAGCAGTGATCTGTGTCTCATATGTCCAGCTCTCCAGCAATTGAGCCTCACAGTTTCAGGCGTATAGTAGTTCTCTAATGTTATGTTCTGACATGCGGCTAAACATATTGTCAGTTTCCCAGCTGCCCCCAGTCATGCGACGCATTCAGCATTTCCATTCTAAAGTGCTGGCTCATTCTGAAAGCACATGACCAGGCAAAATGACCTGAGATGGCTACCGACACACCAATATCACAACTAAAACAAAATACACTTGTTGGATTAGGAATGACATTGTAGAGGGAATAATTTGCAGTCTAAACAGTGTAATTTAGAAATAAAAACTACAACATAAAAATCATGACAGAATCCCTTTAATATCTTGGATTAAAAAAAAAGGAATGTAAATTGCAAAAGTGCTTAGAATAGCGCTCTCATCAATTTTACGTTCTCTTATTTTAAAGGTTTACTTATCCATTATAGGAGGCACAAACAATCCTACTGGGTTTATTTAATGTTTAAATGATTATTAGACTTGAGGTATGGAGTTTCAAATTACAGAATGTGCCCTTACATGAAAAGGACCAGATCCCATGCTTTATGAATAACAGGTCCCCTCCCTCTATTTTATGTTCTCTATGTATTTGTGCTATTTGCCTTAATTCTGATGAAGGTGTTATTGACTTTTATTACTGGCTCTGCTAGCCATTTTACTACTGATATGCACCAGAACAGTTGCCCATAGCAACCAATCAATAATTAGTCAAATAAAGCTGGCCATAGATGTTGAGATTTTTAAAAGATCAGATCCTGATCGTGAGACCACGATCTTCTCAGAACGATCGTACGAATTTACCATCAACTAAAAAGACCAATTTGCCAGGAAAACAAAGGGGAGCTGCCTGCTTGGCCCTGCAAACATAGATACATTGCACTGGGACCGACAAAGATTTTTTTGACCTGGCCGATCAATTTCCTGACAGATGTCGGCCGAAAAATCGTAAGATGTACGATCATTCGAATCCCACTAACCGCACGATAATTTCGAAGGATTGGTCGGGCTTCCCTAAAATCGGTCGTTCGGCAAGAAGAATCGTCGCGTCTATGGGGAGCTTAAAACTAAAAATATGATTGGTTGTTAGGGGCAGATGCACTAGTACAATTTAGAAGTTGTGTTAGTAAAGAAGCACCCTTGTCTTGTGTAGCTGTCATTGCTCCCCATGGTGGGAGGACAAACATTTCATTATATGCCTTACTAGTAAGTGACCTTTCTTGATCTGTGTAGCTATTCATTTCTGTCTGTGTAATATTTTTATTGCTCATGTCTTTGCAGGCACGATTTGAGAAAGACTTAAAACGCATCTGGAAGAAGGCTGGGCTAGAGAAAGCACCGGATGGTTGGCAGGTTCCAAAGATCTATGTAAAACATTGATATCGAGGGGAATTAAAGAACACGTTGCTTTTATTTTTGGCACCTAGAATACAATTATGAGGGGTTTACATGCACCAGTCTGCCTAATGTACAAACTCATGCCAGCAGCAAATTTGCCAGCTACCCTGATACTTCATTGGGAAGAGCAGGCAGGTATTCAAAATGAAAATTCAAAATGAACTCTTCCTAATCACCATGGACCAATTTTATCTTATTTATGCCAAATTGACTCTGGCACGCAAATCTGGTACTGGGGAAGAAATCCAGGTGTCTTCAGGATTTGCCTCAATGTGATATCCAGGAATATTGTTCTATTAACTGTAATTTGTAATGTTACATCAAACAGCAGATATGGCCAGTGGACTCCAATTGTGTGCATTTTTGTTGTTCCGTGTTACTGTACTGTAACTTTGTTCCCAGTATAAACTTCTAGTTGTCATAAATGCAAAACTATTCAAATAAATAGTTCATAAAATAACTCTACAAATACAGGCCTCGTTATTTTACTTATTGTTCTATGCTGCAGAAGTTCAGAATGATGAAATATGCAGTATGTATTGCTAACCTGTACTGAAGAGGTGGCACTCACTACAGAATTCATAGTAAAAATTATTATTTTGACTTGTTACTTTTACTCTTTTGAATGGCAGTGCAATTTTGCACTTAACCCCTTATATAGGCTTTATTGGCCCAAGGATTTATAATGGCAAAATAGATTCTTTGCAGGAAAGATAAAAACATTTAATATTTGTTATTGTGGTTATCTTTTTTTTTTATTTAATGGAAAGTGAAGCCTTTTCAATCAGAAGGTATTTATTTGTCTCATGCCACACACACAGCACTGAGAGTTTTAATTTTCCCATAAGGCCGGGATCCCCAACCTTTTGAACCTGTGAGCAACATTCAGAAGTAAAAGGAGTTGGGGAGCAACACAAGCATGAAAAATGTTCTTGGGATGCCAAATAAGTGCTGTGATTGGCCATTTGGAAGCCCTATATGGATTGTCAACCTAAATTGAGTCTCTGTTTGGCAAAACACTTGGCTTTTATACAACCAAAATTTGCCCCCAAGCCTGGAATTCAAAAAGAAGCACCTGCTTTGAAGCCTCTGGGAGCAACATCCAAGGGGTTGGAGAGCAACATGTTGCTCACAAGCTACTGGTTGGGGATTACTGCCATAAGGCATTATGGGGTAGGAATTGGAGAGTAGCAAAATGGAAAACCAAACCTGGTTAGAGTGAGAAGGACTAAAAGGAGCCAAAAAGCCCTTCACAAGCAATTACATGCAAAGTGTACCCTTCTGAAATCAGAAGGTATATAACAAGATTGAAACAGGCTGTGTCTGCAAGTTTGTATATATGGCTCTGAACCATTAGGCTGTATCTGTGCTGTAAACCAGTAGTTCTGGATGCATAGTTGGCAAAAGGGGCATAAAGGAGTGATTTGCATGTCTCCTCCATGATGCCTTATGGGAGGATTAAAACTCTACTAAATTTTTAGTATCTAGGCAGTGCTGTGTGTATGGCATGAGACAAGTAAATACCTTCTGATTTCAGGCATGTAATTGCTTGTGAAGGGCTTTTTGGCTCCCTTTAGGGTAAGGCCACACGAGGAGATTCGGGAAGATTTTGTCATCTGGCGACTAATCACCTCTTGTGAGACAATTCTGATCGACTTCGGAAAATGAAGCGCCGTGTGTGCTTTAGCGCAGGCGACTTTTCATTTTATTGGATGGGAAGACACGCGGACGCAGTTCCGGGAGATTGATGCCCAGAAAAAGAGGCGATTAGTTGCCAGCCGACAAAATCTCCTCGTGTGAACTAACCTTTAGATGCATTTCTACAGGAACCCAATGACATCACATAGACCCTGAAAACCTTTAGGAATTAGATTTCAAACACAGTTCTATGCAAAATTAAATGGGAAGGTAGGGAGCTGTTGTCTATGTTTATTTTTCGCTTTGTGATTTTAAAGGGGCAAATTAGACTATGGATTTGTTAAATAAAAGGGAAAACCGAACCTGGTTAGGGTAAGAAGGACTAAGGGCTAGTCCACACGAGGAGATTCGGGGAGATTTTGTCGCCTGGTGACTAATCGCCTCGTCTTTTGATCGACCATCTCCCCGAACTGCCTCAGCGTTTTTCCACATAGGTTGCTATGAAAAGTCGCCTGCGCTAATGCACATGCGGCGATTCGTTTTCTATACTCACTGAGGCAACTTTGTGCAACTATTGAAAACGCATCGCCACGCGTGCATTAGCGCAGGCGACTTTTCTTTGTAGCGTATGGGGAAAAACGCTGAGGCAGTTGGGGGAGATAGTTGCTCAAAAGACAAGGCGATTAGTCGCCAGGCGACAAAATCTCCCCGAATCTCCTCGTGTAGACTAGCCCTTAGTCCTTATTATATAGTTTTTTTAAATTATTTGCCGCCTTCTTCTGACTCTTCCCAGCTTTCAAATGGGGGGTCACTGACCCCATCTAAAAATAAATGCTCTCTAAGTCTACAAATGTATTGTTATCGCTGCTTTTTATTACTCATCTTTCTATTCAGGCCTCTCCTAATAACATTCGAGTCTCTTATTCAAATCAACACATGGTTGCTAGGGTAATTAGTACCCTAGCAGTGAGTTTGCTGAAATTGCAGTCTTGGAGAGCTGCTGAATAAAAATCAAAATAACTCAAAAACCACAAATAATAATAAATGAAAACCAATTGCAAATTGTCTCAGAATATCACCCTCTTTATCATGCTAAAAAGTCGAACAACCTCTTTAACCAGCAGATGGCGCTAAGTATACACTTGACTTGTGCTAAAACTCCTCTTCCAACAAGCCAGATCTATTTGTAATAAGCAGAGAATTGATATAAAGATCGTTTTCCCTTGGAGATACTCATGAGAGATTAAAAGATGGCTGACTCACATTGATGTGAGGGTGCCAGCATGCTGAATGTGTGCTCTATATGCATTTCATTCCCCTGCGACATGAGAGCTGACTGTGTCTAGGAAGGGTCACTGCCAAGAGGAAATGACTGATACTTACAGTAACGTTAGACAAGACTTGTAGACAGTCTGGTTTCTGGAAACATGAGAGCGTATTTCACTCTATTTATTTTAGACATTGGCACATATTGATTGGAAGAGATTAAAGAAAGAAATGAGCAAATGTGTTAACTCTTAACAGAAACCGTGATTTTTACAAGAAACCGTGATTGCTAGTATCCATTGGCTTGTGCTAGGAAACAATGGCTGCCACTGTGGACCTTGTTTGGAATCACTATAATAATACACAAAGATGCTATACAGAGCTGTAAGGTTATTTTCTTTACTGACTGTACTGACTCCACAGCTTTAACTGTAACATGGAGGATGATAGTGCATGTTATAAAGTTTCTACTCCTCCTATAAAACGCAGTGATGGGGTAACATAAAGAATAGATTTAGCAATATATTAGCAGGAAAGTGCAGCAATCACCTGCAGGAATCAGAGTGCACCCAAAATAATAGACTGAAAAACTGATTTAGTGCAGTACAAATACCTCCATCTTCTGACAATTAGGCTGTAGGCAACATAACAAACAAGGGAAAGTTGTGCTCACCACTCATTTTTAAAACCATAAGGTGGGGGTGCAATGAGGCTGTGACCACAAAATACATATAGACAAATACAAGAGTCCTCTGCACTCAACCCATTATCAATATATTTAAGACAGAGACATTTTGTGCATACTGCTACTGAAAAATGCCTTACCCTTTAAACAAAACAGGGATTGTTTGTCCATATATTGCAATATATTTAAGCTGGCCAACTACGTCAAAGTCATCCCATATCTGGTAGTTGGCCATCTTAAATATATTGCAATATATGGACAAACAATACCTGTGTTGTTTAAGGCATTTTTCAGTAGCAGTATGCACAAAATGTCTCTGTCTTAAATATATTGATAATGGGTTGAGTGCAGAGGACTCTTGTATTTGCTGTAGGCAAATATTTTAGTTTGGAGAGGCTGAATAAAAGGAGGAGCAATGTGGCACTTTCAGTGGTCACGCCCACTTTTGTGTGTCGCTTTATTTAAAGTCGTACACCTTAGAGTTCTGTATATTTCATGGCGACAATTTTGCAACACAGCCACATGATATCTGTGAATATTTTCTGGTCTATAAAATAGAAGTGCAGGGCATGCCAGTGATTGGTTATGTATTCTAATGTGTTTAGGCCATTCGGGTATTTATCAGGGGCTTTGCATATTGAGGAAAAAAAAGCCAAACATTCAGCAGGATCTTATTGGGTGAATATACCCATTAAAGCCGTTACTTCACTGTCTGGGAATACAAATAAGTGCATGTATAGGGTTCATATACATTTGCTCAGTAGCAGTTTTCCTTGAAAAATCCCTATGTGGTATTGTTTGAGCATCCTATAAGAGCCAGAAATAACGGAAGGCCAGGAAGTTCTGACTCTCAAGATGGGTATTTACTTAATTGAATTCACATGCCTGGTTACTCAACTCTTTATTTGCTTCCTCTGTAGCTGTCGCCAGAAGTGTGTTTATAGCTGCCCGGTGCTGCTGTAACAGTAAAAAAAAACAATTCTTAGTGTCCATGTAAATGTTTCCATACTCTAATAACTTGATAAATGCTGTGTGTCATGTAAATTGCATATGTCTACTCAAAAGCCCTAAGCTTTCAGAATGTAACTGAATAGAACTGCAACAGCTAGCTGTAACTCTGCAGAAGCCCTTTTCCATATGTGCCAAAACTTAAAATTTTTTGTCCAGGAGTGTCCATCTTCACCTTCATGACTGACCCTCTTTCTTCTACCAAGTCTTGGCAACATATAGCCCATCTTACTCCTCTCACCCATCTCATCTTGGACATTAAAGTCATAGGCCTACACGTAGATGTATGCAATGCTTTTTGGATGGTTACTGCGTGGAGAACACAGATGAGATTTGATCTGCTCCAAAAAAGATGCAACAGGATGGTTAAAGGAGAAGCAAAGTCTGTTTGCACTTGAGGGTGCCAAATGTTAGGCACCCCCAAGTGATTGTATTGACTTACCTGAAACCCTGGGCCGGTGCTCCTATCAGCAGAAAACTGCACCGTCCCCGGCATATACCAGTGAGCACCACGGACAGATGATCTTCCTGCTTCCCCTTTCTTTGTACGGTTGTGCATGCGCAGTAGAGCAGAAAGCCGAACTTCAACTAAAAAGATGGCTATTTCATTCTACTGCACATGCGTTTGCCCGGGGAAATTTGAAGAAAGAAAATGGAATAAGATCTCTCCGTGGTGCTCGCTAGAAAAACCCAGGGCCGGTGCAGTTTTCTGCCAATAGGAGCACCAGCCGGGGTTTCCGGTATGTCAATACAATCACTTGGGGAGCCTAACATTTGGCACCCCTGAGTGCAAACAGATTTTCCTTCTCCTTTAAGTCAACTAAGGCAAATATGTAGGATGTAGATGATGATTTAATTCTGGGAACCCAAACCTTTTTTTACCTGTGAGCCACAATAAATTGTATAAAGAAGTCATAAAAAAAGTCCAACATGCAAAAAGTTCCTGGGGATGTCAATTGTGGGCTGTAATTGGCTATTGGTAGCCCCTATGTGGACTGACAGCATACAGGAGGCTCTGTTTGGTGGTTCACCTGGTTTTTATACAACCAAAACTTGCCTCTAAAGCTCCCCATAGACGCAACGATTCTTCTTGCCGAACGACCGATTTTAGTGAAGTCCGGCCAATCCTTCGAAATTATCGTGCGGTTAGTGGGATTCGAACGATCGAACATCTTACGATTTTTCGGCCGACATCTGTCAGGTCAAAAAATCTTTGTCGGTCCCAGTGCAATCTATCTATGTTTGCAGGGCCAAGCAGGCAGCTCCCCTTTGTTTTCCTGGTAAATTGGTCTTTTTAGTTGATGATCAATTCGTACGATCGTTCCGAGAAAATCGTGGTCTCACGATGAGGATTGGATCTTTTAAAAATCTCAACATCTATGGCCAATTTAAGCCTAGAATTCAAAAACAATTACCTGCTTAGAGGCCACTGGGAGCAACATCCAAGGGGTTGGTGAGAAACTTGTTGCTCATCAGCCAGTGGTTGGGGATCACTGATTTAGGTAATGTCTCAACTGCCATGGAAAAAGCAGACAATTGTTATATGTAGTAAACTGTAGGAAGTCCTTACCTGAAACAGCCTTTGCAACATTCAAAAGTTTTTTTACATAGCTAAAACATTTCACATCATAATATGAGCTATGGTACGTTCCTGGGAGATGTGTCGTATCCAATGTTATCAAGATGTTTGAGGTCCACAGCACTGCCTATATGTAGACATGAGAGAAATATTGACCAAAGATTACAGAGGTTCAAATTACAATACAGATTGTTCAAATTGTGATGCAAGATCCTGGGCCAATAGCCAGAGAGATTCGAACTGAGAAATATAAGAAAATCCAACTGGAGTTTGCCAAAATGCTTCTGTAACAAGGTAGACAGATGAAATATAACTAGAACTATTTGTTAAAGCACCACTTATCTTTATATAAAGCGTTCAAAGCCCTACAAAAAACATGGAGGAGGTTCATTGATGTTTTGGAGTTGCCCTGCTGCTCCTGGTAATGGATGTCTTGGGTCTGTTCATGGCATTATGAAATCTAAGCATAACCACTTATTTTGTAGCGCAACGTTGAACCCAGTGCCAGAACGTTAGGCCTCTGTCGCAGATCATGCTTCTTCCAGCAGGACAATGTGCACTTCCTTCAGATCTGGGAGACTGTAGCAGTTTGCAACAGAAGAATGGTCTTAAACTGGCAGTAGAGAGCCGTAGGAAGCTCATTCCTACGTGTCGGTATAGTATTTCTTTCTAAAGTGTGGTGTACCAAATATTAAGGGGCAAAATTATCAACGGTCGAGATGAATATATACGGATGAAAAAAATTTGAGTTTCAAGATATTTTTTGTGTACTTTGATTAGGGAATAGTACAAATTCGATTAGAATTTGAAAAAAATTTGAATATCGAAATTTGTCATGTACTGTCTCTTTAAAAATTCGACCATTCACCATCTAAAACCTGCAGAATTGCTGTTTTAGCCTATGGGGGGCCTCCTAGAACCTTTTTGGAGTCAATTGGTGGACTTGAATCTAATTCAATCGATTGCGCTAGTACTTCGATTCGTACGATTCTAATTTGGCCAAATACGGACCTATTAGATTGAAAATTGACCTATTCGACTTAATTTCGGTTAGTCTTTTTGAATTTGAATTTCAAACTTTTTTCAATTAGAAATTCGACCCTTGATAAATATGCCCCTAAGTCTGGGGTGTCGATCAGTTTTCAAATCTGAAAGGATATGTCGGGTTCTGAATGGAATGGAACATCTCTTTTATATTTAATGGCAAAACAAGAAATTCATTTTGTCAATTTCAAACTAATTTTTCAGTACATTGAGGGGGTTCTTGATTAAGGATTCAGTTGTGTTTTCCACAAAAATTCAAGTTTTCAATGTTATTTTTGTGGTCAAAAATCACATTTTCTATTTAAAAAAGTAAAAAAATGTAAGTAAAAAATATTTAGTAACCCGACCCTGGAAATGGCTGGAATTTGAAAATACACCGTCTAAAACCTGTCAAATGTACAAGCCAATGGCAGAGATTCCTTGAACCATTTTGAAATGTCAATAGCCTTCATGGTGTTCGAGTTTTTTTTCTGAGGGTTCAATCGATTTTTTCCATGGAAACTTGATTAATTAGAATTTTCAGGTTTCGTAACTCGAGCTCGCTGAATCAAGTTCATTCGAGGTATAAAAGACTCTTAACACTTGTCCTTTGATAAATACCCCCCCTAAATTATTTGAGTAATTTATGAGTTATTTGAGAAAAGCGCGAAGGAACAACTGGATATTTCCATGTAATATTACGTGTAGAAAGTAAAAGAAACTTGTTCCTGGAATGGGATTAGGGACTTTTGTGATGAGTGATATAAAGATGAATCAGGCAGATATTGCCAACATTTACCTACAGCTATCGGCATCCTGACAGTCAGGAAAGTTGTTTTAACCAACTGGCACTTTTACAAAGCATTTTCTGCTCTGACACATATAGCCGATCATCTGAAGTGAATC
This sequence comes from Xenopus petersii, assembly GCA_038501925.1. Lineage (NCBI taxonomy): Eukaryota > Metazoa > Chordata > Amphibia > Anura > Pipidae > Xenopus > Xenopus petersii. The sequence continues at coordinate 42,781,122 of CM076684.1, read as the reverse complement.
ACCAATTAAAACGTTAATTCTTTTTAAATGGATAAACTGTAACAGCAGAATAAATGAAAGACTCACCACAGTAACACAAGTACTGCTTTCATTTTACCACAGTGCAAGTTTATGTGCAAACTTTCAACTTTCTTTTCTATTGTACAACCATGGAAAATTCACAACTTGGTAAATGAAATAGAAAACTTTAGTTCATAAATCCTCCTAGTTGTGCTCCTACATTACGGGGCCGATTCATGAAGCTCGAGTGAAGGATTCGAATTAAAAAAACTTCGAATTTCGAAGTGTTTTTTGGGCTACTTCGACCATCGAATGGGCTACTTCGACCTTCGACTACTACTTCGACTTCGATTCGAACTAAAAATCGTTCGACTATTCGACCATTCGATAGTCGAAGTACTGTCTCTTTAAGAAAAACTTCGACCCCCTACTTCGGCAGCTAAAAGCTACCGAAGTCAATGTTAGCCTATGGGGAAGGTCCCCATAGGCTTGCCTGAGATTTTTTGGTCGAAGGATATTCCTTCGATCGTTGGATTAAAATCCTTCGAATCGTTCGATTCAAAGGATTTAATCGTTCGATCGAAGGAATAATCCTTCGATCGCAGGATTTGCGCTAAATTGTTCGACTTCGATATTCGAAGTCGAACGATTTTAGTTCCTAGTCGAATATCGAGGGTTAATTAACCCTCGATATTCGACCCATAGTGAATCGGCCCCTACGTGTAGCTAGGACACACAAAAGAACCAGGATTACGTTTTTACATGCAGTATGGGAAACAGAACGGATTCATCTCAGGAAAAAAGATCCCTGGACCTAAACAGAAGATTCCTTGGCTAGAGCAGGTGTTTGTGTGAACACTGATCTTCTTATCCAATGCACTAGTTAAAGAAAAACTCTAAACGAGTTCCGATGCAATATAATATTGTCTTAAACTGCTGTCTTTAAGAACAGCTCTTATCTGGTTTGCATTGGTCATGTGAGTCTTGATAGAAGAGAAGGTGAATGTATCAGCCTGGAAACTGGAAATGAAGGCAAATAAGAACGACTAAAGCTGGCCATAGTCTCATAGATTTGCTCGTTTGGTGACATCGCCAAACGAGCGGATCTTTCCCCGATATGCCACTAACGGCATGACTATATCGGGGGGTAATTCGAAAGTTCGGCCGTATGGTCGAACAATCGAATTACGATACACCAAGGGGTAAAAATCAAACCTTCCCGATTGATATTGTGGCCAGATATCAATTGGGAAGACCCATCGGAAGCCCCCATACACAGGCAGATCAGCTGTCAAATTGGTCTAAATGATATCGGCAACTTCATCTGCCCGTGTATGGCCACCATTATGCATAGGTTTTACTTTGGCAGGTCTGCACAGATCAACCGATACCAGCTCCGGTGTGATTCACTGTGGACACCAACCTCAGATGTGATAAATGTGTTTGGACAGCAATGGAAAAAGAGGGTTTCTACAAAATTATATGTTATAACTGCTACTACCAGTCTTCGCGTGCTCGGCAGAATAGAGAAAAGTCTAAACCAGAGCACAAAAGAATAGGTAGTACAATTTGAAAAGGAAGAATGTCAAATGTGACTGCTGGATCCAACACTTTCTTCAGTAGTTTATTGTAACTGAGGGGTTCTCTTCAGTATACAAACCAACAGAAATCCTACAAATAACTACTGGTTTCTAGGTTCTACCTCCACTCTTGGTGAGTCCTCTCACTACACTGGGATCCATGATGAAATGTTGGGGTCATCCCTGTACTCACTCGAACTTTGGGGCATTGCTCAGCCTGATGGTTTGACCTTCTCAATGCCTCTAAAGCTGGCCATAGACGCAAAGATCTGATCGTACGAATCCTCGATTCGTACGATTTTCGGCCCGTGTGTGGAGAGTCCCGACATTTTTCATCCGGCGGAGATCGGTCTTTGGTCGATCGGACAGGTTAAAAGATTTCTGTCAGCTGCCGATAATATCTCTGCGTGTATTGCCGATCGTACGATTGCTGTCAGGGGCAGAACATCAGCTGATCTGTTCTTTAACTACTTTATTTGATCTGAATGGTTAGTGGCAGGTCGGGAGATGGGAAAGTCTGATCGTATGATGATTCGTACAATCGGATCTTTGCGTCTATGGCCAGATTTATTCACTCCCTCTGCTCCTTGCAACAAATCCTCTTGACGTTCCTGTTACAGCGGATTTTTATTTACTTTTTTTATCTTCATGCGGGTCTTTTCGTAACAGGTTCTAGCATGTTGGCAATTTCTGTGTTTAAAAGAGGGACATCAACTGAAAATGCACTATTCATTAGACAATTCTATCCCAATACAGCATTTGGTTCTTTTATTTCTTTTTCTTATTATTAATGTTTATAGCATTGATGTTTATGTATTAGCATGTGGCCGTCTCTGGCAAATGCTCTATTACTAGGATTTGAAGGAAGGCCACAAAATCCTGAGCCCAGTCAAGAGTTACGAGTTGCACGCCATTCATATTTTCTGGTTTCAGGCAGCCCAGGTCTGGGGGGCACACAAAATCCAGCCATGTTTATAGGCTCCAGTAAGACCGGCACTCTAGTTATATGAGCAGATGCATTTTTTTCTCGGGTTGGAAGAGAGAAGTGAAAGAATCGAGTTGTTTAACTGCTGAGCTAACAGAGATAAGCAAAGTGGAACAATATGTGTTGTCCCTAAATATTGCAGAGCAATCACTTCACTGTTGAAAATCAGTGCACATTCCTCATTAGGGACTGTTTTAGGGTAGGGCCCATTTGCCTGGGCCCCAAACATCAGGAGGGCCCCAGTGGGAAGCATAGATAAAAGTACAAAGGTCATATATTGTATAACAATTTTCAGACATTTTCAGTACATAGTTTAGGGATATCTATCCTGTGGCCCTCCTGCTGCAACTTTCAGATCCCACTGACTGTTGACAAGGGAGCAGATCTACATTTTGAGTTACTGCTATTTTTATGTTTCATATTTAAGTTGGCATCCAGAGCTGGGCCAACGCAGTAGAGCACCCAAGGCATGCCTCCAGCCTCTGTCACAAATTACCAGTAGGCAAACCTCTCCGCTATGCAACTCTCCCAAACCCTCTTTGCTCCACTTATCATCTCTCTCTAGCCCAGTTAGCAACCCCTCTCCCTCTCTGCTGTCTCCCCGGCATTACACTCGCCACAGAGGCTGATCCAATGTACAGGGCCAGGAGACCCCTCCTTGCACCATTATCAAGTGCCTCTTCAACCTACCTCTAGTTCTGCCCCTATTCCAAAATATGCATAATATTACTGAGGCACCTTCCTAGGGTATTATTAGAGTCACAGCAGCAACAGCAGAAGTAAAGTGGGGCATGCTGTTTTGGCCTGATGTTTCATTACCAGTGTTGCAAAACCAAGGCCAATATATACTTCAAGTAAAGATAATTGAAGTGGAAAAGGGGGCCCCCCAAATTAGTACCTTGCCTAGGGAGCCATTTGGTCTTAATCGGTTCTATAGGGAGGAGTAGAAGAGATCAGAGTATACACTGGGAATGCTATGCCAACATGAGACATGCAGCAGTCAGAATATTCCCTTAGCAGTGTTCCAAACCACAAGAATGTGCAGCTCTGACAATAAGATGTTTCCAGGGAAGGGGAAAATTAAAGTTTATTTGCGTGTCAGAGCTCAGTATAAATTTGTATTAACCCTTCCCGGCTCATAACACACGCATACTGCCAAATGTTTCACACTCGGGTTTGACAAAAAAAATTATAACATGCAGAGTAATCAACACAATTGATATATATATATATATATATATACAGTATGTCCTTTTTCTCCTTGGTAACCAAAAGACTGGCAAGGCATGCAAATAAGGCTGGAGGAATGCTTTGTTTTGTTTTCAGTCTGTCAGTTTGGTTTTGCAAGATCCTTTCGGCTTTCAGGAATGAACAGGGAAAGCAGCCATAGTGAGGGCTTCATTTTCACTTGTTTTCGGGACACTGGGTGTGTAATGCAGTTCTGGGCGCAAAAGTGCACCAGGGAATGCAAGAGAAACAGGAGGAGGCTGTGTGTTGGTGTGTTGCGACACAAGCTGGGAGAGGCTGTGCAACTGAGTGCCGGGATGCTGTGTGATACAGAGATATGAGACTGTAGGGGTGTCAGTTACAGACGGGGTAGTGCTGGGCTGGCAAGACACCGGGAGAAAACCTGATGGGCTTAGACCCGCTCTCTGCACCATGACCCTGCCATTGTTTCTTACCTGGCCCCCGCCTTGGCCACAAGAAGAAAAGGGTACGTGCACACGGAGGTGGTTGTAGCTCAGGAAGGGTGCAGTGGGGGGCCCTGTGGAAGCCTCCCCTGCGGCCCCGGGCCCCACCAGTCCGACACTGGTTACAGAGTATCATTATTATTACCGGTATGCCACCTGTTATCCAGAATGCTCAGGAACGGGTTTTTCAGATAAGGGGTCTTTCCATAATTTCGTCTTACCTTAAGTCTACTGAAAAACCATTTACAGATAAATTTCACTCAATGGGATTATTTTGTCTTCAGTAAGGCTTAATTATATCTTACTTGGATCAAATGCAAGCTACTCTTTTATTATTACAGCAAAAAGGAAATACATTTTAAACATTTTAAATATTTGGATAAAATGAAGTCTGTGGGAGACGGCCTTCCCGTAATTTGGATCTTTCTGGATAACAGGTTTCTGGATAACGGATCCCATACCTGTATTACTATTACTGTTAACACTCATTTATAAAGCACCAGTGCTGTACAATCAATGGGTGTATATACTGAATATACAGAGAACATGCAAAATACTGCCAATAACCAATATGGCATGTATGCAGTTACATAGTGAAACTGTCTATGCTTCAATACTGTATTAATAAGAACAGACATGAGAGGTTAAAATTAAAACAAAGAGACAGAGAAAAAATATAAAGCAAAGCACAGAAAAAGAAAAACAGAGGAGAAAGGAGTGGAAATAGGATTAAAAATACACGCCTCACGAGGAAACTTCGGGCGACTTCGGAAAACAAATCACTGTGTGTGTTTAGTGCCGGCGATTTTTCATTTTAGCCAGCGTAGAGTAAGACTTTTGGGGAGATTGGTCGCCGCAAAGTGGAGGTGATAAGTTGCCAGGCGACTAAATCTCCCTGATTCGCCCAGTGTGCGGGGCACACCTGGAGATTAGTCGCCGGGCAACTAAATCTCCCCGAATCTCCAGGTCTGCCCTTACCCTAAATAGAAGATAAGGAAATGTTCTGTCTCCTTTCTTCTAAATGCTTCCATGCCATGTTCTCTGTCTGACTGTTAGGCACACATACCTATACCTCCTCAGTATAGAAACAAACGTCCCTATCTATTGTCTGGAACATAACAAAGCTGTTTTGGCACCTCTCCCTGGACACCTCATAGCTCCAATCACGCTAATACAGATATGGGACCCTGTTATCCAGGATGCTTGGGACCTGGGGTCTTCCGGATAATGGATCTTTCTGTAATTTGGTTCTTCATACCGGTTTTTACATTCTAGTTTTTTCATAAATAAGCAAACATTAGAGTTGTGAGTTTATTCGAGGTAGAAAAAAACACACAAACCTCTTAAATTGACCTTTGAATAAATAACCCCCAACATCTACTAGAAAATCATGTAAACATTAAATAAACCCAATAGACTGGTTTTGCTTCCAGTAAGGATTAATTATATCTTAGTTTGGATCAAGGACAAGGGACTGTTTTATTATTACAGAAAAAAAGGAAATTATTTTTAAAAATTTGGATAAAACGGAGTGTATGGGGTATATTTATCAAAGAGTGAAGGTAATAGTGAAGTTCCGCCACTAGAGGGAAATTCCGCAACTCTCCATTCATTTCTATGGGATTTTTATAGGCGTATTTATCAAAGGGTGAACTTTCACTTTCACCCATTGATAAATATGCCTTTCAAAATCCCATAGAAATGAATTGAGAGTTGCGGAATTTCACTCTAGTGGCGGAACTTCACTCCGCCTGAAGTCTACTAGAAAAATCGTGTAAACATTAAATAAAGCCAATAGGCTGGTTTTGCTTCCAGAAAGAATTAATTATATCTCAGTTTGGATCAAGTACAAGGTACTGTTTTATTATTAAAGCGAAAAAGGAAATCATTTTTAAACATTTGGATTATGGGAGACGGTCTTTCCGTAAATTCAGAATTTTCTGGCTAATGGGTTACCAGATAACGGATCCCATACCTGTACTTGTGTATACTATTTATGTACAGGTATGGGACCTGTTATCCAGAATGCTTGGGACCTGGGGTTATCCAGATACGGGATGTTTTTGTAATTTGGATCTTCATACCTTAAGTCTACTAGAAAAATCATGTAAACATTAAATAAATTAAATAAACTCAATAAACGAGTTTCGCTTTCAGTAAAGATTAATAATATCTTAGTTTGGATCAAGTACAAGCTACTGTTTTATTATTACAGAGAAAAAGGAAATCAATTTTAAAAATCTGGTTGTTTTGATTAAAATGGAAGACAACCGTTACGTACAGGTCCGGATTGAGAATTAAAATAGGCCCTGGCATTTCAGGTACACAGAGGCCCAATCAGCCCACTCAGAGGCCCAAACAGCCCCCACCAGCCCACTAAATACTGACTTTCTATGGCACCTTATAGCAGCCACTCTGGCATTTGCCAGAGCCCACAGATTGCCAGTCCGGGCCTGGTTACGTAATTCGGAGCTTTCTGAATAACAGCTTTCCGGATAACGGATGCCATACCTGTACTTGTGTATAAGATGTATGTATATGTAAAAGTTTTAACACACCCACCCTGTAAACATAGTTCAGCCATTAGAATGTTTCTGCAGAGGTTTTTTTGGACTGGACTGAGCCGTGTAACGCTGATTTTGGCGTTTCATTAGAAGAAGGAAATCGTTTGCTGGTTCCTATGTACGAGACATCTGGTACGCTAAGCTTCCAGCTGACTTTCCCACAGAATATTCCCAGGGCTCTGCAGGTGGAAGGAGAAAGCAGCCCTGCCGTCAGGGTCAGGGGAAAATTCACTGAACTTCAACTTTCTCTTATGTATAAAACTACATCAAAGCCCCATCAAATTATATACACACAATCACACAAACACAAAATGTATGTGTGTGTATTTATAATTTGTTACAATATGTGAAAGAATCTTCCTCCATAATCATATCTACACATCTCAATCCACTTCAGGATGTATACATATATATACATACAATATATACAGCAAAACATAATATGCAGCATTTTTAAATTTTCATACATAAAACATAAACATTTGTATGTATGCACAATACTCAATACTATCAGGAGTATACCATCAACAGGGTGTGATATTAGTAAAGCTAATAACATAGTGCTTAGCGAGCAAATCTCCTACAGTACCTCAGGACTATTTGTGTCCGGGTTTAAAATCCAAGTAGCCAAATGTCCATAAATTTGTCTTGACATCCCGAGCTATGTATGCTTCCTGGTAAAACGGCAAAGCAGCATTAACCACCGCTTTCCAAGCAGGGCCAGAAGTAGGGGTAGGCAAAGTAGGCACGTGCCTAGGGCGCAAAGCTGGGAGGGCACCAGGCACGTACCTCTTCTGTCGCCTACCCCAAGTTTAGTTCCCTTCTCTGCCCGACTCTCTGCGTTTCTTCTGGCTTTTTGCGCTACTGCGCATGCGTGCGAACTCCAATTCACGCATGCGCACTATATCGCAAATGCGCAAGTGCAAATTTGCGCATGTGCCGCTACTACCCGGCCTGCCTAGGGCGCCTGCCCAGCGTGGCCCGGCACAGTTTCCAAGTCTCTATGGTAGGTGCCAGTGCCCTGTTCCATTTGAGGACTATCATTTTATTTGCATAATACAAAAGAGTTTGGAGGACCACTCTGCCTTCCTTGGAGAAGTCATGTCCCGTAGTTAACCCCAGTAGTGCAGCTGTTGGGGTAGGTTAAATTTGAAGCACCATGACTTTTGAAATAAAAGCGAAAACCTGTGTCCAGTAGCCTTGAATCTCAACACAGGACCATGTCATGTGGTACCAGTTTCCAGTTTCTAATCCACATCTGGGACAGGTTTTTTTACCTATCCAGGTTTACAAAGTTAAGCCTCGCTGGTGTTATGTAAATTAGGTGAAGAAATTGAACTTGTATCAGTTTGTCCTTGGCTGACACCAAAGTCGGTAGCAGATGTGTAGCACAGTTGTCCAATCATTATCTGTTAGTGTGGGTATATCCAAGCTCTATTTGGCTTGACAGGGTAGAAGCCTTTTATTATTTCTTTGTTAAACTTTAGTTCTTCTTTAATGCTCATAGACAATCATTTTTACAAACATTTCATAGATTAGCACATACCTGTACTTATGCATCTGTAATGAGGAGACTATAGGGCAAATTACCCCCCACATTTACAAAAAGACACTTGTTCTAAGTTTGTCAGAGTGAGGATCTCTTAATGTTATCATGAGGTTTACATGTTTCCAGAAATGACAGTTAACTCCATTTCCAAAAAAATTGTCAAATGACCCTAGCATCCATACAGTGGAATATGAATAGGAGAGGCCCTGGATGAAGGACGAGTAATAACAAGTAGTCATAACTACTAAAACAGATTTATTTTGTGGGGTAGAAATGATAGTATATACTGATGGGCGAATTTTCACGTTTTGTGCGAAAAATGTTGATGCACGTGTCAATTCTGACACTCACGTCAATTTTGATGCCGGCGTTAAAGGAATTGTTCAGTGTAAAAATAAAAAGTGGGTAAATGGAGAGGCTGTGCAAAATAAAAAAGTGTTTCTAATATAGTTAGTTAGCCACAAATGTGATGTATAAAGGCTGGAGTGATTTGATGTATAACAGTCAGAACACTACTTCCTGCTTTTCAGCTCTCTTGGTTTACACTGACTGGTTACCCTGGTTACCAGGCAGTAACCAATCAGAGACTTGAGGGAGGCCCACATGGGTCATATCTGTTGCTTTTGAATCTGAGCTGAATGCTGAGGATCAATTGCAAACTCACTGAACAGAAATGTACCATGTGGCCCCCCTTCAACTCACTGACTAGCTCAGAGTTATAGAGCTGAAAATCAGGAAGTTGGATTCTGGCTGTTTTATTAGACATCTGTTCACTCCAGCCTTTATACAGTACATTTTTGGCTAATTAACTATATTAGAAACATTTTTTATTTTGCACAGCCTATCTGTTTACCAGTTTTTATTTTCACACTGAACTGTTCCTTTAAAGTAAAAGGGCATCTGAATAATGTTGATGTGCAATGGTTTTGATGTGAGCGATTTTTTTGACGCCAGCAAATTTTCTCCGGCTAATTTTCACTGCAGTTTCACAAATTTATATGCCGGTGGTGAAATGCTGAAATTTGCCGCAAATTCGCACCTGCCAAATTTATTCGCCCATCACTGGTAGTATAATTTGCCGCACATCACCAGGCTTCACCATGTAAAAAACAACGTAATAATGGTGCCAGAACTTACTTACAAATTTCACATGGCGTTAAATAAAGCACACATTGATAAAATCACCATTTATTTTACACAGCTTTTTACACCATTTTTTCTGTGAATTTCGTTTTACACAACATATTAAATAGGCCCCTTAATGTATAGCCTTACATAGTATCTGTTTTTAGAATCAGTCACCTCCATTTGAAAGGAAAGAGTCAAAAGAAAAACGCAAATAATTCAAAAACTATAAAAAAAATAAGTAATGAAGACCAGCTGAAAAGATGCTTAGAATTGCTCATTTAGAGCTGCCTGAGCACCCAGAGATTCTGCTCATCAGTGACAAAGAGAAGAAATGTATCAACTAAATGTATCCATTTAGAACAGATTACAGGGTCGGTGACCCCCCTCCCAGAGCTGCTTCAGAAGGAGAGAAATGACCCTTTACCCTTCAATATTAGAAAAAAGGTCACACATAGAAAATAGAAAGTTATTGGAAAAAGTCAGTATTTCTGGTGAGCTATCTGAAAACAACTAGTTGTTTGAAGGTGAACAACCCCTTTAAAAGGAAAAAGATTTGGCTGAATCCTAAAATGTTGTACATACAGTACAAGTATTTATAGAAATCTATACATAACACCCTACAGGCAGTCAGAACATCTTATTAATACAGGTATATGATCTGCTGCTCAGAATGTTTGGGGTCTGGTGTGTTTCGGAAAAGGGATCTTTCTGTAATTTGGATCTCCATACCTTAAGTCTGATTTAAACATTAATAAATCCAAGAGGATTGTTTTGCCACCATTATGGATTCAGGCTGCTTAGTTACAATCAAGTACATGGTGGACTCTATGGGATATGGCCTCCCATACTCTCATACTTGTATATGAATATTAATAGACAAATGAGCCATATCCCACTCCCCCCATATAGATATTATAAAGACACCACTGGAAAACCTTATGGGCACATTATTTTTAGTGATTGGGGAATTTAATCGCCAGGCACAAATTTGCAGCGAATTTCCACGTTTTGCTGGCGAAAATCCCTAGCGTCAAAGTTTTTGTGATGCTGGCTGAATTCCAACGCCAGCGACAATTCCAAAGCAGACGACAATTAAACAGGCGCTCATTGACTTCAATGTGTGTCAAATTGTTGCCGCATTTCGCAAATTTTTCGTTGTTTTGCAAATTTCACTGGAAATTCGTGCATTTTTGGCCGAAACGGGACAAATACACCCATCACTAATTATCATATGTGCTAGATTTCTGTATGGACACAAAGGAGCCAAATAGATGGAAAAAATAGAGTCTATCATGTAATGAAAAAGTACTAAGAAAATAAAAAGGTTAAGTGAGGAGTGGAAGAAAAATATCTTTGACAATGGGCCCATGGTGTAAGTTGTTCTGGTGGGCCCCTGGCACCCGAGTCCAGCACTGGATATCAACAAAATTAAATTCCACTCAAGATGCCAGACTGCCAGGGCCCGCACCCCCTCAGGGCCCCCCGGCAGTCCATGCGCCACTAACAGATGCGGCCAAATGCGGCCGTACGGAGGGGGGCGGGGCCCGGCTGCGCGTCACGCACCAGGGCCCGCCCCCCTCTACGATCGCTACTGGCTATGTTTATAACTGTGAGTCTCCATACCTCCCAACTGTCCTGTTTTTCGAGGGACAGTCCAGATTTCACATCTCAGCTTGCAATCCTGGATGGTTACTGAAATTTCCAGACTTTCTGCTTGATCTCCTGAACTGACGCCAGAAAAAGATACAAAGTTTCTGAAATGTAATTAAATAAGAGGTTTTTGGTAGAGAGCCCAGAATACTCAGCACCTGCACTTAGAGACATTTGTAACAATTTAAGATAAGAAAAGATATAATTGTAACTATTTAAGATAAGCAGGTCTCTTGGGATAACAAAGACTCAGCTTAAAGGGCAATGCACCTTCATTAGCAAAACTGTAATAACACATAAAACCTGACCCTAAAACCCCCAGAAATGTGTTCAGACTTTCCATAGCCTGGCAAATTTTGAAAAATGGATGTGGCATTTAAGGGGGTGTAGCCATAAAATGGGCGTGGACAAAATGATTTTGCTCTGCTATGCGCAGTGGATCTTTTTGTCCCTCCTTTATTTTTCAAATGTTGGGAGGTATGGGTCTCTCCTGCTAAAGAATGTGACATCATATGTGGCTGTGTGAATAGGTGAAGCTTATTTGGAGGAGAAGTTGCCCTTCAATGTAGGATCTAATTCTAGAGACCCTGGTTCCTTGCGACAACTCTTTGTGACCCTAGACTGGAATTATTCAGATCCAGTGCCATCCTAGGCACTAAATTGTATAACACCCCCCATAGTGCAGAATGACATCACTTGCATACTGCACATGATGTAACTTCCTCTGAAACATCACTTCCGGTGCTCTGACACTGCCCTCTACCCCTCACCCCTGGGGATTTTAGCGGGGCTACTAAGTATGTGTACATCTGCTATGATTTATTTTTTTTCCAAAAAACTGACGCCGGCGTCAAAAACGAGACCATCACTACTTGTGACTCTCACTGGGTCTCATATCTACTAATAAACTCCTCTGCTGCTTCAAAAGCAACATCTTTTGGTCTGTGCAGCTACTTTAGCTTTGTAGGTGAGGCAACTTGAAGGCATTGCCCTTAAAAGGGTTTTCACATTTGAGTTAACTTTTAGAATGTGAGGAGAGTGATATTCTGTGACAATTTGCTTTTTGGTATTCATTTTTTATTATTTGTGTTTTTTGCGTTATTTAGCATTTTATTCAGCAGCTCTCCAGTTTGCAGTTTCAACAGTCTGGTTGCTAGGGTCCTAATTATGATGCGATGATGGAATATGAATAGGAGAGGGCCTGTATAGAAAGATGAGTAATAAAAAGTAGCAAAAACAATAAAGCTGTAGCCTTACAAATCATTTGTTTTAAGATGGGGTCAGTGACCCCATTTGAAAGCTTGGAAAAGTCAGAAGAATAACAAAATAATTAAAAAAACTATAAAAAATGAAGACCAATTAAAAGTTGCTTGGAAGTGGCCATTCTATAACATAATAAAAGTTGACTTTTAAAGGTGATCCACCCCTTTAAACACAGTTTTTAGATTGTTGAGATCACCAGATATAACATGAAATGAATTGCAATTGAAATGTTCTCTGATAAAGTCATCAAATCTATAGGCTGTAGCTCAAATATGATTATTACTAGAGAGGCACTGAATTCAGGATTCAGTTCAGGATTTGGCCTTTTCAGCAGGATTCGGATCCGAATTTGCATATGCAAATTAGGCTCGGGAAGGGAAATCACATGACTTTTCGTCACAAAACAAGGAAGTAAAAACAATTTTTCCCACTTTTTCCTTTTCTGCGCCTACTTTGCATATGCAAATTTAGATTTGGTTCGTTATTTGCCCAAATCTTTCACAAAGGATTTGGGGATTCGGCCAAATCCAAAATAGTGGATTCGGTGCATCCCTAATTATTACATATTATAAACACATGCAGATCACATCTACCTACAGGACTGATATGTGTCCATCAGAAACTGGAGACTTAATGAACAAATATCTCAACACACTTCATGTGACTTCCTTCCATACACATAGGGGCAGATTCACTAAGGGTCGAATTTCGAAGTTAAAAATACTTCGAAATTCGACCCTCAAATTGAAATCCTTTGACTTCGAATATCGAAGTCGAAGGATTTAGCGCTAAACATTCGATCGAACGATCGAAGGATTTTCCTTCGATCGTTTGATTAAAATCCTTCGAATCGAACGATTCGAAGGATTTTAATCAAACGATCGAAGGAAAATCCTTCGATCAAAAAAAGCTGAGCAAGCCTATGGGGACCTTCCCCATAGGCTAACATTGACTTCGGTAGGTTTTATCTGCCGAAGTAGGGGGTCGAAGTTTTTTTTAAAGGGTAAGTACTTCGACTATCGAATGGTCGAATAGTCGAACGATTTTTACTTCGAATCGTTCGATTTCGTTCGACTTCGATCGAATTTAACCAATTCGATGGTCGAAGTACCCAAAAAAAACTTCGAAATTCGAAGTTTTTTTTATTCTAACCCTTCACCCGAATTTAGTGAATCGGCCCCATAGATAGTAAAGCAATTTCAGCTGCATACAATATAAAGTAATCTATTTTCTATTTCAGGAACAATAGAACAGTAATGCTGGCTATGTTTGCAAAGCAATAACCTTTGAATTGAGCATCTTCTGGAATTAGTTAGAGCTGTCCAATAAAATATACTTGTACTCTAAGATGTGTGCAGGCCTGCTCAGATTTAAAGCATATGGAAAACAAAAAGGATTATGTATCTTTTATTACAAAAAATATATACAGTATAAGGATTTAGTTGATATGCTTATGCAAAACTTTTCAATGAAGACAAAAGTTCATCAGCAACAGTTCTGCTTGTTACATTGGGACTCCTGCAAATAATGACTTGGGTTCATGACACTTTATAAATACTTAAATAATAGATAGGAGTTATTTCTCCACTATATGGCAATAATGAAAGCCTAGGGATATACCAGTAGAGACAGCAAGCTCATCTCCTACTCATGTGCCGGGAAGATAAGTGGCCTAGTTGGGTTCTAACTTGTGTTCAGTGTTAGAATATGTGGGCAAAACAAATGGCTGCCCCAAAGTCACTGGGTTCTACAGTCATTTTTTATAATGGCAATTTTTTGCCTAACAGTTGAACAAAAGTTAAATAAAGAAACATATATTGCAGCCGCATCTTCATGTCTTTCAGTCTGCAGGACTCCTTTGGAATGGGACCTTGAACCTGTCTGAATACATGGCAAATGACCGGAATAAAGGCCAAAAAGGTGAGCTGCATTCTTCACAACTTGGAAGTTGTCCAAAAGTAGTTGTTGAGAACTCATCACATCAAGAATACAGTGAGGAGCAGCACACTACAATAAAAAAACATGGATGAAGGATAACCTGAGTCCCTTTCCAGCTGTGGTCCCAACACGTGATGGCCTTCAGTGGCACATTAATGACGTATGGGGTCCCCCTCTTGTAAGCTACTGCTGGGTCTGGATGCATGCAGATCCAGGCACGTGTGCACCCAAACTCATTACCCCAGGTCAGGTTTGGCTCCTTTCCTGCCTTCTTCTCCCAGCAGGTGCATCCAACCAGACCCAGCTACTCAAATAAAAATAAATAGACTATAGCCTAAGGTAGCCTGTGCATTAATCCACCCCTGGATGCCTTGGAAGTACTAAGGCCATAATACTACTTGGTTGCTAAACTAAATCTATCTCTCAGCTTGTGTGTGTGTGTGTCAAAAACTGTCTACCACTATCCTTACCTTGTTCATGGCATCCTTGTTCCTCAACTGGTATTATGGCCACTGCCTCAGGCTTCCCAGTGCATCCACCCCTGCCACCAAATGGAGACCAAGGAGGTTCATGTTTGATTCATGTGTTGAGGATAATTGCCTCCCTACCCCTCTTTGTTGTGTGTTCTTTTGTTAGCAGGGGGTCCATTATGCAGTGGTGTTATCTGGGAACTGATAATCTTAATATCTACCTTCGCAAGGACCAAAAATGGAGAAGCTTTTCATTTAATAAAATAAACCAAAAACATAGATTTCCCATGATTAAAACAATAGGCTGAAAGTATGTTCAATAAACGCCCTGATTGTTGCACATTATTTCCTTACCATCTGATGGTGGACTTTACTCGCACCTTAAAGGATTTTTGCATACTTTTTCCACCTACACTTTGGCATATTTTTTCCAGGCCTAGCTCCCAATAAACCTTAACCCTTATTGTTGTTGGCACAGAGCACTGCATCTCAGCTGGCAGCCAACTTAATATGCAATGTCCATTTTTCAGATTTGTGTTTTGGACTTCTGATACTACCAACCAACCAAACTTTCTAACTGACTAGAGGATGATTAATCCAGAGTGGATAAGTTACCCACACTACAACTGGTAATATCTGAACAGCTTTTCATATCCAGCAGGGTGTTAGAGGCAGGGAAACGTCATTTTACCATGAATAGGAAATTGGCACTATGTGTAAATATTGGGTCAAACTAAACTGCAAAAAATACCATCAAGCGGTGCATCTCTAAATTGTTTGCAGCAGTAAATATAACATATAGTTGGGCTACAATTCCCAGCATCCTATAAAAGGCCTTTTGTATAGTTGTGAGTTGCTGGAAATCTTATTTCCCAAGAGCTGGAGGACAAGGAACTTGCCGTTCCTGCTCGACACAGATTGATCTGAAAATGTTTCTTGAGTTAATAGAGGCTCCATGTTCGTTCTATAGCCGTGAAACAAGTAAAGTGAAACCACTGAAAGCCAGCCAAGAGAAAGAGATCAAAAACAACTTGATGGGGATGGAGCTATGTCAAGGACAGCCTCCTGCAGCTGGAACTTGTACAGACTTCAACAAAATAAATTCCATAGCAGAAGCAACACAGGGAGGGAGGAGGGAGAGGAGGAGGCTGTAAGAGTTCACAGTTGTTCTTGGGTCTCTGCTGTAAGCAATCTACAGAGTGAGGCAGAAAGTCCAGGATTCTGCAGTGCAGGTTGGGAGTTGTTTGGTAGGACAATTCAATACCCATAGTTGCTGAAGTCACTGAATGGTGATGTCAGATTAACTCTGAGCAAGGTACCAACAAGAGCAAAGGGGCAGTTATACCACAGGGTCTCCATCCTGCTCAGCTATAAACAGAAGAGATGGAGATAAGGTGCAAGGTCCTGGTGTGTCTCATTCTCCTCCTGCATAGTAAGGCTGAATTTATTTATCATTTATATATAAATCTTAGCATGTTGTAGACTGAAGATAACTGGTCACTTTGTGTTTTTCAATGATTAATCATTCTTGTGTAACTTTCTCTCTCTCTCTATGCCGGGTGGTTGCTTGGGTCATTGACCCTTGGGAGCAGAAAGTGTACCGAGTTGCATTTGCTTTTTGGTCAGAAAATGATTTGACTTTCAAAAACATTGCATTCATAATAAGTGAGAATTCCAAGAAATACAGAAATACCACTTTAACCAAAACTAAAATGACTGAAGGGGACCCTTTATGAGGTTGTTTGTTGTCCAGTGGAACCTGTGTTGGACAGAGAACCGAGTCAGTGAGGGTTATTTATAAACACTGGGCAAATTTGCACCTGGGCAGTAACCCATGGAAACCAATCAGATAATTGCTTTCAGTGTTCAACCTGCAACTGGCTAAAAAAAAGCTAATCACTGATTGGTTGCTATGGGATACTGCCCAGGAGCACATTTGCCCAATGTTTATAAGTGAGCCCCTGTTGTGTGTTACATGTTGTACATAGGAGCCAGGCTCAATATCATGCACAAACCTGATGTATAAACCTTCTTTTAAAAGCCAGGTGAGCTAAGACACCAAGAAAAATGTCAAGTACATTTTATTCACAAAATTCAATTCCAGACATTGTTTTCTCTGGCAGCTAATCCAGCAGTGACTTGATGCTGGAAAAATAAACAAGTCACTTATAAAATAAGAATCCTTAGTTTATACTGTAATAATGTGCCACTGGCTGAGGGTGTAGGGACCAGTTTAGCAGCCGATTGAGCCTTGTCCTGTTTGTTATGGAAAGTCATGTCCTATTTGAAACAGCTCTTTGCAGCCATCCCTTGGGTCTACAAAGGAATCTGTTTGGGTTTAACGATGGCTGTTATTATAATCCTTTGAATTGGATGGAGAAAAACAACATCAGTGCTTGCCTCTGGTTATGGAATACATCCTAAATCAGATCTAGCTGCATTTGGGCAGGACAAAAATTACTTTGCAGAGCTGCAAGTTGGAAACAAAAGTATGAAAAGTTACTGTTTTCCTTTTGCCCCACTAAGGCCACTTCTGTACCCCCATTATTTTTACCTACGCCTGCTAATCTTTAGGATGTCTCTATGCAATGTGGCTCAGTGTAGTGTGCCAAGCTCTAGATAGCTTCTGCAAAGCCAAATATTCCTGCAGTCTGTGATGGCTTTTAGGCTCTGAGCTGAGAACCTTCTGGACAAAGTACTAGTAGCAGTAGTTACATGCACTAGAGCATTTTTATGCTACAATCTTATTTATTTACAACCAGTGGGAAGGAGGGCAGACATTGTTTAATGTTTAAAGACAAATTTGTATTTTACAAGTTTCTATGTATAAATCACTAAGAAATTCATGAAAAAATCTTTTTTACAGTGCGTGAGCTCTAGGGAGAAGCAGGGGTATGATTATATCATCACAATGCCCTAATGAAAGGATATTATTACTTGCACTGATTCACCAGCCAAGAGAAAGTTCTCTTTATGCTCTTACTCAATTTTTGGTAATCTGTCCCCATCAATGTACGGAAATATTACTCTCATGTGTAAATATTATATCATGCACATGCAACTTGCCTATTAGAACGTGCCTGTAGATTCCATTAAATTATGTAAACATTTTTATACTGTACATGCTTTGACTGTTCCAAGAATTTTGTGGATTCCGAAAGCAAATCAGGTTGCATTTGTTCCACAGAGCAATATATATATATATATATATATATATATATATATATATATATATATATATATATATATATATATATATGGATAGTGTCTTCTCCAAAGTGTCATATTTAATATGAAATGGAATATTAATAAAATGTACTTTTCCACTGTATGAGGCTTCCTGGCTGCCAGTGTAATCAGAACAAGGAACTGTGACATTACCTGGGAGGCACCCGCAGCCTTCTTTAGAGTCGGTGCATGCAGTTCTCTGGCAATTGACCTTCTTGTGCAAGAGAGAAAGTTATGACTTAAATGAAGAAGAAAAGAAAGATGGAAAGTTAGAGAGGAGAAGTATAAAAAGAAACAAGGAATTCAAGAATTAAAAGACAGAAGGAGCTAAAAGAACAGAAAGAAGAGAATAATACATAGAAAGGAAAAGTAGATGAGGATAATAAAAAAAACAAGACAATAAAGAATAATGTGCCATGAGAACAGGAAAACAATTGAAGCGAGTTTTTCCCCATCAGCACAGTCCAATAGATTGATCAAATTGGCTGCCATATTGTCTGTGGAGGAATTAGTGGGAGACCTTGTGGCAGCTCCTCTAGTGATCTGTATTCTGCGAAGGGGGGGGGTGCTGTGTTCTGCAAGATTAATTCACCCAATGTATGGTAGGGATCTGTCTTTGTAGGTTTTGGTGGAATGAAATGGAAAGTTTAAGGAAGGTGGTCTCAGTGATCTCATCTGTGGCTGGATGGGGGGCAGCATTGAGAGATAGGGTAGAATTTGTCTAGAGGGTCTATTTTCACCCCAAGGTAACACTGAAGGTAAGTTAACAGTGACATTATGTAAGAGATTTCCCCGGCTCCTTACCGCCTGACACTTCTCTCCTCAAGTGAGGTGCCCACTTCAGGGTTCATCTTCAAAGTGACGCTGGCGTCCGATGCTGAGCGTCAAGTCGCAGGCGTCATGGCGTCATCAGGATGCGTCAAATTTGAATTTTTGGCGCCAAAGACTGCTTAAAAGGCCAGTCCTCCATTTTGTTAATGCCCAAGCTGGTTCCAGTTTTTCTGATCCTGCCGAAGCATTCTTTATTATTGAATTCCTGTTTTTTTTTACTTTTTGCCTGTTGCCTGACTCTTGACTACGATTTCTGCCACCAGCCTAGGGCCGGGCCAAGGGGTAGGCAGAGTAGGCACGTGCCTAGGATGCAAAGCTGGTGGGGGTGACAGGCATGTACCTCCTCTGTCACCTACCCCCAGTCAGGTGCCTGACTCTCTGTGGTTTTTACATCTTTTTGCGCTCCTGCGCATGCGCAAAGGCATGTTCATGCCAATTCACATATGTGCAGGAGCGCAAAAGAAGTAAAAACCACCGTCTTTCTTGCGCTTGCGCACGCGAGCGCAGCCTTGCACATGCACACTCGGGGCCTTTGTAGCGTGGACCGGCCCTGCCTGCCTTGAACCTTTTACCAGACTTCAACTACATCTTCTCTTCATCCCTGCTGGTTCTCCAGTGCGTCCGCAAGGTACAGCCACCAACCAAGGTTCCTGACAAAATGGTCGTTACACATTACTACGGGAAGAGCATGTGACTGGAGTGCTCAGGGGACATGGGGCCTGGCCCATATTTTCTTGCTTAGGGTTCAAGGAAATACACTCCTGTTAGTAAGCGTGAGAATTGGGGTGAACATATATTTGCTGACCCAGATAATCCTGCAATAGCTGATACAGCAAAGTCTTTAATATGGCTCTTGTTATAAGCTCAGGGGGCCCTGACCACATGTTAGTAAGGGTGGCAGCTTCAAGGGAAAAATGTTTTTCATTCTCTCATTTTTTTTCAAACATCGCCCAACCCCCCACCAACCACCAGAAACTTGCGGCAAAATCTGGTGAATAACATTTCAAAGATGACTCCTGCTTTAGTTAAATGAGCACTAAGAACTAATATTTAATTATAGCAACAAAACATTCTGTTTAAATATGTAATTGTGCATGAGATATTCATTACAATTTTTTGGCAAAGCAAATAAATTCTTCCCCAGCCCCTGCTTCCTAAAAACAGCTGCAACAGTTTACGCATGACTCCCATTTTGATTAAGCATTTACTAACATGAACAGCAAAAAATTGTTATTGTTAAGCAATACAGAGTTGTATGATTTCTCCAGACACACAGTACTCCCTAGATTATTCCCCTTCATCCAAACATTTATTACAGCGCAGAAACTGTAGAGCAGTGATGTCTAACTAATGGCCCTTTAGCTGATGTTGCACTACAAGCCTCAACAGCTCCCAGATTGTTGCAGATTGAATACGGCTGCATTAGAGGGTGGATTATGTTAGTGAGAGTGTAATAATAGCATTAGCATACACCTTATGCATACATGTAGTAATGCTTTATCATGACTTCACTGTCTGTTGGAGGAATGGAAAGCCCTTTTCTCTCATTTCTGTTTGCCACATTTACCTTCTAGCAATATGACTGCCATACTGTTTGGCTAATTTTTTCTTGTGATGGGTAGGGAAATCTTAGTCTAGTTCCTTAGAACACCCGTTGAGGTACCCCTAAGTATCTTTAACACTACCAAGAGTAGCAACCATGCTTTATTGTTGACATGACTCTATTCTGCTGCATGTTCCTCTATAACCTAATCCTCTCTGAGGCCAGACTCATCACTTTTGCCATTCTGCTCCTTTCCCTACCTACTCTTAGTATAGGTATAGGATTAATTACCCAGAAACCTATTATGTAGAGAGCTCCAAATGACGGAAAGGCCATCTCTCATAGATTCTATTTTATCCAAAGAATCCAATTTCTCTGTAATGATAAAACAGTACCTTGTACTTGATCATAACTAAGATATAATTTATCCTTATTGGAGGGGAAAAAAAAGTTGGGTTTATTTAATGTTTACAAACCCCAGGTCCCGAGCATTATTGATAACAGATCCATTACCTGTATTCCAAACAATTTCTCATGTTATCAGTATTAACACTTTATACAACCTTCTAGACATTTTTCTAATCCCAGACCATGGTACTTATTTTTTTAACATGAATAGAGACCCTGGTTCACAACTTTTTTTCCTGGTTTCACAGAATACATCCAAAACAGCTGCAGAGTCACTCTGAGAATGAGCTGTCCAGGAGAAAATTACTATAGAAATTTTCTCCTTTGGTTACCCATTTTTAACGTTAGGCAATTGGAATCCAAAGGACAAATCCAAAAAACCAAATCACAAGAAAACCAGGGGCAGGATAATAAGCAGGTGCAGGCCATGAGCCAACAACTAGGAACTGGAAGTAAGACTATAACCAGGATCAGGAACCAATACAAAAAGCAGGATCAAGACCTAGGAACAGAAGCATGGCAAGAACAGAATTATGACAATGATTCAGAATCAAAGAGCAAGCACAGGAACACACAGAATGAGACATATCACAAGCAATCAGGCTAATATCAGAAGGGTGCA
This sequence comes from Xenopus petersii, assembly GCA_038501925.1. NCBI lineage: Eukaryota > Metazoa > Chordata > Amphibia > Anura > Pipidae > Xenopus > Xenopus petersii. Next base: position 42,759,672 of record CM076684.1, on the reverse strand, counting down.
GAGGGTGGGGGCACCTGAGATGCAAAGGTGCAATTTGAGAATTACAAAACGTTTTGCATAACTTGGGTCAGTCTGGGTACCTTGGGGGATGTGGCTGTGTCTGCAAGGTGCATTTTTTTCCTTGGGACTCCATTTTTCTTGTTGGCAGGGTCAACACCCAGGGAGCCCATTAGGGCCAAGGCCCTGCTAACTTAATAATATGGGGTCCCGTGATTACTGATGGTGGCCTTGAAAGCAGTGGCAACGTACAAGACCGGGGTTTATAAAGGCAGTCACAAGAGAGGTGTCAGGATTTAAAGATTTTCAAGAACTGAAGAAATCTGAGCCTGCCTCTGTAGCTAAAAGGCAGTGCTGCATTGCCATGGAATGCGGCATTGCACTGGATTTGTACTGGCTTTAAGTTGAAGCCAGGGCAAGCTACAGCAGTCTTAAATTAGTTACAGCACTAACATTTATTGTCCAATTAGTAATGGCATTTAAATGTACTCTTCATCCAAAGGAGCTGCAACTCCTTACCTCCCAATGATGATAATTTATACAAAACAGTCCTGAATTCCAGATCCCAAAAGGGATTCACGAGTAATTGGAGGTTTGTAGCTGTATCTGGGTTTAATTGAGCATAGCAGGGATATTAGATGATGTGTCAATTTTAAGGTGCTTTTCTAACACAGATACTTGCATTATTTATATTCACCAATTAACAATAACATATATATACCTGATTTACCTGTAATCAAGCATTATTTTATGTAGACAGTTCAAATAGATTGGGTTATTTAGCCTTTTCTCTCAAGCAAAGTACCACAAGCAGCAGAATGAGCTGTCCCAGAGCAGAGCATAATGCAGACAAGATAGATGTATGTGCGGTTTTTACAAAATGACTCCCAGATGCAAGCAGAGTAATAGCGCTGTAATGTGATTATCTTTGCGCTGAGAACGTCTTTTCTTTTTGAAACTTTGCAACTCGTGTATTTACAGTACAAAAAGAAACACCTGTCATTTATTTGGATTAAAGGGAAAATATACCCATGTATACAATATAATTTACAGGAAAATGACTACCAGGGATCCGTTGTTATTATAGCTATGAGGACTGACCCTGCCAAGTCAGACAATGTGGCGGCTCCCAGTGTCTTGCTCATATAAAGATGACAACTAATTACTTTGTAGCCTATTTTGAATAAAACGTGAGGATCATTATATGAATTAATGGAGTGGTGCAAATAACTAATCTTTAGCTTCTGTTTGTTCCCCCTATTTTGGAACTAAATTTGATTGTTGCTAATATTACACTGAGCTCCAACTTTAGTTTGATCAAATATTTGTGCCTGGAGTGTTGACCATGCAGTTTATTGATGGACAGTATTACTAATTCTGTCCAGTTCTTAGTCTGGTTCCTGGTAACTGTTGGTAAATATTCTTACTTTAGCTGCTTTTCCCTAAAGACTAGGTATTATGCTCGAGATAAAAATAAAAACTATATTAAAAGGTTAGCACTATCCCAAATAACAATCAATTAACAGTTCATAGTCCATTCAACATGTTTTGGGGACAGCACTAGCCTTTTAATAGAGTTTCAGATTATTATAACCCAGCCAGCACTTTCTTTTTCAGGACCAGTGGAGTCTTGTTTATGCTGACATGACATATATGCTAGTTATTTGTCAGGTTAGTGTTTTGTCTTTGTCATGCAGGTGCTGAATTGTAAGTGCTTAGCCTAGGGAAGGAATTTAAATAATATTTCTTCTTAATAAGCACTTATGCACAAGGCCTTGGCTGGACCCAGAAGTAGGCAGCTATTACCCTACAGAGGGAGTAGGTGGATGATATCTGCTTTAAAGAAGTCTAGGTTGGGGAACCGACCATATAACTTTGATATGCAAATTTAACATTAGTTGCTCATGCAGTATGGTCTGAGGTTTCTTACCTGGTAAGTAAAGTTGACACTTGTGGGTGTGGGTAATTAGTTAGCAGACAGCTGCCTTTGAGAACACCTGTGTTAAATGTTATCCAAATAAGGCTACATCCCTATAAATCTGCATGTGTTGAATAATGGAGCTGCTGAATAACCTGTAGAGGTGATAGAGGTATGAATCTGCAGCACAACCTGCTGGGAGATACTATTTTCAAGGACAGTGATTTCTGAATAGGGGTTGAAGATCATGGGCATCTGGAGGAATTTATCACGTTGGGGCAAAATAAAAAAAAGAGATAATTTTGCCAGACCTACATTTTTTCCTGGACTGCATATTTAGCAAAGATCAAAGCCCAATGTGTTTATGATCATATAATATGATTGCACTTACTCTCATACTGTCAGGGCCCGAAGGCTCTGTTGTAGTGAGGACCAAGGAGGAGACACAACACCAAGTTCGCAGTACAAAAAGGGTTTATCAGAAGAATGGTCGTAATCAGGCAAATGGTCAATACAGGCGGCAAGAATCAGAATCGATAAAACAGGCAAGAAGTCGGTACACGGAGTTGAAGAATAAACAGGAAAATCACACCCAGGAACTATACGAGATAGACCTACAATTGGGCAAGGAGAGAAAGGGAACATGGGAATAAATAGTCCACAGTTGGCGCCAAAACTTGACGCTGTGACGTCATGACGCTGACGCCGGCGTCCTCACGTTGACGTCCTGACGCCGACGCACATTTTGACGCCGGCGTCCATTTCGTCGCCGGCGACCAATCCTGGGGCGACACGTTTCCGTCGCGGGCAAATCAGGACCAGGAAGGGCCGCATGGTGGAGCAGGAAGTCGCCATCTTGGACATCTTGAGAGGTGAGTGCTTCGTTTTCCATTACAGTACCCCCCTCCTTAGGGGGGGCCTCAGGACCACCAAGGCTAGGAGAAGAGGGGAAAAGTCTGTGGAACTTACGAACCAGGATGGGTGCGTGAACGTCTGAACTTTTCACCCAGGAACACTCTTCAGGACCGAACCCCTTCTATTCGATAAGATATTGAAGAGAGCCCCGGGAAAAGCGAGAGTCTAAAATCCTTTTGACTTCGAATTCCTTGTGGTCGTCAACCAAAACAGGAGCTGGAGAGGAAGAAGAAGAAGAAGAACAAGACATGGCAGGTTTAAGCAAAGAAACATGAAAAACATTAGGGATCCGCATCTCAGGAGGAAGTTGAAGGCGAACAGCCACAGGGTTGATGATTTCGATGATGGGGAAGGGGCCGATGAATTTAGGACCAAGCTTGGGTGTAGGAATCTTGAGACGGATGTTGCGTGTAGAAAGAAAAACTTTATCACCAGGACTGTAAGGAGGAGAAGAAATTCTTTTTTTATCGGCAAACCTTTTCTGTGCCAGGGAACTCTTTTCCAAGTTTGCGGCAGTAGCATGCCAAATAGCTAACATGTGAGCAGCTTGGTCATTGGCCGCCGGTACATTGGTAAGAAGGAAGTCTTGGGAGAAGGCCAAGGGATTGAGACCATAAACGCAGAAAAAAGGAGACTTTTGGGAAGAGGAATGCAGGGCGTTGTTGTGGGCAAATTCCGCCCAGGGGAGAAGATCCGACCAGTCATTCTGACACAGGGACACGTGGCAACGAAGAAACTGCTCCAAAGCCTGATTGACCCGTTCCGCGGCTCCATTGGACTGAGGGTGGTAGGCTGAAGAAAATTGAAGGGTGATGTTAAGGGCTTTGCAAAGAGATCTCCAGAACTTTGAAATAAACTGGGAACCCCGATCAGACACAATCTCAGCAGGAAACCCATGAAGACGAAATATGTGTTTGATAAAAAGTTCAGAGAGTTCGGGAGCAGAAGGCAATTTCCGCAGCGGTGTGAAGTGAGCCATCTTGCTAAATCTGTCGATCACCACCCAGATGACAGTGTGGCCAGACGAAGCAGGGAGATCGACAATGAAGTCCATCGCCAAGTGAGTCCAAGGTCGGGATGGAATGGGGAGAGGCAGGAGTAAACCCTTAGGGGGAGAATGTCCGGATTTAGAAATAGCACAGGTGGAACAGGATAAAACGAAATCTTTGACATCTTTCCTAAGGGTCGGCCACCAGACCAAACGAGATAAGAGTTCAGTTGTTTTTTTTAATCCCAGGATGACCAGCCTGTTTGGAACTGTGGGATTGGGATAAGATAGCCTGCCGAAATTCCGGAGGGACAAAAGCAACACCAAGAGGAGTCTCTTCAGGAGCCAAGGACTGAGCCGAAAGTAACTGGGAGGCACAAGAGGGAAACAAGGCAGCAATGATCTTGGTAGAGGGCACGATGGGTACAGGAACTTCAGGGCAGGTGTCTTCAGGAGCGAAACTTCTGGAAAGGGCATCAGCTTTTCTATTTCTGGAACCAGGACGAAAGGTAATTATAAAATTAAAACGAGAAAAGAAGAGTGCCCACCTGGCTTGCCGGGGATTGAGGTGTTTGAGGGATTGGATGAATTCAAGATTCTTGTGGTCGGTGAAGATTGTCACAGGGGTAGAGGAACCTTCAAGCAAATGTCTCCATTCTTCCAAGGCCAGTTTAACAGCAAGTAGTTCTCGATTGCCTACATCATAGTTCTGTTCTGGGGAAGAAAATTTTTTAGAGAAAAAAGCACAAGGGTGGAGTTTACCATCGGAAGAGGATCTTTGAGACAGAACTGCGCCCGCTCCTACATCAGAGGCATCAACTTCGATGAAGAAGGGTTGAAGGGGTTCAGGATGACGAAGAATTGGAGCAGAAGAAAAGGCTTCCTTGAGGGTCTTGAATGCTTCGAGAGCTTGTGGAGGCCAGTGCTGAGGTTTGTTCCCTTTACGGATCAGGGCAAGGATTGGATGGATCTTGGATGAAAAGTTTTTGATAAACTGTCTATAATAGTTGGCGAAGCCGATGAATCTTTGAACTGCCTTGACACTGGTAGGAAGGGGCCAATCCAAAATTGCAGATACTTTGGCGGGATCCATCTTAAAGCCTTGAGGAGAAATGATATAACCAAGGAAAGGAATGGAAGAAACTTCGAAGGTACATTTTTCTAATTTGGCAAAAAGATTATTTTTCCTCAGCCTGGAAAGAACTTCACGTACTTGGTCACGGTGAACAGAAAGATCTTTGGAAAAGATAAGGATGTCATCCAAATATACGACCACACATTGTCCCAGAAGATCACGAAAAATATCATTGACCAACTCTTGGAAGACTGCAGGTGCATTGCAAAGACCGAAAGGCATGACGAGGTACTCGTAATGGCCATCACGTGTGTTAAAAGCGGTCTTCCATTCATCCCCCTCACGGATACGAATAAGATTATATGCCCCTCGAAGATCCAGTTTGGTAAAGAAACAAGCCCCCTTGAGTTGATCAAAAAGTTCAGAGATGAGGGGAAGAGGGTATCTGTTCTTTATCGTGATTTTATTTAACCCCCTGTAGTCAATGCAGGGTCGGAGGCTACCGTCTTTTTTCTCAACAAAGAAGAATCCTGCTCCAGCAGGGGAGGTGGAAGGACGAATAAACCCTCTTAGAAGATTCTCCTGGATATAGGACTTCATAGCAGAGGTTTCAGCGGGGGAAAGTGGGTAAGTGCGACCCCGGGGTGGAATGGAGCCAGGTAAAAGTTCAATTGGACAATCATAAGGACGATGAGGTGGAAGGGTCTCAGCGGATTTCTTATCAAAGACATCGGAAAAGGCTTGGTACATTGGAGGAAGAGAAGAATTTGAAGACACTGACGAAATTTTGACAACAGGAACAGCCGGCAGGCAATTGTGTGTACAGAACGGGCTCCAGCGGGAGATTTGAGAAAAGGACCAGTCAATAACCGGATTATGTAGACACAACCAGGGCAGTCCCAAAACAACAGGAGTTGAAGGGCAGTCGATAAGAAGAAAAGATAGTCTTTCCAAATGCATGGTGCCCACCTTGAAGGAAAGTTCCTGAGTAGACTGTGAAACAATGGCCGAAGAAAGGGGACGATCATCAATCGCCAGGACTCGAAGAGGGGTTGCCAGGGGCTGAAGCGGAATAGAATGTTTCACAGCAAAGGCACGGTCCATGAAGTTGCCTGCGGCACCAGAATCGAGGAAGGCCTGAGAACAAATCTTCCTGGAGCCGAACTGGATTTGAACAGGAAGAAGAAAACGATCAGAGGAATGGGGAGGAGAACAAATTCCACCCAGGTAAGTCTCCCCAAGCTTACCTAGGTTCTGGAGTTTCCCGGCTTCACTGGGCATTCTTGGGCGAAATGGGCTCTTCCGCCACAATAGAGGCATAACCCAGCGGATCTTCTCCGAAGCTTCTCTTGTTCGGATAGGCGTGCCCGTCCGATCTGCATTGGTTCTTCAGGCGGTAGTGAAGAAGTAGCAGGAGGCACAGGAGAAGAAGAAAGAGGGTTGGAGGCCGGATTGGGAAGTAAGGGTCTTTGGAAGCGTGGAGCCAGGGTGGGTTGGAACCTGGAAAACTTCCTAGTACGTTCCCTGTCAAGTTCGACTTGGAACTCCCTCTGTCGGGTGTCGACTTTCACTGCCAATGCAACAAGGTCCTCCCAACGAGGAGGAATCTCACGAGAGACGAGATCGTTTTTAATGCGCATCGCCAAGCCATTGTAAAAGGCAGCATGGTATCCGTCATTATTCCACGACGTCTCTGCTACGAGAGTCCGGAACTCGATAGCGTATTCCGGGACAGAGCGAGTACCTTGTTGCAGCTGGAATAAGAGAGCTGAGGCAGATGTAGCCCGACCAGGGGCATCGAATACAGTGCGGAGATCCCGGATGAAGGCCCGGGCATCGTCGATTACCGGATCCTGCTTCTCCCAGAGAGGAGAGGCCCACTCCAGAGCTTTCCCTTGCAGGCGGGTGATGATATAGCCCACCTTTGCTCGTTCCGAGACAAACTGACCAGGAAGCAGGGTGAATTGGATTTCACACTGGTTGATGAAACCACGGCATGAATCCGGATCACCACTGTACAGAGGAGGTGCAGGAATACGAGGCTCGGAAACCTGGAGTGGAGCAACCGGAACTGGAATAGGGACTGGATCCGCAGGAGACAGGGCAGACAACTTCTCCAGAATTGCTTCAAGGGCCTGGCCGAAGTGGGTTTGCTGGGCTTCATAGGAATGCATCCGGGAAGCCAATCCACGAACGGCTCTGCCGACGTCAGAAGGGACTTGGGGCTCCTCAGAAGGGTCCATGGCCCAATTGTACTGTCAGGGCCCGAAGGCTCTGTTGTAGTGAGGACCAAGGAGGAGACACAACACCAAGTTCGCAGTACAAAAAGGGTTTATCAGAAGAATGGTCGTAATCAGGCAAATGGTCAATACAGGCGGCAAGAATCAGAATCGATGAAACAGGCAAGAAGTCGGTACACGGAGTTGAAGAATAAACAGGAAAATCACACCCAGGAACTATACGAGATAGACCTACAATTGGGCAAGGAGAGAAAGGGAACATGGGAATAAATAGTCCACAGTTGGCGCCAAAACTTGACGCTGTGACGTCATGATGCTGACGCCGGCGTCCTCACGTTGACGTCCTGACGCCGACGCACGTTTTGACGCCGGCGTCCATTTCGTCGCCGGCGACCAATCCTGGGGCGACACGTTTCCGTCGCGGGCAAATCAGGACCAGGAAGGGCCGCATGGTGGAGCAGGAAGTCGCCATCTTGGACATCTTGAGAGGTGAGTGCTTCGTTTTCCATTACACATACACACATACTTACAAACTCAAGCAGATGCACTTTGGGAAAACCACCGATTATCCAAAGCTTTGCATGGAAGAAAGTTTCTGTAAAGTTCCTGGTAGTTTGCTCCCATTCTGACATTTTTCTGATCAGTTACTGTTCATATATAATTCAGATTGTGGGACAATAACAATAAGGGGCAGATTTCCTAAGGTTCGAGTGAATTTTCGAAGTTAAAAAAGTTCGAATTCGAAGTAATTTTTTGGATACCTGGACCATTGAATAGGCTACTATGACTTCAACTTTGAATTCGATTAGAAGTAAAATCGTTTGAATATTCGACCATTCGATAATCGACTGTCTCTTTAAAAAACTTCGACTTCAATACTTCGCCAAATTAAACCTGCTATGTTAGCCTATGGGGATCTTCTAGACCATTTTTCTAAGTCTTTACACATCAAAGTAAAATCATTCGATCGTACAATGGCCAAATTTGGTGAAAAATACTTCAACTTCGATATTCGAAGTCGATGTATTTATCACTTCGAAATTCAACCCTTGATAAATCTGCAGGCATTACCAATGTCCGCTCTCATATAAACATCTATAATAAGCAGTCTGTCCCCAAAAGGCTGTGCTTTATTGCTTATAATAATATTAATGGATTGCTTTATTACAGAAGGTCTATAGCTTGCAGGCCTAAACTAAAGGTTTAATAATGAATGACCTAATTCTTAGTGAAACTGATATATTTGTTGGCACAACTAACTTTCCTGAACTGATTTATGACCTAGTCCATACAATATGCCTGGTTGTGTATATTCTAAAGTACTTCTAAAACTTCACAAGTGACTGGTAATGTCTAACAGACCCAAGTTAATTAAAAAAGAGATCCACGTGTGCTCTAGGGAGTTGCATATATTCATCTGTTTTTAGCAGAGCTGGAACTGTACTCTGGTTGTGGAATATACAGGTATGGAATCTTTTATTCCAAAAGCTTGGGGTCTGTATCTTTACCATATAAAAAGACTTTCTGTAATTTGGATCACAATTCATTAAGGCTACTCAAAAAACATAAAAGTTAGAAAGGCCTTGTTCTTACAGACATTAAGGCTAAAGGAATACACAGACCTATTTAAAGAGTATGGTAAAAAAATTAAACAAATTAAATGTAAGTAATAATTTAAGTTAACTTTTAGTATGTTATAGAGTGGCCATTTCTAAGCAACTTTTTGATTGGTCTTCATAATTTATGTATTATCTTTTTTTAATGATTTGCTCATTACATACATCTGTAAACAAATGCTCTGTAAGGCTATACATGTATTGTTATTGCTAATTTTATCTATTTATCTATCTATTCAGGGCCTGACCTATACAAAATAAATAATGAAGACCAATTGAAATGTTGCTTAGAATTAGCCATTCTAAATTACAATACATTTTACATACATTCTAGATTGGGTGTAAACCATGACGAATAAGGAAAAAAACGCACCTGGCTAACCTACATAAATACTCTGCCAAACTGCTAACTACACAAACTTTCCAACATACCACTTGATATAAAACAGAACTACTAAGAGGGACGAACTTGTCCAGAAAGCAGGACAACGAACTACAGGGGGAACCCCCCAGGAATCATTACCTGTTTACAAATCCTTTGTTGTAACTATAAAACACTAGGAACTCGCTTCCCTTACTACATAAAGTAAATCGATAAAGTTATCTGTTTTTATGTTAAAAAATAGAGGGACACCTGAACTGTCTTGAGGGTTACTTTGGTAAGATCTAGAGATGTTAATCACCAGCTCTGTTCTTCAAAAACTTGATTCGTACTTGACATTTGTTTGTTTGTTTATTTTATTTTAATTCATTTGTTATATATTATTCCATTTGTAAAGCATAAGAAAATAAAAACATTTTGGGAAAAAAAAAGAATTAGCCATTCTTTAACATACTAAAGTTAACTTAAAGCTGAACTATCGCTTTAAAACTTTTTTGTCAGTGTATATTTAATATGCATTATGCAATATTTAGCAGGTATGTATGTAAATATCTCAGAGACGTCTGCTGTATTTGGCCTTCCAAAAGAGTGGCTTTCCAGAGCTTCTTAAAGGAATAGTTCAGTGTGAAAATAAAAACCGTGTAAATAGATAGGCTGTGCAAAATAAAAAATGTTTCTAATATAGTTAGTTAGCCAAAAATGTAATTTATAAAGGCTGGAGTGAACAGATGTCTAATAAAACAGCCAGAATCCAACTTCCTGCTTTTCAGTTCTATAACTCCTGAGTTAGTCAGCGACTTGAAGGGGGGTCACATGGTACATTTCTGTTCAGTGAGTTTGTAATTGATCCTCAGCATTCAGCTCAGATTCAAGAGCAAAAGAAATGACCCATTTGGCCCCCCCTCAAGTCTCTGATTGGTTACTGCCTGGTAACCAGGGAAACCAGTCAGTGTAAACCAAGAGAGCTGAAAAGTAGTGCTCTGACTGACTTGTTATACATCAAATCACTCCAGCCTTTATACATTACATTTTTGGCTAACTAACTATATTAGAAACATTTTTTATTTTGCACAGCCTTTCTATTTACCCAGTTTTTATTTTTACACTGAACAATTCCTTTAAGAGTCACATCCCCTGTATAACACTACAGATAAATATGGTAATTATTGGCATTTTAGTTCTTTATGAAAGCAGAATAAGGACAGTTTTTGTCTTTTTCTGTTCCTATGGGTGGAACTTGGAAAAATGCAGAATATCTGACTACATTCAAAACAAAGAGTGGGTGTGTGACTTTCACTGAGGTTAAGAGATGCCATAAGTGACCATGAATGTACCAGACTAATAGCCAAAAATCTGACATTTGCAGTGTGAGCAGAAGCTTGAATTTAATGTTGGAGGAAGCACAGCTAAACATGATAGTTATATTTTGCATTATAGTAAGTTATATATTGTATATCTGCATATGAGACAGGAGCCACTTCAGTCTGTCTTAGTGTTAGTGTACGAATTCCACTGGTTTTCTATTTTTACAGTGGGGAAGGGATCTATGTCATTTTTCATAGGCTGGAATATTATTTACACCTATACTTCAACCTGTGAATGGCTGATTCTGTCAATGCCTTTAAAGTGGACCTGTCACCCAGAAATAAAAAGCTGTATAATAAATGTCCTTTTCAAATTAAATATGAAACCCAAATTGTTTTTTTTTTTATTTAAGCATTCATAGCTGTTGTAAACTCATTTAAACATCTCAGCTGTCAATCAGATATTGCCTGCACCCTTTAAGAGTGGTTTGCAGTGTCAGACTGGGACACCAGGGGCCCACCCAAAAACCTTAGACTAGGGGCCCACTCTCTGTACTAATATTCTTCCTCTCCTCAATCAACCTCTATTCTCCTAGTCTCTTTTCTTTACATACTATAATCTATTATTCCATCTATTTAGCCTCTTTGTTCTCATATAATACGGAATGGCCATGAAATAGGCCAAAAGTTTAGCAGCATGAGGGCCCACTGACACTTTGGCCCACCGGGAGTTTTCCTGATATCCCAATGGGCCAGTCCGACACTGGTGGTTTGGATGATTTCTTGGACACTTTGTGATACTAAAATCTACAAATAGTGTAGATATTGTTATATATCGTTTATGTGAGTGTATAAAGTGGTCAGTGTGAATGTGTTTATGTATGGGTGCTGGGTTTCATTTGGAAGGGTTAAACTTTATGGGCTTTGGTCTTTTTTCAACCCAAATTAACTTTGTAACTATGTTACTATGTAACTAAAAGAACCAGTGGCTCAAGCCTGAGGGGAACCTGGGCTAGAGGCAGCATTCAAAAATATACACTTTGGGGCAGATTTATTAAAGTTTGAGTTGTGCTTTCCACGAAAATTCAATTTTCGAGTTGTATTTTTTGGTCAAAGCTCACATTTTTTAAAAAACTAGATTTTTTTTTGATTTGTTATACCCGACCCTGGAAATAGCTTGAATCTGAAAATGTAGGAATCAATGGCAGAGAACCATTGAACCATTTGAAGTTGCTTGATGTTTTTTTCGGAGGGTTTTGCCTGAAAACTAGAATTATTGGAGCGATTCAAGGTGTTTTTTCCCGCTGAAAACTAGATTAATTTGAGCTTTCGGGTTTTGGGACTGGAACTTGTAGAATTGAGTTTTTTTTTAAATATAATTTTTTCTTAAATAAGATACCATTCTAGTTGTAAATTCATTTGAGTTCATTCGAGGTAAAAAATAAACTCTAGAACTCGACATTTGATAAATAACCCCCTTAGTCTAATGTTCTTACATACAGTATGTTGTAACCAAAATCTTTTATTTCTTGTCTGTTTTTATTTATCATGGAAGCCTCCATATCACAGGAAGTTGCTCATCTGAGCTAGAATACATTTCAACCAGCTGGCAGAATTACCCATTTAGCCTTGGCATTGCTTACTCCTATTGCTTGGCTGACAGAGATTGGATAGGAAAGTATTCCTGAGCTCTGCATCCATTTTTTCTCTTGCTTATGCAAATGTACAAAGGCATTTCAAAATATGTGTGGCGGATAAAGTGTTCTTTGTCTTTATTTGTGCTTTTGACAAGAAGTAAGTAGAGGAATTAAGAAATATGGCTTTGTGTGTATTTATTTTATGGTGCCTGAAAGGTATGTATGCAGAATTTAGAAAGAGAGAAATAATGTATACTTAGGGTTCAGCAAAGAAAGTCACATAAATAGGTGATGACAATTCATGGTACAACAGGAATGCCTGCTAGAAAAGATCTCTCAATATTTCTAAGAAGAAATCATTGTGTTATTGATATTACAGTGTGTACTCTGCATTTCACATATTATGATAACTGTCTCTTTAAAACGATTTAACCTTTAGTACCGTTTTATTGAACCATAGCCCATAGTCTAATGTCTACTATACACCTACTGCTCAAAACCCACATCCATCTACAGATTCACAACACCGAGTGATAAATATTTTAAATTGAGAACAGATGTTGAGAGCTTAAGGTTGCGTGCTAATAAACTCTATTTTTCTGCTTAGCCTTTGGTTTCGCAATAAAGCTCAAAAATTCCTTTCACCCACTTGTCATCCCGGAAAAGATTCAATAATTTAGGGAATCATGTGAGTTCTGTTTTAGATCTACCTGTTTTAGTCTGAAAATTAAGGTGAATGTGCTACATCATTTATAGAATATAATTAAAGTTTTTCTTAAGTAACATGTACATTAAATTTGCTGGGTAGACACTTCTGGCTCTTGGTTTAAACGTTTTGTCTGACGCAAGCTGTAAATTAGAACTACAATTATCCTCATGGATACACCCTGTCAGACTAATGAATTATACTTAGATGTGTTTCAGAATGAATTAGAAACAGCCATGGGATCCGTTATCTGGAAAACCCATTACCAGAAAGCTCAGAATTAGGGCAAGGCCATCTCCCATAGACTCCTTTTTAATAAAATCATTTTTAAATATGAATTCCTTTTTCTCTGTAAAACAGTACCTTGCACTTGATCCCAACTAAGATATAATGAAGCAAAACAATCCAATTGGGTTTAATTGATGTTTAAAAAGACCCCTTATCCGGAAAACCCGAGGTCCTGAGCATTCTGGATAATAGGTCCCATACCTGTACAGTGAATTGAATGCTGTCTGTCACAAGATTCTGAAGCTAATTTCCTTATACTCATCTACTAATGTGAAAATGTGAGTCTGCCTTAAAAAGTGTTATTTGTGGTAAAGCAGCATCCAGAGGCAGATGGATTATGATGGAGATCCTAGGAAATCTGATGTTTCAAATAGACATCTGTGCAGACATGTCAAAAAAGAGTCTGTTAGCTAGAGGAAGGTAGAGAGCACCAATCCACACCAAAAACAATCACTGAAAATGACTTGGCACCACTTGAAATTTACAGTAGAGCTTTAGTAAAAACACTTCAATATGTTGCATGCCCTCTCAAAAAGCAAAATATGGCCAATCTACACACTGAGATCATTTATTTACTCACTCAAAGCCTTTAATTTGGCTGATGTGTGCAAACTAAAAATGACATTTTACTAGAGACAACGGTTCCTAATCATACACTGAAAGACAAAATATTGTACTTTAGGCAGCTTTTCACACAGGGTGCTGTTTACTCTACTCTAGGGCTTTACTTGCACTTGAATACAAATAACTCATCTCATAATCAGTAGTGTACCAACTGTTTTCCCTTCTTCATTATGCTACCTAGTAAATACAGTTTGGGTTGCTGAAACTTAGATTCCTATCTTTCTTAAAAGTGCTACCTCTGGAAATCCTGTGGCAATGAGCTCAGACTTTAAATAACCAACATCTTGAATGGAAGACATTAGGCACGGCATGGTTAGTTAGGACTGACAACACTCTGCTATGACCTTGCCTCATTCTGCTTGGCACCGGCATTTCATGATGTGAGTTCCTGGCAAACTTAATATGAGCCCTTCGTCAGGTCTGCTAAATCTACAACCTAAAACCCATAGCTTTCTTCAAAGTCTATTCAACTCAATGAGGCATAATTATAAAGAGACCAAAAAGTTAATGAGGGATAATTATTAAGAGACCAAAAAGTCAAAGTATATATTTCTATCTGCTATTTTTCAGTATTCATCTGCTTGTGAAAACTATAAAGTGCAAAAGTTTGCTATTTACATGGTGTATATTTATCAACATTGAAAACAAACATCCAGGGCCAGATTTAGTGAATCGGCGCCCCAAGGCCACATGGTCCTAAAGCCATCCGCTCCTGTGCACTGAACACAATCCCACACCCCCCCCCCCGGGCATGGTCTTAAGCTGGCCAGAGACGCAAAGATCTGATTTTCGGACGGTGTGTGGAGAGTCCCAACATTTTTTGTCCGACGGAGATCAGTCGTTTTGGTCGATCGAACAGGTTAAAAGATTTCTGTCGGCTGCGGGTAATATCTCTGCATGTATTGCTGGTCGTACGATTTTCAGAGGGAGACTGTCACTAGCTTTGGTCAGAACATCGGCTGATCTGTTTCTTGTACTTTATTTGATCTGAATGGTTAGTGGCAGGTCGGGAGATGGGAAAGTCCAATTGTATGATGATTCGTACGATCGGATCTTTGCGTCTATGGCCAGCTTTAGTGCTGGCCTAGTAGGGAGCACTTTTATTTTATAACTTGTAGGTGACTGTTCAAATGTAATTGCTTAGTGGTTGCTATGGGCATTATCCAGGGCCGGATTTACAAAATGGGCACCCCTAGGCCCACTGTCATTCGTCACCCCCATCCCCTCTCTTTTATTCACTCAAATTTCATCATCAGGATCCTAGCAATGGGGATTGGCACACAGGACATTTAAAAAACGATTGTATCCTGCTCATCCCCAGTGTTCCTGAACCAATGTGGGTAAGGTTGGGAAGCATGCCGCCCCCTAAAATCCTGCTGCCTTAGGCCCGGGCCTTGGTGGCCTCTCCACAAATCCGGTCCATCACCGGTGATGTTTGTCTTCAATGTTAATAAATCCACACTATGGTGTGCTGCAAATGCCCGGTGCACCTCAACTAATCTATGGTCTGGGTAAAATGCAGGGTCCTCCTCTGAGCAGGCAGCCGGTCATAAATATCTATTAGAGGAGATGTTTTTCTCTTAATAAGCCCCAGGAACTTTCTACACTGTAATCACTGCAGCTGGACTGTGACCTCGGAAGATTTCGGGAGCCCTCAGTTCCAGATGGTGCTGGTGACTACTGATATATGGATTGAGGAAGAAGCAGAGGACCACATGGTTAGCTTATACAGGAACCTACTAGAAAACGTTGTTACTCCATGTACTGTCAGCTTAATTGTATTGAAAAGTGATGATATATTTTTAAGGGTACAGTAGTAAAAGCAGGGCATAGATTTTATAATTAAAATCTTTGTAGTGATTGCGTTCTTCTGAGCTCCAGCTGGTAGCAATAAATGCAGATTGTGGCACAACTTTGAGTCTCCATTCTACCAGCACAAAGCTGAGCCTCAGTGGCAACAAGCAAAATAAAACATGTTGCTTTTTCCTCTTCCATATTTCCCCATTTTCCCCCACTAGTCCATATTAATGTCCTCCTTGGACTTGGATAAATCAAGAATAAACAACACTTAGTGCTCACAGAGCTAATTACACCTTCTGCATAGTAAAATGGTAAACATGCCCTTAGGCAGGTAATGTTACAAATTTTTTAATTTTTTTTTTAAAAAATTCGAACTGTATTTTCAGGGAAGGACTCAGCAATAAAAATTCCTGAAGCTGATGCACACTGCTACCAGTTTGCCTATGCTCATGAAGTGTGTATTAATAAGGCAGATATTAATTTCAATACTTTCTTGTTGTGGGGTTGCCTGGGAATATTGCAGCAATAAAAACGTAAGAAGGTAAAGCATGTAATTTACTGATAGTAGGGGCCAGGCTTGTGTGCTTTTGTACAAAGTAGAGTCTGACTGCAGGAAAAACTGGCACAGAATGAAAGAAGTCTGAAAGCCCTGAATCTTTTCACTGTAAGTGATGACATGTGAAACCCTACTATCTTTTCCTTACATCAGTGCAACACAGATCCTGTCCTTTGTATAGTGACCCTCTAGACAAGACCACCCACCCGAATTAGGTCATGGATTGTTAAAAATACAGTTGAAATGGGGGAGTTAATCATATGCTTGCCTCTTTAAGTAAGTAAAAATTGAAAATGCAGGGCTGAACTGTTTCCCTCTGGACTCTTTCTGGATTTGAGGCAGAATATAAAAATTCCTGCTTGGTCCATGAGTTATAGCTCCATCAGCTTTCTCACCAGCATCTATCTTTAATAGGAAAAACGTTATTTCCTTTAGCTTTAACTTTCCACATTATCAGGGTTCAGAGCAGCTGCTTAATGTATGTGATTGATGTTGGCATCGAACTAGTCTAAGTAATTATTAGGCTCAGTTTTCAATGCGGCAACGTTGAGGGGCAAACCACCCAGAAATATTTTACTGCATGCACTTTTATTCAAAATTTGTATTCCTAAAACCATCAAAGTTACCAATTTTCTGGCCAGGTAGTGCCAAACTGCATACATGGTCACACAGATGGAAGGGTACAAATGTGGTTACTCATTAGGGTGAAAACATAATAAAGCTTTCATGCTAAACAAAGCGCTTATTCCAGGAAGTGAAGTTGGAACATTTCTTTATACACTGCCAGCTAATAAAGGTATTATAATGGAGGCTGTATTACCTTTAAAGAAAGTGATTATTATATTTTTATATGTAAGACTTTTCCTGGATGGTGCCCATCCTCTGTATTACAGAAATAAGTAAGCAGCAAATTAGATCTAGTCCTGCAACCTTCAGTGATGCATGCTCCTTTAATTGCCTTTTGATCAAAGGTTTTGTTTCCCTTTTATTACAGAAATGATAAATTGCAATTATAATAATCAAGCAGTGGCATACATTTGATTTGCCTTGAAATGTATTAGAAGATAAATTATATAATAAAAAAAGACACCAGTATTATTTTAAGGCTTTTGAAAAGAACCATTTATTTAAAAGTGCACCCTAAAAGCACTCCATATTCCTTGTCTGGAAACAGCACAAGGAAATTTAATGTTATATTCATTTATTTTGTATGTTTGCAGGTTTTAATTGTGGGAAATTCACAAAAGTTATGGTGGAGGGGTTGTCCAGTGTGCCGTATGCATTATTATGCATTTTATGAATATTTTGATGATTTTTCCATACCAACAATGTTTAGGAAAAATATAGAAATACCAACATATTATAGAGTGTATAAAAACATCAGATTAAACAAAACCACCATAAACATTTTAATGTGCTGCCACACAAGATCATTCCAGCTCCAAGGCCAGCACTCTTGTCTGCTATATTGTGTTATAAAGCAAAGAATGGCTTTGATATTGGATGTTTATTTTTAAAGGCCAGTTTCCATAGTGTAATTATAGCCCAGTGTCCGTTCTGTCTTTAATCTAGCCCTATACAAATTTCTGAAAAGAATGCCAGAGAGGTTATAATAACATGTCATTTGCTACAGAAAATGATGTTGCCTTTTACAAATTGTTACCTCTCTGTCCAGAGACACATACCCAAGTCAAAACATCAGTACCTTTATTTATCCTCTTTTATAAAAGCATAGGTATGAATGAAGCAATTGCCAAACAGTTTGTTAAGCGAGACATAAATTATACTGTTTCTTCTTGAAAATTGCTCACAACATTCCCTCTTACCTACTTCTGTTCCTTTGATTTCCATTTAATTGGCCCTTGCCTTTATTATGCCATTGTTCAGGCTGAAATATAGACTCAGTAAAGCTTGATTTTAAGAGTATGGGTGTATTAAAATGACATAGACATGGTGAATTCTGTACAAATTACATCTTTTTTTAGCAGTTAATAACCTACTACATACTGTAGCTTGACCAGATTATATGTATTCTGATTGTAACCAAACATGCTTTGATGCACCCAACCAGATTCAACTAACACTGACTCAATAGCCACTGTGCAACTGACACAAAAACAATACACCTTAGGATCTAACGTTACAGGAATATCCACTTGACACTTTCAAACTACAATTATCTTCAAACATTCCTAACTTATAACGCTGTGAATATTTAGCATTGAGATGTGTCTCTGTTCTTCTGCTTTTACTTTATCTCCATCTACTCTTTTGCTGCAAATTAACAATGATAGCTCCCTCCCTACCTCAGGTTCCTGCTAAACCTTGTAATAGAATCATCCTGTCTAAGCACATCTACTGTATAGCTCCATTGCTCAGTTCAGTTAGCTTGATTTATTTAACCAACATTACAACTATTATTTTTTATGTTATATGATGTACATTTTCAAGCCTTTTCAAAGTCAGTTGTATTAGCCAGAGTTCTTGCTCACTTAATAGTTTCACCCATTATTTCAGCCAAAGCCAATACATACCAGGGTAACTCACTGCAAATATGTGTGGATATTATTGTCTTTCACTCTTTCCAAGAAAAAGTGTATAACAGTCTGAACAGTTATTATAACTATTATACACTATTAGTCAGACTGCAATATATTTTCCTTACCTGTATTTTACCAGCGCTAATGTATACTTTTTCTTATTTCAGGTACCACTGTTTATCTATATTCAGGTAAGTGCTTAAATAAACATAATTAACTCATCCCAGCTTGTCAGAGGTAAAGATTGAATTCCTCATCTGATGCTAGTACTAAAATATTTGCCTTAAATCTCTGCAATCCAGTTGTCATGGCCTGAGTTATTCACTCATCGTATCACTGGATATCCATAATGTCTGTAAGTGATCCCAATCAAGCCATCCAACCATGGGAACAGTATTGCATTCATACAGGTTCTCCCCAAGTTACTTCTTGCTGCAGCATTTGCAGATTGTGGAGCTGGCTGTAAAGTATATAAATATGTATATCTAAACACAATCAGATCTTTCCAGTCTTTAATTTGTTTGATGTTTTAGTTGGAACTGAACCGTAAGTTTAAATTTTAAGCTGTATTTGGTAAAAATAAAATTACTCTGGTAATTTATTTATAAAACTGATCCTATCATAACGAATTAGGAATATGGCCAATGCAAAAACAAACAAATATCCAGGGTGACCTTTTAATATTTGTGGGCTAATTCATGATAATGTATTTGCATGTTGGTCCAGGGAGTTCTAAAATGAAAAAGCTTATTATATGAAGATGAGTAATCCAAAGACATGTCATACAGGACAGATGTGGTGCCCCTAGGGTATGTGACTTGTGATTCTCCATCCCAGCAGCTGGTTGTCCCGGGAAGTTCTACAGATGTATTTCATGTAGTACTATATACTGTATGTATGCACCTACTGAGAGACTGGAAAATAATAGAAAATAGAAGCAGATGCCCATTTAGTGTAAACTGTAAATTTCAATGATTAGAAATATCTGTATAAAGCAAGAAAATAGATTCGAAGAATAAGAAGCCAGGAAGTACTAGAGAGAAAGTCTTGCAAGATCTTGCAATATGAATATGAAACAAAAAACCCACTCTGACTATAAATCTTTCCTTTTTCTTTCTTTTTCTTCTTTTCTTATCTTTCTTTTAATTATATTTTTATGTAACCTGAAGAAAACCAATAAAAAACCTATAATTAAAAAAAGTGTAAACTATAAAGAGTGTAAATTCACTTGCACAGTCTATAAAGAAAACTAACAAAATACTTTTTCTTTGTATAATCCAACAGTACCTGCCAGCCAACAAAACCCAGAGAGTGTTGTGGTGTCAGTGACTAATATCAGTTCTCAAGTTGGAGATCAAGGTTTACTGACATGTGAGAGTTACCGAATGGTGTGGACACAGGACAACCTCATGGACAGGCAGCGTGTGGTTCACTGGGACCTGTATAGCAGTCAAGGGGTTTACCGTGGAGAGAGACTATTTGATATGTTTTCTGCGGGGGAACAGCGCATCTACAAAGACTACAACCAGAGGAGAATATCAGTCCCACAATCAGCTTTCCAAGATGGCAATTTCTCACTGGTCATCAAGGGTAAGATATACAGTGCTAAAATGCATCAACTATGGAATAATCAACAAAAAACCTCCAGTTTTACTTATCTGATATCAGAAGGCCAACCAAAATTTCTATAATCCATATCCAAATCTATAAATGAAAGGCTTCTTTTAATATAAACAAATATTACATTTAGGCAGTATTATTCTTAATGCACTTTTATAATGCAATACACTGCTGCCTGCGTTTAGGGCCAATGAAATTAGCAACTAGGGATCGGAGGAAGACTAGGAGAGGGTTTGTAAATGTACAAATAATAAAAAGGCTCTCTAGTTAAGCATTGCATTTTGCTCTCTGTCTATTGCTTCACTACCTTTTAAATTCCAGGGTGGGTAGAGGCAATAAAAATAAAAATATTTTTTAATAATGTTATATTTTAAAAAATCTGCAAGATATAAAAAAAAAATTTCCGCTAACTGTCCCCCATTTCAATGAAAATGACAAAGAAAGGTAAGGAACAAGGGTTAAAAGAGATTGTTAGTATTATTATACCCTTACATTTACCTTTGAGGACATCCATGACCACTCATATAAAAATTTTCTAAATAGTATTGATGTAATATGGTTCTATTGTTGTAATTGTTCTACAACGGTGCCCAAGGGCCTAGGCCAAGGGAGCTGATAGGCTAATCCGAACCTGCAGCAAGGTTTGAAATGTTCTGAATAATGTTATTCTATCATGCCCACTGCACTACAGTAAGAAACTTATTATGTTACTTAATGAGAGCAATGTTACTTTTTTCCCTGTTGTCCTTGCCTGATGGGTACCTGGCTTATATATATATATCACGGCTTGGGACCTGGGGTTTCCGGAATAAGGGATCTTTTTTTAATTTAGATCTCTATATCTTAAAGTCTGCTAAAAATTAATTTCAACATTAATAAAACCCAATAGGACTGGTCGACTTCAGTAAGAATTAATATCTTAGTTGGATTCAAGTAAAATGTACTGTTCTATTATTACAGAGGAAAACAGAAATACTGTGACTTAATTCATTAAAATTGAGTCTATGGGAAATGGCCTTCACATAATTCAGAGCTTTCTGGATAACAGGTTTCGAGATAACAAATCCCATGCTTGTATTGCAATTTTCCTTGACATACAGAAGATATTTTTCTAACACTGTTGCAATGTTTGTTATTTAAGATGTTTCAATGATTGATCAAGGGCTGTATTCCTGCAATCTCCATCATCACTACTGCCACCTGGATGAAACTGTTCGAGTTCAACTAAACATTACCAAATCAGGTGAGATGCCCAAACTTTAGGCTAACCTCAATGCAATGCCATTAATGAATGGCAAAGTTTATAACTTTAGATCAAACCACCTGATTCCCTCTTTACAGCTTTCAGGTTCTCTATAATGTGACTCTAGTATGATAAGACTATACGCCCCATGCATATAGTGTCCTTGTGATCTTTGAGTCAAAACAACATAAATGCAAGGTAGCAATGCTAATGACGCACATAGGATTTCTGTAGGCCCATATATACATATCACGGCCCAGTAGGAACCTTACAGTTGTGCACATTCTTCTACCTTCTACAAGAAAGGCATATGCAAAACTGATTATCTATTGGCCAACGCTCATATGCAGGTGCAGTGGCAGATCTCCATAAGTCCTATCCAGAGAACTAAACCCTAAAAATGCCATATTTTATATACTGAACTTATTGCACCAGCCTAAAGTTTCAGCTTGTCAATAGCAGCAATGATCCAGGACTTCAAACTTGTCACAGGAGGTCACCATCTTGCAAAGTGTCTGCAACACCCACATGCTCAGTGGGCTCTGAGCAGCTGTTGAGAAGTTAAGATTAGGGGTTGTTGTTTTAAATTATCAAGCAGAAAATGAGGTTTGTCTGTAATATAAGCTGATGCTACAAGGCTGATTATTAAATTCTGATGCTAGTTGCACTGGTTTCTGTGCTGCCATGTAGTAATTATCTGTATTATTTACTAATCAGCCTTATATTGGGACATTTATATTCTATGTGTACTGTATATTTTGAGTCGGTCCCTACGCTCAGTAAGTGACATCAGCACAGAGCATGTGCAGTGAATCAGTAGAAAAGAAGATGGGGAGCTACTGGGGCATCTTTGGAGACACAAATCTTCACTGATAAAGGGATGTGGTTGCCTTGGGTTGGTACAGAAGCCCAAAACATAATGTTCTTTAGTTAGTCTTTAGATCTACTTTAATCCCCATGGGAAACCCTTATGTCGAGAGGCAGTGTGGCACGCACAAAGCGGGAGTTGTAGGCGGAGCTAGGCAATGACCTGGGAGGGGGCACAGTCTGGAGCCCAATAAAGGTTTAATCTACCACTGTGTAGGTGACATGTTTCAGAAACTCCATGACTTTCTTAGATCCCTGAAGTGGAACGCCACCCCATTTTATAATTAGATAATATATAAATATAATGCTAAACAGATTTCCAATATGCATTCATTTAAAAATGTAGTTGTTGTCAAACTTATATGTAAATGTAACTGCAACTAAAAGCTGTATTCGCTTGCTGTAGTCCGCATGGCTTGTTCCCAACAACAGTGAAGTAAAGAAATTGGAATCCTGGCAGGGGCTGACCTCCAGCCAGGACTCCAGTACCCATAATACTAATTCAAAGGTCTGTAAATCAACTGGTTTCTGGGAAGAACTTTCAACAGTAAAACCAGTTTTGAACAGAATTGAAAAGAACAAACACAGTTTCCTATAGCAATTCCATTTACGAATAACAAAATAACTGATGTGTGAAAATATATAACTAATGTATATTGGAAATTGCTTTTAACTGTATTTTCTTTCATTATGCAATAAAACAAAAAAAATATATAGTGACTGATGACGTTCCCCTTTAAATGCTCAGCCCTCTAGTCTTTGCTGGAATGTGTTAATTTCTGTGTTATCCAAGAGATTGATGTTATGATGTCAGAAAGTCAGCAAATGCCAGTCAAAAGTAAAAGAGCTAATTAGGTTCATATGTTGCTTTGCGCAATTCATACCCATCTGCTTAACTTCATAATGCAGACCCTGCCTTTTGGCTATATATTCACAGCCAGAGGCCAAGAAATGAAGCACCTGCACATTCAGTTCAAGAAGAACTTGCTCCATTTCTCTTCCATTTACACAGCTGGGAATAAAGTATCACTGAGTCTCTCCCAGCCCATAATATCTTATCCAGTAAATTATCAGATAGCTTAAATAATGTATTTATGCTGAGGTGAGGTCAGGAAATATGGATAATTTATAAAGTGCAAGTCAGAGTGCAAAGTGCAAAAAGACGGATGCAAACCACCGTGTATTTGTATGTTTGCTCCCCGTTCTGCACTTTGTCCATGGGTGCTAGGTAAATGAACACTAAGGAGCATGCTTCTGCATATGGGGCATACATAAATGACCCCCTATGATACGCATACACATACAATAACTTGTTCAAAATAAACAGTTCAGGAAAGCTAGTTTAAGAAGTGGGGTGCAAATATACATCTGTCCTTCACTATTAGCTGCCCTGCTGTTCCATTGAGACTATGTAGCAGCAGTCAGGTCTCCTCCATCCAAAACTCCCTTTCCCTCAATGCCTTATGCAATTACAGGTATCTGTGGCTCTGTTAAATTAGTTAACATGCAAGGCATTGTGGGAATTTGAGTCTAGGCTGGAGGGGGATTACATAAACAAAACAATACTGCTTTACTGCAATTCCAGTTAAACAAGTGGTTCCTTTTAGTGTGTTATTCTAAGCAATTTATCAATTGGCTTTTTTTTTAAGTATTTGTTGCTTTCTTCTGGCTCTTTCCAGCTTTCAAATGGGGGTCACTGACCCCATCTAAAAATACACTGTAAGGCCACAAATTTATTGTTATTGCTATTCAGGTACTCTCCTATTCATATTTCAGTCTCTCTTTATTCACTCTTATTCAGCAGCTCTCCAGTTTGCTATTTCAGCAATTTGGTTGCTAGGGTCCAAATTACACTAGTAACCATGCATTGGCTTGAATAAGAGACTGGAATATGAATAGGAGAGGGCCTGAATAGAAAGGTGAGTTCCAACAATACATTTGTAGCCTTACAGAACATTTGTTTTTCAGATGGGGGTCAGTGAAAGCTGGAAAGAGTCAAATAATTCAAAAACTATAAAAAAAGAAAAAATTTAGGCCAATTGAAAAGTTGCTTAGAATTAGCCATTCTATAACTTACTAAATTTTAACGTAAAGGTGGGCTGCAGAAAGATATGTAAAATCCGGGAAAAAGTAAAATCTGGGAAGAAAATGCCAGCGCTTATCTGTACCAGTCTATAGAATATAGATGGGCTGCAGCTCACCGTTTAGTTGCTTAGTTTTGGTTGTCCTGTGGGGTATCCTGTGTCAATCCCCCAAAAGAAATCCAAGTGCAGGACAAATCCACAGCAGTTTTCTTTGACTGCAAAATCTTTTATTGGGAATAATTTTCTTTATCATATCCAGGAAACCGTAATTTCTGGGTAAAGCAGAGATCCACTGTGTCTCAATTACTTGAAGCACAAGGATAACACTGTTGTGTCAGGTTGGGTGTGCATTCCACATACTTTCTGCTTGAGTATATGAACAGCATCTTTAGTAGATTCTACTGTTTCCAGTTAGACTCAACTGTTTACAGGTATTGCCTATGACCAAGTGCCTTGTAGCATGAAATGAGTAAGGCTACCTGTTTCCTTATATGTTCCTACAATAAAAGTATAGTGTACTTTTACAAGGCCTGGTTGTGGGTTTATTTCAATGCACTGTTTATACTATGATAGACTTATTAACTAGCACATTGTGACATTGCTGGCTTTCTGTACTGTCTAACACAATTTTCAAATCTATGTGTGTGCAGCATCTAAGAAGAATCCCTTTTCCAAGGAGAGAACGTTTTGCCTTTATTATGATTAGCTAAGAATGTGCTTATGATTCTGTTTTCTCCTGGGTTTGTTACTCAGAACGGAAAGTGAAGATGTACTGGGATGGTGAGAAGGTTGTCATTGTGGCTTTACTTCATTCCACGGTGCTTCTTCCCTGTGAGAACCGTGATCACATGTGGACTGACAGGCACCGTGAAGAAGACCAACAAGTAGTCCACTGGGATCGTCAAGCTCCGGGGATCCCTCATGACCGAGCTGACCGTCTCATTGACATGTACGCATCAGGGGAGAGACGAGCTTATGGGTCCCTCTTCATCAGGAGAAAGATGAATGTGTCCAATTCAGCCTTTACACATGGAGATTTTTCACTATTTATACCATATTTAACACGTGGCGATGAGGGCACCTACTCATGTCATCTTCACCACCATTACTGTGGTCTCCATGAACGTAGGATCTTCTATCTCTCGGTGTCTGAACGCCCCAAGACAGAAGAAACAAGCAAAACAAATTCTGACTCTGCTCCAGCTATTGGTAATGTAGTATATTTACACTACTTTGAGTTAAAGATACACTCCTAGTATATCCTATGGGTAAATACATTTAAAGTGATACAAACACCTAACATGATTGGGACATGTTAGCATTACTAGAAAAGCAGAAACATGACTGTAATTCTGTATACAAATCATCCAAGCCATTCCCAGCCCAATGGGTCCTGCAGTCATAAAGGGGAAGTGTGCTGCAGGAGCAGTGCTGCTCCCCTTCATCATGCTGGAGTACAAATGAAAACAGTAATTCAGCCTACTAAAGGAGTGGTGTACTTCTAGCCAAGCATGACTAACATAACTGGCTTATTGGAGACAAGACCCTTCAATAATGTTGGAATGTTGATTTCAGTAAGTACCACTAGTCTGAGTGAACTTGGGAGGACTTGGGTACAGAAAGAATACTGTGCCTCTACTTTTATAGTAAAACCAAAATATTCTTATGGATTTGGTCAAGGGATACAAGTATGTTCCGTTTTTGAAAAAAGGAATGGCAGTGAGAAGTAACCTCTGGATGTAACTAGACCCTTGTGACAGGGAAGATATTATTTTAAGTGGGAGTCTGAGATTCCAGCAAATAAAGCAAATACCGGTTTTAAAGAACCATTTGTTGCCAAATTTACTGACATGCAGTAAAGTATCTCTGAAAATTCAGAATTAAAACCCTTCCACCATCACTACAGTGTTGGACCACCTGAGAGTGAGAGTCCCATGGTACAGTTTAGCCTGTGAAAATCACCAGAGCTTTCCTTATCCTGCTTGTAGTTTTACCATCCTTCTTATGTGACCAATCATTTCTATCCATGGTAACTTTTGACCTGAGGGTGATCCATTTCATGCCCTCTCCTCTTCTCTTTTTCTCAGATTCCAAAGTGGTCCGGGAAAACAAAGTCATCAATGTTACCATCCAAGAAAGCAGGCTCCACTTCTTCCAACAGCTTGGATACATTCTGGCAACCCTTGTGCTGTTTATTCTGCTCCTTACAGCTGTGATCCTCATCACTCGCAAGCATCAGAAAAGAGGTAAGGACATTTTATAACATTTGATACGTGGCAATTCAAGAATATGCCAGATGATGCCCAGTAGTCTAGATGTAAACACAACACAAAAACATTTCTCAGTGAGATACAGAAAGATTTTTGGAATAACTAAATATCCATAAATATCTAAACATTTTAATTCAACCACAGTTGTAAAAGATCATAAAGTATATATTTTTAATATAATACAAACAATATTAGTATGCCACATATAACATTTTTCATTGTTCTGTGCTACTTGGTCTCTGTTTTAATAAACATGAAAGCTTTGGACTGGTTTGCACTGGTGACTATACAATTGTTAAGCCTGTGAGAATAAAAGAAGAAATTACTTTACTATCTGTAATAACTGTGATTTTTGAGCAAATATCTGTCAATTTTAAAGTAACTAAGCAATTTCGATGGGATTTTGTGGATTTTAGAACAAATGTATATCATGTTGCAAACAACTGAATTCAGTAGCTGTTTAAACATTCCCATTGACCTTAATTAAATATAATTTTGTCTGCCTTTTAGTTGAAGCAACTGCACACAAAAAATGTGCTACACAAAGATTACTCAGTTACTGACAAAGGCATAATTATATACGAAACAAGGGAAACACTACCTTTCATTCAAATTTTAGTATGGAATATTCTGACCTATAATGAGCCACTTTTCAAATGAAAGCTTATTGTTTTGAAGTATTTATTAATTATGGCATAATATTCTAACTCTCTCCTGCCTGTAGTTTTAAGTGTTATCAAGTTCCTGGGGGCATGAACCTTGCTACACTTAGGGGCACATTTACTATGGGTCGAATATCGAGGGTTAATTAACCCTCGCTATTCGACCATCAAAGTTAAATCCTTCAACTTCGAATATCGAAGTCGAAGGATTTACTGCAATTCGTTTGATCAAATGATCGAAGGAAAAACCGTTCGATCGAATGATTAAATCCTTCGAATCGAACGATTCAAAGGATTTTAATCCATTGATCGAACGATTTTCCTTCGATCAGAAATTGCTAGGAAAGCCTACAGGAACCTTCCCCATAGGCTAACTTGGTGCTCGGTAGGTTTTAGGTGGTCGAAGTTTTTTTTAAAGAGACAGTACTTCGACTGTCAAATGGTTGAATAGTCGAATGATTTTTAGTTTGAATTGTTCGATTCAAAGTCGTAGTCGAAGGTCGAAGTAGCCAATTCATGGTCGAAGTAGGCAAAAAAATACTTTGAAATTCAAAGTATTTTTCATTCTAATCCTTCACTCGAGCTTAGTAAATGTGCCCCTTAGATTCCATTCTGGCTTCTAAACCTTTGGCTAGGTACTAAGTAAGCCTTAGAATTAAGATTGCATTTAAAGGGGCATTTTTACTAAATGCACCTTGTCTAGTTTGCATCAACATGTCAGGCATGGTTTCACAGCAACAGCACATACCACTCCATTGTGAGTGTAATATGCCTAAATATTGCTAGCTCAAATATTTTTTATAACTACGTCATAGAATTTTCCCCATCACATTATAATGGGGAAAATACCATGTAATGTGGCAAATGATCAACATAAATCAAAGACATATGGAGGATATGATATTGGGCAAAAATTCTAGATAATTTGGCATGGTTTTGAAGATGGAGTAATGACACCTGCTGAGGTGGTAATGTTAATGTGTGCGTGAGGTTTAGTACCAATAAAGTAGCCAATAACAACTAATAATAAACTAAACTAGCTTGGCTAGTTAAAACATTTAATCAAATTGAGAGCAGAATGTCTTAAGGGACTGAACCAGTATAAACTTAGCAATGTAAATGTATTGACACTAATGCAATGTATGTTTTCTCTTTAGGGTATGCATATAACTTGAGCAAACCTCAAGGGTAAGTAAACCACATTTATTTTAAGATTAACTGTGAGGCCTGATTCCCTGAACATGTGGGTGGTCCACGGGTATCCTGGGTATGCTGCCCTAAGATGGAATAAATAAAGGCAAATTTTAATCAAGAATTTGGAGTGCTGTCTGTAGAAAGAAATGTATCCTGTTTAAGTACCCAGTTAAAGTTCAGGCTCTAATCCCCCCACCTACTCATGGAAAAAAAATTCCCTGCCCTGGTTGATCCTCTCCTGGAGTGGAATCACTTTCAGTCAACAGTGCTAACACAAAGTCAGTAAAAAATTAAAATTGTGAGTAGGATAGGAGGTTTGTGGAAGGGGCACAGTGGATCAGTAGGTTTGGGTCGGCATGGGTCTGCCTGACCAGATCTGTGCAGGACTATAGTGTGTGTTGCTAGCCCATCGATTCCATTCTTACACCATGTTATCCACCATCTTCTTTATATTCTAGTTGTTATTAGGGCAGCAATAACTCTAATTAAGAAATAAAAAAAAGCACTGTGTAAAATATGTAAAACATAAAAGAAAAAAAAGACAGAGCTTAATGAAGTCTACATTTGTTTCTGTGTCATTGCTCCTTCTTGATCCATCTGCTACATTTCATACCTACCTCTGAAGACGTGACTCAGTGGTAGTCACTGGACCCTGGCTCACCATTGTAGCACAGGATATGTCAATGGCAGTTGTTAAAACCATATCAATTCCAGTTCCATAATGAGTGGAGGAAATGACCAGCAAATAGCTTGGCTGTACTTTTTAAAATCAATATCCAATACACAGACTGCAGCAATAAAACAATGCAGCCATCGCTCCATGCGATTTTCAAACCTGCCTGGTCAGATATCAGTTGGACAACCCATTGGGAGGCAAATAAGCTGACAACTTGGTGAAGAGGAGCCAGAAGCAGTCACCACAGTTTCTAAGGGCAGAGGAACCAGTGGAGCCCTGTCTGTGTGCATGTACGAATTCCATATACTTCCTGAAGTTTAGGGAGTCCTAAAGGGATTTTGCTTTGAGGCCCATTAACTTCTAGCTAGACCATTGAGAAATATATATACAGGAAAGCCATTATAAATCATGGGGAACCCTCATTGGTGGCCAGGGGTTTAATATAATTAAAACACACATTGGTGTTCAGTAGAACTCATGGCTTTCGGAATTCAACTTTGGCTCCTTTCATGGCTTTGGGTCTTTTTGCGGCTTCATGACTTCATCTTTGGCTCCTTTTGTGGCTTTGGGTCTTTTCACGGCTTCAGGACTTGAACTTTTGGTCTTCAGCTCCGTTCGTGGGTTCGGCTCTTCGGGACTTTGGCTCTTCGGGACTTAAGCAGTTCGACATGACTTTGGCGCTGCCAAGGGGGCCCAGCTATTTTGAAAAGTGGAGCACAGCCTATGCCCCCCTGATGACGGACCTGTATATATAAATATAGTTGTCAGCAAATCTAGGCCACTTGCGTGGACAACAGAAACTCGAATCAGCCGACATCTACTGGTATTCTGATGGGCCACTAACTTCTCAGGCGCTTCAGTGTTCTTTTACCTTACTTGGAAGGAATAATAACTTCCTGTAAATATAACCTGCACCATTTCTTACAATACCTGAGAATAGCAAATAGCATTTAGATTTTGAGGTTACAGTATCTGCACTGCAGATATTTAATGTTTACTAAAACTAATACATTACTTCTTTCAGCCTGAAAATAAAGTCCTTCTAGTAACTTCATGTCTTCTGGAGGAGTAATAGTAGACTTGTTACTCTTCTGGCAGCCATGTTTACACTTACTTGACAGAGTAGTCAGTAGAGTTGGGTGCTCCACTTGTTATTTTCATGTTTGACTTTCTAACTTTGTCGCTTCTCAATTGCATATTTGGTCTGGATATGATCTCTGCTTTTCTTCTATACTCTTGAGAGTTATATAGTAAGTTCATTTTAAGCCCCACCTAAAATACCTTTTTGATGTACTCATGAGAATTGTTGCATGATTTGGAAGCTACAATGCAAGAAATAAAGATTAATTTGTGTGGTTTATATTTAAGTGTTCATGAGGATTTTCTCTGATATTTGTAAAATGGGTGAATGAAAACTATTATTATACTCTCCCAGGTTACATAGGCTTTAAGTTTTTTGTTTTACTTCTATAGGGAAGAGGTTAACACAAAGGAAATCTGTCTCGGGCCTCCTGACCTCATACAATACAAAAAGGAGGAGCTCCGAATAGGTAACTTGCCCTATAGCAATGTTGAATATAAAGGGGAAAAGTGCTGCATGCAGTTGTTTTGGTTTGTCCATAGAACATACAGTATTATCATAGGTTATTGTGCCCAGGAAGGCACTTTTATGTGCATGTTGATGTGACTTCATATGAATATGAGTGAGGAGCAAATATACAAACACCATAATAAGATGTGCCCTCCATGAAAAAAAGGGAGCAAGCATGTTTGTCTAATCAAGCAATTTTTTGAAACAAGAATCTACCATACGTGAGTCTAACCTTTTAGTTTATCTTTTTTTTAAAACATGCATTTATTTGGTTTCAATGCCAGAAGGCTGTAATGTCATAGAGTTGTAATTCAATGCCAGAAAGCTGTGATAACACTATGATCATTGTGACTCTCAATCAGTTGCTCGTTACTTATTGCGCCCTGCCCTAATCATTATCATCAATACATAGGTGTTATTTATTAAAATCCAAATTTATTCCTGAAAAATTCCAGTTCGGGAAAAAACTTGAAAAAAACTTGAACATTGTACGACAATTTGAATCATACAATTTTTTTTAGATTTTCCCGCTGAAAAATCTAATATTTTTTTTTTTTGGGAGGGGGATTTTTGACATATATACAACCTAAACAGGTCTGAGATGCTTGATTTTCGGATTCTGACTTTTTACATCCCTGGGGTATAATAATAATATATAACATAATATTTTTTTTTGGATTTTATTTCAGATTTTTTAGTAAAAAAAAACTATAACAATTTTCTAGTTTTTGGCATACGAACTTTAATAAATTACCGCCATAGTGTTCCCCATTACCCTGTACAGTAGTTCTATGGCATTGAAGTGTTTTCCCCAGACTGCAGAATCCACCTTCTGGGTACCAGTGATTTTGATCCCCAAATGCCAGTTTTTACTTATTAATCATATGAAATTAATATTATCAGATGTAACGTCATTTTGCCTGTTTAGTCTGCAAACTGTTTACTGTTTATAATATTCTCAGGTCTCCCAGTGTGCTATTTTACTGGCCTATAAAGTACAAATAAAATAATTCTACTTGAAACGTCTCTCTGTTCTGCGGTAATGGAGTAATTGTAGCCTACCAATTTCCCACCCCTTATTTTACCACACAAAAGCTCAGAGGCACATCTGTAATAACATGTTATGTTATACTCACAGCCATACTGTAGAGTTGGACAAGGCAAAGCAATACATGAGAAGTTTTTAAAAATAACTAGTAAATATCCATTTATAGTTAACAAAGACTCTAAACCCCATTCTTTCCCACCCAGATTATAAAAATAACATTCTAAAGGAACGCGCAGAGATGGACAGAGTGTTTGCACCAAAGAACATTGACTTAGACCTGGGTAAGGAATGCTGATTCTTTTTTTTATTCTAGTAATTTGTGTATGGGCTGGAGTCTTGTTCTTTTGCCTCGTGTCAGCTACTTCAGCAAGCCAAGATCCCAGATGTACAGGGATTCAATGCCAGATTATTTAAACAGGGTGGGGTAGCTGAAGTTTTACTGCAACAGTATTTTTTAGAAGATGCAGTAGGAACTAATAAGAATTTACAAGCTAAAATATTATATGGACCTAGTTACCTACTGTGTATTGGCCTTCTGAATTGTTTATATTGTAGCATCAATGTAGAGCAGAATAATTAGTTCTCTGGTCTCTAAGTCTTTTTAAGGGAAAATCCATTATGTTCTACACTTCACTAAGGGGCACATTTACTAAGGATCGAAGTGAATTTGCAGTGAATTTTCGAATTTAAAAACGGCAAATTTCGAGGTAATTTTGGTTACTTCGACCATCAAATAGGCCAAATTCGATTTTAAAAAACTTAGACTTCGCCACCTTAAACCTGCCGAATTGCTATGTTAGCCTATGGGGACCTCCTAGAACCTAGAAGTCGACGTTTTTTTTTTTGAAAATCGTTCATTCGATCGATTAAATCGTTCGAATCATTTGATTCGAACTATTTCTATGATCGATCGAACAATTTTAATTCAATTGAAAACAGCTAAATTTAAACAAAAAAAAGTCAGCCTAATATATTATGATATATGGCAGCTAATGGAATGGAATACATATATACACTAAACGGCCAAAAGTATCCAGACACCTGCTTGTCCAAAACCTAATTTCCAAACCAAGGGTATTAATCAATGTGTCAATGTGCTACAACCAATGTTCTTCTGGGAAGGCTTTCTACTGTATGTTGTAACATTGTTGCTGGGATTAGCTTCAGTCCTGATTAACAGCAAAATGAGTATTAGTAGCTGCAGACCTGCCTGTAAATAGACAGGTTGCTCATTCTGTGTTGAACATCACTCTCAAAGGCCCCTGGGCTCTACAATATGAATAAGCGACAGGTTATGATTGACAGGTGCAGCAGCAAGGACAGTCTTTGTTCTCCCTGTGGTGAGGAATGAAGAGCTTAAGGCAATAATAAAAAAAGAATAACCTAGGAGAAACAATAACAAAAAAGAAATAGGTAAGAGAAAAAACAGGGAGACAAGAAATCTTTTACTATCAGTGCATTATATAGTACGTTTAACTCTAGTGGGCAGGTAGTTTTGTGATGGACCCTTTAAACATCTGTTTGGACCAATTTAGCCCAGTCCGAAAAGGCAAGTATATTAAATTCTGGAGAATTCAGCAAATGTTATTTATATTCTCTCCTAACAGAGCTTCGGAAAGAATATTGTAAATAAAGAAAACAAGAACTTCGCTGCTGGCTGGCCCAGGAGCTTACACTTCATTTAAGAAGAAGAAATAAGGATTCCCCATTATTTCCACTTAAGCTGTTGGTTGCTTTCCTGCATTAGCTGTTTCCTTGTTGC
This sequence comes from Xenopus petersii, assembly GCA_038501925.1. NCBI lineage: Eukaryota > Metazoa > Chordata > Amphibia > Anura > Pipidae > Xenopus > Xenopus petersii. Next base: position 42,726,069 of record CM076684.1, on the reverse strand, counting down.
AGAGCATGTAGATATGGTGATTATTTTGGCCTGAGACCAGTGGCATCAACTATTTCAAGGACATTTTTAGTGAGTTTCTTCTATAACGCACAGGATTTAAGAATATAATTAACCTTCTGGTTACCTAGTTACCATAGAAGTTTTGTAATGATGGCTAAATTACTGCTTTTCTATAATTGTATATAAACAGCAGGCAACATTGTATGTGACATTCCTTACTATCAGGATAAAAAGAAAAAAGTTTTATTTTCTATTTACAAGTTTTAATCAAACATAACGGTTAAAGTGAAACTATCATAAAATAAAAATCAAATTTCATGCAGGTGTTCTAAACCTATGGTGAGTGGTCTTCATGTTGTTTAGGATGTGTCACAATGATCCCTATAAGGCTAATGTTACACAGGGCTGAAACTCTGCCTGCTGAAAAATGCGGAACGAGAATCAGCCCCTACGTTGGAAGCAGCCCCTTAACTTGCCTGCAACTGAATCCATTGCATGAGCCCGGGTGCAGGCGCATGCGTTGGATTTCGAAACACAAGTGTTTGCATTTCGGTGCCAAAATCCACTGTGTGTGTCTGCACCTGGCCCGATGCAATAGATCTGGGTGCAAGGGGCTGCGTTTTTTAGCAGGCCAAGTTTCAGCCCAGTGTGACAGTAGCCTAAGCTGTGCCGGTGCACATTTCAAAGTTGTTGTTGGAGGTGGAAATTTCACTGTTTAAGGGCAACGGCACACAGGTGTTTTGGTGCTTTAGAAACATGGCAGTCTGCATTTTAAATTGCCTCTCGAGTACTTGCCCAACTGCTTTCAGGTCATTTTCCTAGGCATCAATAAGCAAGTCAGGCATTTTCTTTCCACCTCCTGAGCTACTGGTCAATAAAGCATCTTAAATCAACCTGTATGCCATTGCTGTTACGCAGTCAATATCACAGCTTATACAAAATAGTAAATTAAATGTATGGACAATAAAGGTATGGTATCTATTATCTGTAATACTTGGTTCCTGGGGTTTTCCAAATAAAGGATCTTTCTGTTATATATGGAGAACCGTGCCTTTTATTACCAGTGAGGATTAATACTAGTATAGTTAATATCAACTACAATGTACTGAAAGCAGAGAAATCAGTCAACAATAAAGACATTTTGGTTGCATTTAAATATAAATCTTATATCTCTATATCTGAGCTTTCTGGGTAACAGGCCCCATACCTGAACTATTACAATGCAATGAATCATATATTATACAAAACATTTTGGTAACAAAAATGGATCCCATACTAAAAGGTTAAGGAATGCTGCTGATGGGTGTGTAGCATCTTTAATGCATGAATACATTTGGCTCAACACGGTGCCACATGACACATTCATTTTCAATTCTAAGCTGACATATTCATGTACAGCAATAAAATCTGATCCATGTTTTCCAAGTACATGAGCTTATGTAGACAAGACAAGTGGTTTCAGTTTTTTTAACATTAAGAGAGATGAGAGCCTCAAGCCACAGTGCATGGAGCATTTCAGCCAGCTGAAATCCACCAGGCCGAGAAGCATCACATGTACATCAACCTTAGAAGAAATGACACAGATTACTTTTATCTCATGTTATTCCATCGGCTTGAGTTCCATGTAATCCAAGGCATTTGGCCCATGCTTTCATCTTACCTTTGCCTGGGGTAAGTCACCCTGAGGAGCTCGCCCCTGCTTATACAGTTCTGTTTCCCAGCTAAATACCAAACTGAAAGTGCTTCTGTTCAAACATTTTATTCATATTGGAATAAATCCTTCTCTTCCACAGTATCACATTATCATCAAAAATAAAACCTATCCCTTTCTTAGCAACTGCATGCACTGGGGGGTGTCTAAATGGCATACATAAAGCACACTAGCCTTCTTTGCTGCATAAGTTGCACGGCTGAGTTTTGGTGTTGTGGTGTTCGGGAGCCCTGTAATGCAACAATTGCCCAAATGCATGGTGTAAAACAATCTTATTGAAAACCAACAAGTGGACCAAATTTCTGCACTAAAAACCATGTAGCATTTACTGCACAGATAAGTGTGTGTTTTGGTGCATTAGCCTCAGATTCATGTGGTGCAAATCAGTAGCAGCCACTTATGTAACCTGTTCTAAAGGGAACACTAGAATAACTGCCATGTCAAGGCTAATGATTACTCCAGGGCTCCCTTGTGTCAGTGGCCACAATTGCACCCAAAGTCCTATGAATACAATGAGAATTTGTGAAAGAAGTGAATAACGCTGCAACCTTTAGCACTTAGTAAGTCACAATGAAAAAGAAACATCTTTAAAGATCAAAGATATGTCTACGTTTTACAGTATATACCCTGAAATTAAGAATTTGTGAAGTACAGATAAGTACCTTCTGGGAGTGCTTTAAAATATAACTGCCAGTAGTCATTATTGCTGCTTTTCAGCTTCTGTGGGTTTGGTGGAAGGGCACTGCAAAGGAATCACTATGATTAAAACATGGCATAAATGTAGGTTTGTTTTGTGTATTTTACTATAGTCATCGCAAAGTGAAAAACCTCTTCTTGGTGGCTCCATATTCAGGGCCGGCCTTAGGCCAATTGGACCAATTGGGCCCAATTGGGCCCCGCACCTCTGGGGGCCCCGCACCACAGGGCAGCACAGATAATATTTCCCTCAGCACATGATGCTGCCTGGCCTGCCCCCAACTTTGAGAGTCCAGCCCATCCCCAAATCCATAGGTCCAGCCCACCCTCAACTCTGATAAGCCAGCCTATCCCCCAACTCCATAGGTCTAGCCTGCCCCCAACTCTAATAGGCCCAGCTTTCCTCCAACCTTGATAGGCCCTGGCTGCCCCCAATCCAACCAAGCCTGCTCCCAAGCTGAATAGGCCCAGCCTGCCCCAAACTAATTGGCCCAGTCCACTCTCCTATTTCCTCCCTCTCTCTCTTACCCTGTGTGCCCCTATTATGTGCCCCTATTTCATCCCTCTCACTCTCTTACCTTGTCTGCCCCTTTCCTTTCTATTTTGTGCCTGTATGCCCTTATTTTTCTAAATACTTGCTGTGTCAGTAGCCAGCAACACTTTGTCTAGGGGCCCCGCCAACATGGTCCCAATTGGGCCCCACATTTGATAGGATCAGCCCTGTCCATATTTATATGGAAAAGTGTGAATAATTAATGGAGGACCTGATTCAAAATTAAACTCACTTTGTATGGACTGTAGGAATACACCACAACGTAGGGCCTTATTTATTAAAATTCGAACACGTGAATTTGTAGATGTTTTTTTAACTTCGACTGGACTCACATTTTGAAAAACCACAAAGCAGAACAAATCTGAATAAGAATATCAAAACAGAAAAATCCTTGTTTATGTAAGAATTTTTGTACGATTACAAATTAAAATCCCCCTAAAAACTTCTACACGCTCAAAGCCAAGAAAGAGGACAGTTCCCACTGATTTCTATATGACCTTGCCAATCTTTTAAATAGGGAAGATGTATATTAGATTTTTTTCATGGTTTTCATGGTTTTTACATACATTTAATTCCAAATCTTTTATGTTTTAGAGTAATTATTCCAATTCATTCTTTTAGAGGAAAAGGTTTGATTTGGGGAAATGAAAAAAATTAATAAATCAGCCCATAATAGTCAGTCGGGGAGTCAGAGGACTATTCATTCAAAATATTGCCAATAAATCGGTATCAAATATAGGTTCTGCCCATTTATATTTAAGATACATTTAAATATATATTTTTTAGTAATGTGTAAACACAATAACTTATAATGGATTTATTAGACGTATGTGGAATGTTTTTAGGCATTAAAGCTCTGATAGGTAAAGGTACAGATGCCGAAGTGACCTTCTCCACCAAAGGCAAAGTTCTGTTATGACTCGTGCACACACATCAAAAAGTGAAGTCCAAAGAAAAATTTGGGTGGACAAATATGATTTAACATTAGCAGCAAGATTAAACTGGGCCTCCTAGGACCCACCAAATAACTTTACAATGCATCCAGGGCCCACTCTTATATAAACAGAATGGAGGCATTACATGCATCTATGGTGGAAAAGAGTGATGAGAATCAGCCTAGACTGTGGGTCCGCAAGGGCCTGGGCCCACGACGGCAGGCGAGTCTGACAATAATCTGACAATAGTCTGGCAATAATCCACCACTCTGCGCACACAATCTTTAAAAAATATGCAAGAGTGATTGTTCTGCACATATGACTTATATTAGAGGGAACACTGTTTATAAATGACCCACTATATTGAATTTATGAGAAGTATTTCTTCACATCTAGTAAGAAAATACCACCTTACTCACAGCTTCATTGCACAATCCTCCAAAATAGTTTATCTTCTATATCGAGGACATAGAACATAAATATTGATATTGTATTAATCATTCAATTTTACCATCATTTGTTTATGTATAAAGTTCCCCCATGAAACTTACCCACATTGTTTTGAATTTTTATAGGGAGACATTAACCACTAATGTTGAAAGATACAAATAAATATTTGGATTAAACAAAAAAAACTGATTTTCCACTGATGGAAGACTCAATTCATGCATATCCAGGAGATTTCCTGTACTAGTATAGCTTTAATGTATTTCTTCACAGGCTGTGAAGGTAGTTTCTTGATATAGAAAGGGCCTTTTATGGCCTACATTGCTAGTGCAGTAGAACATGCCCCTTGGTTTCTAAGCCCACTTCATTCATCTTTATTTTTTGGGTAAAGGAAGTGGACTCATTTACAATGTGATTGTTTTTATTTTTTGCTGAATACAAAGCAATGCACACAAGGAAGTGCTTCAGGAATGAGCACTTTTTTTACAATTGGAAAATAAAATGAAGATTAGTTGTCTTTTAGAGTGAACCGTGCACATAACCTTTCACTTTTTGGCAAACTGACACAAAATTTATTTAACCACAACCACATGGGCTGAGCATTTCTGTGTGGGTTAGCCTTCAAACAACCATTCAGCTAATCATCAGTGAATTACACAAGAAAAAGGGTCCAAATGAGGTGGGAAGAGAACCAGGTGCACCACCCTGAGCCTTCAGCTAGGGGAGCGGATCCAACGATATAGTAGTTGAGCAAGTCTGAGCCAATCAAGCCTGACCCTAAGATTTGGGGGGGTTATTTATCAAAGTCCGAATTTATCTCAATATTTTCTGCTACAAACTCCGATCAAATCCACTCAGGTTTTTTTACGCTTATTTATTACTACATGAAAATTTGCTTTGCATGAACAATTCCGATTTTCACGGTTTTTTTGGAAGCTTTGAGGTATTGCACAAAACCCAGCGCACATCAAAAAAATCATTGGGACTTCTCCTATTGACTTATATGCAACCTCGACACATCTGAGATGTGATCTCAGACTTTTCCATCCTCAGGGTTTAATAAGAAATTCCGAAAAATTTGTGATTTCTTTTTTTTTAAAATTCTGATTTTATTTAAAAAAATCATGAATTTTTCGTGATTTTTGCATTCGGAGTTTAGTAAATAACCCCTAAACACAAAACCTGTTGAAAAGTTTGGTCTTTTGAGTGCTACTTTACGGTTGGATCTAATCATCAGTGACCAAAATCAACACTTAAGTGGGATCATCTGCCTGTAGAAAGTGACAAGGCCCCTCTGACCGAACTGATTGCATCTTCAGGTCAACTCTTAATACCGTTTTACAAAGTCACTTACAATACAATAGAAGGTGAAAGATCGGAGCTCAGGTAAGTTGATTAAAGTGTAGTCCAAAACAAACATTTTCATGCATGCTTTATTACTATCTATACTTATATAGCACTGACATATGCTGCAGAGATTATACATTGTTTGCAGCAGCCTTTACCCTAGTGGAGTTTAGAATCAAAGTCCCTCGCACATTCACAAATATCAGAAGCCAATTAACTTGCCTGTGTAAAACTAAGGACCCAAACATTACAAGGCAGTAACTGCACCACCATTCTGATCTCATAAGCCTTGCTCGATATACTTTACACCTGCAGGCTCCCTAAAATCCCTGCCCTATTCTGTTTTTTTGTGTTGAGTGGAACTGTAAAAAAGTTTTTGAAAATCTGCTTTTCTAGCTAGTGGCCTGAAATGTATCCTTAATTATAATGCCAATCATGCTAGCAACCATTCAGGAATGTTATTACCTAATCCAGACTGTTCTCTAGATGTTGATAGTAACTAGACATTCCTTCATTGCTGGTGGAATTATAACAATGAATAAACCATCTGGTGAACAACTGAAAAAAAACTTTATTATACAGGAGTCATGCTGTAATTATACTCTTGTTAGCGGATGATTTTACAGTATATGGGCTGAAATCAAAATTTACTAAAGTGCCAGCACTTTTTACTGTGCACAAATGTTGAAATAACTGTATTTTAAACTGGAATAGCAGCTTTTTATGGCAATCCAAGCCAGAAACACCAATAACCTATGCATAATATGACTACCATTTGATGAGATTGTAGGTATGTGCTAGCCTTGGCTTGGTCTGTTGCTCATATGAAAGCCTTCTGAATCTCTAATGCGATAGAAAATAACAGAACACCATTACATTAGAGCTTGTATAAAATACTAAATAGCATAATAGGAATTGTAAATCAGTTGCCAATTTATCCATACTTAAAGGGGTGGTTCACCTTTAATATGCTATAGAATGGCTAATTCTAAGCAACATTTCAATTGGCATACATGTTTTCATTTCATTTCAGTTGCCAATGTATCCAGATTTATTTGCTTAGGAATTGTAAATCAGTTGCCAATTTATCCATACTAATTTCTAAGCAACTTTTCAATTGGCATTTATTTTTACTTTTGACTTTTTATGGTTCTTCTGACCCCATTTAAAAACCAATGCTCTGTAAGGCTGCAAATGTATTGTTATTACTACTTTTTATACCAATCTTTCTATTCAGGCCCTCTCCTATTCATATTCCAGTCTCTTATTCAAATCAACGCATGGTTGCTAGGGTAATCTGGACTCTAGTAACTAGATTGCTGAAATTGAAAAGTGGAAAGCTGCTGAATAAAAAGTTAAATAACCACAAATAATTAAAAATAAAAACAAATTGCAAATTGTCTTAAAATTTCACTCTCCATTCTATATCATACTAAAAGTTAATTTAAAGGTGAACAACCCCTTTAATCTCAGCTGGTTGGTGATATGCGTTTATATATCTGTGTCTCATTTAAAAAGTACAAAACAGAACCCCTAACACTCTGATATACGCAAGATTGTCCATATAAAACTGTTAGGGTAATAAAAGTTGCATTGTTTGCCCCAGGTTGAGTAACCTGTAGCAACGAAATACCAGTTGAATAACTGTGGGACAAATATTAATGAAAATAGGTGCCACAGGAATCCATTAAAAAGACTGCTGTCAAAGACAATGTATTTTAATGTATCCACAGATCCAGATTGTGAAACTATCTTATTTGTTTAGTAAACAAAACAGATGCTAGATAGCTGTTTAATATTCAGGTCAGACAGATACTGCAGATTGCATAGGTTTCTATGCAATTGTGTAACAATTCAATTGAATCATGCAGGGTCTGTATGAAAGGATGGTATAACAACCCTGCCCTTTTAAAAACGATCCCAATGGACTAGCAGTTGATTGAGATGTTGATGGTGTGTTCATTCATCTGTATGCATGAGAGCAGAGATACAGTACGCTGCAGGAAGATGTTCGTCCTGTTTGTTCTAAACAATCAAAAGTAGTAGGGGATCAATCAAACCATAATCCTTTACTACAAATACAAAAAATCAAACCTATCCATAAGATATTTCATTTCTAGCTTAATCTACCCAGGCTATTATTTTGTGTTGCCTTGTGGGTATTTGAAGGTAGAAGACATATTAATTTAAGTGCATTCCATGTAGATGCAACAAGCCTTGTTTTTACTGGCATTTAAATTCTACATTGCTTGCTTTCCACAGTCACAAGTCTATACTTTTCTTTACTTTTCCCTCTGTTCTGCGGTAATGGTGTAAGCATACTCTACCAACCTCCCACCCCTTAATTTTACCACAAAAAGCTTAGAGGGTCACATCTGTAATAACATGTTATGGATATACTCCGCCATATTGTACAGCTGGGCAAGGAAAAGCAAGGCATGACAAACATTTAAAAACAACTTACTAGTATGAATTTATAGCTAATTTACAGGCTATTTAAATCCAGTCATTACCACCTATATTATACAAATAACTTTTTTAAAGGAACATATATGAAGCACACCATGGTCTGGTGCAGCTCTAGGCACTGAAACTCAGCCCCATTGGCAATGCGCAAAAGTGATGTAATACACAATTTCATTACGTCACTTTCAGTTGCACGTGGGCCAGCAGGTACCCCCAACATGCTGGCTTAAAACTCACGCCCTAACTTGCAAAATGTTGCCAATGGAGGAGTGTTCTTCCTTAGCACCCAACCATAACCCTCAGTGGTTTGCCAAATTTAAACTTGAACCCACCCAACCGGTGGTCAACCTGCGGGTTACCTCGAGTTTTCCATCAACCTGCAAATCACTAACAGGTAAGTCGGGTTATTATTAGACAAGCTTGAATGAAAGTACTAAAGTGACAGAGAGGGGAGATATACTTTTGTTAGTAAGAAACACCATAAGAAAATCTTACTAAATGGTTAAAATGTTTTAGAAAATAGTAAAAAGGCAAAGAAAAGACTGTGTCTCACTACTGATCAACATGGGGGCTTTGACCTGCTCCCAGGCTGTTCTGGCAATCTGTGCGTTCTTGTCAGGGAGCCGGGAGCTCCCTCCAGGGAGGTAGTCAGGATCAAGGAGGAAGCCCTCTTGAGGGTGCAAGGTCGCAGTATCCAAAGGGTTAAATCAGGAGAATAACCAGAGTCCAGGCAAGGGTTCAAAGGCAGGCAGAATATTAGCAAAGTCCAAAAGTCCAGGCAAGAGGTCAGCAATAATCAGGAACAAGATAAATCCTTAGCAAAGCAGGAAACACAGGAAACATCACAGGAACGAATACCTATACTGACGTCATCGGCGTCCTTGCGCCGACGTCGGCGCGCTGACGTCATCGCGCCGGCGCCGCTACCCACGTGGCGGCCTTGGGCGCCGCCATTTTGGGAGCGACGCCCGGAGATCCTGGAGCTGCTCTGGGCGGCGATCGTGACAGTACCCCCCCCCTCACGGGGGGCCTCCGGACCACCAGGACTTGGCTTCTGGGGAAATTTGGAGTGGAACTCCCTCACCAGACGAGGAGCATGGACATCAGAGTGACCTTCCCAGGAACACTCTTCAGGGCCAAAGCCTTTCCACTTGATGAGGTACTGAAGAGAGCCCCTGGAGATTCTGGAGTCAAGGATCTTCTCCACCTCATATTCTTGTTGACCATCCACAGAGATAGTAGGAGGGGGAGGCTGGACAACGGAAAAGCAGTTGGAGGTAGCGGTTTTCACCAAGGAGACATGAAACACGTTGGGAATTCGCATCTCAGGGGGAAGTTTAAGTCTGACAGCCACAGGATTGATCACCTCCGAGATGGAGAATGGACCTACGAACCTCGGACCCAACTTAGGAGATGGTACCTTCAACCGAATGTTCCTGGAAGACAACCAGACTTTATCACCGACCTTGTAGGGAGGAGAGGGTCTACGTCTACGATCTGCAAACGACTTATGAACCAGAGCACTCTTCTCCAGGTTTGACTTGGTTGCAGCCCAAATAGCAGACATGTGGGCTGCATGGTCATCAGCGGCCGGAACATCAGACAATACAAAGTCTTGTGGGAAGGCTTGAGGATGTTGACCATACACCGACATAAATGGGGACCTTCCAGTGGAAGTGTGGCAGGCATTGTTATGAGCAAATTCCGCCCACGGGAGGAGATCAGACCAATCATCTTGACAAAGGGAAACGTGGTTCCTCAAGAACTGTTCCAAGGCTTGGTTCACTCACTCAGCTGCTCCATTTGTCTGGGGATGATAAGCTGAGGAGAACTGAAGATTAATACCCAGATCTTTGCACAGGGAACGCCAGAACTTTGCAGTGAATTGGGACCCTCTGTCAGAAACGATCTCGGCCGGGAAGCCATGCAGGCGAAAAATGAACTGGATGAACAACTGTGACAACTCCACTGCAGATGGAAGCTTCCGTCTGAAGTGGGCCATGAAGTGGGCCATCTTGCTGAAGCGGTCAATGACAACCCAGATCACGGTGTTCCCACTGGAGGGAGGAAGTTCAACAATGAAGTCCATTGCCAAATGCGTCCAAGGACGAGAGGGAACCGGCAACGGTTGTAGTAACCCACTGGGGCGAGAATGACTGGATTTGGAAGTGGCACAAACGGTACAGGCAGAAACAAAGTCTTTGACATCTTTACAGATTGTCGGCCACCAAACTAGACGACGTAAAAGTTCAAGAGTTTTAACAGGACCAGGATGTCCAGCTTGTTTGGAACCAGTTTGGAGTCTGTTGCAGGATAGGTAGCCGAAGTTCAGGAGGTACAAAAGCCATTCCAATTGGGGTATCAGGAGGGGCAGAAGATTGACCAGCTAGTATTTGATCAGCAAACTGAGGGTACAATGAAGCAATGATCTTGACAGGAGGAATAATAGGCTCTTGTCTTTCAGGAGTACGATCCACCGGAGTGAAACTTCGAGACAGAGCGTCGGCTTTCCGATTCTTGGGCGAAAAGTCAAGACAAAGTTAAATCGAGAGAAGAAGAGGGACCACCTTGCTTGTCTGGGATTCAGCCTCTTGAGAGATTGAATGAACTCAAGATTCTTATGATCCGTGTAGATTGTGACTGGGATCAAGGAACCTTCAAGGAGGTGACGCCACTCTTCTAAGGCAAGCTTAACAGCCAGGAGTTCTCGATTTCCTACATCATAATTTTGTTCTGCAGGAGAAAAATTCTTAGAGAAATACGCACATGTGTGCAGCTTCCCATCAGAGGGATGTCTTTGGGACAGGATAGCTCCAGCTCCAACTTCAGAAGCATCTACCTCGATGAAGAAAGGTAACTCTCGATCAGGATGGCGGAGCACCGAAGCAGAAGTGAAGGCATCCTTCAAGGATTGAAAAGCTTCTATAGCAGGCGGGGGCCATGAGCTGGGTTTACCCCCTTTTCGGATGAGGGCCAGGATAGGAGCAATACGAGAAGAGAATCCCTTAATGAATTGCCGGTAGTAATTGGCAAAACCAATGAATCTCTGGATTGCCTTAGTGCTCAGCGGTAGGGGCCACTCTTGGATTGCAGACACTTTCACAGGATCCATCTCGAAACCCTCTGGGGAGATGATATAGCCCAGAAAAGGGATCTTGGACACTTCAAACACACATTTCTCCAGTTTGGCAAAGAGAGAGTTCTTCCTCAAACGAGAGAGTACTTCCTTCACCTGGGAACGATGGCTTGTAAGGTCCTTGGAGAAAATCAGGATGTCATCAAGGTACACGACCACAAACTTTCCCAAGAGATCCCGGAAAATGTCGTTCACGAATTCTTGAAAGACAGCGGGGGCATTGCAGAGACCAAAGGGCATTACGAGGTACTCATAGTGCCCATCCCGAGTGTTGAATGCTGTCTTCCATTCGTCACCTTCCCGGATGCGGATAAGGTTATACGCCCCACGGAGATCCAACTTAGTGAAGATTTTACCCCCCTTCAGTTGGTCAAAGAGTTCGGCAATTAAGGGCAAGGGATACCGGTTCTTAACAGTAATTTTATTAAGACCCCGGTAGTCGATGCAAGGACGTAGGCCTCCATCCTTCTTTTCCACGAAGAAGAATCCAGCCCTGGCAGGAGAAGTAGAAGGGCGAATAAACCCCCGCTGGAGATTCTCTTGGATATACTGCTTCATGGCAGTGGTCTCCGCTGGAGAGAGAGGATAAGTACGACCTCTAGGGGGCATGGTTCCAGGCAGGAGATCGACAGGACAATCGCATTGTCGATGTGGAGGAAGGAATTCTGCAGACTTCTTACAGAATACATCAGCGAATTCCTTGTAAAAGGAGGGTAGAGACTTCAGATCCGACATAGAGATATTCACCCTCTGGAGGGGTTCAGCAGGAAGGCAGTGCTGCTGACAAAATGGGCTCCAACGGGAAATCTGTCCTGCGGACCAATCAATGGAGGGATTATGCTGGCGCAGCCAAGGGAGACCCAAAACAACTGGAACGGATGGGCAGGAAATAATTAGGAACGAAAGTCTTTCTTTATGCAGCGTCCCAACCTGCACAGGCAATTCCCCAGTCGTCATGGAGATAAATTCAGCCTCCAGGGGTCTGTCGTCAATGGCAGTGACACGGAGAGGAGTAGACAATGGGAATAAGGGAACTTCCATGTGTTTGGCGAACAGAGCGTCCATGAAGTTCCCAGCAGCTCCAGAGTCAATGAAAGCAGAGCCAACAATAGTCTTAGTGGCTAGGCAAATCTGTAATGGAAGGAGAAACCTGTGAGTGTTCTCTTGAGACTTCGGAGTAGTGCCCCCTACGTGAGTTACCCTAGATATACCTCGGGGAACAGAACTCGTAGGCTTCACCGGACAAGAGTTTGCAAAATGAGATTGTCCACCACAATACATACATAGGCCAGCCATCCGTCTACGGAGTCTTTCTTGCTCAGAGAGACAAGCTCTTCCAACTTGCATAGGTTCCTCGGGGGGAGAAGTAGAAGCCTGAGTAGCTGGAGTCTGCAAGAGAGGTCTTTGGAAGCGGGGTGCCAGCAAAGGTTGAAATTTTTTACTGCGCTCCTTCTCTACTAGATGCTCTCTGAGACGAGTGTCCACCCTAATGGATAGCGCAATCAGATCTTCCAGCAGGTCAGGGAACTCCCTGGAGACAAGATCATCTTTAATACGGATAGACAGACCTTGATAGAAGACGGCCTTATAGGCATCGTCGTTCCAGGAAGTCTCAGCCATCAAAGTTCTAAAGTCAATAGCATATTCACTGACACTGCGGTTTCCCTGCCGGAGTTGCAGAAGACGAGAAGGAGCATTAGTGACCCGACCCGGGGCATCAAACACAGTACGAAATGCTTGAAGAAAAGCCTTGGCATCAAAAGTCAGCAGAGAATTCTTCTCCCAAAGAGATGTTGCCCACTCAAGCGGTTTGCCCACCAAACGAGACATCACATACCCCACCTTGGAACGTTCATTGGGGAATTGCGAGGGTTGGAACTCGAACTGGATCTGGCACTGTGTAGCGAAACCTCTGCAGGCTTGTGGGTCCCCACTGAAGCGAGGAGGAGGCGGAATGCGAGGCTCACTTGACGAGGAACCTGCGGTAGACGAAGCGGCCGCCAGGGAAGGATTTACCGCAGCTTGGGGAGCAGGGGGCGCTGGCGGCATCCGAGAGAGGAGGGTATCGAGTGCCTGCCCTATGCGGTACTGCTGGGCTTCATGCCAGTCCGCGGAGCGCTCGTCCGACATCAGGCGTAGCTTCCTCAGTAGGATCCATGGCCCAAGTATAATGTCAGGGAGCCGGGAGCTCCCTCCAGGGAGGTAGTCAGGATCAAGGAGGAAGCCCTCTTGAGGGTGCAAGGTCGCAGTATCCAAAGGGTTAAATCAGGAGAATAACCAGAGTCCAGGCAAGGGTTCAAAGGCAGGCAGAATATTAGCAAAGTCCAAAAGTCCAGGCAAGAGGTCAGCAATAATCAGGAACAAGATAAATCCTTAGCAAAGCAAACAGGAAACCCAGGAAACATCACAGGAACGAATCCTATACTTGGGCGCCATTCTGGCGTCTTGGTAAGGCTTTTATATTTGAATTTGGCGCCATTCTGACGTCATCGGCGTCCTTGCCCCGACGTCGGCGCGTTGACGTCATCGCGCCGGCGCCACTACCCATGTGGCGGCCATGGGTGCCGCCATTTTGGAAGCGACGCCGGCAGGGAAAGACGCGCCGCCCGGAGCTCCTGGAGCTGCTCCGGGCGGCTATCGTGACAGTTCTGGCAAATACCAGAGGGGCTTCTGTAAGATGTCATAGATACTCGCTATCTATTGGGCTGATGGGAGCTTTTTGGGCCTCTATGTTCTTGAAATGCCAGGGCTTGTTTTGATTCTCAGTCCACACCTGCCTGCTCCATTTCCAACCTGGATCAGTTCATACCTCCCAACATTTTGGAAGTAAAAAGGGACAACAAAATTTCTGTGGCCATACCCCCTTATTACCATGTTCATTTTACAAAATTTGGCAGGTTGTGAAATATTTCTCCTTATCTAAACTGTTTTTTTGTGTCTCAAAATTGTTACAAAGTATCTTATTTGCACCTGTTAGCTGTTCTGTGCTCTCTGCTTAAAGCCAATTATAAGAAACTTTATTTCTTTTTCTGGCTGTTCAGTGCAGAGAAAATAGGGACTTTCCAGTACAAATGAGGGACTGCAGGTTGAGCTGTCAAAAGAGAGACTGTCCCTCCGAAAAAGGGACGGTTAGGAGGTATGATCAGTTCACCCCTCTTTATACAACCTTATGATCCAAAGCTCCCCCAGGAACACAATATTGATACTGACAGGGCCAGAGCTAGGGGTAGGCAGAGTAGGCACGTGCCTAGGGAGCGCCAGGCACGTACCTGCTCTGTCGCCTACCCCGTGTCCGGTCCCGTCTCTCCCTGACTGCCACTGGTGTCTTGCAAATAAATGCTCTTCTGCGCATGCACACATTTCGCCCAAGCGCGCTGGATTGAAATTTTGCGCCGGCGCCCGGCTCTGGATACTGAACTTAGTGTGGACAAATGATCGACATGGCTCAGGGCAGACTAGAACTCCCAGACTCAAGCAATCCCTCAGCCTTAGCCTCCCAAACAGCAGGACTACAACCCCTGGTACAAAGCACCAGATCTTTTGTTAAAGATACCACACACCTATTAAATATCCTTAAGACGATACGACTCCCTGAGCGTGATATATGGCTAACAAGTTTTGATGTAACCAGCTTATATACATCCATATCACATGAATCAGGCATACGAGCCACACGATATCATTTGGACAAAATGGGATATACCCAAACACACAAGAATTTCTTATTAGACCTGCTTGAGATTGTACTATACCAGAATTATTTTCTATTTGGTGACTGTTACTACATACAACAGAGGGGTACCGCCATGGGCAGTAATGTAGCGCCAACATATGCAAATCTCTATATGGCCTTCTTGGAAGAAACCATGGTATATGATAACCCCCTTTTTCAGGAGCACTGTATCTTGTACATACGCTACATAGACGACCTACTGGTCCTCTGGGATGGCACAATGGACAGTCTAGTTGAATTTCACACATTCCTGAATGGCATGGAAGAAACACTGAAATTCACTAATGTCTGTGATAGGGTCACCATCAATTTTTTTGATGTCCAACTTACAAGGGTTGGTATAGGGTTGAAGACAGACCTGTTTAGGAAAACGACTGACAAGAACAGCCTACTCCATTATACCAGTTTTCACCCTAAACCCCTAAGAGATTCGTTACCCCTGAGCCAGTATACAAGGCTGAAACGCATAGTCAGTGATGACAGCGAGTTACAAAAAGAAAAAAGTGAGATGACTTCTCGGTTTATGGAGAGGGGTTACCCCTATGATATATTGGATATGAATGAACGAAAGTTACAAAACAGGAGCAGAGAGGATTTGCTCTGCCCTGTAAAAAGGGATACTCAGAAAGGTGACAGGCTGATGTTTGTAAGCAAATACACTACTGCCAGTAGGCATGTGGGCAATATTATTCGCCGACATTGGCATATATTGCAATCATGTCACCAGGACATACCCTCTTTCCAACAACCACCCATGTTAGCATACAGACGGGGGAGAAATCTTAAGGACCAATTGGTTAAGGCCGACATCGGTGGTAGGGGCCCCTCGAAACAGCTATTTTTACAAAACCCTAAGTTCGGGACTTTCCCATGCCTACATTGCACTCAGTGTAATTCAGTGACCAAGGGCAATATCTCTTACCACCCACATAGAGGCAACAAATACGAGATTAAGAAATACTTCACATGCGAATCATCTTTTGTGATTTATCTGTTGAAATGCCCCTGTGGTCTGCTCTTTGTGGGAGAAACCACACAGAAAGTACGGGATCGTATCTCGAAACACAAGTCCACAATACGTAGGGGACTTACTACACTACCAGTCCCGGCGCATTTTCACTCTGCACGACACTCTATCAGTCAGCTCAAATTCCAAGTTATTGACACTGTAGAGACACCCAGGAGGGGTGGTAATAGATTACTGATGTTGAAAAAACTTGAAATGATGTGGATTCACAGATTGGACACTATCTGGCCCCGAGGTTTGAATAGGGAATACACCCCAGCCAATTTTATTTTTTGAGGTAAATACTATTATCCTGTGTATGTGTATATATGCAATGATGTTACATACATCGATGTTCTGAACTTAAATTAACATTGCTTTTTTTCATTTTAGGCTATTAAGGATCTACATAGAACACCCTGAGTGCTGACAACATATCTTGCATATCATAAGGTGTCTCAGGAAAAGTGCTGAGTACGATATGCAGAATGAGTCATACTGGCGTCTCAGGTATGTCAGATCACAATATGTTGAATTAACATGCTTAATCCTAATGATATTGCAGAAATAGCAAAATAACAAAATGTGTGGCAGTTTTCATTATGAACGGGTTTTGTTGACCTTTGAAACTTTTTTGCCAATTATGTTGCAAACTTTTTCTTTTGCCAAGTATGTTGCAATTGTTTGATACAAAGGACATACAAAGATTTGTGACACAACGGATTCTTAGCTACAACGGATCTTAATCTTGGACTCCTTTTGAGACTTTCTTTTCCTTTTGAGGCTTTTACTTATCCTATTTACTTTTTGTTTGGATGCACTTTTTGGACTAATCACTATTTCACAAACCGGATTTCTGATGGATAAGACTTAATGTTTTGTATAATGTTTTTTTTTTTTTTTTTTATATATAACAATGGTGATATCACGGAAAAGGGGCTGGACATGTAGTCACACCCCCTTCCTCACTTTAAAAGAGCATTGTATGGTGTAACACATGGCTTGAGAAAGGGCCTAGTAGGCTCGAAACGTTGCCTTTTGCATATGGGCTTAATAAAATAATTCTTTTTTTGAACACAACTACAACTTGACTCAGTTTGCTGCTGGTTTTCTTTGGATATTGATTTGACCCAGTGACGGGAGTGGGTCTCACAGTACAGCACCTGGCACTACAAAAAGTGTATTAGGGAGGTGAGCGCTCCACTTGATTGACTAAACAGCAGGACTACAGGCACGCGCCACTGTGTCTAGCAGGAGCAACTGAAACTAGTACCTCAGACATATAGGCATGGGTTATTTCATTGTGCTCATTGAGAGACTCCTGCTGACCAAACGATGAATTGCAGAGCATTGTGCGTGAGTGAAACAAAGAATACTGTCTATAGTGATTTTACATTTGGTCTCCCAACAGGAAAAAACTGAAAATAGACATGTATAATCTACAGTATACTTGTGTTCAACTGGCCCATATTGTACATTTTTTTCTTATAATACACAAAAGCCTTGAATATCTTGTAAATCATATCCTTATAAACAGTGAGTTATGATGTCATCAGTTATAAAAGGTGAGTTTTGATGTAATTTCTGTCACATGACTCACTGAAACGTGTGTATTATAATAAATAAAGTACCCCCAGTTGCAAAATATGAGGATATTAGAAGTTACCTCAGAGTTCCATGACCTGTATAAAAACACTCGGCCTTCGGCCTCCTGTTTTTATATGGTCATGAAACTCCTCGGTAACTTATAATATCCTTATATTTTACAAGAGGGTGTACTTTATTCACTATATAAACCGTGCTTAGTAATGTCATCAGTGATAATCGGAGCATAGTGATGTCATTTCTGTCACATGACTCACTGAAACGTGTGTATTATAATAAATAAAGTACTCCCTGTTGCAAAATATGAGGATATTAAAAGTCACCTCCGAGTTCCATGACTTGTGTTAAAACACTCAGCATTCGGCCTCGTGCTTTTATATGGTCCTGGAACTCTCTGTAACTTATAATATCTTTATAATTTACAATAGGGGTACTTTATTCACTATATAAACATCACATTCTGATGTCTGAAAGTACCAGCTATAACATAAAGGGAGTTTTCTGAGACAATTTGCAATTGGTTTTCATTTTTTATTATTATTTTTTTTTTTTATAAGTTGCTTAGAATGAGTCATTCTTTAATATACTAAAAGTTCATTTAAAGGTGAACCACCACGTAAGTGTATGTCTACTGATTATGGTACTGCCCCCTACTGTCGCACTTTTATATGTTCCCCCTGTTTTTACAATGTCCACTGCTGGCGGTTTCTCACGTGCTGACACAGACTCATACATACAGCACTGTCTTTTCTCCATCAGCAGTGCCTGTGAGCACCGTTACAGGGTTAAAGGCCGACAACTGTGAAAATTAAAATTTGATATGAGCATCATCTCATAGAAATAAGGATCTTCTTAAATAGAATAAATTACTCTTTAGTATTACCCTCTGAGCAAACTCACTCCCTACAAGCAGGAGTCACATATACAGCCAACTCTGATTATTATTAGATAAGGTGAAATTAATATATAAGAGAGAGGGGGTGCAGATTTGTTTTTAGTAAGAAACCATTTGTTAATAAAGGGTTACTATGATTTAGAAATAGAAATTCATGCCAAAAGACTGTGTCTCACTTTATCACCCAGGCTTTTCTGCACTGACCATTCACAGGTGCTATCCCACTACTGATCAGCATGGGGGCTTTGACCTGCTCCGTCTCCGACCTGGATCGGTTCACCCCTCTTTAGACAACCTGGTGATCCCAAGCTCCCCCAGGAACACCATATTGATACTGAACTTAGTGCGGACACCCGATCAACATGGCTCAGGGCAGACTAGAACTCCTGGACTCAAGCAATCCCCCAGCCTTAGTCTCCCAAACAGCAGGATTACAGGCACGCGCCACTGTGCCCGGCAAGAGTAAAATCCTTTTCACTGAAACTAATACCTCTCTGACGTGATCCAAGCAGCCATGACTTATCTCAATATGCTGATTGAGAGACCCCTGCTGACCAGAAGATGAATTATAGAGCATTGTGCATTTGCGAAATAAAGGATTCTTGGTTTGACATTTTGTCCCTTGACAGAAAACTGTGAATATATATATATATATATATATATATATATATATATATATATATATATATAATATATATATATATATATATATATATATATATATATATTAGTCCCAAGGGGCCTGTATTATTTTCCTGGGATCAGCACTCATTTAATGAATAAAGTGATATATTAGAACCCAATTTTAAATTTTTTAGGGAACCAAGTAAAATAGTGTAAAACACAAAAAAAAATATTATAGAACTTATAATTATTATAGAACTTATTCTTCAAGTACTCAAAGGATAGAAGCACATGGGTCAGTTTTACTTTGAAATACAATATTTACTGTGTTAATGACAAGGTTTAAGCATTGTAGCATTAATGTTGCAGTTTGGGGGGGGCAGGTGGAAGGCTTCTCTGCTAGTCACAAGCAAAACCTAAAACAATAGGGGATTGGTGCATCACTGTATGAACTGCACACTAATTGGACTTGACTATTTACAGAGGCTTGGCAAAATATGTATCTACCGGTAGTTAGTATTTTAAACTTCTTAATTTCACTGATAACATTCACAGAGGACAAAAATTTTTTTGGGGGAAGATCGGGAGAACATTTTGCTGCAAAATCCAGGAAACCATGATGTGTGACCTGATTATGGCAGTGCCCCCTGCTGGTGCCATTTCTAATGTACCTATGATTGGTGTTGCAAGGTTTAAGGGTGACAATTGTGAAATGAAATGTATTATACATAGATTTTTATAAGAAAAAAGTGAATCCAAAAAGACTGTGTCTCACTTTATCACCCAGGCTATTCTGCACTGACCATTCACAGGTGCTATCCCACTACTGATCAGCATGGGGGCTTTGAACTGCTCCGTCTCCGACCTGGATCGGTTCACCCCTCTTTAGACAACCTGGTGATCCCAAGCTCCCCCAGGAACACCATATTGATACTGAACTTAGTGCGGACACCTGATCGACATGGCTCAGCGCAGGCTAGAACTCCCAGACTCAAGCAATTCCTCAGTCTAAGCCTCCCAAACAGCAGGATTACAGGCACGTGCCACTGTGCCCAGCGAGAGCTGTTGCCGTTTCACTGTAACTAGACCCTCTCTGAAACATTGGCATGACATTTTCAATATTCTGATTGAGAGAACCCGGCTGACCAAAAGACGAATTTACAGAGCACTGTACATTAGTGAAATAAAGGATTATTGGTTTGACATTTGGTCTGTTGAAACAAAACAACTGTGAATATAGAAATATTTATATATTAGTCCCAAAGTGCCTGCACTATTATCCAGGGATCAGCACTCTCTGTGAATATATCGATACGGTAGATCCCCATTTTACGTTTTTCAGGGGACCAAGAAAAAATAGTGTAAAATACGGGAAAATGTAAAATCAGGAAATGTATTAAAGCAACAAATTCTTCAAGTACTCAAAGGATAAAAAGCACAGGAGTCAGTTTTTACTGTGACATATATTAATGCTGCATTGTAGTAATAATGTTACATGGGGGGGGCAGGTGCAAGGCCTCTCTGCCAGTCACAAGCACAACCTGAAGCAATAAGTGATTGGTACATGACTGTATGAGCTGCACACTAATTGGACTTGGAACCTTGGCAAAATATGCATCTAGTCTCAAATAATAGCGGCTGCTAGATGGGTTATAGGTCTCCTATAAGTCTGATACGGAAGCTCTTATAGATTAAAGTCCTACTGCGATACTTTGTTATTGCACTAGTTAGTCTTGTGTTAGAAAATACTCTGCAATGCCTGTGATTTATTATCCTCTATGAGATAAGAAAAAAAGGGGTCCATTTACTAACCACTATCCAAGCCATTGTTATGATTTCTGTACTTTTTGGTATTTTTTTTTTGTTTTCTTTGGATTTACTTATGTTTTTGCTTCAATTGTTTTTTATTTTTTTATTGAAAAAAAATCATAAATAAAGAGATTTAAAAAAAAAATATTCATCTAGTTAGTATTTTAAATTTCTTAAGTTCACTAATATTCACAGAGGACAAAAAGCTATTTTTGGGAACATCTGGACAAAATTTTGGTGCAAACTTCAGGGAAAATGTTGTCAAATTAGGGGAAAGCACCTAATGAAATGCATTATAAATTGGTGGAACCCCAATAAAGTTAAATGCTGGAAAACTTCAGAGTATTTAAAATTAAGGATTCATGTATTTTTACATCATTACATTATATTTGTAATATAAATATTCTACAGTATGGTTATGTCCCAGTTACCCATATTGTAAATTATATTCTTATAAATGTCACATGTCTGATGTCTGAAAGTGCCATTCATATTACATTCACATTAGTGCGTAAGCCTCCTTATTATGACAGTGCCCCCTGCTGCTGCCATTTCTATTGTACCTGTGAGTGATGTTACAGTGTTAAAGGATGACAATTGTGAAATTAAATGTATTATGAGCTTATTCTCATAGAAAAAAAAGGTACTTTCTAAATATAATCAATTAAAAATTCTGGGGGGTTTTGGTGGGTGAGAGAACCAATCCACACACATAGAATAAAATCACTGTCCAGCTTTATTTTGAATAGTTAAAACAACAAACAGGCATCTATTACAGATGTACTTCTACTCTATGACATGTTGAATCACCTAACGCGTTTCATGCCTCTTTCTGGCACTTCATGAGAGGTGAGGTCACAGGATATCCTGTGCCTTATATACCTGTGTTCATTAAAAAAAAAAATCTCAGATGTAAAATAAACAAACAATCTATGTTTGTTTCAAGTCATATTGGTCACAGCTAGCATTATCATAATGTGATGTTGTAAAAAGGACACATTGGTTTTTATACTTGCTTGACAATGAAGCCATTCACTAATAAATCATCCAATGTACACATATATATGTTGTTATACACACATTATGGCTGAAAAAAACATGTTACTTCCCAGTCATTATTGAGACCATTGGGATGCCTAGTCCTCAAGGTGAAGATCCAATAAGTTTCCCTTTGATCAATTATTCTCTTAATATCGCCTCCACGTGGTCCCAATTTGACATGTTCTATGCCCTGAAATTTAACATGGGATAAATCACCCCCATGTCTACACATAATGTGTTTACTTATAGCAGACGTTCGTTTGTTCGAAAAATTTGTTTCTTCTATTTTATCTAGATCTATAGGTGTTAAATGCTCTCTTACTCTCTCTTTCAGTGACCGATAAGTTCTGCCCACATATTGAATACCACAACTACATGTCGCTAAGTAAACAAGGCCCCTCGAATCACAATTTATATAACTTTTTATGGGATACCTCTCTCCTGATATCATACTCTCAAAGAAATTTTGTACTAATATGTGTTTACACACTTTGCATTCTGTACTCTTTCTGAAAATAATCAAGTTACTTTAAAGTATTCTCCTCTCTCTCCACATGCAGTCAGATGTGTAGTCCACTCTGGCTATCACTGTGCCCGGCAAGCTCAGGAGTCTTTTCGCTATAACTTGAGTCTCTCAGACATGTGATTGTCTTGTTTGAAGCAAAAGTGTATCTAACTCTGTCTGACAAAAAAAAAAAAGTCCTGAATAACTGTATTGAAGCAGGTGTTCCAACTATGTCTGACATGCTTACAAGGGGGAGTATTAAAGGTTGCAAATCCTTTGTCCAAAGCCTAAGCTTTCAATGGCTGGTACTGAATAGTTCTGTTATATAACTTTTGTATATAGAGCATTCCAAAGTAACATTAGTTCCGTTACTTTTTGTCCCAGCTTACATGCCTTGGTTCCATACTGCATCTGTTATCCTGCCAAATTGTGACACCTTAAACATGTTCAGTTTGCTACTCATGCATGTTTGGGTCTGTAACAAAGTGCTTGTCCAATATGTAAGGGTTAATGGATACATGTACAGCCTGGCCGATATATTACCGGATGGCCATTAAAAATTATGCTTGATTCCAATGTTATTAACAGGAAAGACTCTAGAAAGATAAAAACAAAGGGAAGTTGAATTATTGGTGACCCTCTTTATGTACAGCCAGTGGAGTAACTAGATGTTACTGGGCCCCAAAGCAAATAATTTTATGCCTCCAAAATATCCAGAGATTGTCCTGTTTTGTTAATATATTTTGAAATTGCTCATTATTTGGGCAACATGGGGCCCTCTATACCTACTAGGTCCCCCTGCAGCCACAGGTTATGCTTCCCCTGTACTTACGCCCTGTGTACAGCACCATGAAATGTCCCAGACAAATTACTAATTGGAACGATAGCCTCAGGTGGCTGTGGCCCCAAAGTTAACAGGGGTAGCAAAAAAAAGCGGCTCCTGTTAACTTTAAGAGTCAAATTTCCGACGATTAAACCGGAAATTCGGCTCTAATAGTGCAGAGAGTGCAATTAGTGATGCGGCCCCCCTGGACCCACTCCTGCACAAAAATGGAAAGCACTGGTCGAGCAAGGGGGGTGGCATCGCGGGAGCCACCTCAGGTGGCAAGGGGCAGAGAATTGCCCCTGTGTAGCCTTAAAGAGGTGGTTCACCTTTACGGGAACTTTGTGTTATACAATGGCTAATTATAAGCAACTTTGCAATTGGTCTTCATATTTTCTTTTTTATAGTTTTTGAATGATTTGCCTTTCTCTTCTGACTCTTTTAAGTCTTCAAACGGGGGTCACTGACTCCATCTAAAAAACGAAAGCTTTGTAATGCCACAAATGTATTGTTATTGCTACTTTTTATTACTCATCTTTTTATTCTGGCCTTTTCCTGTTTATATTCCAGTCAATTCTTCAAATCAATGCATGGTTGCTATGGTCAGGGTTGGACTGGGGGGGTCAAGGCCCCTTCCCCAGTCGCAAACCCCTCCTCTGTCCCCCTTCTGCCCTGCTCATTGGCACATACACAATACGATTGGATGGAGGGGGACAGACTCCGGGGAAGAGGTCAGGCACTGTGGAGCTGGTCTGGGCCAGCAGAGCTAGGGTTGCCACCGTTTAGTGGAGACTGGCCGGGGGGTGGGACTGTGATGTGGAGGGGGTGGGTTGAGATGCATAGGGGATGGGGCCCAAACATGGAGGTGCGGACTGTGACATTGGGGCGGGGCTATGACGCAATGGTTGACTGATCTTCGTGTCAATCTTAGAGAATCCTGCCTGGTTCTCCTAATTTGGAAAACCGGGCAGGCAGTTTTGACCTGTGCAGCCCTTCAAATTACCGGGCTGTCCGGGTCAAAACTGGACAGGTGGCAACCCTAGGCATAGCCCACGAGGGTTGGGGCCCACCAGGTTTTTTACTGGCATCCCGCCGGCACAGTCCGATGCTGGCGATAGTTCTTTGGACCCTAGCAAACAGATTGCTGAACATGCAAACTGGATAGCTGCTGAATAAAAATCTAACTTTCTCAAAAACCACAAACAATATAAAATAAATACTATAGGTTTCTCAAAGGTGAACAAGCCCTTTAAGTATAGATACGGGACGGTAGGGGTCTCAGTGGCCCTGACCAAATGCTACTAAAGCATTAGTATATTCATGGGAACTAACTAGTCTGGCATTTATCATACAGTTATTCAAAATTATGATTAACCCATGGATTCTTTACATTTAGCACTATTGATTTAGACAGAAAAAAATGTTGCTGGTGTTTTAGAATGTATGTGATCATTTTATTCAGAGGTGCTCTGTGAGTATTAAGATAAAACTAAATGCATAGGTTCCCTCAGGTCTATATTTGTCATCAATACGTATGAAAAAGAAATGTTCTGTTTTTTTACGTTGCATTTATCTCAGAATATTCACACAAGTACAAAAAGCCGTCTGTCTACAGATAAATGTGAAAGGTAAATGTGAAATTACCTCAAGCAAATACAGCCACTTGTGCTTCCTTGTTTGCGTTTCACCCATCCGCCTGTAGATGGCAGTGCAGGGAGCAGAATGTCCAGCGCTCAGCCATTTCCCAGTACCTTTCAAGCTCAGGATTCTGCATTTCCCTTCCTGTTTAGAGGAGCCATGGAGCAGTGCATTGTGAGAACCAATTGACTGACTGACACAGGGAAAGATTTCACATATGGATCCATTCTGCGTTTGATTATTACAGATTTAATTTAAAGGAGCGGGCATTGCCATTTTGGGGGGTGTAGCCCCCTTCCTATATTCCTTCCCATGGCTGAGACCAAAATCATCTACCATATAGATGAAGAAGAAACCCCTTATCTGGTGAAACTGCCTGTTCCTCCTGAGAAAGTGAACTTAGCAGATTTTAAAAATGTCCTCAGCAACAGACCTGTGCATCATTACAAATTCTTCTTCAAGTCCATGGACCAGGATTTTGGGTAAGCCCCCTCTCCTCTCTGGGAAGCATGAGGATATATGTCTTTGCCATAATAATCTGCGTGTAGTGTGTTTATGCTGTGCCAACCTGTGCCATTCAGATACCCAGGCTGCTAAGCAGAATGGAATCTATTCATGTTTATAGATCTTTATCCTGTGCAGCTTGTCATGGGTGTGTATGTAGAATGGCATGGGGCATTGCCAAATAATGTACAGTATGTACAGTATGTACAGAATGGCATTGACAATGCCAAACAATGTACAGTAATATATATAAATAAATATATATATATATATATATATATATATATATATATATATATATATATATATATATATATATATAGCAAAAAAAACGCACACTCACAGGACTTTTTAAAGGTGCCAAATCCAAAAATGATGTTTATTTCAACGTTTCGGCTATTCACTTAAGCCGTCATCAGGAAGTGAAACACACACAAACAAACACTCCATTTAAAAGCCCCCCTTGGCGCCAAAACCTACTGTATGACGTCATAAGTGGGTGTGCATGATGATTAAAGCCCATCTGGAGTGTAAATCCCCACCACATTGATACATTCATTATGTGCATAGTAATCACTGTGACATTAGTGAACCCCAGAACCTTATAGACTGTATCCCCAGTGTACAATAGTGTGCTGCAAAACAACACCTTAATATCGTAAAGTTCCCCAACATCTGTGCTCAGATCGTTGCCACATGTGTGGCCAGTGTATAAAAGCAACCAGAATCACCAGCTTTTATACACTGGCCACACATGTGGGGCTTTTAAATGGAGTGTTTGTTTGTGTATGTTTCACTTCCTGATGACGGCTTAAGTGAATAGCCGAAACGTTGAAATAAACATCATTTTTGGATTTTGCACCTTTAAAAAGTACTGTGAGTGTGGGTTTTTTTGCTTCATAAATGTTTTACTATAACCAGCACCTAGGCAGTAACGCTTATTTTGCGTGCACCAGTGTTTGGACTGTATATATATATATATATATATATATATATATATATATATATAGTGGATAATGTACCCCTACTGTAATTTATAAAGATATTATGTCACCGAGGAGTTATGTGACCATATAAAAGCACGAGGCTGAAGGCTGAGTGCTTATATACATGTCACATAACTCCGAAATGTGGGAAATGTTGTGTGAAATGTTGGGAGGGGGGTCGGCATCCAATTCTGGTCGCCAGTGTCCAAATCGGGTGCGCCGGCATCCAATTTGGTCTCGCGGCATTCAATTTGAAAGCAGCGGCATCAAATTCGGAAGTGCTGCGTCTAATTCAGCGGTCGGGGACCCCTGTTATAAACTGTGCGTTGTGACGCCAGAACGCGCCATTTATAAGGATATAATTTACAGTCTGTTCCCATAGGGAAATGACCACACTGTAGATATATATATATATAAGAAATGGGGGTTTACTCCTCCCAGTGTCACTGCTTCTAAGCATTTTCAAATGTCATTTTTCTGTGCAAGACGGCAGGAATGTAATTTCTCATGTTATTAATCAATTTGGTGGCAGAAAATGTTGAATTGACATGGTCAGTACATATTTTTAATTTCTACATATTTGTTGATCACTGAAGTCTTTATCTACTGCAGAATCTCTCAGTGAGCAACTGCCATGCAGAAAACTTGCGCCTATGAGTGAAGAGAATGCTAGCAGTTATGCCATCTAGAATAGAAGATACTACTGCAGTTGCAGAAACCCGATGATCTCAGTGTGTTGCTGATATTGCTCTGACATGCTGTGCAAGTAAATTTGCCACATATCCTGGTTAAAGGGGTGGAAAGAAACAAGTGGTCTTCTACAAGAAATTTTGCACTTGAGGTTCTCTGAGATCCCCTGGAGCTAGCTAGGGCTTTTTTTGTTGGGGAAGGAGAGATTGCTGGCCCCTCTCACCGCCAAATGAGAAATACCATAGGAAGTGACACCTGAGCCGTATCTGCCATTTATAACCTGAATTGCATATCCTGCTTGCTTTGGGATTACATGCTCAACACTAGTGCCAGGGTTTCAAATAATTAAAATTATTGTCTGTCGTTCATCTGTGGCAAGACTAATGAAAGCAAAATTTTGACTGGTTGGAATAGGTTGTCTTAAGTGATGCACACACTTTTAAGAGAAATGGGTAAAATACCTGCCATTGCAGTACCAATTCCAGCATCCTCCTTGACGTACTCACAGAGACACTGCAATTAAATAAAGGAACTGCACATAATGTTACAGTTGGGCAACTACTACAGTAGGTTTGTTTATTTGGAGCCTTAGTGGACACACGCTTCTACCCTCGCCCTCAATGTGTCCCCATCTTTCCTGCCCTTTACAGCGGAAGCTGCTGTCATCGACCACTCACTTATGTATAGTGGAGCTATAATGGGTATTTCATTGCAATTCTCCCATGCACTTCCCATTACAGCCCCCAATGTACATACTGTACGAGCAGTCCAGAACAACAGATTATGTTGTGTACTTGAGTAGGAAGAGGAACCCTAATTAGCAGATTAGGATTTATATGTATACAGAGTTGGATGACCTAATAAAGTAAGCAGCTGGGGTAAGGGAGTGCTGCTAGGCATAACTGTGGTAAAACATTGTGTTTGCTTGTCCTTTAAACAACTGGAAGAAATGTAATGAAAAATATATAATGTACACTTGCATCTTCATCTATCTAATTAAACTATGCCCCAGGGCAGAACAAGCCTTGGGAGCAGAGAACTTAGATTGGTATTGCTGAACTCCCTTTGCAAATTAAGACATGTTGTTCCGGCAAAACCTTCCGTATTCCCTCTTCTTTTCCAGTTAGTGATGGCTGGCTGTGGCATGTGCAATTCTTGTATCTGTTTTATTACTTTGCATTCATGGACCATCTCTCAGTTTACAACGGAGGGGAAGCTGGGAACTATGCAGCTTTATACATATATATTTATTTTATCTTTAGCATGGAAACTCCAGCAGTCATTTACAGAAGAACTGTCCAGCTAGAGGCCTGCAGGCTGGATGTGGCCCTGAAAGAGAAATGTATGGCCCCCAGACTGCTTAACACCGCTCACCACATTAGATTAGTCACTGGTGTAACTACCATAAAGCAAACCTGATGGGGACCCTGACCATCTTGGGGTTTGCTGCTGCATCAAGGTGCATTTTTTGGGAAAAAAATATTGTTCCCCTTAAACAAAGTGCTCTATAAGATTTGCAGTTCTGGTGGGGGAAACAATTTTTCATAGGTGCCCTTTAAGCAGCTAGTGGCGGGAGCATGTATCTGTCCATTCCAGACACGGAGACTGCATTCTGCATCCCCTTTATTCTGGAAGAGTTATGGGGAGGCTTATTCTAATACCAAAATGTACCCGCAAACAAGTTCACAGTAGGGGAATGGCTATTTCAATGCATATATAATTCTTTCAACATTCACTTTATCATTGTTAAGTTACTTGGTACCAGGGTTCTTCCTTTGGTTTGTTCGCTGAGCTGGAAGGCCACTCTAGTGATTCCAGCAAAGGACAAGGATTCCTGGTTATAATCTCAAGCGTGGAATGGCCCGTCAGAGAACCAGTGGATCTGTCAGTGGGCTGTAGCCAAGGAGAATTTCTATCAGCCATTTCTTATTTCTACTATAAACCTCAGCTGTTTGCTCACCTACTGGCAGACAAAACTACTACCAGTTACCATTCCCTTCTTAGCTGATTGTTGCATTTATTGTGTATACACCACTAGGATAGAGAGTGGGCAAAATTGCATGGTTAGGGAAGCCCTAGCTTTTATTAACCACCACTGTTGATATGGTCATGAAACTACTCAGTGCCTTCAAAATCCTCATATATTACAAAAAAAACAGGAGTCATTGAACTATTCACACTGCTATGTACTCACCCAGTATATTTGACCAATATTTGCAGTAAATAAGGCATTTTGCTTGTTATATTGTATTAATAGCCACTCCGTTTTCCATACTGTTCACACAAGGGCGAATGGTTGCCTGCAGGTAATGTACAATATTTACTCTGTACAAATGAAACAGCTCAGCTGCATCGGGAATATTACAGAGTCTGGAAAAATACTGGTCTTTCGGTGTTTGTGTTTCACCCATCCGCCTGTAGATGGCAGTCCAGGGAGCAGAATGTCCAGCGCTCAGCCATTTCCCCTTTCAAGCTCAGGATTCTGCATTTCCCTTCCTGTTTAGAGGAGCCATGGAGCAGTGCATTGTGAGAGCCAATTGACTGACTGACACAAGGAAATACTTCACATATGGATCCATTCTGCGTATGATACTTCCAGATTTAATTTAAAGGAGAGGGCATTGCCATTTTGGGGGGGTGTAACCCCCCTTTGCTATTTTCCTGCTCATGGCTGAGACCAAAATCATCTACCATATAGATGAAGAAGAAACCCCTTATCTGGTGAAACTGCCTGTTCCTCCTGAGAAAGTGACCTTAGCGGATTTTAAAAATGTCCTCAGCAACAGACCTGTGCATCATTACAAATTCTTCTTCAAGTCCATGGACCAGGATTTTGGGTAAGCCCCCTCTCCTCTCTGGGAAGCATGAGGATATATGTCTTTGCCATAATAATCTGCTTGCAGTGCTTTTATGCTGTGCCAACCTGTGCCATTTAGATACCAGGTCTGCTAAGAAGAAAGCCCTTGTTGTACTGGGAATTGTTAGTGCCCGTCAGTCCTGTTGTGCTGGGTGCAGAATGGAATCTATTCATGTTTATAGATCTTTATCCTGTGCAGCTTGTCATGGGTGTGTATGTAGAATGGCATGCTGCAAATCATTTGGCGTGGCACTGTGTAAGAAGTGAGACGAATTACAATGCCAGATATTGTACTGTAATATTTATTATCCTGTATTTATATAGAACTGACATATGCATGCTTTTCAGAGATTATAAATCATTCACATCAGTCCCTGCCCCAGTGGGGCTTACAATCTAAGGTCCCTATCACCGTCACACACACACACTCTGGGCAATTTTATCAGGAGCCAATTAACCTGCCTGTATGTGTTTGAAGTGTGGGAGGAAACTGGAGACCCTGGAGGAAACCCACGCAGACACAGAGATAACATATAAGAAACAGGGATTTAATCCTTCTAATGTCACTGCTTCAAAGGGGTTTTTTACTGTCATTTTCTGTGCAGGGTGAATGTCACAGTGGGGAGGAGGGTTGTAGGAAGGCAGGAATGTAATTTCTCATATTAATCAGCAATATGGCACAGATTTGTTAATTGTGCTGGCAAGAGTTCATCCGCTGCAGATCATTTAGCAGCTGTCACTCATTGCCAAACTGTCACATAGCTGTAAATGAAAGAGAATGCTGGCAGCTATGGCATCTAGTAGATACTGGTGCAGTTTGAGGAAACCTAATGTTTTTAGTGTTGTTGCAATTGCCCTGACATGTGGGTCAGTTCATTTGACACATATCCCTGGGTGGAGGGAAAATAAATAAGTGAAGTTTCCCACAAGGGAACCCCCTTTAAACCTCTCCTGTAACTGGGGATTAACTTAATCTCTCTTTTTTCTAGTTATTATTGTCAGCCAGTTTAGTTATTAAAATAAATAGAAATAGCACCTAATAAAGGTGTTTTGTAGCAGTGGTAGGTTTATGTTTTTGGGCATGGAAAGGGAGACTGCTGGAGCCTGGAAACCCTCAACCATAATCGTCATAGGGATTTGTACAATGGGGAGGAAGGGGCATCATATACGGTTTTCAGCCAAAAAGGTGTGTTATGTTATTGTTTCCTGTTGCTACACTCAGTAGGTCACTTCCAGGTCAGTCGGGAATTCCTGAGTAAGAAGAGCTCACATGTGACCCTTGTGTTCTGTTTATGTATATTATGTCTCCTCCTCACTAGTTGGTGTATGTAGTATGTTTGCGTTGCCTGACAAACTGCCCCCAGACTGTATCATATTCTCTATATGAACTTCAGGGTGGCTGAATTTTACATGAGAACAGATACATAAGGGCTCTACCGCAGTGAATAACATGATGGTACATCATGAGCCAATACTGTGAGAGACAGGGCAGAGAGGCATGCAAGCCTTGGCATAGGTATTTATTGGCACTGAGCCAGGTGCCAGCACATACAAAAAAGGGGGATATGTGGGAGCACTCCAAGGCCAAATAAAAATACAATGGAAGTGCAGCTGATCCAGCCAGGATAATTACAAACATACAAAAAGGAAAAAATTGATCAACGCACATTTCCTGGTCCCCTGTTTCACAAATTAATTTAGTATCTAAGCTAATGCATGCATTTTGCAAAACAGGGGTTTTTAGTTACAAAATTATGATCATAAAATTGGTGCAGTTGATAACACACAGTAATGTTTATAACAATGCCTGCAAATTTTACTGTGCCAATCTAAGATAACTGCACCACTTATACGTGTGCTATTATTATGTTTGTAAGACTTTCTCTTTCTTCTAAGAAAATAAAATTTTCAAATAATAAAAAATAAAATTGGTGCAGGATAATCACACAATTTTACAAGCTTTAAGCGGGGAGCAAGGAACAAGCCTGTGTAAATAATCAATACTTTGGTATTGGCAAACCTCTCCCCTTATAAAATGCTACTGATATGGGGGAGGCTCAAGCTCATTTAAGCCAATGCCTTGGTCTGGAGACACTGACCCTGAGACATGTAGTTCTGCAGGGAGATGCCAGCACAGAAAAAACTTGACCAGAGGTTAACAGTTAGGACCACCATACGGGGTTTACCTCAACGTGGTATGGTGGCTTATCAATTTTATTATCATAATTTTGTAACTAAAAACCCCTGTTTTGCAAAATAGATGCATTAGCTTAGATACTAAATTCATTTGTGAAACAGGGGACCAGGGAATGTACGTTGATTAATTTTTTTCCTGTTTGCAGATGCCAGTGCATCCCATAAGCAAATGTAGCGGTCAGTCAGATGTTAACCAGGTGCCCAGCCTGTTGCAGAAGGCCAGGGCATTTGTGTAGCAGGGACACAGATATATAGGGGAAAATGTAATTATACCAGCCCCACTTGTAGAGGCTGTGCAATGTTTTAACTGCTCTTGCCTGTCAGTTGTGCAGCTACCTTTACACTATGCCTTCACATAAGTACCTGCTGACCCTCTGCGGGGAAGTAATGGACATTTTGTCCCGCAGCAAATTCACATCAATCAGAGCACTTTGTTGTCATCTTCTGGAAGTCATCGCTTTCCTCCTACATTCCATTTGGGCTGGCCCGCACACTCTGCAAACTCTGGGTGGGGAAGCAAAGAGAACAGCATGTATATGACGCAGGGAACAGATATGTCAGCTTACACCCTTTCTGTGCCTGCACTTAGACTGCAAACTCCTCCAAGGTAAGGGAAGGCAGGAAAGCAGAAACACATGGATGCAGAAACAGTATATACACATACTGAGAGTGATCATTGTATTGAGATATATATATATATATATATATATATATATATATATATATATATATATATATATATATATATATACATACAAATGTGTTGTTTATGAATAAGTTGAACACCTGGGCAACAGTATTGTGTGCATACATACAGGTGGATTATTTGTCAGTGGTCATATTCAGTGGAGGGCTGAGAGCATTTACAGTGCTATCACCTATATAAAACATAGGCTTTATTCACGCTAGAACACAAAAGAAATTTGACTGCACTTTATAATTATTATTTGGTTTAAACCTTTAGCTTTAAAAGAGACATTTTATGTAAAAAAAAAAAAACAAGAATGTATCAGTCAGGGAAGACTGGGGGGCCCGGGGCCCACCGCTGCTCCTGTCCCAGGGTCCCTCCTTCCAGATCCCTTCCCTCCCCGTGTTTTTTTTTTCTTTACGCACACACGTGTTTTTTTTTTTTTGCCATTGATCCAGGGTGGGGGTCTGGGCCGGCAGGGCCCACGAGAGCCGGGGCCCACCAACAACACATATTATTCACAATTGCCTACAAAATTAGGCTTTTTTCGTTTACCATATATGTCTCCTTTAAATGTGTGTTATTTCGTAATCAGGGTGCAATGGGGGAGTAGGGCTAGAAGGCAGCCATATATACTCCCTCCATTTTTTTGACAGGACTACAATTGCAGGCAGTTCTGTCTGCTTCCCTCTCCTTTGTAACAAGGGGGTTGTCTGGGCCAAATGGATTCAGTGTATAGTAGTATTTTTAGAAGACAAAAATTTGGGCAGGCCTTCTTAGGAAGTAGTACAACTGCTGCTATAGCTATACCAAACATGGTTTACAGAATATGAATTGTTAAGCGATGTTCATGTAAAGGTTTAGGATCTGTTATCTGTAAAATTACGGGACAGCCATCTCCCATAGACTCCATTTTAATCAAATAATTCTAATTTTTTTAAATTGCTTTCCATTTTCTCTGTAATAGGGAAATAGTGCTTTGCACTAGATATGAGATATAAGATATAATTAATCATAATTGGAGGCAAAACAATCCTTTTGGGTTTTTTAATGTTTAAATGATTATTTAGGCATGAAGACCCAAATAACGGAAAGCCCCCTTATCCGGAAAGCCCCAGGTCCCGAGCATTCTAGATACTAGATCCCATACTTGTAATAAAAATGGCTTTTCACTACGTGTGTGTGTGTAATATGCGTTGTGCTTGGGGAAAGGTGTATGGGGTGCAGTTGGTTTAACAGGAAGGTGTGACCGAGGCTCAGTCTGCTCATGGAAGGTCACGCCAGAAGTAAAAATATAACCACAATAGGAAAGCTGTTAATTGCAGCACATACTACAGAGCAGTGAAGGTTTCTTACTATATCAGGCTGGTTCCATCCAGAACATTTACTGAAAGGCGTTAGATCTGATCTTATCACTGTGCTAAAGTTCAAGGCCTAGCATCAACTTTTCACTCCTTATGTCCTGTCTCTCCTAGTCCAGTCTCTGGAGCCCACATTATAGCTCACACCAAGGACAAAAGCAAAATTGACCCCAAATTTAATTAGTCCGCAGGCTATACATTTGCCATTAACAAACAAATAAAGTTTTCATGCCCTCTCCTTCAATCACAGTGGTTTATAAAGAGGAGTAAATATTGGTGTTCCAGCAGTGCCACATAATGCAGCTGCTATGTCATATTTTAGATACAGGTATGGGACCTGTTATCCAGAATGTTAGGGACCTGGAGTTTTCTGGATAATGGATCTTTCCGTAATTTGGATCTTCATACCTTCAGTCTACTAGAAAAACATGTAAACATTAAATAAACCCAATAGGCTGGGTTTAAACGATTAATTATATATTAGTTTGGTTAAAAAAAATGTACTGTTTTATTATTACAGAAAAAAAGGAGGTCTATGGGAGATGGCCTTTCTGTAATTTTGAGCTTTCTGGATAATGGGTTTCCGGATAAGGGATCCCTTACCCGTATATGTATACCATATCTCACCTTAAAGGAGAAGGAAAGGTCTTTTTACTTAGGGATGCCAAAAGTTAGGTACCCTCACTTGGTTGCATTTACTTACCTGCGAGCGCCACTGAGCGATCGTCTTCTGGCTACTTCTCTTTACAAATTTCCTGGGGCAGACGCATACGCAGTAGAACAAAATAGCCGACTTTTTCGTTAAAGATCGGCTTGTCAGTGTGCAGGTGCAGCCGCCAGTAGAAAGAAGAAGCCGGAAGACGATCGCCCAAGGGTGATTTATGGAAGAATCCCAGGCCGGTGTAGTTTTCTTTTGATAGGCAAACTGGCCGAGGGTTTCAGGTAAGTAAATGCGATCACTTGGGGGTGCCTAACTTTTGGCACCCCAAGTATAACAGGACTTTCCTTCGCCTTTAACTGACCTTTAATCTGGGCTTCCAGGAGTATCAGTAAGATCAGACCGGCATTTTGCCTAAAACCCCCCACTGAATGCTTTGGCCAGACAGTTTGGGAACCACTACTTTAAATGCTTAAATTTAGTTTTGTTCCCTTAAATTTGCCTTTGATATTGAAATGTTTCTAAAATATCACTTCCCTTTCCTCTTCTAAGCTTTCGTTTATGGGCAGCCATATATATGTGTCCTCTTCACATTGTAGGCCATAAAGTTAATGATGCCAGACCAGACCCCAGTGAATCAACATTTACTTGTATTATTAATTGAACCAAACAGGATAGATCCATCGTAAAAGGCAGGAACAGTTTTAATTCTATTTTTGAATGAAGTGAATGCAGAATAGTGTGGAAACCAAGAAAAGCTCCAGGAAGCCTGTTTTTCTCTACTGAAAGGGGCCGCAGTCATCAATCAGGTTCTGAATGACTCAGCTTGTGCAGCTGGGATACACTGTATTTCCTACTGAATATTAAGTGACCAATTAAAGGCCTATGTCGTTACACATTGTAATAAAAAAACTTTTTTTCATGTGGGCTATATATTGTTTGCCGTTGTCTGTGCTGATCTCACTAGATATGACTGAATTTTTTCATACTATTACAATGTAACTTTTTCTCAGCTTTGCAACCCACATACAGGTATGGGACCTGTTATCCAGAATGCTTGGGACCTGGATTTTTCTGTATAAGAGGATATTTCTGTAATTTGGATCTCCATACTTTACATCAACAAAAAATTATTTAACCAACAGGATTGTCTTGCCTCCAATAAGGATAATAATAATATATCTTATTTAGGATTAACCACAAGGTACTGTTTTATTGTTACAGAAAAAAGGAAGCTTTCTGGATAATGGGTTTCCAGATCCTATAACTACTGGGGGTGTGTCGGTTGTGATTGCGAGGGGGGATCCGGGTGCGCAGCCTTTACCTCGGCCCAGAAACCTCTAGTTCTGTTACTGCCTATTGTTTTACATCTAAGTATGCATCTTGTCTTAATGACTATTGTATTGGACCCACCCTAAACTGTATAGGGACCCATCTGTGTGTCCCTGCTCAAAGGTTAAAAATTCTGCCATATTGCTTTAACCTATTTCAGAAATGGAGATGCAGTTTTAGCCCGAGCTCTTAGTAGCTGGTGATTTAGTGAAATAAATCTAATTTAGATCCAAAAACAACTCAAAATTTAATTCCCTGGAAATGAAACTGCAACCTATGGAAATGCCAATTATGGTGATTATTTTTTTTTTTATTTTGTTGCAGGAACAAGTAAGATGCATAAAAACTGCTATCTGATGTTCTGCACTCGACAAGCCTAAAGTGATTAGCTGGTGTGTGGTCAGTGGTAGAGAATAGGGGAGGAGGGATGTTTAGCTCTAAAACGTGCCTCAACTGAATGTAGCCTCATGTTAGGCAATTAGAGAATCTGATAGCGAGACAGAGATAGTCTAAAGGTCAGGCTTGACCTTTGTGGCCTCCATCATTTTTATAAATCCCCTAGTGTCATTATTACAAAAGGTCAATAGACTGTTCACTTCTCAACGTGTGTTTAATATAGCTAATGAATGGCATTCTATTCTTCTGTAATCAGTGCTCAGTTTATCCCATGACAGACAGCTCTTGATTCTCTGTGGAAGCACTATAAGCATGTAATATTTTGTAGTTTATCTTGAATACAATAAAAGTACTTTTAGTGATAACACTGAAAGATTATCTTACTGATAAGAGTGAAGGCGGTATAGACAAATACAAGAGTCCACTGCACTCAACCCATTATCAATATATTTAAGACACTGAGACATTTTGTGTATACAGCTACTAAAAAAATGCCTTACCCTTTAAACAAAACAGGGATTGTTTGTCCATATATTGGAATATATTTAAGCTGGCCAACTACGTCAAAGTCATCCCATATCTGGCCAGTCCTACGCTCAAATTGCATCTGATTCATTAAGAATTCTATTGCTTCATTATACATTTTACGCAGGGACTAAGTTTTACCGGGAATTTACTTGCTGCTTTCAAAGTAAAACTCCTAAACTTGGCTGCCCTTTTATTAGACAACGGTGGGATCACCTGACTATAGCTGGGAAGGGTGGGAGCTACAACATGGAGCTGGTCACTGCTCCTGTATAACTATAACAAACAAGGGAAAGTTGTGTTCACCACTCATTTTTAAAACCATTAGGTGAGGGTGCAATGATTCTGTGACCACAAAATACATATAGACAACTACAAGAGGTCATGCACTCAACCCATTATCAATATATTAAGACACTGAGACATTTTGTGCATACAGCTACTATATAATGCCTTACCCTTTAAACAAAACAGGGATTGTTTGTCCATATATTGCAATATATTTACTGATAAGAGTGAAGGCGGTGCAAGATAAAGGTTGCCAATCTTTTGCAGCTCTTTTCTTACGGGTCATTATAACATAATCATTAGTGCAGTGGTGGGTCCTTCTAAGGGTGGTGGCACATGGGTAGATTTAGTCGCCTGTGATACATACTGTATCATGTGTTCTGTGTGGGGTAGTATGGGCAACAAAAAATGCACTGCACTGATGTGGAATTATATACAGTATTTGTATATTATTGGTAAAAGTGGACAATTGATTCTTTGGAACCCTAGAGCTTAGATGTAATTTTAGAGCAGAGTGTAGGAAATGACACACAGTTAAAATGTTATCTGCAACTCACATCTACTTTGGTACCACATGCATACGCAATTGTGGCACCAAAGTGCACCTTCCCGTGTTGATTACACTTACCAGTAATGAACTCTAACCACATGCTGCATATGACTGTTCTTGTTGGCTTAAAAAGTTATACAGTACCTCTTTAGGGTCTCTACCTTTTTGGAGAAAAAAATTGTGATAGAGGGGGGAATGGAAATGGTCTGCAATGATGTACATGGGGTTGGATAGTGACATAAAGGGAGGCGAATCAGGGAAAATTGGTGTTTGGTTAGTAGTTAGGGATGCAACCTTCAAATTCCAGCATTAGAAATAGGGTAGTAGGTGGAACCCAGAAGGGAGCATGGAAGTGGAGTAAAAGGGACAATGTAGACAGGTATGGGCACAAATTGTGTTAGTAGGGAGGGGCAGTGGAGAAGAGGACAAGATAGAAGTTGAAATAGGGGGCAAGGCAGGGGCAGAACAATAGGTGATTTTAAAAATTTTAAAAATCCAGAAAATTCATAATACTCATTTATTACCTACGATGGTGAAATACCAGCCAGGTGGCAACCCTGTCTCTATCACTTAATAGATAAATAAAACACAATATAGGGGGGAACAAATAATATAGCTATTATCACACCAGAGTGAGGGGGGAGGGTTAATAAACCTTTTACCAGTCCTACCTCTCAATTTGATTATTCTTATTGTTAATTTGACCAAATATCTTGGGGCATTATCTTATTGCCTCTTTGGAAGATAGCTGTACACTGGCTAGCTAGCTTTTATAGATTTCTCATGCAAACAGATAACTGAATGTTACCCCTTTATGGACATTTGATCTGTTTGATGTCACCCATGCATGCCCAGAATTTAAAGGGATCCTTGACCGCAGTCAACAGTCAAATGACAACTTTATGGGGAAAATACACTGGTGAACTTTCGCAGAGAAATTATCTCACCTGAAAACTCTCCACATTTTTCTCATAACAGAGAATTGGGAGATCTGTTCGTCGCCATGTACTTTACCCACAACCCAGTGTTTTTTCCCTATAAGTTCAGCCTAATTGCAATGTGAATTAAACGCAATTACACTGCAAACTTTTCATAATTTATGTGTGCCCATGTTTCTTTAGGCATAAATGTACTTTATCTATTGACACAGGTCACTGTGGGGACCTCAGAGCTACCACCGCCTTTGACGTGGTGCAAGGAGCAGCTTTAGAAGCAATTGACCTAAATGAATGGCACCAATACTTGCAATGGCTGCTGCTTAATAAATAAGCTAATAGGGAAGGATAAGAGAAGGTGAAGTGCAAATACAGCAAGAAAGGAGCCAACC
Organism: Xenopus petersii; assembly: GCA_038501925.1. Lineage (NCBI taxonomy): Eukaryota > Metazoa > Chordata > Amphibia > Anura > Pipidae > Xenopus > Xenopus petersii. The sequence goes on along the minus strand of CM076684.1, from coordinate 42,686,741 downwards.
CATTAGAAGGTGATTTATAGATGGTGATAGAAGGCAAATACTAATAAACAGAAAGGTTGTTAAACAAAACAAAGAGAAAACAGAATGAACATGTGACGAAACAAGCTTGCCAGAATGGGTAAGCAAAACAGATCCTACCTAACTAGGGACACATTCAGAACAGGAAATATTCATATTGTTGCTGCATGACAGGATACATTTAATGTGTCCCTAGTTAGAGGAATGATGTGGTTATAAAGGGGGGTGATCTGGAAAAAATAAACATGACAAAAATTAAAGATATTGAGAACACAGGAGGGATAGAAAGGAAAAGTCAAGAGGGAAAACAACAGGTGATTGCTGGAAGCGAGCAATAAGGAGGTGACACTGCCAACCTTCTCGTGTCGCAAGCACAACTGCAACAGGTTTTTCAAGTAATTCATACAATACTGGACACATTAATTTTATCTAATGTCTTGAATATATCCTTGTAAAAAATCCTTTAAATTCCTGACCATTTACATGGGTTTCTTCTATGTTGTGGTTTACATGCAGTTACCTAAACAATCTATGGAGGTGGTAACCTTTCTCCATAATGATCTTTCGGTTCCCCACCACTCAGGAGAGGACAACGCATCAAAACACGCAACTTTAGGGCCTGAGAGGAAAATGTGAAAGCCCCAAAGGGGAAGGCTCCAGTAAGCATCTGAGTGAGCCATTAGATTTGTTCTTCTTAGTATCATCGTCATATATCATCATAGTCACTGACTATGAGTGCATAAAGAGAATAGGCCAAAAAAATGTATTTTGTCACCCTAAGCTACAAATTTAATTAGAATGACACAGTACTTTATTATAACTTTATTAGTAATGGTTTAATAGGTAAACCACCACATGCACATACAGTATACCCGGGCATGAGAAATCTATCAAAGCTAGCTAGTCAAATCCTCTGATATGCATGTGTCTGCACCCAAGTCAGCTTAGTGCATGCGAGTAAGAGGAGTGAGAGAAGTGTATGGAGGCCAGAGGATCAGCCTGCATTTATATGTAGGTCAGGAAACAGCCCTATGTAGTACCAACTTTAAAGTAGAACTAAAGTTATAATCAAAAGGGGTGCCAAAATGTTAGAAACACTCCAGTTTCATAAAAAACAGGTGCAAACAGAGCCTCAATTTAGGTTGACAATCCACATAGGGACTACCAAATGGCCAATCACAGCACTTATTTGGCACCTTAGGAAAATTTTTCATGCTACTGTTGCTCCCCAACGCCTTTTACTTCTGTATGTTGCTCACGGGTTCAAAAGGTTGGGGATCCCTGCATTAGAGCATGGACATTGGTGGCATTTGTAGCATACCTAGATCAGGGAGGCATACAGAACAATCTGGATTTTTGTGTTTGTGTGTCACTTGTGCACTTGCAGGCTTATGAACCTTGGCAGTGTTTCCAGGTAGGGTTTGGCTTCTGAAAAGCCTGTTTCCTTCAAGTTCTGCCTACAAGCCTTTGCCCTGTTTATGACTTTCTCTTCAATAGCTTTTCACTTTCCTTAGCTTTGCCAATTGCTCTATCATTTCATCATCCTTTTTTTTTTTAACAACACAAGCATGTTGCCAGGGTCATTATCACAGACACTCCTTATGCCTATTCTACTAAACCTGTAAATATTTTGGGAGAAAAAATAATCTTTCTCTCACAAAGAATTATTTTACAGCTATCAGAGTCAACGTGGATATATAAATCTTTGGCCGTATACTTTTAATAGCAATAGTTTGCTTAGCCCCCTATAATGAAAGAAATAGAATTCAGTTTTCTGGTATACATTAATAAACAAATATCAATTACTTTATATTTGAAAGTTACTTAGACTTAAAATTCTTAGTTACTGTTGTCTTTCATTATACATTTTTTGTATTATTTGGGTTTGAGGAATCCCTTTAAAATTGACAAAGCCTACACATATTGTAAAAAAGCATTTTACAGTATTTTGTTCATATTATTACAAGACATTGTGCACTGATGTAAATGACAAAATGCATTGTGTTCCATTGTCTTCACAAAGCATATCCTTTAATTTATAGAATGGCTAATTCTAAGCAACTTTTCAACTGGCCTTAATTTTTTTCTTTTTTGTATTATTTTAAATTATTTGCCTTTATCTTCTGACGCTTTTCAGCTTTCAAAATGGGGGTCACTGGCCCAATCTGAAAACAAATGCTTTGTAAGGCTACAAATTTATAGTAATTGCTACATAGTATTACTCATTATTATTATATTATATTATAATACTCTATTAAGGCCAGGCTATATTCCAGTCTGTTATTCATATCAGTGCATAGTTGCTAGGGTAATTTGTACCCTAGCAACCATACTGCTGAAATTGCAAATTGGAATATATATTGTGCCAACCCTAAGCGGTAATGATGTAGCATCTGTGACAGCAGTTCACAGTCAGAGGGCCTAATTGAAGGTGAGGGGTGCAGCCATGGAATATACATTTTTATAGGCTTTTTGGTTGGCCTATATCTAGATTATTCATGTTAGCTAGACTGTCTGCAGATCCCAGCGTGATGTCTAATTATGGAATTCTCATCTGCTCAATTCAACCTGTGTGGCCAAGAGTCCAAGAGAAGTCTTAACTTGCATGGTTTATAATTTATTAATCATGAACAAAATGTTGCACATCAATAAATGCTTTGGGAGAAAGTGAAATTTTATTATCATAATACAAGAACAGACTCTATGGAGCAAATTTACTAAAGGACGAAGTGACTAACGCAGGTGAAAATCGCCAGCATGACATCATTACTGTACTTCGCCGATTTACTAACTGTCGCTGGTATAACTTTGCTAGCGAAGGAAATAGACTCTAGCACTAATTCGATCCATAAAGCCTGGTGAATTTGCGCTCTGGCGAATGGACGTAACTACGCAAATTCACTAAGATGCGGATTTTACGGAATGTTTCCTCTTGCGCCAGACTTGCCTTCGCCACCTCAGACCAGGCGAAGTGCAATAGAGTTGATAAGAGTTCCTCAAAAAAATAGTTAAAAGTCCCAAAAAACTATAGCTTCTTGTCCTTTTTCAGGGTAATAGGCTGAAAAATAGCGTAATTTTTTTTTGGGCTAACTGGCTTCCCCCCTACATTTCCTAACATATGGCATATACACTGGGCTCATGTGTAGGGCAATATAACAACTTTATTTTATTCTATTAAGGTTTCCCAGGCTTGTGTAGTGTAATGTATTTGCTGCAACATATACGTCCATTGAACTTTAACTTCCTTAAAAGGCAACGCTAGCGCAACTTCGCTTCGATTGGCGCAGTAACGCTAGCACAACTTTGCCAGTGTATCGCGCCCTGGACGCAACTGGATTTTAGTCAATGAGCGTTGTCCGGACGAATCTACGCCTGGCGAAATGTTGCGCTGTGAGCGAAGCCGTCGCTGGCGAATTTTCGGAGGTTAGTGTATTTGCCCCTATATGCCTTTTATCAATATAACACATTTACTGTACCCCAATCACTGCAAAATACATGGAAAGGGGGGCTGAAGTGAGAAATAACTGTAATTCAATGGGGGAAACCTGTGCATAGAGATGCTTTGTATCTCCTATAACTTACACATACACACACAACAATTTAAATCTGCTCTTATTTATTCCCTGGTTGCTTGTAGAATTTAAGTGAAGTTGGACTATTAATTTCCATGACAAATCCTCCGCATTGTCAGAACTATGGAAAAAGATTAATAAAAACATCTGTGCAGCTCCAGTTATGAAATGTATTCCCCGAGAGCCTGATGCTCCTTGGTGTAAACTAGTCAGTTTACAAATCCCTCCACTGTGAGAAAAATTTTAATTTATGATATTTACATAATGCAGCCAAACCATGCAGAAGGACAGCACATGCACAATTAATTCCTTCCATCATCAGTTGGCAATTTATACCCTCTAGAGATGAACTTCTTTTTTTCTTTTTAAGTGTGACTTTCTTTTTCTCATTGGAATTTCTAGTCTTCAGTATGAGCACCAGTTTGCATTAAATACTGTAGTTATATATACAGGTATGGGACCTGTAATCCAGAATGCTTGGGACCTGGGATTCTGGGGTTACGGCTCTTTTTGTTTGGATCTTCATACCTTAAAGGGGTAGTTTAAAGTTTATTGTTCCTGTGTCTGGTGTTTGAGTCTGGCAGCTCAGTAATTCAGGTGCAGATTCTGAACTGTTACAATTTTGCAATGTTTATTGATACATTTCTCTGCATCTCTGCAGTATTGTATACATTCTAACAGCTGCTTTTAATACAACTCAGGGATTCTGCTCAGCAGGGACAAAGATAAGAAATGTATCAACTAAATGTATCAATTTAGAAAAGTTTACAGGGTCGGCGACCCCCCTCCCAGAGCTGCTTTAGAAGGTGAAAAATGACAATTTACACTTCAATATTAGAAAAACGGTGACACATAGAAAATACAAAGTAATTGGAAAAAGTCGTTATTTCTGGTGATCCATCTGAAAATAACTAGGGAACTGCCTCTGCTGCTGTCTGATGCCGAGCTCCCTCGGGGGTTCCCCCGGCTGCCCCCTGCACTGCTCAATCTCTCTGTATCTTTTTGGATAATGGGTTTCCAGAACCATTTCCGGATCCCATACCTACTAGCAATACTAGCAGTGTCCAAAACGTACACCGTACATATTATACTGCAATATTCTGTCTATTGCATCTGTACCCCAAGTTATGGAAGGCAAGATTATATTGGCATTTTACACTGCTGCATGAGTTATTTGGTCAATTGTATGCTAATAATCCTTGGTCCTTTTCCATTTATACTATTTTTAGATAGTCCTTATTTTTATCCTGAAATATACAACCTTATATTAATATACACCGAAAGTCATCTGCCATTTACTTGCCAATTTTTTTCCAGCTCAACCAATATCCTGACACGAGGTTTAGCAGAGACTATAAATAAACCATGACGCTTACTCAAAAGCACAGGGGAAACTGTACTTCCCTTTTAATCCATCCTTTCTGCCGAGGCTCTTCATAATCCAATGTTCAGGCTCCTTTGATGTTTTCCTGCTGTTTTTAAACATCTATTCCAGTGGTTCCTTTGTGTTACACATGTACACAATGACACAAATCTATGCACAGATACTGCTTAGGTATTAATAATTTGGTTTGGTCAATATATTCCAAAAGAGAAATTTTAAACCAGAAGAAAAATTGCCCTAATAGGAGAATTATGAAAAGAAATACAGTAGCTAGTTCCAATTTGTCATCTGTCATTACTTTTAAAGGATTGCAGTGACCTTGTGATGTGTTCGGGCATCTTTTATCCGTTGTTCCAAGTAGCCTGTTGTGTTCATTTTAAAGGAATTGTTCAGTGTAAAAATAAAAACTGGGTAAATGGAGAGGCTGTGCTAAATAAAAAATGTTTCTAATATAGTTAGTTAGCCAAAAATGTAATGTATAAAGGCTGGAGTGACTGGATGTGTAACATAACAGAACATAGCCCAAATTCCTGCTTTTCAACTCTCTTGGTTTCCACTGACTGGTTACCAGGCAGTAACCAATCAGAGACTTGAAGGGGGGCCACATGGGTCATATCTGTTGCTTTTGAATCTGAGCTGAATGCTGAAGGTCAATTGCAAACTCACTGAACAGTTATGTCCCATGTGGTCCCCCTTCAAGTCGCTGACTAGCTCAGCGTTAGAGAGCTGAAAAGCAGGAAGTAGTGTTCTGGCTATTATGTTAGACATCCAGTCACTACAGCCTTTATACATTACATTTTTGCCTAACTAACTATATTAGAAACATTTTTTATTTTGCACAGCCTATCTATTTACCCAGTTTTTATTTTCATGGGACCTGTTATCCAGGATGCTTTGGACCTGAGGTATTCCGGATAATGGATCTTTCTGTAATTTGGATCTTCATACCTTAACGGGGTGGTTCACCTTTAAGATAACTTTTAGTATGTTATACAGTGGCCCATTCTAAGCAAATTTTCAATTGGTCTTCATTTATTTTAATTTTTTTTATAGTTGTTCAATTATTTGCCTTCTTCTTTCCATAATTCAAATGGGGGTCACTGACCCCATCTTAAAAACAAATGCTTTTTGGATAAAGTAAAAGGTACTGTTTTATTATTACAGAGAAAAAGGGAATCATTTTTAAAAACTTGAATTATTTGCATGAAATGGGGTCTATGGCCTTTCCGTAATTCAGAGCTTTCTGGATAATGGGTTTCCGGATAAGGTATCCCTTACCTGCACAGACAAACCACATAAGAACTTTAAAGCACGAGTAAGCAGTTTTCCCGTCCCCTGTAATATCAGTGGTGGACTACGGTATTTGTCTGACCTGCCCGAACCCAACCTGTAACCTTTCTGATACATCATGCCATCATTACTTATAATCCCACACCTGCGTTTGTGTGAGGGTCGGGTCATGGGCAGAGTCAGACCCATTACCTGCCTCTAACATCTGCTAGAAGAGTGTTGTGCTGTCTCCAGCTTGGCTGACCTGTCGGTTTTGGACAGGCCCACTCAACACTAGTGCACACATACACTTTTATGGACTGCTTTTTTTGACATCTCATTGGCATGTAAAAGCTGAATGACTGGAAAGCTGTGAATAAAAACCCTGGTAGAAACTGGAGAAAATCTAGTAAAGTTGCATAGAAACTTTTACTGTAGCTAGTAAAACTGAGTTATTGTACAATAAGTTCTTACTCAGGTTTCTATTCAAGTTTAATTGGTTTGTTTTCATGTGTCAAGTCCACTGATGTATATGATTTTTGTCATAAATTTCAAGTTTAAAAGGTATCTCTAGCCAAAAAACGTTTTTGCATAATGAAAACAAACCTATACCCATACGTAGCTTGCTAATATGCATTAACAAAATATGTTTAAAGTTATTTATAAATGTAATTGCAATTGGGAACAGGGACAGATTTACATCATGGGCACCCCTAGGTTTGGTGCCATTCATCTCCCCCATCCTCCAGAAGTTGGACAGCACTGCTCTAAAAATTCTGATTTTCCCCTTAAAGGGATCTTGTCATCGGAAAACATGTTTTTTTCAAAACAATAGTGCTACTCCAGCAGAATTCTGTACTGAAATCCATTTCTCAAAAGAGCAAACAGATTTTTTTATATTCCATTTTGAAATCTGACATGGGGCTAGACATTTTGTCAATTTCCCAGCTGCTCCTGGTCATGTGACTTGTGCCTGCACTTTAGGAGAGAAATGCTTTCTGGCAGGCTGCTGTTTTTCCTTCTAGGTGTAACTGAATGTGTCTCAGTGGGACATGGGTTTTTACTATTGAGTGTTGTTCTTATATCTTAGATCTACCAGGCAGCTGTTATCTTGTGTTAGGGAGCTGCTATCTGGTTACCTTCCCATTGTTCTGTTGTTAGGGGGAAAGGGAGGGTGGTGATATCACTCCAACTTGCAGTACAGCAGTAAAGAGTGATTGAAGTTTATCAGAGCACAAGTCACATGACTTGGGGCAGCTGGGAAATTGACAATATGTCTAGCCCCATGTCAGATTTCAAAATTGAATATAATGTTTGCTCTTTTGAGAAATGGATTTCAGTGCAGAATTCTGCTGGAGCAACACTATTAATTGATTCATTTTGAAAAATGTTTTTTTCCCATGACAGTATCCCTTTAAAAACTCAACCAGAAAAATTTGAGGCTTAATAAACAGGCCACTAAATGTTGTGCTAAAATATGGGTGAATGAGGGGCCATTCACACAAAAATAGAGTTTTGTAAAGTGATGCCAAGATTGTTGCATCCAAAGTCGCTCCTTGTCCTTCCATATAGTTGCATTCAGTAAAAGTGTATTTGTCCCACCTCCTGTTGCAAATCAATGGGGGAGGGCACAATGGACTCCATCAATAGGAGCAGAATATTTGCACCTAAAGAATAAAGTTCAAAGCTTATGAAATTATGCATTCAGAAATAACTAGGGATAAAGACTTAACTGAATCCGAACATGAAGAATGAAAGAGAACTGTATGTAAAGCGGGTTACGCATTTTTTTACTTCCTTGTTTGTGTGATGAAAAGTCACATGATTTTAAAGATTAGATTTGGCCAAATTTGGACTAAAAAGGTTTTTTTGTGAAAAGTTTTTGAAAAAAGTTGTGTTAAAGGAACAGTAGTGTCAAAAAATAAAAGTGTTTTAAAGTAATAAAAATATAATGCAGTGTTGCCCTGCACTGGTAAAACTGCTGTGTTTGCTTCAGAAACACTACTATTGTTTATATAAATAAGCTGCTGTGTAGCAATGGGGGCAGCCATTCAAAGGATAAAAGGCTCAGGTTACACAGCAGATAGCAAATAAGCTCTGTCTGTCTAATGGTGTTATCTGTTATCCATTAGTTAACCTGTGCCATATAGCCGTTTTTCAATTTCCGCCATTGCTCCACAGCAGCTTTTTTACATGAACTATAGTAGTGTTTCTGAAGCAAACAGATCAGTTTTACCAGTGCAGGGCAACACTGCATTATATTTTCATAACTTTAAAACACTTACATTTTTTGGTGTTACTGTTCCTTTAACTTCACACTGTCACTTTAAGTATTTTCCTGAATATTGTACCTTAAGTTGTAACACAGACACCTGAATCTGCAGCCACAAGGAATCAAAAATTGGTGCCTGAACCAAGAACTTTTTTTATTAATTGGCCAAATCCGAATCCTCCTGAAAAAGTCAGAATACCAAACTGAATCCTGAATTCGGTGCATCTCTAGCAATAAAACAATATCAGATATAAAAGTTTTTAGCACAAGAAGTGTAGCCCATTTGTCTAAAACCGTGTGTGACATGTCAGACACAACTCACCCTTATACCCAAAATTATGCTGGAATTATGGGGAAAACATTGGACTGTTTATATAGAGCAACTGGTAAATGAAAGGTTGATGATTTCCTTACATTTAATTGTCACCTGAGGATCCCCTGCAAATTTGTATGAAAACAAGCAGCTGGGTTGGTTCTATCTTGCTTCATTTCTGGACAGTTTAAGACAGGTAGAATTAAAAGCATTCAGATCTGAAGGAGTGCAAACGATGAAATGATGGCCTTTGATTCTAGAGCCAGTCAAATGGAAGTAACATTCAGGCTTTTTACAGGCTTCATATATGAGTCACTTGAGTGATCTAAAACCAAAGATTCTGTGGCTTTCAGTTATTTATCAAAAGGAGCCAATAAAACTATGCACACACAGCAAAGTAAATATTGTAGTTTTGCAAAGAATGATTGCATTAGGACCGAGTACGACAGGAAGAGAAACCAGCAAATCAAGTTGCTGGGAATGTGAATGGAGAATATTTTTAAATGTTGCGGGTAGGTTATCAATAGCTTCAATAAATAACACTTACAGCATCTAAATGGAAAGTGAACATTTCAGGAGCAACTATGTTTTAAAAAATGGATATATACTCACAATACATACTATTACCAACGTTCCAAGTCCTTTCCAAATGAAACATGAAATCCAAATTCTTTTTTTTATTAAAGCATTCATAGCTGTTGTAAACGCATTTAAAATCTCAGTTGTCAATCAAATGTTGCCTGCCTCTCCTCTATGCCTTAGGCATAGAGGTGGAGCAGGCATTTACTTTCACTTTCTATTCAGCACTTAATAGATGTCCACAGATTCCCCCTCTCTCTTTATCATTTAAGTGTGTAGCCAGGGCATGGGGATGGACATCAAGTCCCCAATTCGGGTGAACAAACAAGATTTTGAGATAATGCAAAGGCTTGTCTTAAAGTGATACTGACACTAAAAAATGAATTTTAGCATTTGAATGTACAATAAATGTTACCTATAGGTCATGGTGATCATTTTTTGCTGAGAGGTTTGTTTTTGTATATAATTGTTAGTTGAAGTTCCTAAGCCTGACTCTCTGACACCCTGACACTCTGACTTTGCCAACCAGACTGTCCCATCTCAGCCTGTTAGTTACAGTTTCTAATGCTAACGGACTCCTGCTGCACAAATATGGCAGCCCCCTCATACAGGAACATGGGGGATCAGACAGGTAATGTAAAAGCATCATGCAAATACTTTATGGCAAAGTTAGAAGTAGCTTGCAAAGCCAATATTATAATAGATGTAAAAAAAGGTTTAATTTCAGGTGTCAGTATCTCTTTAATAACAGTGTCCACAAAAAGGCTCCTGCTTGCTATAATTATGAGTTCCCAGGCTGATGGAAACAAGATTCAAATAATTTATATAGTGTAATTAAAGTTTCTTTTGCTTGACTAACGTGATAATATAGTATTTTGGACAGGTCCCCTTTTAAAGGGAGCCAGTTTCCCCCAGTATATACTGTATGTTCAAAAGAACAAAATACATTTTATAGTATTTTCTGTTTGTATTTGCATAATGGAAACATTAAAAACTGAAAATGTATGTATACGTTTCTGTATTTGCGATTAGTTTCACAAGTTACTATAACATTTTTTGTGGACTAGTATTAGCCGTCTTCTCACTAGAAGACAGTCAGAGGGGAGGGATAGAATTGCTATGTGCCGACTAGTTATGACCCTGATCTGAACATGGCACAAGTGAGGGACAAAGTTCCCTGGACTGACCATGCATGAGACAATAAAAGTTACTGGCTGTGCCCCTCCAGAGTCTGCAGCTTATTGACCCATAAATGGGGTTCTTGGAAGCTGGTTTGGAAATTCCATTGGGTGATGTCCTCTCTCAACTCTGTAGGCTCCAATCATGATCTGATCAATGCCCTGGGAAGACAAAATATCAAATCAGTTTTATTTGTCCCACCATATTAGTGGTCAAATTGAGTCAGTTGGTCCATGATTGCCAGCTTTAGAATTAGACCTTTGGCAAATGCAAATTCCTGGTATCACTTCTTGCTGTTGTCAATGGAAATCACTGCAAGCCTTTTACAAGGTGTGTGTTGCCATTATCACTGTTGAAACTTAGGAATGTGTGGAAATAAAAGCTTGTGGTTTTGATATCTCATCCCTCGGTTTTCCCCTACATCCTCCCAACTAAAGAAAATATAAATATACCCATTCTGTAGATTTTGCACTTGAGCAAGAGCAAAGCTGTAAAGAATATTAATATGAAACCAATCCCTGAATAATTTGGCAGCAAAGCTGCATTTCCATGACATTTATTGGCGTTTCTCCGTGCCAACGTACTAATCATATATACCACAGGAATGTACAGATAAGACTTATGAAGAAAATTCTTGTCAGGGTGCAGTTCTTCAAGGAACTAGTTGCTTTTTGGCTGATAACTTAAAGGCACCACAGATGATATCTTCCAGTTTAGTACAATTGTGAAGAACATTTTAGTCCCTACAGAGACTAATTGGTGTTTTATCAGTGTTTCCTTTTCCAAGTTTTGTTGTTGTCTACATTTTGGCTGGGTTTGCAGCTACAAAGGGTAATGGCACACAGAATGGAGCCCGAATCCACTAGTAGTGAAGCACCCAAAAAAACACATACTACCTCTGATTGTTGACTGTACTAGTGGTTCCCACTAAAGTTATTTGGGGTCGATTTAAAAATGTTCAAGCCTTCAGTTATAAGAACCATGTGAGAGTTCCTAAACTATTTTATTTTCCTCTTTTGAATACCCCAGCTTCCTGCCAAGCGCAACAAAAAAATGTAAAAGCTTTGCAGGTTTTAGGTGCTGAGCTTTTGATTTGTTTGGAAACCCCACTTGGGGAAAAAACCTGCTCAGCAGGTAGCTTATTTATTCAAATGAAGAAACCACACAATATTTTAGGAACCAGAATATTTTGGACCAGAAGACTCTAGCACAAAAGCTCAGGCATTCTTAAATTGGGCCTTTAGAGTTGGTAGAGATGATATTTGGAACATTTCTGCTGACTGATGTATACTGGCAATGAAAATTCCCATGTGCCTTTGCCCTTAAAGGAGAAGGAAAGGTTAAAAATAAGTAAGCCTTATCAGAAAGTTCCACCTAAATACACCATTAAACCCTCAAAGTAGTGCTGCTCTGAGTCTTCTGTCAAAAGATACACTGCATTTATTTCCTTTTATTGTGTACACATGGGCTTCTGTATCAAACTTCCTGCCTTCAGCTTAAACCTCCTTGCCACGGGCGAGAGCATGCTCAGTTTGCTCCTCTCCACCCCCTTCTCTGCTGTAATCTGAGCCCAGAGCTATAAGTGAGCAGAGGGGAGACTCAGGCAGGAAGTGATGTCACACCAAGCTGATACTGCAGCTGCTATCTATCCTTAACAAACAGAGAGAGCTTCTAGAGCTTTTTATTCAGGTATGGTAAAACATTCTACAGAATAAATATAGCATTGTAGCTTGCACTATTGCAGCTAATCTATTGGCAATAAATTGCCTCTGTAGCTTTCCTTCTCCTTTAAGATTCAAGAGTATGGTCCTTGCACAGGAAGGATGGTTGTACACCCTACCCCAAAAAGCAGGTTATATCAGTATAGTGAAGATTTCTAGACTCTGTATGTTCTCCTTGTATCTACATGGTTTTCCCCAGTCCATGGAATCCTTTATCGGTCCTGGAAGGAAAATATCTGAGTTATTTTTATATTTAATTGTGCCATCTCTACAAATGGTCTCTTGTTTGATGTGTATGGAACTCAATGAAATTAGTTATTAATAATTTATTTTGAAGGGGTTGCTCACCTTTAAATTATTTTTTATTATGACATAGAGAGTGTTATTCTGAGATAGTTTTCAGTTAATCTTCATTTTTTATTATTTGCAGTTTCAGAATTATTTAGATTTTTTAAAATTTAATTTTAATGTTGCTAGGGTCCGAATTATCCTAGCAACCCGGTAATGGTTTGAATGATAGACTGGAAGATGAATAGGAAAGGGGCTGAATAGAAAGATAAGTAATAAAAGTAACAATAACATTTTAGCCTCACAGATCAATATTTATTGGCTGTTGGGATGAGTGAGCAGCATTTGAAAGCTGCAAAGAATCAGAAGTCATATGTTTTAAAAACTAAAAAAAAAAGTGAAGACCAATTGCCAATTCTATAACACACTTGAAGGTGAACTTGAAAATGAAGTATAATGATTAGAAGAGGATTTCCGTATTAGATAAGTTACTGAGAATCAGCTCATTGTTATCATTAGATCCTTTACCCCCAGCAAAGTAAAACACGTGGTACCACAGAAATAATGTGCCTGGCTGTGTGCGTGGAACTGATAACCTATTGGCACAGTGAGAGGTGCAGTAAGGTTTAGCAATGCTGTTGGTTGGTCTGTGTTTAGAGGAGAAATGACCCATGTTGGAAAGAGACAGAAGGGATTATTTTTTTAATGTTTGCCTTATGACAAGCAGATTCTGAAAGACAATGGCTGGTTAATGGCAAAGACAATTTCTTCCATCAAAAATATTTGGTTTGGAGAGCATAAGACCTTATACTTTTCATAGGATACTGTAGGGTTTAAATGGGAAGATACAGACACTGTTAGGGGCAGATGTATCAAGGGTCGAATATCGAGGGTTAATTAACCCTCGATATTCGACTAGGAATTGAAATCCTTCGACTTCGAATATCGAAGTCGAAGGATTTAGCGCAAATGCTACGATCGTACGATCGAAGGATTATTCCTTCGAACAGACGATTAAATCCTTCGAATCGAACGATTCGAAGGATTTAAATCCAACGATCAAAGGAATATCCTTCGATCAAAAAAAGTTAGGCAAGCCTATGGGGACCTTCCCCATAGGCTAACATTGACTTCGGTAGCTTTTAGCTGCCGAAGTAGGGGGTCGAAGTTTTTTTTAAAGAGACAGTACTTCGACTATCGAATGGACGAATAGTCGAACGATTTTTCGTTCGAATCCTTCGATTCGTAGTCGAAGGTCAAAGTAGCCCATTCGATGGTCGAAGTAGCCCAAAAAATACTTCGAAATTCGAAGTTTTTTTACTTCGAATCCTTCACTCGAATTTAGTGAATCAGCCCCTTAGTGTGGCCCAGTTAAAGCACTACAGGTATGGGATCCGTTATCCGGAGTCCCATTATCCTGAAAGATCCAAATTACGGAATGGCCGTCTCCCATAGACTCCATTTTATTCAAATAATCAAAATTCCCTTTTCTCTGTAATAATAAAACAGTAGCTTGTACTTGAGCCCAACTAAGATATCATTATTCCATATTGGAAGCAAAACCAGCCTGTTGGGTTTATTTAATGTTTAAATGATTTTCTAGTAGATTTTCTAGTAGTAGTCAGTGGCGTAACTTGATGTTGCTGGGCCCCACAGCAAATTAATTTTAGGGCCCCCAACATATCCAGTGTTTGAACTGTTTTAACAATATATGTTGAAATTGCTCATCAATGAGAGCCTCATGGGGCCCCCTGTACCTCCTGGGCCCCCCTGCAGCCGCAGGGTCTGCTTCCTCTGTAGTTACACCCCTGCTTAAGGTATGAAGATCCAAATTATAGAAAGATCCATTATCTGGAAAACCACAGGTCCTGAGCATTCTGGATAACAGGTCCCATACCTGTTTTTTTTAAATACACGTGTTAAAGGACATTATACTTGGTAATCATAAATTCTTGGGTATTGGTCACTTGACTCAAGTGTACATGTTCTTGATCAGTGATCAGTACCTGAGGGCAGAGGACTGGAAATCAAGCATGGTGGCTGCCCTCCCCCGTGCAACATTTCATTTGTACCATTGGGACAGGAGAGCATTGCCAGTGAAGGGTGAAGGGTGTCTTAACTGCGGTTGGAGAAATTGAAGGGGACCAACGATGGAGCTTCTTGTTAAAGGAGAAATCAACTTGTCCTGAAAAAAACCCATACCCCCACCCTAGGTAGACCCCCTCCCTCCTCTCCAGGCTAACTACCTCCCCCCCCCCGGGAGATGCCCCATAATCCATACCTACCCCTCGCCGCAGATTCTACCAGCGAAGTCCCACGCGTAGTCAGCCAGGTCAGCAAAGTAGTCAGACAGATCAGCAGGAGAGCAGGGGGCTGGACTTAAGGAACTGTCAGAAACCATTAAAAATCTTGAAAAAGATATTTTTTAATTGATGTATATTGCAAAGTTGCTTGAAATTATGTTTACTTTTCAAACAATTAAGTTATGTTTTTGTGGAGTTCCCCTTTAATAATCCGCCCTGTAGCACCAGTTTATATGACAGGCAAACCTCATCTGCTTGATGATTTGAGACAACCCCTAAACTTAGCTTCTCACTACCTGATGAAAGCATGAGCATGTGCATGTAGCAGATACTACTAACAAAAAAAAATATGGAAAACGTCAGTGAGAACTTTAAAGGCCTGGATAATTGCTACTATAGAAGTGCTGAACCGTTAGGCTGGGTCAATAAGTTCATTATATAAGATTTGACATTTCTAGCCATATTAATTTTTAGGGTTTAGTTCTCCTTTAAGCTGTTCATAGGACTAGCCCTGCATTTCTCATTTAATATTTGTCTTGTCATTTTAGCTATTCTGAACATGCCAGGGATAAAGTTTTATGAGAAGCAGATTTCTTTCAGCTTTGAAAGGAAAACTACACTCCAAACAAAATAAGGGCTTCCCCCTGGGATCATAGGATTCAAGGTGCACACAAACATACCAAACAAACTATACTTGTTAGGTCACATGAGACAATTAATAGACAGAGTTGTGTCTTTTGCTTCCACACTTCTTCCTGTAACAGTTAGAGTTGCAGTATTTCTGGTCAGGTGATCTCTGAGGCAGCACAGATAGTCACGAAATGGTGGTTCAAGGCAAGAAATGTAAAAGGGCAATATTTACTTAAATATATATTCCAGTTTGGTAAGATTCTTTAATATGCCACTTGTTGATGGCAACACAAAATGAAGGAACAAACCTGTACCCGAAAAGACAATTTTTTTTTCGTATTTCATATAGGAATATGATAAATAAGAGTCAATAGAGCAAATGGGGTCAAGGCAATACTGTAAATGATTAACATGAGCTTCATTTCAAGTAAAAAATTACCTGCAGGTGAAGACAATTAAACATACCACATTTTTCTATTATCTTCAAAGAAGCAAACATAAATCAGTGTCATGGTCCTTTAACCATTTAAGTGCCACAGAACAAGAATGCACTTGGTTTAAAAATAGGCAAAGTGGCAACAGTGATGCATACACATTAGTTTAGTTAAAGCAAATGACTAAATTGACTAAAGCATCTATAGAATTACAGTGTATTTGGCTAAAAAACTGTTACAATTCGTAAATAGAAGTATAAACATTTAAAACAAGTGTATGTTAAATTGCTCAGAGTGCACTTCTAAGCACTTTTTCAATTTAAAAGCTCTAGAAGCTCTCTGTTGAAGTATTAGCTTGGTGTGACATCACTTCTTGCCTGAGTCTCTCCCTGCTCTGGGCTCAGATTACAGCAGAGAAGGGAGGGGGGTAAGAGGAGCAAAATGAGCATGCTCACGCCCAGGGCAAGGAGGTTAAGGGAGGAACTCCACGATGCGGCTCGAGCCGACGCGTCTCCATGCGACGAAACGCATGCAACGTGTCAGATGTTCTGAAGATAACAGAAAGTAAAGGAGAAATCACAGGCAGGAACTAAATTTATCCGACTGTCAGATGAAAAAGCTGTGCTATGTAGGTTGCAGCTGGGCGGCATTCCAACCCTAAATATTGCTGCCCCAGTCCCGTGCCTTTGTGGTCTCGCCACAAATCCGGGCCTGTCCTACTAACTCCACTGCTTTAATGGTTGATAAGAAGGGGGGCTGCTCCAAAACTAGGGATGCACTGAATCCACTTTTTGGGATTCAGCCGAATCCTTCGTGAAAGATTCGGATGTATCCTGATGTGAATCCTAATTTGCTTATGCAATTAGGGACTGGAAAGGAATTACTTCCTGTCACACAATTTCCCTCCACTCCCCTAATTTATATATGTAAATTCAGATTCGGTTTGGCCAGGCACAGGGATTCGGCCGAATCTGAATTCTGCTGAAAAAAGCTGAATCCCGAACTGAATCCTGTATTTAGTGCATCCCTACATATTAGCATACCTTTGGGGGGTGGTCTTCCCCTTTCTATGGTACACCTCTGACCTGAAGTTTCCATATCACCCCAAACAGGACTTCTATGTTGTTTTAATCCTAGAAGATAGCAAGACCAAGCAGTAAAGGGATATTTTAGGACATAGGAGTATATAGGATACCCAACTAAAGAGTAAATGTCCATGGCAGAGATAGAGCTTTCCAGGCTTTCTCACTGACAACATAATGCAATGCTGGCAAACCTATTTAGCTTAGTAAGCACCAGAAAACATGAGGGTATAGTGGCCATATGGGTTGTTATTCCACCTATTCCAGCAACAACTCTATTTCACAGATAAGTCCTTCTGTAATTTTTGGTGCTATATAACTTAGTGAAATATCTTTATCTCAGATTCTTTCATTCTCCCTTGCCCCACATTAGGAAAAAGAGTAATCAAGTTCATTTGTGATGATTTGGCACAGAAAAGTATGCAGACACATTTTTACCAAAAAACACATTTCTTTATGGATGAGAGAATATTCTCACCACTCCAGGCTAATAAACCTCTGGCTTTACCCAGCATTGCTAATGTTTGCTCTTATGATTTAGCACTGCTTTTTCTTTTATACTCACTACCATGACCAGGTTTTCTTTTCAACGGTCCATTACAAAACAGGTAATAAGATCTGTTGTCACAATATTGCTGTTACAATTTACACACACACAAAATGTGCACAAATGCTATAGCAAACATGCTTAAATAAGAATACCAGGAACTGTTATGTGTACAGATTGTCATGTAAGAAGGGTAAACAGTTTGCCAGTTTGCAGGTTTTTATGCAGTGTCTATGCCATGACTGTGTGTGTGTGTGTGTATGGGATCTTACAAGTGTCAAAGCTTGAGGCAAATTATAGGCATAGGTAACTTTAAATCATTTGACTTAATACTAGTAAAACCTCATCGAGTGCTGATTGGAAACACTTTTTCCTTTTTTTTATAAGCTAAACTTTTTTGTTTCCAGCACCACCGCTAAATGTGGTAGAATGAGACTAGAACAAAGATAGTTGGGTAGAGTGCTGTGCTTTTTTATATATACAGTTATAGGTAACTTTAACTCTTGTATATTTTATTATTTACAAAAATGGCATACTTAGCAGTCGCAGGTATTTCGCTCCCCCCGCCTGATCGCTTGTGAGTGCCTGCTTCCGAAGACTGCAGTGGACACGCTAATCTTACAGATATTAAGTGGCTGGACACTGTGCAGCAGACTCCACGTGACCAGGGTCTCTGCTTCATCTATCGTTACATGCCTGATTTACAATTTATCATTTATAGCAATGTGAGAAGCCTATAAGACAAAGAGGATGATTTGGTAGTTTATATAGAGATACACAATCCCCACTGAAACAGCTGCAACAAAAAGTTTGAGAAGACGAAATTGTGCACGTTTTGATGCATCGGTTGGATGCAAACTTTATTTGGGTCCACTAATAGTAGCACAATATTGATTTCTTTCAGCCCCGTTCTTGCCATGAGGCAAAGTGAGAACCTTGCCTCTGGTGACAGTTTACTAGGGCCCTCAAAAATCAATCTTGAAAGACGGACCTGACCCGGACACGCATTTTTTTCCCACTTGCATCACCACCCGCTACCACCATTAAACTGGATGGGCTGCAAACTGGAAGTGGCATCATCAGAAGTGGCACCAACAGTAGTGGCCAGGGACAAAAAATAAAATAGGGAAAAATTAATAAACCTTGCTATATATGACCTTGCCAACCCATACCCACAGCTGCAAGTCCTACTTTTTACCCACTTTTTTGCAAGTACCTGACCAACTGCAGCATTCTAAAGCCATCTGCACAAGCAGAGAGGCATACAAAGAGAGGGGCCCATAAGTACCTGTGTTCCCCATCTCTTGCCACTTCTCAATCCAAGGGGAACTGGAAAGGGGTTCACAGCAGACCTAAAAGCTTCCTGATTTCTTAAAGGGGTGGTTCACCTTTATATTTAGTATATTATAGAATGGCTCATTCTTAGCAACCTTTCAATTGGCCTTGATTTTTTCTTTTTTATAGTTTGTGAATTATTTGCCTTCTTCTTCTGACTCTTTCCGGCTTTTAACTTGGGGTCATTGACCCCCATCTAAAAAAATGCTCTTTAAGGCTGCACATTTATTATTATTGCTAATTTTTATTACTCAGCTTTCTAGTCAGCCCCTCTCTTATTCATATTAGGGATGCACCGAATCCAGGATTCGGTTTGGGACACGACCAGGATTCGGCCTTTTTCAGCAGGATTCGGCATATGCAAATTAGGGGCGGGGAGGAAAATCGACTTTTCGTCACAAAACAAGGAAGTTAAAAATGTTTTCCCCTTACCACCCCTAAAATAGTTCATTCAGAGCATCCCTAATTCATATTTCAGTCTCCTATTCAAATCAATGCATGGTTGCTAGGGTAATTTGCCTCCTAATGACCAGATCGCTGAAATTGCAAACTGGAGAGCTGCTGATGAAAAAGCTAACTAACTCAAAAAACACATAATAAAAAATTAAAGCCAATTGCTAATTGCCTCAGAATATCAATCTCTACATCATACTAAAAGTATATTTAAAGGTGAACAACCCCTTTAAAAGGTTCAAGAGGTTTCACCTCCATTCAACCTGTGGGCTAAATGCATCTAAAAGATTTTCTTTCTAATAAATAATAAATAATAATAGTAATAATAATACATGTCATGCCAGTTCAGTGAAAGAGGATGCAGTAAGGCTGCATATATTTGAACCCTGAACAATGCATTCTTCATAAGAGGTAAAATCTTTCTTTTGCTTTTCTCAAACTCCATTGACTGTATGTTGCTCGTGTAACTGGTACATGAGTATCTTCTCTTTATGCTTCGGTAGTAAAGCTTGTCCCAGGAGAGTATTCCTTTCACTTGACATTGCTCCGGCACTGCAATGTTAATGCCCCTTTTGTTCTTTTAATCCTCTGTTAAATCTTTCTATAGAGTGGATCTGTGCTATTGATTTTTAAAGAGTCTTCAATGACAACAGAGCTGTTACAACCAAATTTGTAAAAGCATATTAAAAACCCATATCATTTTAATGGATATTATACTAAAAAAGATATGTTATACATGTTCTGCATGCCTTTTCTACCATAGTTAAATAAAGGTACTCTTATGTTATTGCTTGGTAAAACCAAGAAGAATGTTCCTATCGTTTTGCAGATTGGTCACTGGAAGGGACAAGGGATGAAGTTTCCCTTTAAGAGCAATGTGGCTATTCATTTTAATAAGCACATCAGTAAGGTTACTTGTGTAGAATTATGTATGCCAGAAATAATCGTTTTGCATTGCAGGACACACTGGGTAGATAAATAAAGAAATAAA
Organism: Xenopus petersii; assembly: GCA_038501925.1. Lineage (NCBI taxonomy): Eukaryota > Metazoa > Chordata > Amphibia > Anura > Pipidae > Xenopus > Xenopus petersii. The sequence continues at coordinate 42,666,371 of CM076684.1, read as the reverse complement.
CACACTACACCTAGGACTATGACTCATAAGTACATGGTATGACAACTGAGCAGGTAAAATTCAGTCTCTAACTAGTTTATCACCTTCTGTCTTTCAGGGTGGTTAAAGAGGAAATCTCGGATGACAATGCAAAGCTCCCATGTTTTAATGGCAGAGTGGTATCTTGGGTAAGTGTTCTCATTTAGCACTCATTTTGTAAGAGATTATAGTAGGTGGTATAAGATACTGCACAGTAATCAGACATAACGGACATGGGTCAGTTTATTGAACTTCAGAGAATAGATTGTAAGCTTCATGACCAAGTATTAGTATGCCTAAAACAAAACTGCATGTATAGGAATGTGTTAATAAAATGTATTTTTCTGTTATCTGGGTACAATAATAACAACTTCATTATTCTTTAGGTATGCGCTGAATCCAGGATTTGGTTTGGTATTCGGCCAGGATTCTGCCTTTTTCAGAAGGATTAGGATTTGGCCTTTTTCTGCAGGATTAGGATTCGTCCGAATCCTGTTACCTGGCTAAACTGAAGCCGAATCCTTAAAATCATGTGACTTTTTGTCACAAAACAAGGAAATACATTTTTTTAGCCACACACTGCGCGACAGACTCTTTTTTCCCTCCCCACCCTGATTTGCATGTGCAAACTAGGATTCAGTTAAGTATTTGGCCAAACCTTTCATGAAGGATTCGGGGGTTCGGCCAAATCCAAAATAGTGGATTCGGTGCATCCCTATTATTTTAATTGGTTTAATGTAAGTACACTGCACACCCGGAATCTACTCACTCTGCAGTAGTGGTGCTGGTCCTCCGTTGACCCGGCATGGTCCCTTAGCAACAGAAACTTTTTGTTCATGGATCCGCACACACATTTCTGCAGTCGGGAAAGTGCCCCTTCTTTATTGATTTATATCATCACCAACATCAACGTTACGGAGGTACAAACTCCCTTCATCAGCTGGAAAAAGTTATTATTGGTTTAAGCCATTAAAAAGTGACCGCTGAATGTGTATCTGTGAGAAACCCTCCACCAGGGGGCCCACAATTTCTCCCTGATCCTACATTGTATTTACTTCCTTCTCCCTCTTTTAGCTATGGTTTACTTTCTCTTCCATTCCTTTTCTTTGCTTTCTACATTAAAATACTTTTTTCCCTTTTAGTTGGTGTTGGCAGAAAGCTCACACTCAGATGGTGGATCTCAAAGCACTGAAAGTCGCACGGACCTTCCTCTTCCTATAGAGAGAACGGGAGGTATTGGGGACTCACGCCCACCATCTTTTCAGTAAGTGATTTAGGGATTTCTGACTTGTTATTAAGTTGATGCATTGTAATAAGAATAAGTAAGGTTCATTTGTTTTGTATTAAGATTAATGGCACACTTGAGGATTTTGAGTGCTTTTTCCCTGAGCAATTAGTAGCTGAGGTATGGAAGGACATAAATATTCCTATGTAGTATGCATAATTCTGCATTACAGATATGGAGGTATAGTGGCCATTTAAGAAAAAGCACATTTAAAATATATTCTTATTTACAATTTTTATGTCTTAAAGGTTATTAAAGCATAAGCTGCCATTCTGCCTCCAGCTCACTATGTCTACTAGTACAGTAGTTTGATCATTTAGCAAAGTGTCATGCCTGAAGCAAAATGGTGACTTGCACTTCATAGTTATAACACTTGTGCTTTGACACTGTGGCTATTTTAAAATCATACGATTAAATTTAAGGATAAAAATGTTTTAGCCTAATTCAGTTCCATGTTTTCCCATAGGCTTCAATAGAGTTTTCACGTATTAAACCGTGAGATAAATTTTCTGAATTGAATTGTATATTAAATTGAATCTCCTTGATTCATGTGATAAACATTTTTCTCATTGAATTGAATCTGTTCCAAGGTCACAAAATGATGTTGCACTTCACCAGTATTAGGTGTAATTGTATGGTGTATGGCCTACTGCAGGGCACAATTTTGCACCAATGAGTGATCCAATGCTTACATCTACTCCTTAATAAATGAGCCTTTGTGTGGCTTAAAAAACTTTTACAGAAATCTCCAGCCACTTGCTGAATGATTTGTGTGCTAAAAAAATGTTCTGTGTACTCTACAGTTTTGTGTTCACTGATGTAATAATTGGCATTTGAGCACAGCAGTTTTAAAATGTAACAAAATACATGTACAATATATACAATACAATGCAGCAGTATAATATTATATTCCTTATTTGTCACAGCCCAAATGCCAGTAGTAGTCGAGATGGACTAGACAATGAGACTGGCACAGACTCTGTTGTTAGCCACCGAAGGGATCGACACCGGAGAAAGAACAGAGAGACACATGATGATGGTACTGTACACTGTCATTGTACTGCATAGTACTTAATTTAATAACAATAATAAACTATGGCTTACTAACAAATTCATTAAGTGAAAATACTTTTCAGTAACTGAATTGTAGAATGTATCCCACCTCCCAAGCAAGGATATGTCTTCAGTAGGTATAAAAATACTGTATCACATTCCACTAGGTACCAACACTAGGCTGTCTACTGTATTTATCATGCTGCGTAAAAAGTGGAGTGAAATTATGTTGCTTATGGCAACCAATCAGATTTTTGCTTTTGTTTTCTAACTGTTGAAATCTAATTGCTGATTGGTTGCTCTGGACAACATCACCAGTAATGCTTCACTCCACTTTTTACACAGCATGATAAATAGTCTCCTTGGTTTAATGTTGTTATCATGCATTTATACATGTACAGAATTGGCACACCTATAGGGTGCAAACATGACATGTGTGCTGTGCAGATTACTGGTGCCACCTGGGTCTTTCATATGGAGCAGTTTCTAACAAAAAATGCAGGAAAAACAATGAATTCCTTCAGGTATGAATTGAGCAAAATAACATACATTTATATGGCCAGTTAAGGAATTGTATCGTACTCCCTAACCTCCATGTCTTAAAGGAACAGTATCATCAAAAAATAAAAGTGGTTTAATGAAAATATCATGTACGGTTGCCCTGCACTGGTAAAACTGATCTGTTTGCTTCAGAAACACTACTATAGTTCATATAAACAAGCTGCTGTGTAGCAATGGTGGAAATTGACAAACGGCTATATGGCACAGGTTAACTAATGGATAATAGATAACACAATTAGACAAACAGATCTTATCTGCTACCTGCTGTGTAATCTGAGCCTTTTCTCCTTTGAATGGCTGCCCCCATTGCTACACAACAGCTCATTTATATAGGATTGGAATAGTGTTTCTGAAGCAAACACAGCAGTTTTACCAGTGCAGGGCAACACTACATTATATTTTCATTACTTTAAAACACTTTTATTTTTTGACTTTACTGTTCCTTTAATAACATGCAAGCCAAATGCAATTAGTATTGTGCTCAAGAAATAAAAGTAGACCTTTGCAATCAAACTTTGTACCTATGGGCACTAAGCATGGGCTAGTATGCAAAATGCAATGGTTCGTTGGGCCCATTCTTTGCACCCTATTCCAGTGCTTTGTAAATAAGTGTTTCTGTGTCTTATTCATAACAAGATGATGTCTTGTTTGATAGTCTAGTTTGTCACAGATATCATGGAATACATACATTGCACATTACAAAATCTGGTTTATCAAAAAGAATTCTACCAGAAATAGATTTTGTTTTTTATTGAATGAAACTCGGCTTGTTAGAAGACTTGGAATAGGATTCTTGTAGCTGTCAAAAGAAATAATTGATTATGAACAAGCACATTGACAGATAGTATTTCTCAGATGAGCTTTCTCTCATATTAGAAAAAACTTCTCACATGTGGAGTTAGCCCAGAGTTAGCCTTACAGATTGTAGCACCATTGAGTTTTTGACAAAATAAACACAATCATGAAGGTGACTGACATATCATGTATCCGATTTCAGTTTCTCATTGTACAAGGTATAATCTGTTTTTTTTTTTTTGAAAGCTTGAATTGCCTGTAATGGGATGTGTCAGTTTAGGGTCTTCTATTTGAATCGTGACTGTATCTCATGCGAGGAGAAAGGATTCAGATAATTGTTTTCTGTGCTGGAACAAATTGTTCTACCCTGGATAATAAATTGTCAAATATCAAACTGTCATTAACTCTTTAATGGTATGCAGCTGTATTGCTCATAAAGAATTCATGAGTGTTAATGCATCTGCCCCATAATTACCATTCTGCTTATCTAACCTATCTAAAGGGCTATCAAACCATAATATGAAAGACTTATTTCACTTCTAAAACTATACAGAAATTATCTTAAACATGGCCTCATTAAGTGCCTAGGCAAGCAAATGCTCAGTATTAATGCAAATATGCAGAGCTGGAATGATCTGAAAATGCAAAAAGTATGTTCTCATAAAAAGAAGGGTCAAAGGGCCACAGAGAGATCAAAATAGCTTCTTCTCATCTACTAATGCATATGTATAATAAGGATAAATTTAAACTTAATATTAAGTCAATTAAATCTAGTCACCAATATAGATTAAAAACAAATCCCTAGTGTATAAAGTGCCGGAACTAATCAGTCTAAAATGATTGTGAATATTAATAGAAATCTGTTTACAGTCAATGAATAAGTGGCAGCCCACAAAACAACAAAAAAAGCCTGTCAATGGACTTAAGCTGGCCATAGACGCAAAGATCTGATTGTACGAATCGAGGATTCATATGTTTTTCGGCCTGTGTGTGGAGAGTCACGACATTTTTCGTCCGGCGGAGATGTTTCGCTTGGTTGATTGGACAGGTTAAAAGATTTCTATCGGCTGCCGATAATATCTCTCCGTGTATTGCCCATTGTACGATTTTCAGAGGGAGACTTTCACTAGCTTTGGTCGGACATAACTTTCGTACGATTGCTGTCAGGGGCAGAACATCGGCTGATCTGTTCTTTTCTACTTTATTTGATCAGAATGGTTAGTGGCAGGTCGGGAGATGGGGAAGTCCGATCGTACGATGATTCGTACGATCGGATCTTTGTGTCTATGGCCAGCTTTAGACAAACAGTAATCAGTGTTGTTGGGCAGCAATGTATTGATGTTGTGTATGACTACATGGTAAATAATAAAGCATTGTCAGAGGTTTAACTATGAAACAGCAGACTCCACAACAAGAGAGGGACCCGGACAGGTTACTTTACCCTCTATCCTACCTGTGCCGCCTGCCTGCTCACATGTCTGTTCCAGTGCAATCCACTTCACAAGCAAGTATGTCAAGAGTGTGGAGTCATTGCCATAAGGGGCCCTGAATTATTTTTTTTTTGCTGGGGATCCTATATGAATACCGTTATGCTACTGATCACAGCACTCATGAAATTCATTAATGGGGGAAATATAAAACTACATTCATTTGTATATGATAAATGCACGCCACAAAAGTTTAACTGGCATACAAATTATGCCATATGTTTTTTTTCCCCCTGTGAAGTTGAGTTTCCTTTCCCTTTAATGTTAGCCGCATCCTGTTTTTATAGTGTGCCAATCACCTGAACTTAGGGAACGTAACATAAGATATTAAAGTCATTATTAATACTGTTAAAAGTATACTTTTTAAAACTAAGATTCATTTACACAGATATGCCCCATATAGAAAAAAAGCTGAGTACACCATTTTGCACCGCTATCCTGTAAGTGCTGCATCAAAACTATTAATTAATTAATGGCCATTTCTTCAAATCTCTGGCAACAGAACAGCAAGTAGCCATACAATAAAGGGCCTTTGGCACAGTCATTTACATCCCTGGAGTTGCAGTCTTAAGGTGGCCATACACGTTACAATAACGATCTTATATTGGAAAGATTGTTTGTTTTCAATACAGACATTTAGAGCTGAGTCATCAGATATGCAGGTAGAAACAATAGAATTCTACCTGTATCTGATTCAGCAGTAAACACAGGTCACCTGTGTTTACTGTCTAATCAAAATTTGAGCTGGCCGATGAGCTGACCGTTAGACAAGTCTTTTGCCAATATCGGTCGTCTTCTTTCCTACCATACATGCACCAAATATCAAACAAAACAATGTTTTGTATGATAATATCTGTGTCGTGTGTGGCCACCTTTAGAATGAGTGATATACCAGATAAACTAATGTGGAACTGCCCAAACTGTGCGAATAGATTAATCACCAATGCAATATTATAACAGTGATGTGCCTTGAAAAAATATTCAATTCTCTTATTTTACTGAATAACATGGTAATATTTAATTTCAAAGCACCTAAAGGTTTTAAACGAGATGTTATTTAACGTTAGAAAAATAAAATGTTTGTATCCCAAAAGGGATACATTTTCTGGATAAAATCCCCCGTAGCAGCTGTGAAAATGAACAGAAAAGCACTGCAAATAGATTAGCAATAAAGTACAAATTGTATAAATAAGAAGGGGTACAAAACAATATCCAATTGACTGCATATTCCAGTGGGCACTGTTGGTACAACAGTGGGTACGGAAGCTACATAAAACCTCCCAAGCAATGGTCAGAACAGGTCATCATTTAAAGGAATTGTTCAGTGTAAAAATCAAAACTGAGTAAATAGATAGGCTGTGCAAAATAAAAAACATTTCTAATATAGTTAGTTAGCCAAAAATGTAATGTATAAAGGCTGGAGTGATTTCATGTATAACAAGTCAGTCAGAAACTACTTCCTGCTTTTCAGCTCTCTTGGCTTACACTGACTGGTTACCCTGGTTACCCGGCAGTAACCAATCAGAGACTTGAGGGGGGGCCACATGGGTCATATCTGTTGCTTTTGAATCTGGGCTGAATGCTGAGGATCAATTGCAAACTCACTGAACAGAAATGTACCATGTGACCCCCCTTCAAGTCGCTGACTAACTCAGAGTTATAGAGCTGAAAAGCAGGAAGTTGGATTCTGGCTGTTTTATTAGACATCTGTTCACTCCAGCCTTTATACATTACATTTTTGGCTAATTAACTATATTAGAAGCATATTTTATTTTGCACAGCCTATCTATTTACACAGTTTTTAGTTTCACACTGAACTGTTCCTTTAAAGCTCTCTCCTTGCAGTTGTACACTAGAAATCAGTTGAATAGTGTAGCTGCACAAAAAATGCAAAGTGATCCCAAACAGAAGGCTAAAGTCATATCTGCATTAATTCCAAAACTGTGTGACTGCCTAGCAGGGCCCAAAGCAATGGGGGGGGGGGGTTCAGGCTCATACTGTAAATCTGTGTGATATTATGTATTTTGAGTTAATTTCTTATATATATATATATATATATATATATATATATATATATATATATATATATAGTGAATAAAGTACCCGTCTTGTAAAATTTAAAGATATTATAAGTTACCGAGGAATTCCATGACCATATAAAAACACAAGCCTGAAGGCCTGTTTTTATGCAGGTGTTGGAACTTCGAGGTGACTTCTAATAATATCCTCATATTTTGCAACATGGGTACTTTATTTATTATAATACACACATTTCAGTAAGTCATGAAACAGAAATGACATCACTTAGCTCCAATTATAACAGATGACATCACTAATAATAATTTACAGGATATTCATGGTAGGGATGCACCGAATCCAATATTTTGGATTCGGCCGAACGCCCGAATCCTTCACATAAGATTCGGCCGAATACCGAACCGAACCTGAATCCTAATTTGCATATGCAAAATGATTTCCCTCCCGGCCCCTAATTTGCATATGCAAATTAGGATTTGGATTCGGTTTGGCCAGACAGAAGGATTCGGCCGAATCCGAATCCTGCTGAAAAAGGCAGAATCCTGGCCGAATCCCGAACTGAATCCTGGATTCGGTGCATTCCTAATTCATGGCTCTTGTGTGTGTGTGTGCATATATATATATATATATATATATATATATATATATATATATATATACATATACACACACATACACAAGAGAAGAGTTTTTATTGCTCGTATTTCTCATGGGGGAGGGAGGGTGTCGGATCTCCTTTCTGGGCCTTTTAAAGCTGTCTGAGCAGATGGCTGATGGTAGCAGCCCATGATATTTCATACATTAGGTATTCCATTTTGTTTTTGGTTTCTCAGCTACCCTCTTGGGATAGAGCCTTCTGCTACTCTTTCAAGGAGGAGAGGGGTTATGTTAACTGTTGAGACCATTTTGCTCTGATCTGTTAAGAAGCAGCGAAGCCATTTTGAGAACAGTTTTATTATTTATAAAGTGCCAACATACTGTATTTTACAGTACTGTATAATAAATGGTTGTATACATTGAATATACTGATTATATACAGAAAGCAATAACCGGTAGAAGAGGTAAAGAGAGCCCATGCCCAAAAGAGCTAACAATTTAAAATGCTTAACCATAGATCAAATTTTTCTGTGTATAATCAGGTGTGTTTTTTTTTTGCATAGCCAATATTGCTCAAGCTGCACATGTATAAACATTTGTTTTAAAATACTAAGGCTAATGGCACATGAGGCTGGGGATCTATTTTTCTCCACCTGCTTTTTGGATGTTCTTATCTGCTCCTGTGCCTATTGATGCTAAGGCTCCTCTGAACCAGGCAGTAGCTCCGTGGTTTCATCAATGCCCTTTATCAATGGCAGCATTGCACTTGTGTCTTAAGAAAAACACACACTGAACACTGGAACCAGACAACCAGTCTTTGAAAATATTTGCAGAAAATTGTGTCCGAATTCAGTTTAGTGAAAGGGCAAATGTATCTTATCATTGCCCCTAGTTTGTATGTTTAACACTCCTGTTGGTGGTACTGCAGCTAAGTTATCACTTGAAGCCATTTGAGTGTGACTGTGAAAACAGGACATATGGGGTCATGGTTTTGCACCACAAGCTCATCGTTCTCAGGATGGCTCAGTGTGCTAAATAGCTTTCATGAACTCAGCACACCATTAACTTGTTAGCAAAACAAGCATGTTTTTACTAAAGGCTTATGTGTTTCCAGAAGATGAAAAGCCACCCTACATTCCATGCTAATTGGACCTTATCAAGTGTCTCCATAGGGGCAGTATGCAGCTGAGGAACTATGGGGGAAGCACTGGTTCCAGCTGTGAGATAGCAGCAAGTGTGCCCAGCACAGCTGTTCTGTGTACAGGTTCACCGACCTCTTTATCTGCTTAAGTAACATGTGAATAATGAGGAGTGTCATGATAAATGTTTCCAATTTTCCTTGAGTTATATGACAGCGCTTGTGTTGGAGATATAGCATATTTTTGCAAATATGACTGAGCTTTGTATAGCTTTATTCTATTTTTTTCAGAGCAGTCATTTCCCTACTGGCACTCGACCCACAAACATAGATGCTATGGTGGTGCATAACTGCACAGTGTTTCTATGTTCTCCCTGGATTTCCTCAAACACTCCAAAAACATGCAGGCAGGTAAATTGGCCCTACTGTATGTAAATCTTATAGTAGAGTCCTGCACAGGGTCGGGTTCCCGCGGAATCTGAACAGCGGTTGAGACTGGGTCAGAATATTTTTCATGTGCCAACCATGTGGATGGCCTTTGGGCACCCTTTAGATGTAAGCAGCCATTTAGAATCAAAAAGCAAAAAGTAGCATAACGTCACTTCTAGGTTCTGCGCTGCTTAAGTTTGGGGCAGGTTTAATTTGGTGGGATAAAGAATGCAGGTAAGTGGGTTCAGGTTGGGATACGGCAAGTGGGTTTGGGTTTGGCAGTTCTCTATCTTATAAGGACCTTATATTCTAAGCTCCACTGAGGCAGGTACTGATGTGAATGAAGCATCATTTCTGTAAAGCTCTATGTAAATAACATAATAATATACGTGTGACCTTTAACTATTTTTTAAGGTCTAGATGACTGAACGCTTAGTTGGTCATGCATTACTTGTAGTTTTTGTTCTCTTAAATCCTTTAATATTTTCTATTTACTGTTAGCAAGTTTTTGTGTCATTTCTAGGGTGATGACATTTTAACCTTTATTCCCCCCCCCCTTCAGCTAATTTATGTCACTCATTACCAGTCTGATGTTGCTTCCTTCATGCAGGAATACATAACTGATGAATGCAAAATATTTCTTCTTTCTCACACTAGTCCCCCCCCTGTCAACTTTTCATCAGTTAAACTTCACTGCTCTCTCAGAGTTTCATTTTACTCTGCTCTACATTTTGTCCACACATTCATGCTGTCTGGAAAAATATTGTTTTGGCCTCGCTGCATCTCCTGCATCCAGACCTTTATTACCCAAGAGCCTTCTGTTTTCTCTTCATTCCTTACCTTGACATCTGAATTTCCCAGCTGAAAGAGCTTTCCTGATCTTTACTCATCTTTGAGCCCTATCTGTATGTAAAACTTAATGTTTGTGCTTTTGGACTGTAATGTAATTTAATATTCAGATGAGCTGTTCAGTCTCATGACTTGCTGTGTGGAATTTTAAGGAAGCACCCATAGCTGATCAGCCTGCCACAAGCACTCTAATCACAATACAGGGGTCATTTACATCACAGAACGCAGTGTGCAAAGGGACAAAAAATGGCCACATTTTGCAACTTTGCATTCTGCCATAGAATGGCCAAAGGCCTCTGTCTTCCAAAAGGAGAGAAGACGACCTGTGCACCCCTTTGTCCTTTTGCCCTTGCACCCTGGGGAAATGTAAATTACCCCATATATTTCCATTAAATTCAAGGGTATAGTGATCTCAGGATCAACAGTTAGTTTACTATAGGTATATACATATTTTTTTTGACCCATAGCTCCTGGTTTTTTGCTAAGAAGAAAGGCAGCTGCAAGATGCCTTGTGTCACTGACTGTAGCCATCACTTTGTGGCTGCTGAAGATAACCATTGTGACTTTTGTTTAGTTTTTCACATTAATTAACTAGATCGGATCAGCTTTCTGTTGCTTTTCTCCATCATAACCCTTTTGACCCTTTCATAATTTTACTCAGCTGGCTTGCACTCATTCATTACCATCAGAGCTGTTTAAAAGCAACCTTATCACCTGTTAATGCATTTGGAAGTTGCGGGGGTTAGGAAAGGCTCTGAAAAGCTGCTAAAAGCTCAGTGTCAAGGGAAGGCATGCCGGTGTAATGTTCCAGCCATTTAAAAGCAACCTCTCACCCTTTGAAGAAAGTGTTAAGTCAATAATAAAGCAGTGAAGGATCCCAAGAACCAGGCAGAAATATCTCTTAATGCTCTCCGTGCTCAAGAGCTTTTAGTGGTCTGGATTAGCAGCTAAGAGACTAACAGGCTAACTGAAGATGAAGTAAGGATACTGTAAATCGTAACAACCAATTCAACAATATAATAGATGGCAAATAAAGTCAACGCTCAACGCTTCATAGATTCAAATATATGTACATTTTAAGCAAATATAAAATACACCAGGTTAAGGGGGTTATTTACTAAAATCTGAATTTATCTCATGTTTTATTTAAAAAAACGCAACCAAACTCCCATGCCCTGTTTTAGCTTATTTATTAATAACAAAAAAAATATAAGCAGATTGCAGAAAAACTCGATAAAATTGAGTGAAAAACACAATTATTAAAATTGTTTCGAGTTTTTTCCCCAAATTGCTCAAATTTTTCAGGTTTTATCCCCGAATTGCTCTAACTTTTCAAGTTTTTGCCTGCAAACCCTGAAAAAGTCAGATTTTTGGGCTAAACCCCGTACAGACCATGAAAACTTCAAATTGAGATTGGTGCCTCTCCACTTGACTTATACAGGACCTTGACAGGTATGAGATGGGAGATTTTTGGATTCTGTTTTTTGCGTCATCGGGGTATAATAAATCTCGAAAAATTATAGTTTTTTTTCCTCTAAAAATTTGAGTTTTCTAGGGAAAAAAACTAAAATTTTTCGAGATTTTAACATTTGGATTTTAATAAATAACCTCTTAAATGACGGTTCGCTCAACATCTCTGGTGTTTGGTGATATATGGGATTGTGTTAGCTGAGCAGGAGAGACCCCCTACAAGCTTCTATATTTTTTTAAAGAGGTATGAATTCAAATCATGGATCCTGACTCAAGGATTCAAGGTCTTGCATCTAATAACCACTGGCAAGTAGGGAAGAGATAGGTCTTACAAGCCTCGACTACCTTGCTTTTTTGGGGATTGGTATCCTTAGGTTTGCCTGGGATCACGTTGTTTTTTTATTTACTATTCATCTGATGGCAGGGGCCTTCACATAAAGAAAAGTAAAGCCAGCCATAGAAGCAAAGATAAAGTTAATACAGATTCCCCCCCACTCTGGGCATGGTCTTTGGCAGGGATATGGCCAAGCAAAGAAGAATTAGTGGGTTAGGTAGTCATGCTATATAACTAACAAGTAGTCCCATTGTATAGCAAAAGTTGGACTGTACTGTGCATAAAAAGTAAGTTGCCCTGTTTATACTAATGATATTTTGAACAATTTGATATCGGATTATCGATTAAAAAAAATTGGTACCATAATGACTGTGAATGAAATACTATAGGCAGAATAAGTGCTGTGGGCAGAGTGGCAATAACATATGCTTTGTAGTCATCAAACAGAAAGTTGTATGACTTTCTTTAAAAAGAAATCACCAGAAAGGCCAGCACAGATCATTAACTTTTGCATCTACCACCAAAGAAACAATCAGAGCATTGCTTTGTATTTCATGCTGCCTCAGGGAACCCACCTCTCATGTGGTCATTTATCATTCTCAACAACTGTGTCTGCCTAGGGCTCTATCTAGCAGCTCAACCATTTGCATAGCTTGCTTTGGTTGGTTGCAAGAATTTTGGAGTGCGAGGGGAGGAAGGGAGGTGTAAGAGTTGGAGGCTGTGTTTGGGCAGTGATTGCAGGTATCAGTTTGGCTGCAACTTTATTTTACAGAGCAGGAAAGAGTTTGTGCTGTGGGTCTTCTCTAAGCTGTGTAAGTACAGGATTTAAATATACGGCAAGGGCATAATAACATGCAGGGCTACGTTTTCTATTTATCAGTATATTTAATTTATTTATCAAACTGTGAAATATTAAAAAACCTATTTTTTTATTTAGCGTACACCAAAAAAGGTGCTACTTTTTTTTATCCCTTTAATGCATTAACTGTTACTTTCTTACTCAAAATTAAGACATTTTGCACACATGTTCATCTCTTTTGATTAGAGATGAATTTCACAGCATGATAAATATGTTATTTTCCTAGTGGGAAAATATTTTAAGCTGAAATAGGAAGGGTCATGTTTCTAAATAAATATGACCATCAGAGTGGGAGGTATAGTTCAGTATTAGCTGGAGCACCTAACCTTAGTCCTACCTGTTGCTGTCTGCCAGACTGATTGATATTTCTCAGCTATACTTTAGATTTTATTTAAATCTTGGGATTAAAGTAAATAAGGTCGAAATTTGTTTTTAGGTCTTTGGCTTGCTGTCTACAAACTGAAAATGCTTTGATGCACACAGATTTAGCTGGCATTTGTTCGTTTATATCTATAAGGACAGGGCAGGGGACTCTAACGGATGGCTAGATCAGCATGGTGTATAACCAGGAAATCAGTTGTTTAATATATTATCTAGTAGGAAGGTGCCCAAGAGATATGAAATAATGACTGTCCTGGAAGGTTTCTTTTATTGTAAGCACAGACAAGCCAGCATGCAATGGTTGATAGACAGAAGGTTAAATAGGTGCCAACTTGATTTCCTATTTTACGATCATTGCAGATCATCAAACATCAGATGCAGAAAGATCCAAACGAAGAGAAGTATGTCTGAGCCATATTCCTTCCCCTAACATCCTTCTTTGTACTCAGCACTGTGTCTTCCATAAGATTTGTAACACACATGCTAGTGGCAGCTGTTTTCACCAAGGTAGAGGTAGTTCCTTTGGATTAATAGTCATTTAAGCAGAGTGGAACTCATGGTCACTTCATCATTCCTGGATTGTTTTGGGAGAACAAGTGCTCCACAGCGTCAACGTTACTCATTCCCTGTGTCCGGCCATGCCTGGAAGAGAAGTCTTGCCCGCCTGCAATGGCCTCTGGAACCCATTCGCTGTCATCCAGAAGCCCAGCCTCGCGTGGGTCGCTGTAGGTATTCATTTATGTCCTTGAAAAGCTATGCATCAGTTACGAGACAAACTCCTTACTCTCTTTATTAGCCCATGCATTGTAGCCGTATGAAAAACAAAGATCTTCATAGTATAGAAAAGCATCTCACACCCTGCATACATTTTGAAGGATATATGGGTTTGTAAAGTCTTATACATTCTAAAAATATTTGTTTGGTTTTTACTCATAAGATGATTTCATACCATGCGATTTAGCGTATAAAAATATTGGTTTCTCCATTTGAATATTCTGCTCATGACAGTACAGGTATGGGACCCGTTATCTAGAATGCTCAGGAGATGGGGGTTTCCCAGATAACGGCTCTTTCTGTAATTTGGATCTTCATGCCTTAAGTCTACTAGGAAATCATGTAAACATTAAATAAACCCAATAGGCTGTTTTTGCTTCCAATGAGGATTAATTACATCTTAGTTTGGATCAAGTATTAAGTACTGTTTCATAATTACAGAGAAATTATTTTTAAATATTTGGATTATTTGGATAAAATTGAGTCTAAGTGAGATGGCCTTTCCTTAATTCTAAGCTTTCTGGATAACGGGTTTCCGGGTAATGGATCCCACATCTGTATTACACAGCCTGGGAACCAATCTTGTCTTTCCTGTCCATAAATTTGGATTATTTGGATAAAATGGAGTCAATGAGATGACCTTTCCATTATTTGGAGCTTTCTGGATAACAGGTTTGTGGATAATATGTCCCACGCCTGTATTACACAGCCTGTAAACCAGCCTTGTATTTCCTCTCTATAGTCAACCCAACCCAATTATTATTTGAGACATTGGCAAAATATTGCAGAAATATACAGTACATAGGGATTAGATTACTGCACGGAAATGTTTTCAGAGTCTGCTTAAACATCAGACTTTTTGTGTTAATAGACTGATATACAGTGAACTTCTTGCACTTTATTACAACATTGTTGATATCGAAGAGGGATATAACAAAAGTGTAATCCCAAAGTTTCCTATTCATCAAGTGTAGGGCCCTGTTTTTGCTATTTCAGGGGTTGTTGACCTTAACATTACATTTTGTACAGTGTGACCAACAGAATTTCTGCAATAGTTCTACATTTCTTCCACGTGAAGTTAGAATTATTTGCTTCTTTTGTTCTTTGGCTGTCATGACATGGAACCAGGAAACCATATTGAACTCAAAATAGAAGAATTGTAGAGAGCTTGGAAAAAAAGACAATCTATAAAGAATAACAATAAATGATCTTTTTTCTGGTTGCTGGGTCAGTGACACACATTTAATTGTTGTCTGTAAGGAGGCAGGATTGCAAAATCAACAAAAAAACCCATTCAAAAATAATGAAGACTAATTGAAAGGTTGCTTAGAAAATGAATATTAGGTCATGTTCCCTCTATTAAGGAAATTTACTAAAGGGCGAAGTGACTAAAGCTGGCGAAAATTCGCCAGCGTGACGTCATTTCAGAACTTTACCAATTTACTAACAGTCGCCGGTGAAAATTCGCTAGCAAAAGATACATACGATAGCGCTAATTCTCATTCTAATTAGAATTTTCGCTCTGGCGATTGGATGTAAGTCCGCTAATTCACTAAGATGCACATTTTACTGAACATTAGCTGTTCCGCCAGACTTGCCTTTGCTAGCTCAGACCAGACGAAGTGCAATGGAAGGTATAGGGCTTCCTCAATTTTTTGTTGAAAATTTTTCTAATTCCCAAAAAATGCTGGCGTCTTTTCCCTTTTTCAGGGTGATAGGCTGCAAAAGTCAGTACCCAGGCTCCTCCATACAAAAAAAGCAATGAATTTTAAAATCTTCAACCATTCATTTGGTGTTGCACCACAAGCTTTGGCTATTTAGGAATGCTGGGAGTTGTCTCAAACAAGAGCAAGATGGCTACTAGCATATAGGAGTTGCTCAGTTAGAGCAGATGGCAGTTTAGGTTTTGGGGGGGACAAAATCACTTCCTTAAGTGGAGAAAAGTGCTTCTGTTCTGCAAAATATGCAGCAGATGGTGCAGTGACTTGTGTTCCCTCTCAGGTTTCCCATTTGAGCCATGCCCTGTGAGTGTTCAGTACAATATACCGCTGTGGAAAAAAGCATTTATTGTATACATGTCTCATAAATACACAAATAGTAACCGGAACTACATGCATACATGTAGACTTGTAGGAATCTCTATTGTATTGGCTTCTGTTTCCATATATTCTTATTGTTGCCTATGCCTTATGATTTATTGCACACTGCTGCACTTTAAGAGTTTATAACCTTTATAGTAATAATAATAATCAAGTATATTAATATGTGGTTAATTCTATGTTAAGCAGCCACAATTGATCAAATCATAAATATAAATGTCAAGAGGTGCTGGTACTATGTCATATGATATAAAGACCACAGAAAAGACCTGCACTAGACATATCATCTGGTACAAACTCTTTTAAAGGAGAACGCCTAACTAAAGAAGTAGGCTAGAAATGTTGTACATTATGTTTTATAGTTCTGTACCAAGTGCTGGTGTCACTGATCTTAGGGATCTTATGATATAAATGTTACAATATAAGACTGATTTGTAAATAATTCAGGTTATTGCTACATGGCAACTCAGAAACCAGTGCAAGTAGCATCATAATTTAATAATCAGCCCTGTATTTTAAGCTTATATTACAGGCCAACCTCATTTTCTGCTTGATAATTTACAACGACCCCTTAGCTTCTCAACACCTGCTGAGAACCCACTGAGCATGTGAGTGTTGCAGACACTTTCCAAGATTGTGACCCCCTGTGACAAGTTTGAAGTCCTGGATCATTGATGCTTTTGAGAAGCAGAAACTTTAGGGTGATGCAATAAAGTTATTATATAAAATATGGCATTTTTAGCCATATTCATTTTTAGGGTTTAGTTTAAATAGGTAATTGTCCATCTCACCATCCCATTTGTGGTTCATGCTCCATGACAGTGTCCATTCCTATTCTTTGCTGAATCAAGGGCTTATAAAAAAAGAACGGCTTGTGTCAGCAGGACAAAGGAACAATGTACTGTTTTGGACTACAGTGGCCTTTGTTTCATTCCAAATGAAAGAAATGAACAGTTAATTGTCACACAGGCTTTGCATGTAATCATCTATGTTTAGGGATGGGCGAATTTGACCCATTTCATGACACCAAAAATTAGCCGCGGGTGAAATATCGCCGAAGCCCATTAAAGTCTATGGGCGTCAAAAATGTTTTGACGCGCAGCGAATTTTTCTTGACTTGCGTTCTATGGGCGTCGTTTCCGCGGCAAAACAATGAGGAATAATTCGCACATCCCTATCTATGTTTAGTTGTACCAACTGTACAGTGTGTGTAGCTTTGTCTCTGGGAAGGCTTAGGATGATCACTGCTCTTCATATATTTTTTTTTCATTAAATATTGTGGCCTTCTAGTTACAATATATACAGTTTTTTTTAAACTAAATACTGAATTTTAAAGGAAATGAGGCCTTGTGTGATGAAATGAATAAGGTATAATGATCATTGGAGTTGAACAATTCCGCTAGCCGTGCACGATAATGAAGGGTTTCAGTGTTGAGCCATATGCACTTATCCAGTGTTCTTCTTCTTCTTCATGGTTGGAGCCTTTCAACAGGGCCAACTCAAGTAGCCTGCAGCTATATGAACACAACCACCTGGACACACACACTATTATGGCCTGACCTTTGCACACCCCCAGTATCCAGGAATCCTTTGTTCACATCTGAATGCAGACAGGATTCATACAAAAATGCATAATGCTCAGTAGAACCTACTCTTTGCTCATTATTTCACTGATAGAAATAGAATAGAAATAATTATTCATTCAAGGCTGGTGCCCCATTAAGCTGTCCCAATTTATAGCTACAGTAGAATTGTAAACCATTCACACTTAGGAATCTGTCAACAAAAGAATGTCACCGTATCTGGAATTATTTCATGATTAGATGGAGAATAGTGCACAGTATTATAAAGGAACATTGTAGTATGAGTACAGCTGCTTACCAGGATCTCATATTTTTGCTTGAAATTGTGGTTTTAGTGAACTTCTCGGAGAAGTGCTTAGCCTTTCTGCCTTGCTGTGACTGGTGTCTTGAGTTTGATTCTAAATGTATCTATTAGTAGTGTAGTGTTTGTATGATTTCCCCATTTCTGGGGTTATATCTAAGTGCTCTAGTCTCCTCCCGCATTCCAAAAGCATGGTGGTCTGTTTACTGGAGTCAGATGAAATTGATCATTAGGTATATATGGTAAGGACCTAAAGGTAAGCATACACTTTAGGTCTTCACTTAGGGGAAAATTTACCTAGGGTCGAATATCGCGGGTTAATTAACCCTCAATATTCGACTGCCGAATTGAAATCCTTCGACTTCGAATATCGAAGTCAAAGGATTTAGCGCAATTCGTTCGATTGAAGGATCGAAGGAATAATCGTTCGAAGGGTTTTAATCCATCGATCGAGCGAAATTCCTTCGATCAAAAAAACCTTGGAAAGCCTATGGGGACCTTCCCCATAGGCTAACATTGACTTCGGTAGGTTTTAGGTGGTGAAGTAGGGGGTCGAATAATTTTTTATTGAGACAGTACTTCGACTGTCGAATAGTCGAACGATTTTTAGTTCGAATCGTTCGATTCGAAGGTCGTAGTCGAAGGTCGAAGTAGCACATTCGATGGTCGAAGTAGCCAAAAAAAACATTCGAAATTCAAACTATTTTTCCTCTATTCCTTCACTCGAGCTAAGCAAATGGGCCCCTTAATGTGGCCACCAACACACTAGTCAGGATGATCCAATCATTTGATTCCCAGGCTACCATTCAGATGGGGCCTAGGAAGATCCGTGAGGAGAGGACCGCATGATCACGCCCATTCTGTCCTTCTACCAGGATTTATAACCTGACCAACATTCGGCCAGGCAGGTAGAGTCCTATTTAGGAACAAATAGGACTTTCTGCATGGTCCAAGTAGGCAGTTTTTATTGAAACATGCATGTCCACTTTAGACTGGTACTGTGGGTCAGTGATGATGAACAATATCTCTGTAAAGTGTTGTGTTGGTGCTATATAAATAAAGGATAACAAATAAATACCGGCACACTGAGCACTACCACCCTATTGAACAGAATGGGGCTCAGCTGCTCAATAAATGACAAGAATTCTACATTCTTTCCTTCGAAGCGAGAGCAACAGTTTGTATTAAACCCAGAAAAATATACAACAGCCATGAATATCTTGTAAATTATATCCTTATAAATGGTGAGTACTGATGTCATCAGTTAGAAACGGTGAGTAGTGATGTCATTTCTGTCACATGACTCACTGAAACTTGTGTATTATAATACATAAAGTACCCACTGTTGCAAAATACGAGGATATTAGAAGTTACCTCGAGTTCCCTGATCTATATAAAAACACTTGGCTTTCGGCCTTGTGTTTTTATATGGTCATGAAACTCCTCTGTAATTTATAATATCATTATAATTTGCAACAGTGGGTTATTAACTATATCTATCTATCTATCTATCTATCTATCTATCTATCTATCTATCTATCTATCTATCTATCTATCTATTATCTATCTATCTATCTATCTATCTATCTATATATCTATATATATATATATTCACTATATAATCTTTAGTTCCAGTATTTGATAATTTTATTGGTAATTCCTTGGGTAACATTAACACTAGATGAATGTCAAATCCACAGTTCTGTTAATCAGGAGGCTTCTGTTACATTGTTTGAGTCAGAACGGCAGCAGAAGAAAATAAAAGGAGATAGATTCTACTCTTATCGGAAGATATGTTTACAAATCCCTTAAAAAAAATATCTACTGAAAAATTTTAATTGATGTATACTGCGTACGGAAATTTGCTCAGAATTGCAAATTCTTTCAGTAAGCAAAATCTTATTTTTGGATTTACATCCCCTTTTGAACAATAACGCTGTATGTATATGGCTAGCTATGTGTCTGAATGTGTCAAGCATCAGAAGTGCTGTGTGTCGGATGAACTGATAACTGTCCATCCTCCACATTCTTCTCAATCAAGGTACAGCCATCTCAAAACATGGTGCAACATTGGCTCTAGTATAAAACATAGTATTCTGATTTAATAATTAGAATTCTAATTTAAAAAAAAAGCATGCCTTTCATGCACAATCCACTATCTTTGCTGTGATTACATGGTAGCATGGTGTGTACAGCTGCAATTGCCATGCACATAATGGAAAAGGAACGATCGAGGGAAATTTATCCCATTAGGGATTAAGAATGCAGAGAGATGTGCTGTTGGGAAGAAACCAGATATGGGCGTGGAGATGAAATGCTTGAAAAATAGATTAGAATTTGCTTAGTTTGCTGAATATCTGAGCAGTTTAGCAGCTGAGGTTTCTGATCCATGCCTTTACATTTACAATCAGATACCTAGTATTTACTTTTTATTTTAACCATTCAGGATATAACTACAATATGAGTTCCATATGTCATTTGATCAGCATTCACATATATCCATCTTATATATCTAAACTTACCATGTAAGCTTTAACATACATGGCAACCCATATTGCATACCTCACAACATTTTGGAAGTAAAAAGATGGACAAAAACATTTTTTTCCGCATGTAGCACAGCAATTTTTTGACCACACCCCTTTATGTGGCCACACCCCCTAATTACCATGTTTGTTTTACAAAATTTGGCAGGTTATGAAAGTTTGAAAATATTTCTCCTTATCTAAACTGTGTTTTTGTGTCTCAAAATTGTTACAAAGTATCTTATTTGCACCTGTTAGTTGTTCTGGGCTCTCTGCTAAAAGCCAATTTAGTGAGAAGCTTTGTTTCTTTTTCTGGCTGTTCAGTGTAGAGAAAAGAGGGACAAATCCAGTACAAATGAGGGACTGCGGGTTGAGCTGTCAAAAGAGGGACTGTCCCTCCGAAAAAGGGACAGTTGGGAGGTATGATATTGATACTGATTTTGTCCAACTGAAAACCTAACTTCTAGATGATGCAAACTAAAACTGGTCATATAAGTGCTGATAGAAGCAAGATCCTGCACCATTGAAATCTCCATTGAAATCTGGTTTAAAAATCAACCGGATATTGCTTTGGGCAAGGGCCACCCTAGAGTCACATTATGATCTGATCATTGGTTAAACAATTGGATAATCCTGATCTTTTCACTGTATTGGTGGCCAAATCAGCTAGAGCTGTGGAAGAGAAATAAAATGGAACCAACCTGTATTATATTTACAAGGTATTATATTTATCAAAGGTTGAGTTGTTTTTTTCCTGAAAAATTTGAGGGTATTTTTTCGAGTGGATTTTTCAGTCAAAACTCGAATTTTCGGGTTTAAAAAAAACTAGAATTTTTCAAGATTTATTATATCCCGAAGCTGGAAATATGATGTCCTGTTTTTTTTGGGGTGTTTATTGCTTGAAAACTCGATTAATTTGAGGTTTTTTTCCAGCGGAAAACTAGATTAATTCAGGTTTTCGGGTTGTTAACCCTGAATTCATTGATTCACTGAGTTTTTCCATTCAAATTCGAGCTATAAAAAAAACCTCACGAAGCTCTAAAATTCGACCTTTGATAAATAACCCTCTTAATAGCTAGGGAACATTGATACATCATGCACATTAGCTGCAAAGTCAGTTCAAATGCTTATAGCTTCCAGAAGAAAAATACATATGCCATTTAAAGTGATTAGTTTCAACTGGGCTCAGGGTTTATTAAAGGTGTTGTTCACATTCAAACAACTAGTTGTTTTCAGATGGATCACCAGAAATAACGTCTTTTTCCAATTACGTTCTATTTTCTATATGTCACAGTTTTTGTAATATTGAAGTGTAAAGTGTTATTTTTCACCTTCTAGCAGAGGGGGGGTCACCGACCCTGTAAACTGTTCTAAACTGATGCATTTAGTTGATACATTTCTTATCTTCGTCACTGCTGAGCAGAATCTCTGAGTTTCATTACAGGCAGCTGTTAGACTTGATACAATAGTTGGTAATACTCCAGAGATGCTGCTGAGAAATGTATCAACTAAATGTTGCAAACTTTTTAACAGTTTAGAATCTGCACCTGAATTACTGAGCTGCCAGACTCAAACACCAGGCAGGAACATTCAACTTTAAACTTAGATTTTGGAAAAAATATAAAAAATAAATAATGGAGAATAATTGAAAAAAATCTTTATTTCTGGGGAACAATCTGAAAACAACTAAACTGAAAAAAGTGCAAGTCCTGCAGTTTTAGGCTTAGCACCACTCCTGTTGTATTATCAGTGGTAGTATATTTGCATTTTTGTGAATTAATAGAATATCCTCTAAAACAGTGATCCCCAACCAGTATCTTGTGAGCAACATGTTGCTCACAAACCCCTTGGATGTTGCTCCCAGTGGCCTCAAAGCAAATGCTTATTTTTGAATCCCAGGCTTGGAGGCAAGTTTTGGTTGTATAAAAACCAGATGACAGAGTCTCCTGCAGGCTGTAAGTCCACATAGGGGCTACTAATATCAAATCACAGACCTTATTTGGCACCATCCAGGAACATTTTTCATGTTTCTGTTGCTTCCAAACTCTTTCTACATCTGAATGTTACTCATGGGTGAAAAGGGTTGGGGACCACTGCTCTAAAGTATGTAGCGTATATAGTTTCCCTTGAAAATACACCTTAGGCAGATTTATCAAGGGTCGAATTTGAAGTGAAAAAAACATCGAAAGTCGACCATCGAATAGGGTAGTCCGACATTCAAAGGATTTTTAAGATCTTACGATTTAATCGTACAATTTTACAAAAAAATCCTTTGACTTCACAAAACTTAGCCAAATACTGACTATAGGTTCTAGGAGGTCCCCATAGGCTAACATAGCAATTCGCCAGGTTTAAGGTGGCGAAGTGTCAAGTCGAAGTTTTTTAAAGAGACAGTACTTCGAATGGTCGGATTTGTGAAGTATTTTCAATTCAAAGTCGAATTTGGCCTATTCGATGGTCGAAGTACCCAAAAATTACTTAGAAATTCGAAGTTTTTAAATTCGAACATTCACTTCGACCTTTCATAAATCTGCCCCCTCATGTACAGCTATGGTTCACATTCACCTAATTCTGTCTTTTCATGTTTAATATAACAAAGGGTCTGTGGCTGTTTTTCCAAGCATGCCTGCATGTGTGTGATTTATGCCTGCATGTGTGTGATTTATGCCTGCATGTGTTTCATTTATGCCTGCATGTGTGTCATTTATGGCTGCATGTGTGTCAATTATGCCTGCATGTGTGAGTTTGAGCTGCCATACTACATATACTGACAAGTATATATGACAAGGCATTAGTATTAAACATGCTTTAGAAAGTGTCCTTGTTTTATTCAGGAATCAACCATTTACCGTATATACTCGTGTATAAGCCGACCCGCGTATAAGCCGAGGTACCTAATTTTACCTATGAAAACCAGAAAAACTTATTGACTCGCGTATAAGCCTAGCAGCCAGAATGGAAGGGAGGGCAGAGGGTGGTACACATCTGTTCTGACATGGTCCCCTGTAGCTGACAGACAGAAGAGCAGAAAGCTATTACTTTGCATCTAACGTGGCTGCTATAACATGGATGAAAGGCAGGACACCTGCCCCACAGCCAAAAGTTTATGTCCCTCTACATAAAAAGTGGCAGGCACAGCAAATAGATTAGCAGTCCCATTACGGCCCCCAGACCCCAACAGTTATATGGGCTGAAGCTGACCCCCCTACCTGGGAAAATAATTACCGCTGATGGTCCTGCTCTGGCACGTCCACACTGCACGTTAACACCATGGCACGACTGCTCTGCGGTCACTGCGCAATAAAAACTACATCTCCCAGCAGCAGCGCGCGTCATTTCCGCTCAGGGAGAGACAAAAGAACAGAGAGAGGCAGCGAGTGAAAGTGGCGCCATGTCGGCCTGGGAGTATCTCATCCGGGCCTTAAACTACATTTCCCAGCAGCGCCCGGACTTTCCCGTCATGCCCCGCGCAGTTTCCGGTGTGGCTGCCGGATGTCGGGATGTGTGCGTTTCGCGAGCGGTGAGAGGGCGGAGCGGCGATGCAGGAGGAAGATTCCGGATATGGAACCTGCACCAAGCGCTGTGACAGCGGCCCCGGGAAAGCCCTGCTCGGTCGTATGTTAAAAAGGACGTATGACCCGCGTATAAGCCGAGGTAGGATTTTCAAGCACATTTTGGGTGCTGAAAATCTCGGCTTATACGCGAGTATATACGGTATCCAATATTTATTTCTGAAAGTAATCTGGCATATTCAGGTATCGCTTCATGCCCTATTTCTTCCTGGTTTCTTACTTTGCCTCATCTGTGCCTCCTACTTTGAAATGCTAAAGTAACTGCTAATAAGGGGACTTTCAAGGGGCACGTCAATCTTGTATAGGCGATTGCACTGCTTTCATACTAAGGGGCAGATTTATTAAGGATCAAGTTGAGTTTTCCATAAAAATTTGGGTTTTTCAAGTTATTTTTTTGGTCAAAACTTACATTTTCGGGTTAAAAAAAAATAATTAAATTTTTCGAGATTTATTATACCCCGACCCTGGAAATAGCTTGAATCCGAAAATACACCTAAAACCTGTCAAGGTCATGTAGGAGTCAGTGGCAGAGTTCCCTTGAACCATTTGAAGATATTAATAGCCTTCTTGATGTTAAAGGTTTGTTCAGAGGATTTCACAACTCAAACTCAGGTTTTTCTTAAAGGGGAAAATTTAAATTTAATATAAGCTTCAGCAAATTGAAATAAAAAAAGTTTTTAAATACAATCAATGAAATATTCAATACTGTTACTGAAATAATCAAGTTTATTTTCACTATTCATCTCTCATCATCTGTTTCTCTTCATTCTCTCTTCATTCAGGAGTTGGGTGTCAGATGAATGATCCAATATATCTTATGGGGGGCTACTATTGCCTAGCAGATGTATTAGAGTTCACTCTATTAAAATCATAAGGCATCATGTTTCTCTTTTCTTTTTCAACATGTCTCTCTACATGCAGGACTGTGCAAATATATCTGCTAGGAAAGGGAGTCCCCCCTATAAGATATATTGCATCATTCATCTGACACCCACTCATGAATGAAGACAGACTGAAGAGAAACAGATGCTGAGAGAGGAATAGTGAATATAAACTTGATTATTTCAGAAACAATGCAGATTTTTTAATTGATTCTATTTAAAAAGTTTCTTACTTCAGTATGAGGAAGCTTATATTAAATTTCTATTTTCGTGATAGTTCTCCTTTAGGTAAGAACCATTCTAGTGGATTTCATTTGAGTTCATTCGACGTATAAAAAAACTCTAACATTCGACCGTTCATAAGTAACCCCCCAACTAACCAGCATTTTACTGTGTACATATGATTTTATAAAATGCCCACACTACATTGCTGATGTCGACATTTCTGATGACGACAAATAGAAAGTGAGGATATTGTTTTCCCATGACTGCTTAAAAGCAGAACAAGATACAGCATTGCCTTGTACCAAGACCAACCTGGAAGTCTGCCTTTCCTTTAAAAGACAAACAATAATATCTCTGCATTATCAGAATGATCGAGATTTATACGGTTCTCTTCACACAGGCAGATGCCTTAGTAATTGTCTGTACTTGTTTTTGTTCCAGGGCCTATGTGATTATGTGCAGTTTATGTGAAAGACTAGCATTGTGCACAGCTGTCTGCATAACCTGAGAATGTGATTTTAGTGTCTTTGGCATACTCTGCGGGCTGCTTTAAGGGTGGATAAGGCAGTTATATGCACTTTGAATAAAAGCATAAACGTTTGAGTGCACTTTGAATGTGTGCCCAAAGCAGGACCCCCGTACATTTAATGGGGAATGGAGGTCAGATGCATTGTAAATGCAAGCAGAATTTTGGATGTTGTTTACTAAGGGAACCCATGCAACATGTTCAGCTAATAATAACAAGCAAGGGCTGATGGACAGTGGTGTAACTATAGAGGATGTAGACCCTGCCATTGCGTGGGGACCCATGACAAAGGGGGGCCCGGACTGATGAGTTTATGCCACTGTTGATAGATTGTTGGTGATATACACCACATCAGTTCTGTGCAGTGCTGGCCACTAGTGATGTGAGGGCTGGCCTGAAACCCGCAAGACCCATGGGTATGGCGCGTTCGGGCCGGCTAACGCAAAACATCATAGGGTGTTGGGACTCACACTTCTGGATAACGTTCCCTGAAAGGGGCAGCCTGCCCTGCCCCTTTCATGACATCACCGCAGGGCAGGTACGGGTCTATAAATAGAGGTGACGGAGCTGGCCAGGTAGGTTCGGGTTGGAAGCGGCAGGTTAGGGTCGGGTGCGAGTTGAGGGAAACTCTACCTGCACATCACTACTGGCCACAATATTAAAATATTGTCACTACTTTAAATTAAAAGGAAAGTCATCCCAGTGGTTTTAATAGCTTGCCTGATACCCTGTGCTGGTGCTCCCATTAGCAGAAAACTGCATCGACCCAGGGTACTTCTATGCTTGCACCATGGGTTGATACTCTTTTTCCTCTTCTTCGCTCTTTGTGCCAGTGCACATGCACAATAGAGTGAAAAGATGAACTCTACTGTGCATAGGCCCACTCAACAGAGGAAAGAAGAAGTGGTAGAAGCACAGAAATACATAGGGCAGATGTATTAGGTAAGTATAACTTTACTTCTCCTTTAAGATATTTCACTGGAAATGCCCCAACATCGGCCAAAACCAAGTGATATTCTGGTCAGAATGTACATTTTGAAAAAACATTTTGATATACCTGTTTTACTGATAATCTTTCAGCCTTTGTCTGAACAAATGAACAGACTGACCATAAGGTCTCTTCACTATTCAGGCTGTTTGTCAAATTGTTATCAGACTGAATCTGTGACTTGACCATGTACTGTATGTTGTCAAAATGGCCTTGAATTTGTTGTTAGGTTCTTCGATTAAATTTCCTGTTCTGCAAACAGAAACGTAAATTTTTTTTTAGTCTTAGGGTCAGGCCACACGGGCAGATTCGGGGAGATTAGTCGCCCCAGTGTCAAATCACCTCTTCTTCGGGGCGACAATCTCCCCAAACTGCCCTCCTCCGGCTACAATGAAAACCGCCTGTGGCAATTCACATGTGGCGCTTCGTTTTCCGAAGGTGCCCGAAGTTTTCTCGTGAGGCAACACATACAGATGTTGTTTACTGCAGTGAAATGTGGCCAGTGCTGCACAGAATTGATTTTATATTACCCTGTTGTCTCAAGGGTTACTCAGCTCTCACTACTCTATAATGCCATTTAAGGCCCATTACATGGCTTTCATACCAACTGGATTCATTTATTTCCACTGCATATACTGGTGTAGGTGTACATTGAGTTATAGTAACTTGACCTGCAGTGCAGTGCTCAGAGTTTACTATCATGTTCTTTTCTATAACTGTTACGTTAAAGTTAACAAAAGGAGATCTGGTTTCTTGGGGACCATTTCATCCATTTCCTAGTCTTTTTGGATAGCATAGATGAAATAGAATATTTATCACAGCTTTTGTGCCCTTCGTGGTCATTGCATTGCATTTTTCACTCTGATCAAAAGAAAAACTGATGTTACAGTCCCGCCTATAATGTGAAATTGGCAGAGAATTAGTTGTATTCATGTCTTCAGCGCCTCTTGTTTTTTTAACTGCCTCCAAACTAATCATTTTCTTTTCTTCATTGATAGTTCCCAGGATCAATGGTCACCCAAAGCTGGATCGAATACGGGACCCAGGAGGATATGACAGTGCTTCCACTGTGATGAGCAGTGAGCTGGAATCCAGTAGCTTTGTTGACTCAGATGAGGATGAGAACACAAGCAGGTGGGATATCATAGGATGCTGAATTATATGTAATGTGGCCCTTTAAACAAATGTGTGTATGTGTATATATATATATATATATATATATATATATATATATATATATATATATATATATATATATATATATATAGAGATATAGATATAGATATATATATATATATATATATAAAACCAAAGCAATAGGAAAATGTTGACACTGTTGTTGTCTGTACAAATTGTATTGTAAAACCGAAGTGATATTGGGGTAGCAAAATACATTCTAAAATTCAAAAATTTCTGTAATTCTCCAATGTCATTGGTTAAAATATCCATGCATTGAAGAAGTCTGCCATCAGTAAACCTGGCTCTTACTGTCCATCTGAATTTTACTGAAACCAAAACATCTTCCCTGGGACACTATGTCTGGAGCCCAAGACAAAGCTAGGAAATGTGAGAAGGAAGCATGCTGGCACTTTGTTTGTGGGTTGGGTGGAATTGATGCTGCTGAAAGATAAATCCTGATTGACACATAAAATACATAATAAATGTCCACAGCGTCATTCAGTTAGCAGCATTTCAGTTTTGTTTCTAAAGGTCATCTTCTGTGATGAATGCCAGTCTTTAGGTATGAAGATACAAATTATGGAAATACCCATATCTGGAGAACCACAGGTCCCAATCATTCCAGATAATAGATCCCATACCTATATCTTCAATAACCAATTCTTCCACAGAACAATCTTTAGAGGACGTGTAATCACCAAATGATTTGCTTAGAAAACTGCAGCAATACTGTATCCTGCCTCCGATCAGCATTCATGTAGTTAAATGATCCATGGTAAACCATTGCTGCTAGCACAAGTCTTCTACATCATCAGGACAGATTAGTTGCCACAGGAATTTCAAGAAGACAAGTCTCTGATGTATGGTTTTGTAAATAAGGGGTTTTTAAAGTTATATTTTTCAATACGGTACTGTAGTGTACATGCTTCAGTTACTTCATTCCCTGCTCCACTGATAATTTCAGATTAGGCATTTAGCAGTTTTGTTCCTATTTATTCATTTGAATGATCATGTTTTGGTAAATAAGTAGACTGTAATAAGTAATAATAAGTAATGACTAAAATACAGGTATGGGACTTGTTATCCATAATCTTGGGACCTGAGGTTTTCTGGATAAGGGATCTTTCTGTAAATTAGACCCCCATTCTTTAAGTCTACTAAAGAATAGTTAAAACATTAACTAAGCCCAATAGGATTGTTTTGTTTCCAATAAGGATTAATTATAAGGTACTGTTTTAATATTACAGAGAATAAAGGAAATATGTTGTTATTATTTGATTAAAATTGAGTCTGTGAGAGATGCCCTTCCTGTAATTTGGGGTTTTCTGTATTTCCAAATAACAGATCCCATACTGTTGCCTTCATAAAGTAATGGGTTACCAGATCATTTGATTGCTGGAAGACAGTAAAACACAAAGGGGCACATTTACTTAGCTCGAGTGAAGGAATAGAATAAAAAATACTTCGATTTTCGAAGTATTTTTTTGGCTACTTCGACCATCTTATTGGCTACTTCCACCTTCGACTACGACTTCAAATCGAACTATTCGAACTAAAAATCGTTCAACTATTCGACCAATCGATAGTCGAAGTACTGTCTCTTTAAAAAAAACTTCAACCCCCTACTTCGCCAACTAAAACCTACCGAACATCAATGTTAGCCTATGGGGAAGGTCCCCATAGGCTTTCTAACAAATTACTGATCGAAGGAAAATCGTTTGATCGATGGATTAAAATCCTTCGAATCGTTCCAACGAATTGAGGTAAATCCTTTGACTTCGATATTCGAAGTCGAAGTATTTAACTCCGACAGATGAATATCGAGGGTTAATTAACCCTCGACATTCGACCCTAAATAAATGTGCCCCTAAGATGGTTTTTGCTGATATCTTCACTCCCCTTGATACTTTCAGCCTGGTGTATTAGCTGCAATAATGGGAACACTCCTTTGGGCCAGACTGTATCTGCAGCACAAATATTTTACCTGCCTTTGAGCATGTCAAATGTAAATACAGGTATAGGAGCTGTTATCCGGAAACCCATTATCCAGAAAGCTCTGAATTACGGGAGGCAATCTCCCATAGACTCCTTAATTCTGATTTTTACAACTGAATTTCTTTTTTCTCTGTAATAATAAAACAGTTCTTTGGACTTGATCCCATCTAAAATCGAATTAATACTTATTAGAGGCAAAACAATCATATTGGGTTTATTTAATATTTAGATTAATTTAAGTATTAGATTTAAAGGCAGATTTATCAAAGGTCAAGTTGTGTTTTCCTGAAAAATTCAAGTTTTTTAAAGGTAGTTTTAGTGAAAATTATAATTTGATTTAGCTTTATTATACCCTGAAGCTGCAAATAGCTTGAATCTGAAAATACTCTGTCGATGTCATGTAGAAGTAAATGCCAGCGGTCCCTTGAACCATTTGAAGATGTTTGTAACCTTCATGATGTTCAGGTCTTTTTCTGTGGTTTTCGCTCAATTCGAGCACTTCTAGACTTTTTTTTGCCGATAATGCGATCATTTTTCATAAATATGCAAATATTTGAGCTGTGAGTTTATTTGAGGTATAAAAAAAACTCACAAACTCAACCTTTAAATAACCCCCTAATGTATGGAGATCCAAATTATGGAAAGATCCCTTATCTGCAAAACCCCAGGTCCCGAGCATTCTGGAAAATAGGTCCTGTATCTATGCAGCTATTGTGCTGCAACTTCAATTTGGCTGAAGTGCATTTTCATTGCACAGCCTTGCGGTTACTGCACTTTCAAAGTGCCACTTCCACATATATAGCTTAATGCATCTTGAAGACTGATAACAAAGGCCAATGGGTAAAAGCTCTTTGGGTGTTTTATATATTTGTTTTACACCACAGCTCTCAGGAGAGTTGTTAGGTTTATGAAAAACACCCAAAATGTTGGCTTTTGTGCTGTCTCTGTGATTGATAAAGAAATGTGCCATTTATTCATCACTGCCTACTTTAATGTTGTTAATTGTAGGTTAAGCAGCTCCACAGAACAGAGCACATCTTCTAGACTTATCCGCAAACACAAACGGCGAAGACGGAAGCAAAAGATGCGTCAGATTGATCGAGTAAGTTATGGTATTAATAAAGATTTATAAATAAGTTTTTTCAGGCATATTTAGAGTAGAACGGTATGACTACTGTTCTTTATTTAGAGTAATGAAAAAAATAGTCAGCTAAAACAGTTCCTATCTTTGAAATGGGTAAATGAAGATGGAGAATGCTGTAATTGGCCCCCTTTGCCTAAACCAAATTTGCGTCCATCCAAATAATTGTAGGTAGATCTTTAGCAGTCACTCTAGATTTTAATTAGATTAGATTTTACTCTAGAATTTAAAATCTGGGTATGTAAAATTGAGGTTTCACTGTATTCACAAAGCCTGTATTTATGTAGGCACAATAGCAGATTTTTATGTGAGGCAATGTCTCTCTTCTCTTTGTCAGTTTATGTCTGCCTTTCTAGCTTGTCCTGCACTCCACCTATTTTCCTCCCTCCCTCTTCCTCTGCTCCCTACTACCTTTTTTCTTAGGTGTCCATGCCTCTTCAGCTTTTGAATTGTATCTTTTCAACAAATTCCTTAATTCCTTAATATGCCTTTTAATTCTTGACATTTTATTTCTATGCCTATATCCTATCCTCTCCATCACCACTGGGCTGATTATCTGTGTGCTTTCACCCGGGCTGATGCAGTGGTTCTTTATGCAGCCACAAAAGATCACTGATTTAAGGTGATTTGTGTTTATACACAGGCTGAGAATCAGCCCATTGTGCCTTTGTCCTAAACTTATTGCTTTCCAGTTCTTATCTGCCTTTAACTTTTTTTGCCCACTATTCTTCCCACCCTTCGACCATCACGTCTATGTTCATTTATTTACTAAACATTTACCCTTAATATTCAACCCCTTCTCATTATTATGTGATGTATTTATGGAAGGGTTACTTTTGTGTTCTCCCTTTGATAAATATGCCCCATTATGAGAAAGCGGTGAGTATGGAAGAGTAAAACTAACAGCCCCTTAGTAAGATTGTTATTAAGAATATAAACCAGATGTTTCTTTTTCAAGAGTTTCTTAATTTTCTCTTACAGTCATCATCCTTCAGCAGCATCACAGACTCAACCATGTCCCTGAATATTATCACAGTAACACTAAATATGGGTAAGTGTCTTTTTTTTTTTGTAACTTAAAGGAGAACTAAACCCTAAATATGAATATGTCTAGAAATGCTATATTTTATATACAGAACTTTATGCACCAATCTAAAGACTTCACTGTGCCCCCCAGCTTGCAGAAATGATGTCACGTGCACTGCGTGACATCACATCAACCAGAATTTGCCGGCTGACCCTTCCACTCCGCCCCAGATTGCACTGGTTTCAGAGTTGCCATATATTGTGAATTTTAATTCATTATTAGTAAACCTTGTATCATAACTAGGGATGGGCGAATTTTTTCGCCTTGTTTCGCCTCGGAAATTACACCCATAGACTTGTATGACGTCGCGCGTCTTTTTTTTTTTTTTTTGACGCACAATGTCATACAAGTCTATGGGCGTAATTTCTGGAAAAAATTAGTCGCGGTTCAAAATTTTTTGGACCGCCATAGGCGTTGGCGACATTTTGCTGGCAGCGAATTTTTGACGAAACGGGTCAAATTCGCCCATCCCTAATCGTAACATTTAAATCTTATATTTATTATATAATTTGGGTCAACCCCTAAGCTCAGGTAACTAACATCAGTACTGAGCATGTGCCGTGAATATCCAAAAAAAGAAGATGGGGAGCTACTGGGAGCATTTCAGAAGCACAGATCTTCACTAATAAAGGACTGTGCCTTCCTTGGGCTGGTACAGAACCACAAAACATAATATACAAAACTTTTAGCCTACTTCTTTGTTAAGTTTTAGTTCTCCTTTAAGATATTTGTGTTTGTACTTAAATATCTTGATCACAATTTGCACTTGGCCATGCTGGTGTCTAGCTTACTGAATGGTCCTGTAGTCTGCCCTCTGCATTAGATTCCAGCAGTAACATCAATAGGAGAAACACCAGCCTTTTACAAGTGTGAACAGGATTGTTCATGTTATGGGGTAAATTCATTAAGCAGCGAAAATGCGCTAGCGATGCCTTCGCCGCACTTCGCCAGGTGTAGTTTCGCTAGCGCTACGCAAATTCACTAAAATGCGAAGTTGCGCTCAGGGAGGTGAACGGTAGCAAAGTTGCGCTAGCGTTAATTCGTTAAGCAAAGCGAAGTTACGCTAGCGATGCCTAATTTGCATACGGTGCCAAGTTAAAGTTCAATGGATGTATATGTAGCAGCAAATACATTACACTACACAAGCCTGGGAAAGCTTCATAAAATAAAATAGAGTTGTTATTTTGCCCTATACATGTGCCCACTGTATAGTTTAGGTGCCATATGTTAGGAAATGTAGGGGGGAAGGAGGGTACCCCCAAAAAAATGTACAATCTTTTACAGCCTATCACCCTTAAAAAAGGAAAAGACGCCAGCGTTTTTTGGGACTTAGAAAAAATGTCAACTTTTTTTGAAGCAAGCCCTATCTACTCTATTGCACTTCGCCTGGTCTCAGTTGGCGAAGGCAAGTCTGGCGCAAAAGTTAACGTTCATGAAAATCCGCAAGTTAGTGAATTAGCGTAGTTATGTCCCTTCGCCATAGCGCAACTTCGCCTGGCGTAAGGGTGCGAAGTAGCGCTAGAGTAGGTCCACTTCGCTAGCAAATTGACGCCAGCGCCCGTTAGTAAATCAGCGAAGTAACGAAATGATGTCACGCTGGCGAATTTGCGCTAGCGTTAGCCACTTCGCGCTTTAGTGAATTTGCCCCTATGTGTGAACTAGCAAGCTCTTTTCCAAAAAAAAAAATCAGTCTATATTTTCTCCTAATGGAGCTCTGTTTGGAATGTTTACTGGGGCTGTGATGATGCTGCACCTCATTTGCAGTAATTCCATAAACTTGTCTTTTGTGAGAAGCCAAGTAAATAGTCTGATATATCATGGTGACAATAAATACCAAAGTATTGGTATTAGTCCTGTGTTCTTGTAATCCTTTCTTCTTTGAGTTTTATCAGGAATCAGTTAGCTTGCTTGTTTTGGGGTGAATCTGGGGTACACAGGGGAAGCCCAGACAGACATGGAGAAAACATACAAACTCCCTGCCCCAGCTGGAATCAAACCTGTGATGCCTCCACTAAATTTCTCCTCCAGTGTACTATAAGGCTAACCAAATACATGTAAAGTAAAGGATGGTTTATTAATGTAAACTGCAGCTAGTGAATGCCACATTTTTCAATTAGCACACATTAAGCACACATTAAGGATGCCTTTAAGAAATTAAACAGCTGATGAAAATGTCTCCAGTCATTATAATTTAATGGTCTGTTCATAAAGGTTTAAAGAATGAACGCAAAAGAAACTGGAATCATTTGCACAGACTTAGTTTTGTCTTTTTATAAAAATGATCTGTTTTGGCAATATTCCAGTTAATGCACTGCATACTGATTGCATTTTTATGATTTTTTTCTCTGTGACAGAGAAGTACAACTTTTTAGGCATCAGTATTGTCGGACAGAGCAATGATCGTGGAGATGGTGGGATTTATATTGGCTCTATAATGAAAGGAGGAGCTGTAGCAGCGGATGGGCGTATTGAACCTGGAGATATGCTACTGCAGGTACAGTAGGTTGTTCCCTATAAAAACTGGTCAAGCAACATAATATATTTTACAGTAGATTTCATTTTAGGTGCACTGTTGTTTGACCATATGCACTAATGCAATTTCATATCACAGCATATGAAGTTTTTATGAGATACCCTTGAAGTGACCACTGTGTTTATAGAACCAATAGAGGATGTGTATTCTTTAAAGGGATACTGTCATGGGAAATTTTTTTTTTTTTTTCAAAATGAATCAGTTAATAGTGCTGCTCCAGAAGAATTCTGCACTGAAATCCATTTCTCAAAAGAGCAAACAGATTTTTTTATATTCAATTTTGAAATCTGACATGGGGCTAGACATATTGTCAATTTCCCAGCTGCCCCAAGTCATGTGACTTGTGCTCTGATAAACTTCAATCACTCTTTACTGCTGTACTGCAAGTTAGAGTGATATCACCCCCTCCCTTTGTCCCCCCAGCAGCCAAACAAAATAACAATGGGAAGGTAACCAGATAGCAGCTCCCTAACATAAGATAACAGCTGCCTGGTAGATCTAAGAACAACACTCAATAGTAAAAACCCATGTCTCACTGAGACACATTCAGTTACATTGAGAAGGAAAGACAGCAGCCTGCCAGAAAGCATTTCTCTCCTTAAGTGCAGGCACAAGTCACATGACTGCAGGCAGCTGGGAACTTGACAAAATGTCTAGCCCCATGTCAGATTTCAAAATTGAATATAAAAAAATCTGTTTTCTCTTTTGAGAAATGGATTTAAGTGCAGAATTCTGCTGGAGCAGCACTATTAACTGATGCGTTTTGAAAAAAAACATGTTTTTCAATGACAGGATCCCTTTAACAAACAGAGCATATGGGTAACAGTTAAGCAAGTGTTAGCTGAGACCTGTGGGGTTCATTTACTAAAGTTTCCCATACCCAGGTAGACATTAGTTGGAAAGCCTGCCTCTCCTAACTGAGGCAGGAACCTATTTGCCTGTGTATAGTCCTAAAACAATGCCCCCCAAGAACATAATCTGATTAGGGCTCAAATATTGATGAGGCATGGTGGAAAGTCTTAACAGCGAAAGGTGGCCATACGTGGCAGAGCCCCTTGTTTGGAGATATGCCAATGGCCCAACGATCAGATTGCAAGGCCAGGAATGCAGGGGGTAGGATTCAGGACCCTATCAACTAACCTTTGTCTGAGGAGATTTTTAAGCCTGCCCGATTGACATGTGGCTGATTTTCGGTTAGATATCAGTCAGGGAAGCCCATTGGAGGGCCCGTACACTGGCCTATAAGCTGCTGAGTTGTACATTTGGTTACCTGGATGGTCTCATTGAGATCAAACCTTGGGTGGCCCACTCAATCCACTTTTTTTGTTAGCTGAGCAAATGAGTAGGTCATATGCAATCAGCATAACATGGGTGCTAAACTTCATCAGTGCCATGGTAACAAATCAGCAGTTAGTTGTAGGTCTAATTGTGTGATGTAGCTGTAGGTTACTGCACTGGTCTCATTTAACACCTGTGACAGTCCGTAGACGTATAAACCAACAGTAAATGATTATACTATTTCCCTATTACTTGATAGTCATTGGAGACAGACAGTTGTGGCATCTCTTATCATATCAAAACAGGGTTTGTTCAGAAGCTCAAACTCAACCCAGCCCTTAGTTTTTCAGTCAAGGGTCATATTATTGTTTCCCCCCCCCCCCCAATGTACAGTCACTATAGTCTATTAGACTGCGTATCTTGACAGCACTATATAAATTAATGATGATTAGGTAGATTACTTTTACTTGTAATGGAATTGAGATGGACCAGTATTTGGTCTCCGGCCTTTCAAGATTTACAGACAACTCATGCCATTCATATGGTGGTGCCCCTGCAAATTTATAAGTATAGGTATAGGATCTGTTATCCAGAAAGCTCTGAATAAGAAGAACAGCTCTTTGTCTGACTTGGGTTATACAAAAGGATTTTTTCGGTCTTGCAGGTGAATGATGTCAACTTTGAGAACATGAGCAATGATGATGCAGTGAGAGTCCTTCGGGAAATTGTCTCAAAGCCAGGGTAAGAGTGCGTCATTCTCCGGGGGGAATTCATTAAAGTGTCATTCAACAAAGAACAGCAAGTGAAATAATGCAATGGGCTGCAAATTAAATATTAACATTTATTTTAAGCAATGCCCAATTTGTAGTTAGTGAGCTACAAACACTTTTCTTGCCCTTTGTATTCAAATTGTGGTACACTGCAGTAACTGATATCATACCTTATACAAAATGCAAAACGCTATTCCTTTAATTTTTTTTAACAATGTATCTCACCAGAAAATTTCGTACCATCTGACATTGATTTTCATTACCATTAAAGAACCAGCAACATCTAATCTGTATACTTGCCCCCCATAAAACTGTTTGCTTCAGCAGCTCAAATACCATTATTTTAGTCTAGTTTCATCAGCAAGGGTGGCCATGTTAGCACAGTTTGCATTAGTGATAACAGATTTAGAATGCAATTGTTCTGGTATTTTGCTGATGAATGCTGTATGTGTCCATTTCTCAGCTGAGCAACATTTAGGGGCACATTTACTTAGCTCGAGTGAAGGATTGGAATAAAAAATACTTCGAATTTCGAAGTATTTTTTTGGCTACTTCGACCATTGAATTGGCTACTTCGACCTTTGACTAGGACTTTGAATCAAATGATTCGAACTAAAAATCGTTCGACTATTCGACCATTCGATAGTCGAAGTACTGTCTCTTTAAAAAAACCCTACTACCTACTTTGCCACCTAAAACCTACCGAGGTACAATGTTAGCCTATGTGGAAGGTCCCCATAGGCTTTCTAAGTATTTCGAAGGAAAATCGTTCGCTCGATATTCGAAGTCGAAGGATTTTACTTTGACGGTGGAATATCGAGGGTTAATTAACCCTCGATATTCGACCAATAGTAAATGTGCCCCTAACAGTTCTTTTATGATACATTTACAGACCAATCAGTCTGACTGTGGCAAAATGCTGGGATCCAACACCTAGAAGCTATTTCACCATTCCCCGGGGTAAGTAAATGAAAACAAAGGTATTAATCTCTTTAAGTTTAATTATGAATTTTAGGGCAGATGCTAGATTTATAGTAAGAGCCGTGCATAGGTCCACTTCAAATACTACATGTAAATTAGAAACATGCACAGCTTCTTACTTAAAACATTTATTTGTGTTTTTGTTTCTAATTTACATGTAGTTAATCTCATTAATATTTATTTGAAAGGAGCAGCTGAATATATTATTGGTCCATCCCTGTGTGTCATAAATTGCGTGATGGGTAGTTTCATTTGGGCTAAGCTGGCCAAACATGGAGGAATATAGTCAGGCATCTTTCTTACTGCATGATCTGCTTAAAGATTATTGTGTGTGTGATCTCTTTTTGGACATTTTTAGAAGGCAGCTGTCATTCAGTTTTATTGGATTACCCAGCGCTAGTCATGATAAGAAGGTCGGCCTGTCACATGTGGCAAACCCAAACCCCTGAGGAAGTCACTGGTTTCCAGTCTAGACGTGATCTTCTTCCTCTAACAGCCACCTTGGGCCTGGCCCTCAGCTACTCGGGTGCAGCCACAGAAAATCCAGCAACTTCCTCAGGGGCAAGCAAGGGAGCCAAACGTACAGAAGGGAAGGAGCCAATAGAGACAGAATAATCGTAGTCAGGCAGGCTGAATCAGAACCAGAAAATCAAACACTGAGAAGAGAGACAAATGCTAGGTCAGGAACAGGCTGGGTCAGAACCAGAAAAT
Source organism: Xenopus petersii (assembly GCA_038501925.1). NCBI lineage: Eukaryota > Metazoa > Chordata > Amphibia > Anura > Pipidae > Xenopus > Xenopus petersii. The sequence continues at coordinate 42,627,929 of CM076684.1, read as the reverse complement.
CAACTACTGAGGCGTGAGGTAAATGCTAGGTCAGGAACAGGCTGGGTCAGAACCAGAAAATCAACTACTGAGGCGTGAGGTAAATGCTAGGTCAGGAACAGGCTGGGGTCAGAAGCAGAAAATCAACTACCGTATATACTCGAGTATAAGCCGACCCGAGTATAAGCCGAGGTACCTAATTTTACCTCGAGTATAAGCCTAGGGTGCATTCCAGTACACACTGTGTTGTGTCTGTACGTACTGAGGCAGCAGCTGTCATGCATCCATGCATAGAGGCTCTCTACAGAGTAGGCACAGAAGACAGGAAACATGGGAGATGGCAGGTAAGATGGTGATAGGATGGCAAGATAGTCATGTTGATAAGGCAGGATGGTGACAATTGGGCAAAATGGTAATAGTGGGTTAAGATGGCAGTAGGAAAAGATGCTGACAGTAGGGCAGCGTGTCAACAGAATGGAAAGATGGTGACAGCAGGGAAATTTAAGGTAGTAGGGCAAGACGGCGACATTAGGGCAAGATGATGACAGTAGGCAAACTCCTACTGTGCCCAAAATGGGAATTGTAAAGCAAGATGGCAGATGCAGTTAATGACAGCGACGGTGTAAAATTGAGTCACTAGTGACAGTAACACTGTATATTTGCTCTGCCTGATCTGGGGCCCTTCAGCTGTCAAACTAAGGCAGCGCTGGGCCAAACTCCTACTGTGCCAAAGATAGTACCTGCTAATGGTCATCCTTCCCTTCTGTTTCTCCCATCCACAATACCGTAATTTCACCCGCTGCGTTGCTACTTTGCTAGCCGTGCTACACAAAGTTTGGGTAGGGACAGGTCTGGGGATGAGTGGTACAGAGCCTTGAAGTACTTGAAGCATCGTGACGCAATCGCAGTATCTCCCAAATCTAAACTACCGGTAAGCCCAGTCCAGCCTTTGGCCCCGACTTCCGGCTTTCAGTTGCTAGGTGACGTGACGTCACTCTCAGAATGCTGCCTCGCTTCCTATAGACGGAGGCCTGCGCTTCCTGTGTGGGAGTTGTGAAGCTAGCGTGCCCGCAAGATGAGTACTACCGGTATGTTTGCAGATACCATTCTGATCGTGTTTATATCAGTGTGCACAGCGTCGCTGGCTGACGGTGAGGAGTTCATATAAATGGTGGGCAGAGGGCAGTTTATGAGCCGTAAAGCGAGATAGTGTTAGCGGTTGGGTGATTCTGCACATTGACTCGAGTATAAGCCGAGGTACACTTTTTCAGCACATTTTGGGTGCTGAAAAACTCGGCTTATACTCGAGTATATACGGTACTGAGGTGTGAGGTAAATTAAGTCAGGAACAGGCTGGGGTCAGAACCAGAAAATCACAAAAGCAGAATTCAGGAGCAGGAATCAGAAACAGGAAATCAGCACCAAGGAACATGCAAGCCTGACCTACAATGGGCAATGTGAGAGTGCAGAGCAGGGGTTTTTATATTTTATAGAAGGCTGCACAGAAAACAGCAGGTCCCCAGTTCAATTACAGGTGGGATGTGACACAGCCAATAACTTATAATGCACGTGCCAGGTAATTATCTTAATCAGAAGAGGCAAGAATCCTCTTTAAATACAGTTATTTGGACAATAGGTATAAAAACAATGCATGACAGTCAGTAACTACTCATATTAGGTTCCAAACTTATACTGTAGTACAAAGCCACCTGGAACACGGATACAATACATCATAAAGTGCCTTCCTGAGACAGCCAAGACCTTAAATGACAAATTGCAGTAGTGGGTAAAGTAGTGTGTTTCTAATTCTCTTGAGATCTGTTCTGCTCAGCGTTATCCAGATTGTTACACTGTACCTCAACTATGCAAGCAAGATACGTGCTTAGGTACTTTTTTTATGTTATATAAATAAGTATACCCAGTGTCTTTATATCCTGCCCAAGTTTTTGTTTAGATGCTAGTTGGGTGCTATGACAAGGGGTGGAGGTATGTTATCATACTGCCAGAGTCCTGTACACAGTTTATTCCCTGTATAGGGAATGTGTGTTCTGCCTAATGGATATTTCAAGCCAGATTCAAGGGCAATTTTTAAATTCCATAGTATGGAGCTTAGAAACAAAGCAAGCAGATGTCTCCTGCATGATGGAAGTTATGCTTAATAACTAATAAATCTAATTTTTCTGGTTGCAGCGGAACCTGTGAGGCCAATCGACCCTGCTGCTTGGATCACTCATACCTCAGCCTTGACGGGAGCATACCCCCGTTACGGTATGGGCCCCTCCATGAGCATCATCACATGCACCAGCTCCTCATTAACAAGCTCTAAACCTGAGTCGGAAAGTAAGTCACACTGCAGCCCCCCCAACTCTTAGCAGGACCCATCCTGCTATGGGGCAGCAGTGTACAGCCTTACCCCACCCAAACAAATAGCTTTCCAATTTAACCAGGCAGCAGGTGTGATTCCATGTCTGGTATGATGAATAATCTGATTAGAACATACAGTATGTAGTGTATTCTGCTTTAATAAGGAGACCATTAAAAGATATGTTAGGATGTTTGACCCATCTCCATTCAGTAATATTGTTTCTCTTACATAATTATAAGAAGTAGGGATGCAACAAATCCAGGATTCGGTTCGGAATTCGGCCAAATTCTTGTGCCCTGGCCGAACTGAATCGTAATTTGCATATGCAACTCTTTATGCAGGAGCACATATCATTTGTGCTAGTCAGTTTTGCAGCATAAGTAAAAATGATTGCTTCTTTACTTGCCTTTTTTTAAAACACTGTTTTTTTATGGTTCATAGACTAATATCAGTTAAAGACTACTTATCAGAGATATGGTTCTAGCCGTTCTCCTCTTATTAGGGATGTTCCAAATCCACTATTTGGGATTCAGTCGAGTCCCCAAATCCTTCATGAAATATTCAGCTGAATACTGAACCGAATCCTAATTTGCATTTGCAAATTAGGGGCAGAAATTAGGGGCAGAAAGGAAAATCATGTAACTTTTTGTCACAAAACAAGGAAGTAAAAAAATAATTTTTCCACCGTTTCCCTTCGCGGACTTAATTTGTAAATGCAAATTAGGATTTGGTTAGGTACTCCAATCTTTCATGAAGGATTCATGAATTGGGCCGAATCCCAAATAGTGGATTCGGTGCATCCCTGAAGCTGGCCATAGATGCAAAGATCCGATCATGCGAATCATCGTACGATCGGACTTTCCCATCTCCCGACCCGCCACTAACCATTCAGATCAAAGTCTTAACAGTCAGATTAGTTAAAGAACAGATCAGCAATGTTCTGCCCCTGACAGCAATCATACGATATCTATGTCCAACCAAAGCTAGTGACAGTCTCCCACTGAAAATCGTACGATCGGCAATACACGCAGAGATATTATCGGCAGCCGACAGAAATTTTCTAACCTGTCCGATCGACCAAACGACCGATCTCCGCCGGACGAAAAATGTCGGGACTCTCCACACACGGTCCAAATATCGTACGAATCCTCGATTCGTATGATCAGATCTTTGCGTCTATGGCCAGCTTATTAAGAGAATGCCTAGAACCATATCTCTGATAAGCAGTCTTTAACTGATATTAGACTATGAACCATAAAAAGAAACAGATTGCTGTTTTTAAAAAAGGGAAAGTAAAGCAGCAATCATTTTTATTTATGCTGCTTTTCTGTTAAAACAAACAGAGCACACTAGCACAAATGAAATGTGCTCCTGCATAAAGAGTTGTATTATAGTTATACAACATGTTGATCTGTTAATGGCATCCCCTAGCAAAATCAGTTTTACCAGAACGAGCGAACCAGTGCACCGTGTAATACAAATGCAGTGAAAACCTTCAGTAGCTGTGTAGTGCAGTTGCATGCTTCACAAACCACTTGGGCCTTTTCTAAGATTCCAGGAGATTTACTTCACAGGAGCTATAAGTAATCAAGCGTGACTTACCTTAATTTAGAGAATACCTGATGAATAACAGATTAGATGAAGGTATAGCACTTGAAGACTGCACTTTCCTACCTTATAAGAGAAGACTGAAAGAAGCCACAGGGTCAGTTTCTGTTTTAATTATCATGGTCAACTGATTATCCAAGAAAATCTATACTAGTTTCAGATGACACCTTTTCAAAGAGAAGACCACCCATGGGTAGGGTCTCTGTCTTTTTGAAGTCAGTTGGGGAAGCATAACTATATAATTTTACATGAACATTAGACCCTTCTTTTCACAGTGTGGTGGAAGCTACTTTCCTTCTTATTATTAACCTCAAGTTCTTCACAGCTGATTAACATTTTCAATATGCTTCTTGGGTACTTGTTCATAAAGAAAAGATATGACCTACCTACAATAGAGTGATTTGTACAGATTGTTGTGCCAGCACTGTCCAACTTTACTCTTGGAATGTCTAGTATAAGTAATTCTAAAATAACTGGACTTGCTGAGTAATCATTGAAGATGTTTCACTACTCATCCGAGCAGCTTCTTCAGTTCAACTGACTGGTGTGGGAAGTCCTCTGCGTATAAACTCCTCCACTAATCCAATCACAATGGCACATTGTAACTCTTCAGAGAGGTGACATCTGAAACTCACAGAGGTTTGATTCTGTGGGACTACTGTGAAAGGATTACTAAGGTATCATGCAACGTCAATGATTACTCAGCAAGTCCAGTTGTTTTAGAATTACTTATACTAGATATACCATGATCTGGATGAATAAAAATCTTCATATACACATTTGGCAAGCTGTAATACATAAAAATGAAGTCATGCAAAGATGTGCAAGGAACCCATCTGCAGGCTAGTGACATTCAAATTCTTTGGTGGGTTGTATGGATGTGTAGCAGGATGCTATATGCTATCTTTGAGAATAGTACTAATGCCAGACTGGTATACAATAGAAACTCCATTTAATGTTTTTCAGGGGACTAGAAAAAATTATGTAAAATCCAGGATAATGTAAAATCAGGGAAATGTGTTAAAGCAACTTATTCTTCGAGTACTCAAAAGATATAAGCTCAAGATACTTTGGATCATTCTACATCCAGATAAAGTTGAGACAAAGAAAACTATATGTATGTTTTTATTTACTAATGCCAGATTGGTACACTGCAGTTAGTATAACTTGAGCATTATGACTCAAAACAGTGTCAAATAGGCTAGATCCAGATAACGTTGAGACAAAGAAAACTATGGGGCATGTTTACTAACACTGGAGATAAATATCAACCAACCAGCAATTAGAATTAACAGTCTCCTACAAGTAAGGGTCAGAGTACACAGGCAGATTCAGGGAGATTAGTCGCCCAGCAAATCTCCTCTTCTTCGGGGAGCTAATCTCCCCAAACTGCCTCCTGCCGGCTAGAATGTAAATCGCCGGCGGGGTGGCACTCAGGGCTCTTCGTTTTCCAAAATTTCCTTGTGAGGCAACTTCAGACGACTTCAGAAAAAAAAAAGGAATCGCGCCGAGTGCTATCCCGTCGGGGATTTACATTTTTAGCTGGCGGGAAGGCAGTTCAGGGAAATTAGTCAATGAATATAGAGCACTGGTATAATTACCCTTTAGCTGTATTCTTAAAGGTATCTTGAACCCCTGCTTCCATCCAAAACGAAATCCAGTAATGCAGACAAATTTGGGGAAAGAATACAAACAGGCGCAAAGCTGCTGCACAGGTGCCTTTATTCACACAACATGTTTCGAGCTAGTAGCACAACATGTTTCGAGCTAGTAGCTCGAAACATGTCTTGTGAATAAAGGCACCTGTGCAGCAGCTTTGCGCCTGTTGGTATTCTTTCCCCAAACTTGTCTGCAGTTCAGGGAGATAAGTTGCCCCGAAGAAGAGGAGATTTGTCGCCGGGCAACTAATCTGTCTGTGTGCCCTGACCTTTAGAAAACAAAAGCAAAGATACGGTTTGGTTGCTATGGAGATCTCCAGAGATATTTATCTCCACTGTTCGTAAACATGCCCCGTAGTGTATGTTTTCATTTGCAATAGATAAACATGTATTGTTTTTCATTTAATTTAAAGGACCAGCAATACTATGAAGTAAAACGTTTTTGTAACTTGTATCTGCTTCATATGGAATTTGGCCTGTTTATCTTTCTGTGAAGGAACTAAAACCATGGTATTTCATGGTTTTAGTGATCCAGATTACAGAAATATCCTTTATCCAGAAAACCCCAGGTCCCAAGCATGTAAACTTACCCTATATTCCAATTGTAACTTGAGAGGCTGTCCCTGTGGTTAAAATACAGAAACAATAGAAACAGCACTCACATAAATCTTCCAGCACTTCATTAAGCCAATAAATTCAACTTTCTGTTAGGAACAAGCCCTCCATGACAAAGGTTTGTATTCTGTTTCTTTTTTGTGACTGGTTCACATTGGACCTGTGTGCTGCATACTGCATTATAAACATTCTTTTCTGGGGGGGTGGCTGCATTGCTTCTCTTGCATGACTGCCTGCATGACAGTGATCTATCTAAGGCCCTAAAAATATTTATCTAACATGCGTTTTGACATTTTATTTCAGAACAGGAAGATTCTCCGTTGTCTGTAAAGAGTGACATGGCCACTATAGTAAAGGTGATGCAGGTGCCTGATTCAGGTCTGGAGATCCGGGACCGCATGTGGTTAAAAATAACTATATCCAATGCAGTTATAGGTGAGTTGCTCTCTTCACTGAATGCAGGACCTATTTGACCTATTTGGCCAAGAAGTCAAAAATAGCATACATACTAGTAAAATAGTTTATTTTTGACATTTATTATATCACTGGTGCATATCTTTTATCCCTTTAAGTGAGAGAACATCAGCTGCATACTCATTGTATTCAAGAAATATTCTAATGTGCATTAAAGTCAGCCAAAGTTTGCAATTCAATTCCTATGACATATTTGCCATATTAGGAGACACACCTAAACACCAACATGTGTGGTCTTTCAGCATGGAATTTGACTGCATATTTCCAAGGGAACGTATCCATAGAGGAATTGTCTGTGTGAAATATATTCATAGTTCCCTTTTATACATACTGCCTTGGAATGAATTATCGTTATTACACAGTGGGAGTATTAAAGGGATACTGTCATGGTAAAATTTTTTTGTTTTCAAAATGAATCAGTTAATAGTGCTGCTCCAGCATAATTCTGCACCGAAATCCATTTCTCAAAAGAACAAACAGGTTTTTTTATATTCAGTTTTGAAATCTGACATGGGGCTAGACATATTGTTAATTTCCCAGCTGCCCCAAGTCATGTGACTTGTGCTCTGATAAACTTCAATCACTCTTTACTGCTGTACTGCAAGTTGGAGTGATATCACCCCCTCCCTCCCCCCCCCAGCCAAACAAAAGAACAATGGGAAGGTAACCAGATAGCAGCTCCCTAACACAAGATAACAGCTGCCTGGTAGATCTAAGAACAGCATGCAATAGTAAAAACCCATGTCTCACTGAGACACACTCAGTTACATTGAGAAGGAAAAACAGCAGCCTGCCAAAAAGCATTTCTCTCCTAAAATGCAGGCACAAGTCACATGACCAGGGGCAGCTGGGAAAATGTCTCGCCCCATGTCAGATTTCAAAATTGAATATAAAAAAATTTGTTTTCTCTTTTGAGAAATGGATTTCAGTGCAGAATTCTGCTGGAGCAGCACTATTAACTGATTCATTTTGATTTTTTTTTCCCATGACAGTATCCCTTTAAGAAGTCTGTAGAAGATCCAACAACTACATTTCTCATCATCAATATCAATATCCAAAATAACTTTCAAAGGGAATGCAGACTCTGCCTTCAGAATTTAACTTACAGTATGTTCTCATTACCATATGCATGACAAATGCATCTATTAAAGGAAACATAGTTTTAAAAAGTATTCTTATATTGCTTGCATCTTTCCAAAAGCCCATTAAAATAGATAGAACTTCAATACTTACCTTTATGGACACTTCTTTGGGTCTGCCCAATATCTGGGCTTTGGAATTTTGTTTATTGGGGCAGGTTGGAGATTTAAGTCTCCCTTCTGGAGACAGGTTATACCTCCATCAGCTTCTCCACTACACCAAAAATGCAATATTCCTGACATGGAAAGCCATGGAACCACCTACTCTGAGATTTTGGATACAGCTTATATTGACATTCTTCCAAGACAGAAACTGGTATACCTAGCCGGGGATGCCCGGAAAAATTTGTTAAAGCGCTGGTTGGACGATGTATTAACTGGTTCGGTCAACTGAGAATAAGAGTCATTGATTTATTGGCAAAAGTCATGTATTTTCCATATTTATTTTTTTCCCCTCTAACTTCTAATCTAGACATAAATGGAAAAGTTAATAAAGAAAAATAGATAGAAAATTACTTTCTAAAAATCCTGCATTTGTCAGTATAATGTTCTTAAACCACAAATAATAAAGGTAAGTTGCAATAACACGGAAGTAAATTCTTACTCTAAACACTTGCATTAACCTAGCATTAGGTACAGAGCTCCCTTAGTTTGCTGTACCTACAGAATAGGCACTCAGTGTTGTGCACTTACACAATCGAAGGCCGTGCAGCTACCCAGGTCTGGATCACATTTTGCTTACTTTCTATTTGAACGTCCTTCATTTGGTGCAAAAATATGCATCAGTTCATGGCAGCTGCAGCTAGGATTTGGGATTCTAGCAAATTATTTTGTATAAAAAATGGTGAGTTGTACCAATTTATTGTTCTTTGCCTTTCCATAGTCGTCTGTTGCACGTTCATTGCTAATTCTACTTACAGGAGCTGACGTTGTGGACTGGCTCTACACACATGTTGAAGGCTTCAAAGAACGCAGAGAGGCCAGGAAATATGCCAGCAGCATGTTAAAACATGGCTACCTCAGGCACACAGTGAACAAAATCACCTTCTCTGAGCAGTGCTATTATGTATTTGGAGACCTGTGTGGCAGTAAGTCGTTTTTCTGATGGTTTCTGTGCTAGAGTTCCCCAAATGTGTTTGTACAAAATAACATGCCCCTAAATAATGCTGCATTCAACACTGTGTAAAACAGGGGTGTCCAATCTTTTGGCTTCTCTGGGCCACATTGGAAAAAGAAAAATTGTCTGGGGCCACACATGAAATACACAAACACTTTTGATTTGTAAAATTAAAGAAAATATACAGAAAAGAACTACAATACCAGTTGGATAACCATATGGAGCTATACATTGGAATATGGGACACCTGGATATTAAACAGACTTATGATTATTATTATTATTATATTATTATTACTAACTGGGCAATAGACAGAGTCCCCCATCCTCCCTACTCCATAGGTCCCCACATTGTTACAACCTGGCATAGTAAGCCTGTTCCTAACTAGACGACAGACTGAGGTGGTTAATGTGTCTGCACAAAGTGTTATTTCACTCTCGTTTTCTCTGTATTTCCATACATTTATTTCTTCATTTTTTTTTCACTTCTCTTCCTTTTCTCTCTCCTTCAAGCTGGGCCATATTCATATCCATCCTGGGCCTCATGCGGCCCTCGGGCCACAGGTTGGACATCCCTGGTTTAAAACAAATACCTTTATATTATAATACAGACACTGCCATTTAAGGAGAACTAAACATAAAAATTAATGTTGCTAAATATGCAATATTTTATATACTGAACTTTTTGCACCAGCCTAAAGTTTCAGCTTGTCAATAGCAGCAATGATCCAGGACTTTAAACTTGTCACAGGGGGTCACCATCTTGGAAAGTGTCTGTGACACTCACATGCTCAGTGGGCTCTGAGCAGCTGTTGAGAAGTTAAGCTTAGGGGTCGTCGCAAATAATCAAGCAGAAAATGAGGTTGGCCTGTAACATAAGCTGATGCTACAGGGCTGATATTTAAATTCTGAGGCTAGTTGCACTGGTTTCTGTGCTGCCATGTAGTAATTATCTGTATTAATTACGAATCAGCCTTATATTGTGACACTTATATTCTAGTGTACTGTATATTGTGAGTGGGTCCCTAAGCTCAGTAAGTGACATCAGCACAGAGCATGTGCTGTGAATCAGCAGAAAAGAAGATGGGGAGCTACTGGGGCATCTTTGGAGGCACAGATCTTCCTGCTAAAGGGCTGTGGTTGCCTTGGGCTGGTACAGAAATATAATGTACAACATTTCTAGCCTACTTCTTAAGTTAAGCTTTAGTTCTTCTTTAAAGTGTGTTGTACTATACAGCATGATTCCCTACCTCTACTCTGGAATAGCAGCATAAAAATCAAACTTCTAAAAATAGTTTATATTCTAATATAGCAGTCCTAAACTAATGTTATATTTGTAAGCTTTTCATGGACATTCATGGCTCATCTAGTGCCACTGTATTATTGTATTAAATTAGATTTTAATGTTGTGCTCTCCCTCTGCATCTGTAAATAAAACTTAATATTAATAACTACTTTTGCTTTTAGATGTGGCAGCACTGAATCTTAATGACGGCTCGAGTGGTACCTCTGATCAGGACACGCTGGCTCCACTCCCCCATCCAGCTGCCCAGTGGCCTTTAGGACAGGGTTACTCTTATCAGTATCCTCTAGCCCCGCCCTGCTTTCCACCAACCTACCAGGAGCCAGGCTTTAGCTATGGCAGTGCTGGGAGCCAGCATAGCGAAGGTAAGTTAACATGTTCTGGGGTTTCCTTCCTGTAATTGCCCCTGCTCCATGCTTTTGTGTGTTTCAGAGGTGCATGCATGGCTTATCATCGGCTCCATTTCACTGAGCATTCATAGGTTAAACATTCTGAACCTTTTTTCATGTTTTGACATTTGCATGGGCATATCAACTGATTTTGGTCTTTTCTAATTCCTTGAAATAAAAATTGCACTTGTTTAAATTGTGCCTGCTGAGTGCAGTAGCAGAATGTCTCACAAACTAAATATTGGCAGCTCCACAGTTTAGGAACCACTGCCTTAAAGGAACAGTAACACCAAAAAATTTAGGTGTTTTAAAGTAATGAAAATATCATGTAGTGTTGCCCTGCACTGGTTAAACAGATCTGTTTGCTTCAGAAACCCTACTATAGTTCATATAAACAAGCTGCAAGTGTAGCAATTGCAAAGCCATTGCTACACAGCAGCTTATTTATATAAACAATAATAGTGTTTCTGAAGCAAACACAGCAGTTTTACCAGTGCAGGACAACATAATATTTTGTATTACTTTGAAACATTTCAATTTTTGGATGTTGCTGTTATTTGTGTGTGTGTGTACACACACACACTTACACAGAACAGCACCACATTCCAATTTAGCTACCGTGTAGCTGCCCTCAGGCTCGGAAATTCAATGCATATATAAAAATAAAAAACCATCATCAAGGGTCTTTGCAAAAAACCTGTATTATAGCATAGTATGTAAAGCCGACATTTCGGTCCCCATTTGGACCTTTTTCAAGGAAAAAGATTCCAGTGGGACCAAAAAATCGTTTGCTGTACATACTATGTTATAATACAAGTTTTTTTGCAAAGACCCTTGGTGCAGGTTTTTTAATAAAATTAAAGTGTGTGTGTGTATATATACTGTATTTGTGTATATATATATATATATATATATATATATATATATCTATATATATATATATATATATATACATATATATATATATATAAAAACCCACTACGGTGCACTCATGACCCAAAGGCCGACAGCCTGGGTGCAGGTCAAACAAACATGGGGAGGCCGATTCACTATGGGTCGAATATCAAGGGTTAATTAACCCTCGATATTCGACTGTGAACTAAAATCGTATGACTTCGAATATCGAAGTCGAACGATTTAGCGCAAATCCTGCGATCGAACGATCGAAGGATTTTAATCCAACGATCGAAGGAAAATCCTTCGATCAAAAAATCACAGGCAAGCCTATGGGGACCTTCCCCATAGGCTAACATTGACTTTGGTAGCTTTTAGCTGCCGAAGTAGGGGGTCGAAGTTTTTTTTAAAGGGACAGTACTTCGACTATCGAATGGTCGAATAGTCGAACGATTTTTAGTTCGAATCGTTCGATTCGAAGGTCGTAGTCGAAGGTCGAAGTAGCCCATTCGATGGTCGAAGTAGCCCAAAAAAACTTCGAAATTCGAAGTCTTTTTTATTCTAACCCTTCACCTTCACCTTCAGTGAATCGGCCCCGTAATCAATACATAATAATACAATATATATAATAGGAGTGCGGCTTTTTTGTATTGATTATATATATATATATATATATATATATATATATATATATATACAGTATGTCCTTTTTCTCCTTTCACATTGGTAACCAAAAGACTGGCAAGGCATGCAAATAAGGCTGGAGGAATGCTTTGTTTTGTTTTCAGTCTGTCAGTTTGGTTTTGTAAGATCCCTTCGGCTTTCAGGAATGAACAGGGAAAGCAGCCATAGTGAGGGCTTCATTTTCACTTGTTTTCTGGACACTGGGTGTATAATGCAGTTCTGGGCGCAAAAGTGCACCAGGGAATGCAAGAGAAACAGGAGGAGGCTGTGTGTTGGTGTGTTGCGACACAAGCTGGGAGAGGCTGTGCAACTGAGTGCCGGGATGCTGTGTGATACAGAGATATGAGACTGTAGGGGTGTCAGTTACAGACGGGGTAGTGCTGGGCTGGCAAGACACTGGGAGAAAACCTGATGGGCTCAGACCCGCTCTCTGCACCATGACCCTGCCATTGTTTCTTACCTGGCCCCCGCCTTGGCCACAAGGAGACGTGAAGACGGCCCCAGTTAAGGAGCCGAAACGTTGAGAATAAAACTTCACTTTTATTTTTCAAAATGAAGTCCTTGGAGTGTGGCTTGTTTGTTCACTGTATACTAATGTGTTGACCAGCACCCAGGCAGCTGTGGGCAGCTGAGTGCACCAGCTAGGCATATTGAGAATATATATATATATATATATATATATATATATATATATATATATATATATATATATATATATCCTTCAAAATGGACCAGATTCTCAAGTGTTGAAATTCGTTTTATTTTCATATCACTGGTGTATCGTGGATACACGAGTGATATGAAAATAAAACGAATTTGAACACTTGAGAATCTGGTGTGCTGGTCCATTTTGAAGGCTACATATTTCTTTAGACCTTAGCACCCACGGCAGGCCTAGACTGAGAGTCAAAATAAGCCCCGCCATTCCAAGTACACAGAGGCCCAAACAGCCCCTACCAGCCCACTATATGGTAACTTTCTATGGAACGATACAGCAGCCCCTCTGGCATTTGCCAGAACCCACAGATTGCCAGTCCGGGCCTGACCCATGGATACAACAACAGAAAGAGTGCAGGTACTGTCTGGACATTATATATATATATATATATATATATATATATATATGTATATACAGTATATATATATATACACACACATACATACAAACAGTAAATATACACACACACACTTTCGTTTTATTATATTTAAAAAAAAACCCTCTAATGATCATATTATCCTGATGGACATCCTCTGGTAATCTATAACTTGCCCTATCTGCATGTATTGCATGATAATATCATGACAGCCACTATGGACATGTGGTATTAGAATTTCAACATGGTATTGCACTGACTGCGACCCTCAGCTCCTACACCGACTTCAAACATAGGGTTAAAGAGTTTATGTTACAAGTTCCTGTTCCATGTACATTGTTTAGAAAATAAAACAGTATTAGTTTTAACTAAAACTATAACAGAGGTACCAGTTTCAGTCTGTTTGGAATAAGGCTCTTGTCAGTTTAAACGTAGTCTCTTCTGGCATTATTCAGCTGGCAGAGAAGCACCTATACTTGTTAGTATTAATGGATTTATATCACAACTAATAGCAGACTTCTCAGCAGGACTGACCATAGGAGCTGAGAATGTATGCCACAAGCCTTAGGGTGCAAAACACGTCCTATTTCCCCTAGATTCTCTCCTGTCTATAATTGCCTAGTGTTGGCTGGAGGGGTCGGCACCTCTCCCAATTGTATCCAACAAGAAATTTGCCAAACACAAAAGGCTAGTGTAGCGGGGAAATCCCCTGCACGTTTATTTCGTCATATGATGTAACATTTCGGGGGCGTGCCCCTTCCTCAGACAATCCTTAGGCTGGACATGAGTGTGTATTGTCCTTTTAAAGAATGGAAATAGAAGCAATATACTGTTTAAGGTGCTTGTCTAAAGACGCATGTTGGGCATTGGTTTTCATTGAGAGGTAATGCACAACTGTGTGTGTGTTTTTTAACGATTCCCCCCTATTCCTTGTTGTGTCCTTTCCTTCAAGTAACTGTCTTATTCCCTTATTTTGTGCTGAGCAAGCATTAGACTGAAGGATGCATGGAAGGAATGGAGGAAACTAGGTCACCGGTAAGCCTTAACCTCTGACCTTAACACCAGAGTCATGGCATGTCCATTCCAAATATGTCATCCGCTAGATACAACAGGTTTCTTATCACATCACAGGTAGTACTACCCCCCACACAAAGACAGGGAGCAGAATTCAAACCTGTAATAAACAGTAAACAGGGACCTGCAGTGATTAAAATAGAACTAGTTCTAAAGTCCTTGTTGGTGCCCAATTAAGGTTTATTTAACCTCGGTTATGGTTGAGGTTGAATTAGCATATCACTGAACTTTAAAGATATAAAGTCAGATAGATTAGGTCTGGAACTGCAGCCTTCTAGCACTACATCATGGTACCTCCGTTGGCATCGGCTGATATGTTTAGCTTTTGCAACATGTACTCCAGAATCATGTTCATTGCTGTATTCCATAATGCATGGATACCCAAACTTCATGTGCTATATGTTTCCTCATTACTTCCCTCTCATGAAATACTCACTATGTGGCTTCTATTGATATGATACTGCTTTATATTCGTACATTGACCACTTTAAAGGAGAAACAAACCCTTTATCAAGAAAACCCTACCCCCCACCCCACTTAGACCCCCCCCCTCCCGCCCAGCCTAGCTTGCCCCCCTGGGGAAATGCCACTCGGTGCAGAGTCACATCATTGGAGTTCACCTCAGCCATATTCCGGGTCTTCGGCAAGCTGAGATGGAGCCCGGTGAAGTGGCGTGCATGCAATTTACCGGTTTGCGTCAACTGTGCATGCGTCCGAAATGGATGGAAATTGCCAAAGTGCCGGAAGAAGACACGAAAAAGATGGCTGTGGTGAACTCCGATGCTGTGATTCTGCACCGAGGGGTAAGTAAAAAGTTAGGGGCATTTTCCTGGGGTGGGGGGAACTAGGCTGGGGGGGAGGAGGGTGGGAGGTCTACAATGGATGGGGGGGTAGGGTATTTTTTTTTTTGTTAAAGGGTTTGTTACTCCTTTAACTGCCATTGAGGTTTGCAGTAGTCTGTTATCCGGGGATACTGTGGATGCAGAGTTATTTTGCTTATTAAGCTGCTCTCCAGTTAGCAATCTGGTTGATAGGGTCCAGCTTACCCTAGCAACCATGCACTGATTTGAATAAGAGAATGGAAAATTAATAGTAAAGGGCCTGGATAGAAAGGGGAGTAACAAAAAAGGAGCAATAGCTATATATTTGTAGCCATAGAGAGCATGTGTTTTTTAGATGAAGTCAGTAACTCCCATCTGAAAGCTGGAAATAGTCAGAAGAAGAAGAAGGCAATGTGGCCGCCCAAGTTTAATTTGCTGACGTACAACAAACTGAAGGCAAACAACCTCCCCATTAGCCATATGTGTATTATACAGTACATGCAAATATACAGAACTGGAATTTACTATACACACACACACACTAAGCTATATCTTCATGCTTTTATATTTAATGCAATTAAGTTGATGCAACATTAACATGACCAGAAGTGTATATTCCTCTTCAAGCACCTGCTACATGGCTTTGTTACTGATCACAGATGTCGATAGCTAGTTCTGATAGGAGATGAACGACATCTGTAAATGTTCAGCACTGGGAGATAATCTTGGGTGTTACAGCAGGATTCTATGGGAAGATGCTGGGAGTTGTCAGTGTAACATCTGGAGTTATACTAGACATACCTGTTAACATAATGGTATTTTATATATTAGGCCCAACTCGGGCCTAATCATACACAGACACCCTTATCCCTGATGTCCTGGTAAATACCAGCCCTTTTTGGTCCCTGAATTAGAGACTGTATTTTCAAAGAGGTATGATATTATAATAATACAATATATAGCTTAAAAGGTTCATTTATCAAATGTTGAACTAGGGAATCCTGAAAATTCGAAGCAGTTTAATATTTTCTCCATAAACGTTTTCGGTTTGTCTAAAAAGTTTATAAAGCAGAAAAAAACCCTCTCCCCAACCCCATCCAACTTCCCCCCACATATACATTTGTCTCACAATTGCAGAAATGATGCAGCAGGGCTGAGGAGCACCTTCTCACAACTCTTTCCCCCCTCCTCCAATATCTCATCCTAGAAAAGTATAGGAGTAAAATGTATTCACAGAACTAACAAGTAGAAGGATTAACCAAATAGGTTTTTGTTTAGCAGGGTATTACATGGAAGGCCGTCCCAATAGGTTGGTCAGTCGTGGTTTTGCAAGTGATGCATTTAATGTCCCAGTAATGTCTGTTCCTTAAGGGTCAGGGCACACGCTCAGATTCGGGGAGATTTGACGCCCGGCGACTAATCTCCCTGAACTGCCTCCCGTCGGCTAGAATGTAAATCGTCGGTGGGATGGCATTTGGAGTGCTTCGTTTTCCGAAGTCGCCCGAAGTTTCCTTGTGCCCTGACCCTTAAGAAGAAAGAAAGCTACTGAGGCAAATTATTGCCGATAGATTAGCCACATTAGTTCAAGCTATAACACTATATTTATTCTGTAGAATGCTTTACCATACCAGAGTAAACAGCTGTAGAAGTGCTGTCTGGTTATTTAGGATAGCAGCTGCCATATTAGCTTGGTGTGGCATCACTTCCTGCTTGAGTCTCTCCCTGCTCAGATTAAATCAGGGAGGGTGGAGCAAACTGAGCATGCTCAAGCCCTAGCCCTGGAGGTTTATGCTGAAAACAGGAAGTCGGATACAGAAGCCCATGTGTACACAATAGAAAGAAAGAAATGTGGTGTTAATTTTGACAGAGGACTCAGAGCACCACTAGTTTGAGGGTTTACTGGTGTATTAATATATAATAATAAAAATAATTTTAGCCTTTCCTTCTCCTTTAACATAGAATCGCAAACCATCAAAGAAAACTCTGCTGATATTTTCTTAAAATGTATTCCTTTATAGATTTATATCATGACTGGTATTACTCTGACACTGAACAATGGATACATAGAAGCTGAATGAATTTAACTCTTACTATAAAACTCTTTACTTGTTCTCCCCACAGGTAGTAAAAGCAGTGGCTCCAGCCGTAGCAATCGAGAAGGGAAAAGGTCTTCTGGCCGAGAGAAGGAGCACAGGTCCACAGGCAGTGGCAGTGGGTCCGACCGCGCACCTCGCAGTGGAGGCAGCAAAAACGAGAGGCCCCTGAGTCAGCACAGTCACCACAGTCACAGCTCAGTGTCACGGAGTCAACGCAGTCACCGCAGCAACAGCCACCACTCCCACGGTCCACCTGGTCTTCCCCCTCTTTTCAGCCTGCCAAAGATCGGGAGCAAGGTGTACGGTACTAGTGGACCGCCAGGTGGGCCTCCAGTTCGAGAGCTTGCCAATGTCCCCCCAGAACTGACCGGAAGCAGGCAGTCCTTCCAGAAGGCCATGGGGAACCCTTGTGAATTCTTTGTTGACATCATGTGACAGCCAAAGTGCCTTCTGAGTCACTCACTGGACTCTCATAAAATGATTGGGATACCCCAGTACAGAAAGGATCATGTCTGCCACGCAAAAAGGCTATGTCATTGAGAATGCAGAGTTTGCTAGGACCAGATGTCCAGTATTATTAACCGCAAAACCACTAGTATTAAGTCTCAGAATAGAAAACGAAAGGCCAGATCCACTGCTAACATGAAACGTATATATGGGTCTATGTACAAAAGAAAATAATGTCGCTATTTGTTGTTTTCAGAGATCTATGTTCCAGAATGGTTTATACGGAAAGCACAGAAACACAGATCTCTTCTCCCTAAAACCTGCCATTATTTCTGTCAAGGCCAAGTTTTAAATCCTTTTTAGACAGTTTTGTGATGATTAACTTCTCTGTCACATTCTCTGTGGCGGCCCCTACTCCCCCTGTTAATGGGTTAAGCACTTAATGGGATACTGTCATTGGACATTTTTTTTTTAAATGCATCAATTAATAGTGCTGCTCCAGCAGAAGTCTGCACATTATGGGGCAAATTTACTAAGCGGCCTAAATTTGCCATTGATAGCTTCGCAGGCAGCGCAACACTTCACCAGGCGAAAATTTGCTCAGACAACGATAATCCACTAACATGCAAAGTTTCCAGGGCACCGAACTCTGGCGAAGTTGCGCTAGCGTTAATTTGGCAAGCGTGAGCGAAGTTGCGCCAGCGTTGGCTAATTTGCATATGCCGGGAAGTTAAAGTTGAATGGACGTATATGTTGCAGCCAATACATTACACTACACAAGCCCAGGGAAGCTTAATTAAATAAAATAAAATAGTTATAATGCCCTACACATGAGCCCACTGTATAGTTTATGTGCCATACGTAAGGAAATGTAGGGGGGAAGCAGGCTATTTACGCTCTTTTGCAGCCTTTCGGCCTGAAAAAAGGAAAAGACGCCAGCGTTTTTTGGGGCTTAGAACATTTTTCATCTAAATTTTGAGGAAGTCCTATCTGCTAGATTTCACTTCGCCTGGTCTGAGCTGGCGAAGGCAAGTCTGGCGCAAGAGATAACGTTCAGTAAAATCTGCATCTTAGTGAATTTTGTGCAGTTACATCCCTTCGCTAGAGCGCAACTTCGCCTGACGATTGAGTGCGAATGAGCTGCAGCTGCAGTCTTTTTCGCTAGCGAAGTTACGCCTGAGCCCGTTAGTAAATCGGCAAAGTACCAAAATGACGTCACGCTATTGAATTTTCGCCAGCATTAGTAACTTCGCCCTTTAGTAAATTTGCCCCTAAATCCGTTTCTCAAAAGAGCAAGCAGATTTTTTTATATTTAATTTTGAAATCTGACATGGGGCTAGACATATAGTCAGTTTCCCAGCTGCCTGCAGTCATGTGACTTGTGCTCTGATAAACTTCAGTCACTTTTACTGCTGTCCTGCAAGTTGAGTGATATCACCCCACTCCCTTTCCCCCCAGGGCTTGGCCAGCACTTCACATCTGCTCACAGACCACCGATTGTTTGCTACTCATCCTGCCAACTGACAAATGAATTGTACAGCTAATCTGTGTATAAAATATTGTGTTTTAATTTAATGTTTTTTTTTTTTGAATATGTATATATTTCTGTAAATACCAAAAACAGATGCCATTGTTTCTAGTCCCCTTCATTCTGTCCCAGCAGCCTAGATCCTTGCTGCAACTAGACGTTTACAACAACAGAGTAATCATAAAGTGTAAAGGTTGCTGCCAAGTTCACTAGGGAGCAGCATGTGTGGACTTTGAAAAGCAGGAGGAACGGGCCACAGTAATTGGCCTTAATCGGTGTTGTTATCTCTGACAGCAGTACTGGCAGTGGGTGACCAATGTGATACACTACTGAGTGAGGCCTCCTAATGAGAAAATGCACAAAATAAAAGTATTGGAAAATGTTAACATTGTGTTATAAAAGATGTTTGTTTTTCAAAGCAAAAGCACACACTTAAATCCTTTAAGTGCCATGGATCACAAGGAGCAGGCCAGTGTCATAGATTCCCATTACAGAGGAAGCAGACCCTGCGGCTGCAGGGGGCCCAGGAGTTATAGGGGGCCCTGTGAAACCCCAATAATGAGCCATTTTAATATGTATTGGTAAAACAGTTAGGCCAGTTAGTCTGACGTCAGTATTAGGAAAGCTTTTCGAAGGGTTAATAAAGGATAAGATACTGGACTTCATAGCAAATCATAATACTATGAGTTTGTGCCAGCATGGTTTTATGCGTAATAGATCTTGCCAGACTAACTTAATTTCTTTTTATGAGAATGTAAGTAGAGACCTCGATTCTGGGATGGCAGTGGATGTGATTTACTTAGACTTTGCTAAAGCATTTGATACAGTGCCACACAAAAGGTTACTGGTTAAATTAAGGAATGTTGGCCTGGAACATAGTATTTGTACCTGGATAGAGAACTGGCTAAAAGATAGACTACAAAGAGTGGTGGTAAATGGAACATTTTCTAATTGGACCAGTGTTGTTAGTGGAGTACCGCAGGGCTCTGTACTAGGTCCCTTGCTTTTCAACTTGTTTATTAATGACCTGGAGGTGGGCATTGAAAGTACTGTTTCTATTTTTGCAGATGATACTAAATTGTGCAGAACTATAGGTTCCATGCAGGATGCTGCCACTTTGCAAAGTGATCTGTCTAAACTGGAAAACTGGGCAGCAAACTGGAAAATGAGGTTCAATGTTGATAAATGCAAGGTTATGCACTTTGGCAAAAATAATATAAATGCAAGTTATACACTAAATGGCAGTGTGTTGGGAGTTTCCTTAAATGAAAAGGATCTAGGGGTCTTTGTAGATAACACGTTGTCTAATTCTGGGCAGTGTCATTCTGTGACTACTAAAGCAAATAAAGTTCTGTCTTGCATAAAAAAGGGCATTAACTCAAGGGATGAAAACATAATTATGCCTCTTTATAGGTCCTTGGAGAGGCCTCATCTGGAGTATGCAGTTCAGTTTTGGACTCCAGTCCTTAAGAGGGATATAAATGAGCTGGAGAGAGTGCAGAGACCAATGCAACTAAATTGGTTAGAGGGACGGAAGACTTAAATTATGAGGGTAGACTGTCAAGGTTGGGGTTGTTTTCTCTGGAAAAAAGGTGCTTGCGAGGGGACATGATTACACTTTACAAGTACATTAGAGGACATTATAGACAAATGGCAGGGGACCTTTTTACCCATAAAGTGGATCACCGTACCAGAGGCCACCCCTTTAGACTAGAAGAAAAGAACTTTCATTTGAAGCAACGTAGAGGGTTCTTCACAGTCAGGACAGTGAGGTTGTGGAATGCACTGCCGGGTGATGTTGTGATGGCTGATTCAGTTAATGCCTTTAAGAATGGCTTGGATGATTTTTTGGACAGACATAATATCCAAGGCTATTGTGATACTAAACTCTATAGTTAGTATAGGTATGGGTATATAGAATTTTAATTAAAAGTAGGGAGGGGTGTGTGTATGGATGATGGGTTTTGATTTGGAGGGGTTGAACTTGATGGACTTTGTCTTTTTTCAACCAAATTTAACTATGTAACTATGTAACTATGTAACTATGTAACAGGACAACCTATGCATATTTGGAGAGCCCTAAAATTAATTTGTTGTAGGGCCCAATAACATCTAATTACAGCACTGCATGGATGCACTGTATTCCTAACTGGATTTTAATTGGCTAAACACAGAACTCAAAGGGTTATAGCAGTGCTGACCAACGTTTGTGCACACTTTTCAAACTGAAATCATATACTTGCCCTTAAAGGAGAAGGAAAGGCTAAAATTAAGTTAGCTTTATCAGAAAAGTCTATATAAATACACCAGTAACCCCTCAAAGTAATGCTGCTCTGAGTCCTCTGTCAAAAGAAACACCACATTTCTTTGCTTTTATTGTGTACTCATGGGCTTCTGTATCAGACTTCCTGTTTTCAGCTTAAACCTCCAGGGCATGGCCTTGAGCATGCTGAGTTTGCTCCTCTCCCCCTCCCTCCTCCCATCCCTACTGTAATCTGAGCTCAGAGCTGTTAGTAAGCAGGGAGAGACTCAGGCAGGAAGTGATGTCACACCAAGCATATATGGCAGCTTCTATCCTAAACAAACAGAGACAGTGTCTAGAGCTGTTTACTCAGGTATGGTAAAGCATTCTGCAGAATAAATATAGCGTTCAAGCTTGCACTATTGTGGCTATTCTATTGGCAATAAACTGCCTTGGAGCTTTCCTTCTCCTTTAAGGGTAACTGCACTGTGGTTTGGTGGCAGAACAGCCCTCCTTTCCATTATAATAATGGTAATTATTTCCTGTACTTTGCATGAAAACGACGACTGATGAACCATGAATCAAGCATTGATAAAGGAATACAAAGTATGATGCCAGTTTATTGAATACCCAGAACATACAGAGTTCAAGGATATGAGATTGTGTCTCATCTTGTCTAATGATATAAGCTGACCTTGCAGCATTCAAACTCTCCTTTTACCCTAGGACAGGGATGTCAGTTTGAACCCAAAAAAACAGATATATGGTGTTCAGATGTATGTTGCCTTCAGCCTGCCGAGAGATGTTCACCTTTGCATCAAATTTTAGTATTATGTAGAGAGTGATATTCTGAGACAATTTGCATTTGGTTTTCATTTTTTATTATTCGTGGTTTTTGAGTTGTTTAGCTTTTTATTAAGCAGCTCTGCAATTTGCAATTCCAGCAATCTGGTTTCTGAGATCCAAATTACCCTAGCAACAAGGCGTGGACTGGCAATCTGTGGGTTCTGGCAAATGCCAGAGGGGCTGCTATAAGGTGCAATAGAAAGTCAGTATTTAGTGGGGTGGTGGGGCTGTTTGGGCCTCTATGTGGGCTGATTGGGCCTTTGTGTACCTGAAATTCCAGGGCCTATTCTAAATCTCAGTCCGGACCTGCTAGCAACCATACATTAAATAGATAAAGAGACTGGGATATGAATAGGAGAGAGGTCCGAATAAAAAGATGAATAATATAAAGTAGCAATACATTTGTAGCCTTACAGAGCCATTGTTTTTTTTAGATGGGGTCATTTGAAAACTGGAAAGAGTCAGAAGAAGACAGGAACCTATTTAAAAAATATGAAGGCCAGTTGAAAAGTTGCTTAGAATTGGCCATTCTACGAAAAGTGAACCACCCCTTTAAATGGTATGCCGTACCCAAACAATTTGGTATAGAGGAAATTTGTCACGTTTCACTGAAGGTTTTACACAGCACCAGAGATGCCAACTAAGTATTTTTATATTTTGGGTGCATCTTTGCCTCACCCTGTTACACCCCAATTATACGCTCGGCTCTGCCCAATGCTGCCTGAGTCTGAAAGTGATTCAATGTATTGGGGGTTGAAAATGATTCAAGTTGATTTTCAATGGCAGGGTTTAAAGGGATACTGTCATGGAAAAACATGTTTTTTACAAAATGTATCAGTTAATAGTGCTACTACAGCAGAATCCTGCATTGAAATCTGTTTTTCAAAACAAGAAATGGATTTTTTTATATCTAATTTTAAAATTTGCTATGGGGCTAGACATTTTGACATTTCCCAGCTGCCCTCAGGTCATGTGACTTGTGCTCTGATAAACTTCAGTCACACTTTACTGCTGCACTGCAAGTTGGAGTGATGTCATTACCCCTCCCTCCTACAAGCTGCTGTAATGTAAATAGAGCCTTGTCTGCTGAGCCTGTCAATTGAACAATAGGCAGGAATCAAGATAAGCTCCTACTGACACCACTTCAGAAGGACTGAAATAAGATAGTCCTGTGATCACTGCCCCCACTTACGTTTCAAAAATAAATATATATATATATATATATATATATATATATATATATATATATATACACACACAGAATTCATTTTGGGCACTGGAAAAAATATTTTATATAGATAGTTTATTATATTTGTTTACACAAAAATGAATGGCAGAAACACAGGAGTACACTCCCAGGACTGATGACAGGGAATAGAAAAAAAAGGATAAAATAAGGACATACTTGAAAACCAGGAAAACTTAGGAGGAAGTCTAGGAAGGGTTAAAATAGCTCAGGAGAAAGGAGGCAGTAAGTAGTTAATGAAAAAAGAAGTATTGCAGGCAGGAAAGGAGCGCAGTGTGTGTGAGGTGGATAGCAGAGGGAACTCACAGCTCCTTTACCTCATCTAGTAACCAGTAAAACTAACTAGGAAGGCAGCAAGGAGAGAAAGTTCCCCCCTCCAAAGGAAAGCAGAGAACAAACTTACAGAAGGGGAGGAGCTTTGATAGTGTCTGTGGGAGGAGGGGCTGCTAGTGCAGCTGTAGAGCAGGCAGAAAAGTGAAAGTAATTGCTTCCCTGCAAACCATGTGACCTCTCTCCTCCAAACATCACACGCATGGGCAGAGAGGGGAGGGGGAGTGTACAGCTAGATTCTCATGTTGTAGTGCGACCTGGCTTTTCATTACAGAGTGGCTGCCTCCAAGCACACAGGTAATGCTGTGCCTGCTGTTAGAGCAGCACAGGATGAATGTGTAATGAGCAGAAATGGAAGCCCCCATGACAAAATACAAACTAAATTAACTTGTGCATGGATTTGTGGATTAACATTTTATTTGCCAGACAGTGTTTATGGATGTGTGTTTTTTATAAAAATGCAAAAAAAAACAAAAAGACAGATTCCCTTTAAATTCCATGTGGATACAAATTGCACAGAACCAGAGAATGGGATGTGGGGGAATGAGTGAGGTGGGGCAAACTGTGACAAGGTGACATTTGCAGAACTGCCTTAAAGTAGAATCCAACTGTAAAGTAAAAAACGCTACCCCCCACCATACATAAACCCCCCTCCCACCCCCCCTAGCCTAGCTGCTACCCCGGGCAAATGCCCCTAACCTTTTACTTACCCCTCGGTGCAGATTCTGTCCAGCGGAGTTCAGGGCAGCCATCTTACGGCTCTTCGGAATGAGAGCATCGCTTTGGCAATTTCCGGGACTTTTGGCGCATGTACAGTTGTCGCAGTGTCATAGATTCCCATTGATGCAGACATGTACAGAGGAAGCAAACCCTGCAGCTGCAGGGGGGCCCAGGAGTTATAGGGGGCCCTGTGAAACCCTAATAATGAGCCATTTTATTATGTATTGGTAAAACAGGACAACCTATGCATATTTGAGGGGCCCTAAAATTAATTTGCTGTGGGGCCCAATAACCTCTAGTTACAGCACTGCATTGATGCACTCTAAAGCTCTGTACTGCACTGTAATTGCAGAAAATTGTTCCAAATGCGCATGTGCCGATATTAAGGATGCACCGAATCCAGGATTCGGCATTTTTCAGACAGATTTGGCTGAATCCTTCTACCTGGCCGAGCCCAATCCTAATTCGCATATGCAAATAAGGGCTGGAAAGGGAAATTGCATGACTTTTTTTTAAAAAAAACCCCCAAAAAACAGGTATTAAAAAATGTTTTCCCCTTCCCACCCCTAATTTGCATATGCAAATTAGGATTCGGTCAAATCTTTCACGAAGGTTTTGAGGGTTCGTCCGAATCCAAAATAGTGGATTCGGCACATCCCTATCTGATATGCCATTTACTTCCCTAAGATTACGGAATACAAGAAGATGGCTGCCGAAAACAGAATCTGCAGCGAGGGGTAAGTAAAGAGTTAAGGGCATTTGCCCGGGTAGCAGCTAGGCTGGAGGGGAGGAGGGAGTAGGTCTATTTAGGGTAGGGGTTTTTACTTTATGGTTTAATTCTACTTTAAGTCACTACAGAAGTTTGAATACTTCTAATCTCATCTGACAAAGTGTTTCATCTTCCGATAATGGTGTAGCACAGGGCTGTCCAACTGGCGACCCCCTTTTATGTGGCCCTCCAGTCTGCCTGCTGTGTCTGTTTACCATTTGTAAACTTTAAAAGGTGAGGAATCAAGTTGCACTCGCACACCCTGGCCTTCAAGTGTGGTAACCCCTGGTGCACAGCAATGGAGGAATCGGCGTCCCCCCTTGTTTCAATGGATCCAACAGAATTCACTGGCACACAGGTACTGCTAGCAGGCATGCTGCAATCTACTTAATAAATTAGCAAGGTTTACCCTGCTAGCAGTACCTGTGTGCCAGTAAACTTTAAAAGGTATCACTACAGAAATTAACTGGCCCCTGCATTGTTCAGTGATCCAATTCAGTCTAATCCCCTGTATTGTTCACACTTGTGACACCCTTAAAGCCTGTACTGTTCACACCTGAGACCCAGACTGAAACTGCCACATTGTTCACCTGTTCATACCTTATACAAAATGCTAATGGGGCACAAGCACTGTATCACTGCATGTAGTACATATTAGACTGGTCTTGATCAGTGGAAACTGTTTCCTGTTCTGTTCTGCCTGCCCTGTGTCACTGTGTGTGTCATACTCTGCCTGACCTATGATCCCTATGGAACATAAGACTGGTATTTGTTCTGGGGGTTTGTAAGCATTTGGAAATTATTGTTAGTGGCACCTAAGGGGGTTACTCATATGCTGGGGTACTGTATTATACACAGGGGAGGAGGAGGCATATGGATTTATGGGTATGTCTTAATATGACTTTTTTCACATATGAGTGACATCCTTGCCGGTGCCGGGCCAAGGTAGTTAGGCACCCTAGGCAAGAGCTTCAATTAGCGCCCCCTGTCCTGAATTACCATTTCCCTCCTTACCATGATGGTTTTTAAATAAAGAGAGCAAGAAAATGTACAACACTTTTTTCATTTATATTACTGCCCCTGTACCAGCAGGCCCAGCAGCCATCCATAATACTGTCTCCCCTGTACCTGTGCCAGCAAGCTCAGCAGCCATTCATCATACAGCCCACCAGCAGCCATTATATTGCCCCCAATCTTTTACTGTGCCAGCAGCAGACAAAAATAAATCTGATCACATCATATCGCCCCCAAGTATTTATGTACCTGTGCCAGTGCCCAGCCAAATCTGTACCTGGCTGTGCCAGCAGGAAGCTTCACACTTTCTCAGTAACAGAGAGAATGTCTTGAGTTCAGTGCAACTGTGCAAGGCTGAGAGCAGCAAGAGCCACACCAAGCAGGCCGCCAGCTCTCTGCCACCCAATCGCATCAGTGACATCAGTGATGCGTATACGCACGTCGCACTGCACAGAAGGAGTTAATACTTGCTGGCAAGAGGGAGAAAGTGAAGGAGGGGGATTCCAACCGCCTGAGTGACCATGATTATGGAAATAAATTATTTAATAAATGCTTGAAAAAAAATGGGAAAAAAACCCTATTAAAAGTGCACCCCTCAATGATGGCGTCCTAGACAGCCGCCTACTCTGCCTACCCTTAGTTCTGGCCCTGATCCCTGCAGTGAGCACCAACCATCTGTTTTTTTGGTGTGTCATTAATGTGGATATGGTTTTGCAATAACATGGGTGTGGTTTAAAGTGGGTGTGGTCTAAAAACAGGGAGTGGCTAACACTGGCTTCCATTATTGGCCCTCCACCATGAAGATTAGAAAAATTCCAGCCCTCTGTACCATATGAATTGGACAGCACTGGTGTAGCAGATACACTAATCTTGTCCAGTGGTGTCGGCTGCCCATGAATGTCCTGTTTACAGTAAATGGAACGGGTAGACTGTACTACACAGGCATCAAAAAAGTAACAAATCACAACATTTTAAACACCTTTATTTAGGGCAGAATGATGTACTGTATCTACCCCCAGATCAGATTACACCATACACAGGACTACGCCAGAAATAAACAGATTCAAGTAATAGAATTCCTTGTAACATTTTATAAAGGGATTTAATCGAACTTTAGCTAAACTGAGCTCAGTACAATGTGTTGCCCCTCTGTGTTTCAGCAGGTAAATGGAAACACAAACAAAAAACCCAGCAAAGTATATTTATATTTTATGTAGCGTTACTGAAAATAACAAATAGGAATAAAACACTGGCTTCCCAATTCCCTTAAAGGGGCTGTTCACCTTCAAACACTTTTTTTCAGTTCAGATAGTTCACCAAAAATAAAGACTTTTCCAAATTACTTTCTACTTTCTATTCTAACAAATAGGAATAAAACACTGGCTTCCCAATTCCCTTAAAGGGGCTGTTCACCTTCAAACACTTTTTTTCAGTTCAGATAGTTCACCAGAAATAAAGACTTTTCCAAATTACTTTCTATTTTCTATTTGTGCCTGTTTTTCTAATATTGAAGTGTAAAGTTTAATTTTTCACCTCCTAAAGCAGCTCTGGGGGGGGGGGGGGTGGTCGCCAACTCTTTAACTGTTTTAAATTGATACATTTAGTTGATACCTTTCTTTTCTATGCTGAAATCCAGCTGTTTAACGGTTCTTCTCTTTCTGCATCATTTGAAATCCTGTCAGGGAAGGAGGGACTAAACACTAATGCTACAAATTGTAACAACTTCTCCACAGCTTACAGACAGCATGCAGGAACTACATAACCCACAATGCATTGCACTGTGATGTTCTGTTCCTTATTGAAATCACGTGTGCAGGGAATTGTGGGATTTGGAGGATGCAGGCTGAGGACAGATGCTGTTGATACAAAGTAACAGTGGTCAGCAAGCTCAGCAAAGTAGTCAGACAGATCAGTAGGAGAGCAGGCTTAGGAAACTTTTCCAAACAAATAAAAATCATGAAAAGTCTGCATATTTTTTTAATTGATGTATATTGCAAAGTTGCTTGATATTATGTTTACTTTTCAAAAAGCTCAAGTTATGTTTTTGTGGATTTTCCCTTTAAACTTTAATTCTGGGAAAACGGTAAAAAATAAAAGATGGAAAGCAACTGAACTGAAAAGTGTTTGGAAGGTGAACTAACCCTTTGACAACCTATGGATCCTTTTAAAAAGAACCCCCTGTACAGAACATATGGAACATTTATAGTTTAGCTTCCTGTACAACCCTGTAAATCAGTGATCCCCAACCAGTGGCTCACAGGCAACATGATGCTCACCAACTCCTTGGATGTTGCTCTCAGTGGGCTCAAAGCAGGTGCTTATTTTTTAATTTCAGGCTTGGATGCAATTTTTAATTGCATACAAACTAGCTATTACCAAGTAGAGCCTCCTGTAGGCTGCTAGTCCACACAGGGTTACCAAATAGTCAATCATGGCCCTTATTCTGCACCCCAGGGACTTTTTCATGCCTGTATTGCTCCCCAACTCTTTTTACATTTGAATGTGGCTCACGGGTAAAAAAAGGTTGGGGGCTCCTGCTGTAAATAAACCACAAACAACTATGGATTAAAAAAAAAAAAAAAGTCAGTATGTTTTGTAGCACAAATAAAGATGGAGAATACTTTAATGATCTGGCACAATTAGCCACACCCTCTTCTCTAGAATGGACATAAGCAATATGCTGTGAATGTGACTTCCATCTATTGTGCTCTCTGTGCCATGTCTTTATTATGCCATGTAGTGCACTTTATATATAAATTAGCAAGAGATCTATAAAGCCAAGTAAATAAGCGGCACTGGTTCACTTCATTAATGCCATTTTAGGTGTCATTTTAGGGTCCAGCGATGTCCCCAGTACAGTCCATTGTGCGACAACAACACTGTAATGGTCTGCCGGAGAATAACCGGTCCTGCACAACTGCCACTTTAGGTTTCTGGCATGGAGGCCTGGTGAAAGCTGGAGTTCTGATTCAGGTTAATGCCACTGGTGTACACAATAAGAAACTTTCTAAATACAATCAATTTATCTTCACTATGCTGAAAATGTTTGTGATAGTTCCCCTTTAAAAACAAAAGCCCAACTTGTGTTAAATGGCTGCCTTTTTACACAGCATATACATCAAATATTCTTCCCCACCTGAATTTATGTCAGGTGTAAAGTGGTATAAAATAATGGCATCGTTTTTGGTTAGGCTTGGTTACAAGGAACAGTTTTTTAAATAAATGCCCCCAATGAACTCTTTGCAGTGAATTACTTCCAGGTGATGCTTCACATGTAAGGACAACAAGGGGAAATGACTCCATCCATTTTACACCAACTTCTACACTATGTTTGGCCAGAAAAAAAAAATCTAAATATGTAAATGTAAACCTACTACGAACTCAGGCACCAGACAATATGACGTTCATGAGATCACACCAACCAATACCAGTTAAAGGAACAGTAATGTTTTGAAAGTGTTTTAAATGAATACAAATATAATACCAAAAGCCATGAATATCTTGTAAATTATATCCTTATAAACGGTGACTAGTGATGTAATTTCTGTCACATGACTCACTAAAACTTCTGAATTATAATAAATAAAGTAACCCCTGTTGCAAAATATGAGGATATTAGAAGTTACCGCAGGTTTCCATGACCTGTATAAAAACACTCTTTCTTCGGCCTCGTGTTTTTATATGGTCATGTGGTATATGGTAATGGTCCTTTATAACTTATAATATCCTGGTAAAACAGCTGTGTTTGCTTCAGAAACACTACTTTTGTTTATTTAAATAAGCTGCTGTGTAGCAATGGGGGCAGCCATTCAAAGGAGAAAAGGCTCAGGTTACACAACAGATAAGCTCTGTAGAATATAATGGTGTTATCTGTTATCCACTATTTAACCTGTGCCATATTTTCAATTTCCGCCAATGCTGCATAGCAGCTTGTTTATATGAACTATTGCAGTGTTTCTGAAGCAAACAAATCAGTTTTACCAGTGCAGGGCAACACTAGATGCTATTTTCATTACTTTACAACACTTTCATTTGTTGGTGTTACTGTTCCTTTAAGCAATGCACTAAGCTCTGAATTTAGGCTACTTGAGCTACTGTATATAGACATTACAGGCTGCTATCATTTGATTCTACAGCTTCTCCCATGTCATACACAGAGGCTCCTATTTAATTTGCAGTGTGGTTTTACTGCATGTTAGATGCACAGTTATTGCATAAAAAGACTTCACTGATATTGCATCTGCAAGAATATTCTCACATAATTATTCTGCCACTACCTCTGCACTTATCCATGTTAGTCAATGGTAAAAACAGGCTTGTGTGGAAGAACCAGTAAATGGTGTTTGCAACATGGGTGCAGCCAGAACTATGACCGCAAATTCATGATTGCAATGTGCTCCTGAACTGCACAATTTTGATCAATATTACTATGCAACCTCCTACATATTAAGAGGCACATTTATCAAGGGTCCAATTTTGAATTCATAAACTCCCATAAATTAGAAATTCTACTAGTTGAAATGTATTAATAAAATCGAATTATTGCGACTGTCGAATTGAAACAACCCGAAACATCAAATGTGATCAAACTCGATTCGAGTTTTTTCTCCAAAATAAAAAACTGCAAACATCTCCAAATTGATCCGTGGACCCCTCCCATTGACTTAAACAGTAATTCGGCAGGTTTTAGGTGGCGAATAGTCAAATTAGAATTCCTGAAGGGAATTAGAATTTTTTTAAAAACTTGAATCGAATTTGACAGTTTTAACAATAAAAAAATTTTAATATAAAATTCTACCCTTAATAAATCTACCCCTTAATGAACAAATTACAATTTGATGCCCATACCACATTTTGGTGTGCAGAAAAGCGACAGTCTGTATTGTGATAAATATTTACAATGACGTTTGAACGCCTGAGTATATATAACGGATTTGGTAATGGCTACTAGTAGAACAGGTATTGTATGTCACAAAGTAACAGTTCAGGAACTATGCAGCATGGGTTGCATCTGATATTCCTTCTATTCATTGGTTACAGTGTAGAGAACACAGGATATATTTTTATTAAATAAAACATCTTGGACTGAACCCTTCAGTTAGGGTAACTCAAGCAGATTATGCTGGGAATATACTTCTTGTGTAAAGTCATATACTTTTGTGACATATGGCATGGACTCTCCGAGCATAGCCACAACCTCTTCTGTTGTGCCCACATTCATTATTTCAAAAAATGTATTGCGATAGGGAAGGGCAATGAATGAGACAGTTGCGGCTTTGCGGACAATCCAAGGGTGGAAGTTGGCTAGAGAATCATTGTATGCCTCTGTACATAGGGTTGATGTTTTACTATCCTCGTTGCTCACTCTTAACTTCTCCAAAAAGAGCTGCAGCCAGCGCAGGGCACGATGTAAGCGCAATAGAGTACGGCACCCTGAGTCTGTGTGATCAGAGCGCTTTGTCAGATCCACCAAGTCAGAACTTAGCTCGTATTCAACCATGGCCTGTAGAGTCCGATATCTCTCTCCATTTGGGCCCGCCAAATAGCTTTCCATTATCTGAATTTTACTTACAGCATCCTTGGAGACAAAGGAGAAGATGGTTCCCAAGGAGCTCATAAATCTGAAATAAAGACATGCACAAGGTCAGTGGTGTTTAACCTGTGCCCCATTGTGATTTATAGCGGTCAAACTAGAACTTGCAACAATTAAAAGCATCAGAATGATACTAGGAGCTACAGTTCAACAACAGGCACCAGACTGTGCAGGTAATAAAAGATTAGTCTGCTATGGGCAAAATGTGCCAAATGTACCCATTGTGCTTTGGCTTCCAGACCATTGCTGCACAATTATTCCATGTGATATTGTTCTAAACGTTTTCTACCAGAATAACATTATTTATGCATGGACATGCACTTTGTTTAAATGAAGGATAACATGTACCGTAGTGAATTGATAGCGCTTTGGTACTCACATTTAATATGAGAAGAGTGCAAATATATAAATCAAACTCACCTCACAAGTCCTTTCCAACCATTCACGTAATGTTCCACAATAACATCTTTGTCATCATCTATTAAGCAAGCCTTGAAGCTCACCAAGACCTCCTTGAGAGAGAACTTCTCCTCTGTGCTGGACATGTTACAATTAGCCAACAGATCTCCTTTCTCTTTCAGCTTATTCTGCTTGGGGCAAAATGACACTATTATTAGTATTATGCCAAGACAGAACCCCCCCCCCACAGTCGAATGCAGAATGAGTATTTATGGAGCACAGTCCTGCCCCCCACACTGGAAAGATAGGCTCCCCTGCTAATACTGGTAATGCTTGTATTTCAGCAGCAGTAGAGAATATGTGCACATAACATTACATCACAAAGACACAACGCTAAGGACAGACACATCCTGATGCATCCGGGATATGAATTTGCCTTTGGCTGTGGCTTTGCAATGGGAGCCTTTCAGACATATCATCAGATGTTTATGTGTATACTCTGCACATACAAAGCAGCATACACAATAATCTAGCATGGCAGGTCTGCTTCCTTTTCATCAAAACCAAACGCATGCTTGGCCTTTTCATTTACTTGCAAAGTGACATCCATGGCAGTGCAGGTAATTAACTCACAAACAGAGCAAGCAGTGCAGTTGGGAGCAATTTTGGGTATCTGGAATGGCCAAAAATGGAAACCAATGGGAGAACATACAAACTCGATGTTGAATGCAGGTAGTGTCCTGTTTAGAATTAAACGTATAACCCCTATTCTGCAGGCAAGCAATGCTAGCCACTGACTGTGCTGCTCAAATATGCCCAATCTCACACAGAAGAATAACATGCCTGGAATAAGCACACTTAACAAGTGAACCTGTAATGGGCTGTATTATCTTTAACCCATTACATACCAAAAAACATAAAATCTACATTCTGTGGCTAAAAGTACTGACGTGCCACAGAACGTAGATGCTATGGTCTGCTGCACTTCCGGGTCTGTGAGCTCAGAAGTGGATTTAAAAAGCCGCTTTTTCGTGACCAGCTCGTTCCACTGGCCCTAGGCAACGAGCAGAGCAGGGGAATGAGGGGCCCCTAGGCTGCAGCGGGCACGTGAAATCTACATGTCTACTGTGGCCTTTAATCCTGGGTCTCTCAAGTGCTGCCCCGACCAGGATCCTACAGGATGGCTCACACCTCTTCATTCTCTAAGCCTTCTCCGCAGACCAGCAGAATTTCCAGCCAGATTCATTAGAATGTGTACTTTCTGAAAGTATGTGGTTTTCTAGGGTCTTCATATTGTTAGGTTCTTGCGGCACATAATACATACACCGGCTGCTTATATTGAAGCAGCCACAGTATCAGGTGTGAAAATGTGTATGCACTATTTTCATTTGGAGGGATTCTGTATACCACATAGTTTGGTAAATCTATGCATATTTAACATAAAAGTGTTCAGTAGACCCCTGGTGTGCTTATTTAGGATATTTTATTTTGGTGTATAATGGGGTGAAGTGCAAGCTTTGTGACAATTTTCGGAAATCTCTTAAAAACTGCTATGTTTAGTATGGCCTTGCAGTTTGGTAGTTTGCTGTAGAAAGGCATATTTACTGATTTTGGATTCATCAGAATGCGTACTTTTGGAAAATATATGGTTTTCTTGCATTGACTTACTAATTTGCTGCTTTTACCCCACATAAATTGGGCAGGATTTATTTTGGTAGTAGAAATATCAGCTATGAAATGTGTATTCGCTAACTTAATTTTGAGGTCTCTGAGTGCCAGATACTTAGTAATCCTATGCACAATGGGCATTAAACTGTTCAGTGGACCCTTGGCATTCATATTCAGGATGTTTTTTCTTGGTACCTTATACTTTGTGGGAGATACGAACTTGCAAATTTAAAGTTTTGAGGTGATTTTTCAGACTTTTCATAAAAAACAACTGAGTTCAGAAAAGCTTTGATGTTTGGTAATTAGGAGTAGAAAGACATGCCTTCCCATTTTGGATTCGGCAGAATGTGTACTTTTCAAAAGTATGTGGCTACCTGGGGTAAACCTGCTGTTCCAGGATTTTTGGCATTGGAATCTAAATTATACCATTTTCTACTGTAGTGCTTTGACAATTGGTTAATTTTCTGCTGGAGTTTTTGAACTATAGTTGTCCGAAATCTCCATAAAACTATACATTTCTGGTATCGGCACGTTCAAGAGACATGAGGCTTTCCAAATCAGTTACATTTTTGTACATAAAATGAAAATATTTTTCAGGTATACATCCCTATAATATGAAAAATTGCAGTTTTTTAAATATTTCTTCGGTATTTAGAGGTCGAAGTCTTGCTCCAGTAGTGGAAATACAAAAATATTCTGGCAGATTTACATAGTTCACGTTCGCCTGAAAAACAAAATGTCAAATTTTCCTAGGTAAACTAAAAATCCCCGCAGGAAATGCCCCTAAAGTGAGAGAGAGCACAAAATGTTCAAATGTGCAAATGAAATGGGAAATTTTGCTGACACTTAAAGGGTTAAAGGATAAAGCTCTGTCATCTGACAAACAGAGGGTTCTGCCATTTATATTACATCTGCTGATAAAATTCATAGCAAAACTCCCTTTCTTATTAATTGCAGTACCATTACTATCAGCAGTTCCCATAAGCCTATGAAAGTACACTAGTAGGTATGGAATTGTGTTGTCAAATGGAAAAAACTATGAATGAAACATCTGTCGGAAATGACTGCCCATTGTTAAAATAAACCGTAAGGAAGTTAAAGCATATATTATAAAGTTGAATATGATATAGCAAGAGCAACAAGGGCAGTGACCTGTAAACCTATTCCACCCTCCTACATACACAACTGCCCAAAACAAAAACCCCAATATAACCCAATCATGTAGGTGATATATGTAAGCTGCATGGATAGAAGCTGTATGATTAAGATCAACTCAAGTTGTGAGCCACTGACACAGCAGAATAGTGATCAATCGAGCTGTAAATGAGCAGTTGAAAGGTTGCCACGTACACACAGAGATAGAAACAACCCTGGGTGTGCCCCTCCCTGACATTTACAAGAAAACCAGTAGGCTGTGACATTCTCAATGTAAAAATAAAATAAGAAAATGTTATTAGAATAATACTAGGGCTCATATACTTTGGGTAGATTTAAGTTCTAGAGTCGCACATTTGTCACACTCTAAACACTTACACCTGTCCCTCTGTATCTTGTGCTGAGTCAGACATTAATACAGAACACATTGGAGGCAAGGAACATTGATTTACATGCACATTGCACTCCGAATTCTCCGTACATGTAAGGGACCTGTTATCCAGAATGTGCAGGACCTGGGGTTTTCCAGATAAAAGATCTTTCTGTAATTTGGATCTCCTTACCTTAAGTATAGTTACAAATCATTGAAATATGAAATAAACTGAATAGGATTGTTTTGCCTCCAGTCTTAGTGATCAAGTACAAGGTACTGTTTTATGTATTACTGACGAAAAAGGAAATCATTTTTTAAAATTTGAGTGATTTGATTATAATGGAGTCTTCGGGAGGCAGCCTTCCCGCAATTTGCAGCTTTCTTGATAAAGGATCCCATAAATGTATATGCTGTCTGAATAACTGGAACCACTGGAGGTGGACGGGTTCTTTTCACCCAGCTGAATAGTATTGTGTGTGGCCATTGCCTTAATAATGAACTTTTATTACATTACAATATAAATAATGATCTCAGAGTGGGGAGGGGTGCCTTATGGGTTCAAGAGTTATTGTGGTCAGTGATCATGGCTGCCAGCAAGTAGATTTATTCTGAAGCAAAAATCAGGCCCAGACTGGAAATCTGTGGTTTCTGGCAAATGCCAGAGGGGCTGCTATAAGGTGCAATAGAAAGTCAGTATTTAGTGGGCTGGTGGGGGCTGTTTGGGCCTCTGTGGGGGCTGATTGGGCCTCTGTGTACCTGAAATGCCAGGGCCTATTTTAATTCTCAGTCCAGACCTGGCTAAAATGTTATTGTTATAAATGTATATTAACCATTGCTTCTATTCACACTCTCTCTCCCCAGGCCACATTTACAGCAGTGCAAGTGTTTTGCGTAAAGGGAGACACAGTAGGAGCTGTACTTTCAAACAGCTGGACGGCTGCCCATTAGCCTCCTAAAGAGAGTTTCCCCTAAATCGGTATGGCAGTCCCATTTCTCATACAGGATTCCTCATTCCCTTGGTGTCCTATGCCAGACAGGGTGTAAGTCAGAACAATTGACGTGGAGCCTGTTTCCAGGTAGTTTCGTACTTACCTTCTTTCTCCTTCCACCTGACAGTCCTGCCCCACCGCAAGTCACCTCCTTCCCCACACATCAGACTGCCAAGCCATTCCGCGCCACGCCTACCGCAGCTCGTTCACCAATGGCAAGGCTTTCGCTACACTTGCACAACACTGTGCGCAGAAGTCGGCTTCTTCCGGCACTAAGCCACGCCCCTGACGGACGCTCTCGTTTTGTTTCAGTGAGGTATTGCAACGACAGCGGATTGGTTAGAATTCACCCCTGACCTAGTGACGCAATAAGCGTGGAGCGGCGTGGCGCATCCAAATAACATCGAATGATGTTGATGTGCAGGATCTGCAGGTATGTTTTGTTGTGGGACTGGACACTGAATTCTTCTTTTTATATGCGGGGCAGGCACACAGGACTAGCAGTTCCTCTGAGGCGTCTTTCCCTTGTGTCAGCTCATATCTGCTTGCAATGTGGTGCCCGTGGAACGCCAGGTGTTTGACATTTTGTGACTTGTTCTTCTGTTAAGCGTCCCCTCTCATTTCTCCGCGGTAAGGAATGATCACTGAGTACACTTTATACACGTGTGTGCAGGAATGAGCTTTAGTTGTGCGCAGGGTCCCACAATAAGCACAAAATGAGGTCACATTGATCCTATTGCTGTTAAATCCAGTCTTGCAGTCCTTAAAGGAAAACTATACCCCCCCAAACAATGTGGGTCTCTATAAAAAGATATTGCATAAAACAACTCATGTAAAACCCTGCTTCAAAATTTTTCAAAATATTATACTTAGTAGTATGTGCCATTGGGTAATCATCAATATAGAAAATTGCCATTTTTAAAAAATAAGGGATCATAGGATTCACGGTGCACGCAAACAAACCATACATGTTAGGTTACATGAGCCAATTAACAGACAGAGTTCTGCCTTTTGCTTCCACACTTCTTCCTGTTACAGTTAGCGAGTTGTAGTATTTCTGGTCAGGTGATCTCTGAGGCAGCACACAGACCATCACGAAATGGCGGTTCAAGGCAAGAGATGTAAAAAAGGCAATATATACTTAAAGGGACCCTGTCATCGGAAAACATGTTTTTTTCAGTTAATAGTGCTAATCCAGCAGAATTCTGCACTGAAATCCATTTCTCAAAAGAGCAAACAGATTTTTTCATATTCAATTTTTAAATCTGACATGGGACTAGACATTTTGTCAATTTCCCAGCTGCCCCTGGTCATGTGACTTGTGCCTACTCTTTTGGAGAGAAATGCTTTCTGGCAGGCTGCTGGTTTTCCTTCTCAATGTAATTGAAGGAGTCTCAGTGGAACATGGGTTTTTACTATTGAGTGTTGTTCTTAGATCTACCAGGCAGCTGTTATCTTGTGTTAGGGAGCTGTTATCTGGTTACCTTCCAATTGTTCTTTTGTTTGGCAGCTGGGGGGGGGGGGGAAGTGAGGGGGTGATATCACTCCAACTTGCAGTACAGCAGTAAAGAGTGATTGAAGTTTATCAGAGAACAAGTCGCATGACTTGGGGCAGC
The DNA here is from genome assembly GCA_038501925.1 of Xenopus petersii. Lineage (NCBI taxonomy): Eukaryota > Metazoa > Chordata > Amphibia > Anura > Pipidae > Xenopus > Xenopus petersii. Next base: position 42,589,685 of record CM076684.1, on the reverse strand, counting down.
TGGGAAATTGACAATATGTCTAGCCCCATGTCAGATTTCAAAATTGAATATAAAAAAAAATCTGTTTGCTCTTTTGAGAAATGGATTGCAGTGCAGAATTCTGCTGGAGCAGCACTATTAACTGATTCATTTTGAAAAAACATTTTTTTCCCATGACAGTATCCCTTTAAATATATAGACCAGTTTCATAAGATTCTTTAATATGCCACTTAATTTGATATACGCTATCTGTTGCTTAAATATTCATTTTGGGGGTATAGTTTTCCTTTAATAAAACTTTCATGGTCATTTAAAGGGGTGGTGCAACTTTACGGTTACTTTTTGAATGTTAGAAAATCACCAGTTCTAAGCAACTTTTCAGTTGAACTTCAGTTTTTGAACGATTTGCCTTTTTCTTCTGACTCGTTCCATCTTTCATGTGAGCATATGACCCCATCTAAAAAAAACAAATACGCTGTAAGGCTACAAATGTATTTTTATTGCTATTTTTTATTACTCATTTCTGTTCAGGCCTTCACCTGTTCATAGATGACTCTCTTAGTCATGTCAGTGTATGGTTGCTTGGGTAATTTTGACCCAAGCAACCAGATTGCTGAAATTGCAAACTGGAGAGCTGCTGAATAAAAAAGTTCAATAACTCAAAAACCACAAATCATAAAAAAATGAAGTCCTGTTGCAAATTGTCTCAGAATACCACACTCTTCCTCATACAAACAGTTAATTAAAAAGTGAATTACCCCTTAAAAAATGATGACTTATGTTCTTACGGTCTTCTTAAAGTGTGAACATGTGTCTGAAGTAAGTACTAGGCCCTACTGTACTGTGTACTCCTTCTTTATAAATGACACTGGAAGATTATTAACTTTTTCCTTTAGTGTAAAAGAGCTAAGCAGTTAATAGACAAGTGGCAAGTCACTAGTACCCAGGTCTTGGGGCAGAACTACCTTTTTTAGCTCTAAGAACAGTTCTTTGTTTTTTTTTGGTGCTATGCTCTTTGCTCTCCCACAGGTAACCCCCTTTCATTCCTGAGTGTGTATGTTCTTGTGCCATGTCTCCAAATCTATAAAAACTCTGTGATTTGGGGCTCTGACTCTTTGTGAGTTCAGAAACCACTGGACTTGTGTCAAATAAACTTTATCTTTTACCTCAAGTGGTCTTCGGTAACCGAATTTCCTTAACATTACTTTGGCTCAAGCTTTGTTTTACTTCACATCTGTGCCTTTCAGATATTTGATTTTTCCACTTCCATCTGTCATAATGAAAAAAGCAAATGTTTCCTCTAATTTTTTATTTTTTTTGGTAGCTGCAGTAGGAACTATTTCTTCTTGAAACATGTATTTTTATTCCTCTGCTAAGCAAACACATTGTTTGGTGTGTTTTCATGCTGTTGAAATTAATGAAGAACAATTCAGACCATTTAATCACTACCCATTTTAATTGTGCAGCATACAAAGGGACAGATTTAGTAAGGTTTGAGTTGTGTTTTCCACAAGAAATTTGAGTGAAAACTTTTCAATTCGAAGATGTTAATAGCCTTAATGATTTTTAAGTTTTATTCAGAGGGTTGTGCTAGAAAACTCAATCAGTTTGAGCGATTCTAGTTTTTTCCAGCCGAAAACTTGATCAATTCCAATTTTCAGGTTGTTAATCCCGAACTCACTGATTAGAGTTTTTTCCATTCAAGTTTTTCCTTAAATAATTAATTTGAGGTATAAAAAACTCTAACATTCAACCTTTGATAAATAACCTTCTTAATGTATAGTTTGCTTATGTTTTCCAAGTTAGAATGTACTGCAAGGGTGCACTGAACTTAGAAGTAGTCTCATTTTCAGGCATGTCTTTCCCCTTTCCAGTGGATGGTAAACAGAGTACAGGTATGGGATCCGATCTCCCTAAACCCCTTATCCAGAATGCTCTGAATTACGGAGAGACTGTCTCTCACAGACTCCATTTTATCCAAATAATCCAAATTTTTAAAATTGATTTCCTTTTTATCTATAATAATAAACCAGTACCTTGTACATGATCCAAACTAAGATATAATTAGTCCTTATTGGAAGCAGAACCAGCCTATAGGGTTTATTTAATGTTTACATTCTTTTCTAGTAGACAAGATATGAAGGTCTATATTACGGAAAGATCCATTATCCGGAATGCCCCATTTCCTGGGCATTCCCGATAATAGGTCCCATACCTGTACTATACATGACGGTTGGCTGACCTGTGCCCCTGTGATCATTTTGTAGGTTGAGGTTTTATTAAAAAATTAAATGGGATCTTTCTTCAAAGGAGGTAGTTCACCTTATATTCAGCTTCCTTAACAAGTTATACTGATCAGTCACCCCCTATTAACATGCACTGTTTGGACACTTTGACTTGAGCATGAGTTCTTTAAAGACTGTGTGCTGCATAGTGGTTAGACGTTGAAGGTAATTTGGGGGCTGTAGACACACATTTTCACAGGTTAACCCTATAGTAACCATTTGCTCTGCTGCACCCATGATGTCACCTAATGTCACAACAAAGCTGACTTGACTCCTTTCACAAGAATTATAAATGGCTTACCTTTTTGATGATCCCTGAATTTTATTTACAGACCATTTCCTTATATGGTGTTCATGTATATCTTTTATATGTGTCAAGTACAAAATGATGTCTCTTCTTTTATTTACAGTTGCGTGATGCTGTATTGAACTTGTATTGAATTTTAAAGAGTGTGAGTCAACTTCTGGAGCATTCACAAGATGCCTGAGATTAAGGTTACTCCTTTAGGTAAGACTTGACCGTTACTTTAAGTGTGCCATCTAGTGAGGTGTGCTGGTCCTTTCAACACAGTGGCAACCGAGTCTAGACTTTTTGTAGAATGTAGCACTAGTCCATATGCATCATTCGCTGGTGGATACCACTTTTTGGATTTTAACCTTATTACAGAAAAAACAATAAACCAAAGGATGTTTCTTTCCCAAGATAAATGTATAAGCCAACCAAAAACTCAGTATGGTTCGTCCGTATTGATACTGGTAAAACTAGAGAAGTCTACATAGATAAATTAAATAATATTATTTTGTTGTCTGTTTGGCCAGTAGTGAAGTAAGACAAATATAGGGATGCTTTAGCAGACCTGTTTCTTTTACTGTATTATATTTTCAACATTTATTATTGTATTTTGCATTTATTTAGCTAGGATGCGAAATTCTTTCAAAATTAGTTTCAAGCTTGTGGAAGAAAATGTAATTCCTTTTCATTGGCTTCTAGGTGCTGGGCAGGATGTTGGGCGTAGCTGTATTCTTGTTTCTATTGGAGGGAAGAATGTGATGCTGGATTGTGGCATGCACATGGGATACAATGATGATGTGAGTATTAAAAGCCATAGAAATAAAACTGTGCTAAGCTGTAGGGTGTCCTCTAATTTTGCTAAACTAAAGTAAAACTATTGGCCTTATGAGTCATGTATATCAAGTGTTTTTTGTAATTGTTTTTTTTTTTTTTTTTTGCACATAGCGTCGCTTTCCAGATTTCTCATACATAACCCAAAATGGACGTCTGACTGAATTCCTAGACTGTGTCATTATCAGGTAAAGAGAATTGCTTATGTTCTAGAGTGATGCATGGCTAGACTGTATTGATAAGCAAAGCCAAAAAACATGGGAAACAATAAGAAATAAGAGTTTACTCAAAATTGTAGTTTACCACTTTACACTCATACATTGCAATGTATGCAATCATTAGATTGTTCACAGTGCAAACTCTTGTTATCGTCTTGTTCGTTTGGGTTTAAATAATACATTTTACTCCACTAATATTTGTGTCTTTCTCCTCAAAGTCACTTTCACTTAGATCATTGTGGAGCACTGCCTTACATGAGTGAAATGGTTGGATATGATGGACCCATTTACATGACTCACCCCACTAAGGCTATTTGCCCCATCCTGCTGGAGGATTACAGGAAAATTACTGTGGATAAAAAAGGAGAGACTAATTTCTTCACATCCCAGATGATCAAGGACTGTATGAAAAAGGTGGTTGCTGTGAATCTTCACCAGACAGTGCAGGTAAGACATCTGCACTTGAGGAAAAAGCAGAACGCTAAGCATAAGAACTATAAATAATGTAATAAAATATACATACATCCTTATAAACAGTGCTTAGTAATGGTGTCGTGTCTGATTAAATTTTTTTTTTTTTATTTTAAAGAAAAAAAAATATACCCCTTGCTTTTAAATGTATGAGTGATGTGTTTTTATATGTTCGTGAAACTCCTGACCTTATTAATTACAGTACATTATTCTCTTTATAAGCTGCTTGACTAGTATCAATATTTGCATATCTGGTATTGTATAGGACATTGATCTTTAACCTGTAACATATATTGTTTACAGGGAGTCCTTGCATTACATACACCCGAATTACAGACAACTCATACTTACACGCAGAGGCTATTACAGTAATATACTGTGGTTTGCTTGGCCTTTATTAGCATTTAGCTTTAATAAACACCTGTCCCAATCCGCTCTTGTGTGTGTTGTCGACTGCAGAACACAGAAAGGTAAAAATAAATACTATGTTAAGGCAGACATCTCTCTTGTTGCATTTAATAAGTAAATGTATATGTTTCAACTTACATACAAATTCGACTTGAGAACAAACCTACAGACCCTAACGCGTACATAACCCGGGGACTGCCTGTATTTAGCATTGCAGATACATAAAATTTAATTTGTACTTTTGCTTAAAACTGAAAACACATGGACCAGTGAGGCCATGCAATCATGTCAATTACAACTGAACTGTGCAGCCATCAATCTGTTTCTGGGCCTCTGAAATAGAATTGTGACTGATATACTCGTGTGTAATCATATTTTTTCAGTATGGAAAACTAGTCATCTTAGGGTAGGACTCCACAAGCCATTTTGTTGTGATCCGACGCGCTGAGAATTGTTGACAAAAATAAGGCAAGAGATAGAATTGTCGCATGGTGTCGCAGCGTTGATCCGACTGTCGGATGCAGGCGCTGCTTGCTGTATATCAGTCACAACTCTATTTCAGAGGCCCACAAACAGATTGGTGACTGTACAGTTCAGTGGATTCCACACAAAATTGGAGTGCTCACCTCAAGCAATTATCCTTTCGGATCAGGTGCTCTAGCAGTATTCGATCACACCTGCCACGGATCCAAATCACAATTGTAGAAATCCAAATTACTGCAGCATACTGTAGTTTGTGTAAAATTTATAGGTGTACTTTATTGGCTCAAAATATGAGCAGACATGTGGCAACGTTTCGGGTCTCCTAGATTTGTACAGTTCAGTGGAGTCCTACACTCTATGAACCAGCTCAGGGCTGGGCTGTTTAATTAATCAACAGGGCTCTTTGTCCAGCTTAAAGATTGCCATACATAGACCTACTAAAGCTGCCAACACAACAGAGTCAGAAGCTTATTGTCAGTTCATGGAGCTCACAAATATCAGTTGGGCAGGTTATCCCCAATTGGGCCCTGTGCTTGGGTGTCCATTTTATTGCTATCTTAAAAGCTGTTTTAATTTACAGAAATATTATTTGCATATACTATTTGGCTAAAAACAATGTCTTATCCACTTTTAATTTTTCCAGGTAGATGATGAGTTGGAAATAAAGGCATACTATGCAGGGCATGTTCTGGGAGCTGCCATGTTTCAAATTAAAGTTGGATCGGAGTCCGTGGTATACACTGTAAGTATATGTTTTTAGCTTTTGTGTAATCCCATACTTTAAAATGAATTAAGAGCTTTGTTACATATATTGTCATTCTAAGTATTGTAACTATCTTGTCCTGAATCCAACTGATTTTCATTTTTCTTTGCATGCAGGGTGATTATAACATGACACCAGATCGCCACTTAGGGTGAGAGTTTAATGCCTTTATTGCCATCTAATACTTGAGTCTTTTATATTACTGATGATTCCCTTCATCTATAATCTGTGCCATAAATAACACATTAAATGTATCCTATTGATGTTACTAGTTAAATTGGAGACTAGTGATGTCACACATGTCATTACCCATTAAAATGGGCCCCTTGTTGTAAAGATGAGGCTGTTAGAAATTAAGCTGTATCTCCATGTCCTGTGTAAAATTGCCTGACATTTTTCCATTACCATGGAAATTATTATTAACATGTATTTTTAGATCGCAAACATATTGTGCAGCGCTGTAAAATAAATGGTTTATACAACTAAATCACATAAAATGCATACATAGAACATACAAAGTTACATACATAACAACCAGTATCGGTATAAAAGGTGAGGAAGGTCCTGTGCAAAATACCTTACAATCATTATGGGGAAGGGGATGAGACACAAGGTGTGGTAGTGGGCAAAATCAGAAATAAGCAGATGAGAGATGTAGCATATGGTATTGCATTTGATAGCTAAACAGAGTGAGGGTAGGTTTCTCTAAATAAGTGTATTTTAAGAGATCTTTTGAAAGCAGAAAGGTTGGGAGAAAGTCGACAGACTGTGGGAGAGAATTCCAGAGGAGAATTCCAGCCCTTGCAAAATATTGTTGCATATATTAATAACCATTAGAAAAAAAATTCAAGCTGGAAAGAGTCAGAAGAATAAGGGAAATAATGAAAAAAACGATAAAAAAAAAATAATGAAGACAAATTGAAAAGTTGCTTCAAATTAGCCATTTTATAGACCGCATATACATGAATGCATCGTTCAGACCATGGTTCATCTTGCAGCTTGCATGCTCTTGGTTGCAAATATGTTGATACAAATTGTAAGCTGAATATTGAAGACAGAGGACACAGTGGCCCCAAAGCAGTCTGACATTCCTGCTTTAAGGGGACAATCGTATTTATTGACAAAACCAATGTTCATACTGAATCAGAGAAAGCCGTCAAAACAAGGCTACATTTCCATCTCTGTGGTGCCTCCCAGACACTTGCTGTTTGAAAAGAAATTGTATCTGCTTCTATAAGACAGGGTAGTGCACATCAGAGCATCATGCCCCTTGACTCACTCAGTTCTATTAAACTGTGTTTACCAACTGTGGAAATTGATGTGCACAACTTGCTTTCCCTCTTGCAGGGACTGAGAGGCTGAACACTGAGCTAGGTACAAATAAAGCATGCTGTTACATAATTTGCTCTTAGGCAAGCTGGAGGTTCATAGCTGCAGGGCACAATTTATGCAACATGCAGCAGCTATTTAGAATTTGTCATGGGCACCTAAGGGAAAAAAATAAGCTGCTTCATTCTAATTAACATCTTCTGTTTTACTATGAAGTATGGCAAGCCACAAATCAAGCTATTTGGAAGGAGGATGCTTCGCTGTCCTGATATTGTATCACATTGTAATATATGAGCAGAGTAAAAGTTGTCTACAAGCTTTTCTGGGATAGATGTTTGCATTGCTTGTAGTTTTTGATGTAGTGTGGCCTTTAACCTGGAAATTTTCTGTGCCATTAGAAGGCTGTTACTTTGCTTGTCGACAATGTAACACATACATCATCGGCAGGCAAATGAAACACCTACAGTATACGCTACAATGTCTACATGATAACCACTGCAAAGCGAAATTAACTTATCGGTCCCTCAGAGCTGCATGGATTGACAAGTGCCGTCCTGATTTGCTCATAACTGAATCCACGTATGCAACAACAATCAGAGATTCCAAACGCTGCAGAGAGAGAGACTTCCTGAAGAAAGTCCATGAGACAGTGGAGAAAGGTGGAAAGGTGATATCTGTTCTCATTACATGATTATTTGGGAACCCCTCTTAATTCTTTGTAGTTTATTTTATCATTGGCTGAGCTTTCAAAGTAGCAACTTCCTTTTATTATATAACATGCCTTATGGAAACAGTAGTAATTCAGCTGTGACATAAAGTTTATTGTATCAACATAAAATATGCAATACATATCATAACAAAATTAGACAAGTGCAGAAATTTGGTCACCCCAACAGAGATATTACATCAATACTTAGTTGAGCTTCATTTTGCAAATGTAACAGCCTCTAGACACCTCCTCTAGCCTTGATGAGTGTCTGTATGGTGGTATTTTTGACCATTTGTCCATACAAAATTTCTCCAGTTCAGTAAAATTTGATGGCTGCCAAGCATGAACAGCCTGCTTCAAATCATCCCATAGATTTTTGATGATATTCAAGTCAGGGGACTGTGACAGCTATTCCAGCATATTGTACTTCTCCCTCTGCGTAAATGTCTTTGTAGCTTTTTTTGGGTGCGTTCTTCTTCCACCATGCAAATTGCTTTTTGTTATGGGACTAGTCCGATTGCCATTTTGGAGTCAGGAAGGAATTTTTCCCCCTCTAAGGCAAATTGGAGAGGCTTCAGATGGTTTTTTTTGCCTTCCTCTGGATCAACTGGCAGATAGTTAATAAAAAAAAAAAAAAAGGTTGAACTCGATGGACATGTCTTTTTTCAACCTTACTTACTATGTTACTATGTTACTATGTATGTTACGACCAAATAGCTAAATTTTTGTCTCATCACTCCAAAGCACTTTGTTCCAAAATGACTGTGGCTTATCTAAATGAGCTTTTGCATACAACAAGCGACTCTGTTTGTGGCCTGAGTGCAGAAAGGGCTTCTTTTTCACCCTGCCATACAGATGTTCTTTGTGCAAATTGCACTGAATTGTAGATGTACAGATACACCATCTGCAGCAAGATGTTCTTGCAGGTCTTTGGAGGTGATCTTTGGGTTGTCTGTAACCATTCTCAAAATCCTCCGCATATGCCGCTCCTGTGTTTTTCTTGGCCTTACCTGAACCTGGTTTTACTGCAACCGTGCCTGTGGCCTTCCATTTCCTGTTTACATTCCTTAAAGCCCCCCTGCACGGGCCGATAAAAGCTGCAAACAGACTGAGTCGGCAGCTTATTGGCCCATGTGTGGGGCCCTCCGACAGGCTTCCCAGATCGATATCTGGTGGAAAGTCGGCCAGGTGTCAATCAGGCAAGGTAAAAAAAATCACATTGGATTGCGGCCACATCTGTTTCATTGTTGCGGTCCCGTCATCCGACCACCCGTATGGCCTCCATTCTGGTCCAATCGTTGGGCCCTAGGGCCCACGATTGGATCAGCCCGATATCACCCACTTCAATGTGGGCATATTAGGGAGAGATCTGCTCGTTTGGCGACATCGCCCTGTGTATAGCCACCTTTACAGTTCAAACCTCTGAGAGATTTTTGTAGCCTTCCCCTAACCATGATACTGAACAATCTTTGTTTTCAAATCTTTTGAGAGTTGCTTTGAGGATCCCAATCTGTCACTCTTCAGAGGCAATTGGTCACATTAAATACCTTTTCTCATGATTGGATACGCCTGCCTATGAAATTCAAGGCTTAACAAGCCAATCCAACCAATTTGGTGTTGCCAGTAATCCGTATTGAGCAGTTACATGCATTCAAATTAGCAAAATTACAGGGGTACCCACATTTTTGCACAGCCAGTTTTTCACATTTGATTTAATTTCCTACAACGCAATACGGCTTCACTAAAAATCTTTGTTCAGAAAATACCCCAGTACTCCGATGTCCCGGGGAAATGAAAGACCACTGTTATCTTTTTTGTTTAAAAGTGGAGTAACTTATTATGTTATGTAGGCTGAGAGGGATTCCCAAACTTTTGTCACTTTCTGTATGAGGAGATTCCCCCAGTCCGTTTTATGATGTGTTTTTCTGGTATAATATTTAAACTCCATGTCCACAAGGGAAGGGAACCATTAAACCCACATTTAACCCACTGGCATTTCATCATATGCATAAAGAAGCAGTAAACATTAGTGCAATGAATAGTACTCCAGTCACATTCTGCTTCCTGTTCATATGAGCAGGGTCAGAACAAATCAGCAGCCTCTAATAAGGCTCATTATAATTCCTCTCTTCCATCAGCTCCAGTTTGTAGTCTGTGCTATAAAAAGAATCTTATTATGTAGAGGCTTCTTAGTGGATTTCTGATATACTTTGACCTTACTTGTAGGGGCAGCAAGTAAAATGTGACAATGGTTTCAATTTCAGATTTTGCACTGTGAATTGCCTTTGCATAGGTATGTTTCACATTTTCATCATTTAATTATTAACCTGATCGATAATACGCCTCATTATATAGTCCTGAATTCGTGTTTTATACTCGCCAGCACAATATCGAAGGAAGCAGGCTTCTTCAGATGTCACGTAATTGGCAAAATGTTCTAACATAATCTGACCTTTTTTTTTCTCTCACAGGTTCTGATTCCTGTTTTTGCGCTCGGACGAGCTCAGGAACTCTGCATATTGCTGGAAACCTTCTGGTAAGGATTGAAATGTAGTTTATTGTCTCAACTGGAAGTTTGGTTAACAAAAAGATTTGAGTTTAGAATTTTTCTAGTATGCCTTGTGTTTAATGCACACACGTTTCATCTTTGCGTACAAAAGCAACCTGCCCATAATCTCTACTGGTGTGTAGAAATGGCCATCGTACTGGCTTCAGGAAATAACATCACTCCTTACAGCAGTTTTATACTTTGTTTTCCCCCTGCTCTGTCACTATTTGATTGTTGGGTTGAGAGGGAACCCAATGTAAGTGCATGAAACAAGAGGTGCTTTATTATAACATATACCTAGACTGACCTACAGCTTAATCTTTCTCTATAGAAAATCGTAGGGATTGTTGAAAAGTATAAATATATGTTAGCATATGGTACAATCTGCTCATACTGCCATGATTTTGAGGTGAGGGAGGGCCTCTTGGCTTTGCTGGGATTGTTTTCACTGGTTATAGATACAGTCAGTGCCTGTTGGATGGCATTCTGACATCTTTCCTCCTAGAACAGAATGCATGGAGGAAATCTTTGTTGAGCAGAAACATAATGTACATATAGCAGTACTCTTCTCATTCCTGGCTAGCACTCAGGGTGACAAAGTATTTCACCATCCGGCAAAATCGTAATAATTGTAGCCATTCTTGCCTTCTTCATAATTATGCCCCTTGTGTTTAAGATCCCATAAATAGAGTGCTGCTTTCATTAGGCATCTCCCCCTACCCATCCCCCAGTATCATGAGGATTCCAAGGACAAAAAGAGCGGAGCACCGTGAGAGTCCAGTAAAAGTATAAAAAAAATGAAAATTTTATTCAATAAACATGTAAAAACAGGTTACAGCAGCAGTACACCCTGGCTGCCCGCTTAACTCTCACGGTGCTCCGCTCTTTTTGTCCTTGGAATCCTTTTGACCGCATGGGATGGCGGCTGGCTGTGCAGCACGTTTGAACTCAGTGTCCGGTAAGTGCTCCCACTAAACACATTTTTTCTGCCCAGTATCATGAGGCACAGCCTGCAACAGGGGCCTGTCCTTACCACCTGCACTGAGGCAGACCGTAACGACTGGGCTCTGCTGAGCATCTTGGTACTGCTTATTGCACTTAGCACTGAATTTTTTATCCAACACTTGTTATAGGGAGTAGTATCAATGGGGCGCAAGTGCATGGTAAGTGAGCAGTAAGGTGCACACTGTTGCAGTTGCCCTTGGGGAATGGAAATGACCCATAAAAACTGTGTCAAAAACAAGTATTTGACATTAAATTATAAAGGGGCAAATTTATCAAAATGTGAGATTTGAGTGCAATAAAATGCACCCACATTCTATTCATTCTTATGGGATTTTTAAAACTGTATTTATCAATAGGTGAAAGTTAGAACTCATTTGATAAATACAGTTCTAAAAATCCCATAGGAATTAATTGAACATGGATGAGTTTTTTATTAAGCTCTAATCTCATATTTTGATCTGTCCTATAATGTTAAATTTTGTGCTACTTGAAACAAATGACAGCCTAATTGTTTTCCTGTAGCACATAACTAACTGGCATTTTACCATTATTATATGGAGGGAGTGTGACCCAAAAGGGAATAAGCTACTATAAAAAAAAAAAAAAAAATAGGGATACAAAACAGGTCAAGAAAATGTGCACAGTACAGATGACTTTTTATTGATTTTACAAATCCAAAACAACAATGTCATTACAGTGTTTAGCAATACTGCATATAAGTGATATCAGGCCAATCGTAGGCTTTAAGTAACCGGATAGTTCTGTCACAAATAAATCCATTATCATTGTTCAAATAATCATAGGTAGCATTACATAGCAGGTCACAACAATTTTAAATGGACAAATTATTCATCAAGGTCGCACCAGCCCGCCCCCGAATTTTGTCTTATAATGCACCCTTCTTGTTTCATAAGTTAATTTTAGGGGAAGAGTACCACCCATTTGGTGTCTCCAGAATACCACGGAAGTGTGAGTTTCTCCCATCCAGTGCATGATCACTGCATGATCGCGTTCTGGCTGCAGTGGTGGGTAGTACCTCATCTTTTATTCCCAGCAAGCAGACTGCTGGGTCCACTATTTTTGGCGTGCCCAGTTTGTTTGCATAGGTTTCCATTACTTTAGACCAAAATTCTTGTACACGTGGGCAGGACCAGGCCATATGGAGAAAATCTGCCCCAGATGATTTACAGCTTGGACAGCAGTCTTCTTGCCTCTTACCAAATTTCTTTTGCTTGAGAGGTGTTGTATAGGTTTGATGGATGAATTTGTATTGTATGAGTCTGTCCTTTTATTGATATTAAAAATTTGTACTCGTTTTCCGTGGCTTCCTCCCATTGATCACGTTCAAGTCCTGGGATAACCTGGGTCCACAGGAGGTAAGCTTGATCAAAGAGTAGCTTTATTCCTCCCATAATTCCTCTATATAGCTTAGACGAGAGTTTGGCTGGGGATGGGGAATAAAGTGCATCTTCTAGAGGTATCCTGTCCATTGTGGGGGAGAGAGTGTGAAACTGCACCTGAAAGGTGTGTCTAAATTGAAGATATCTATAGAAATATAGAAAAAAAGAAAAATTGATCAATGCACATTCCTTTGTCCCCTATCATATCAGTAATCTATGCAGATGCATGTATTTACAAAGACAGGGGTTTTTTTAGTTACAAAATTATGATCATAAGATTGATAAGCCACCATACCACGTCAAGGTAAAACCCATATGGCGGTCCCTAACAATTTACCTCTGGTCATAATTTCAAATGCTAAAGCCTCCCGGCATAGGAGCATTACCTGAAAAATAAGGTCTCCCGACCTGGGCATTGGTTTTCATCATAGGGCTTAGTCCTCCCCTGCCATTAGCTTTCAAAGGGGAGAGATAACCTCCCCCGCTTGCAGCTTTTGAGAGAGAGAAACTGCCCAGACCAACACCCATTTTCAAAGGAATTGTTCCACCATTTAAAGAGACAGGTGTGGGGGTGCTACAACCACATGGAAGCCTGGCCTGCAGCTTAGCTGCTAAACTTCCAAACAGAATAAATCTGCTACAATACAAAGTACAAAAAGGAAAAATTGTGAGAGCACTCCATGGCTTCATAAAAATGTACTAAAATACATTGGAAGTGCTACTGATCTGGCCAAATTAACTACAGACATAGAAAAAAAGAAAAATTGATCAATGCACATTCCTTTGTCCCCTATCATATCAGTAATCTATGCAGATGCATGTATTTACAAAGACAGGGGTTTTTTTAGCTACAAAATTATGATCATAAGATTGATAAGCCACCATACCACGTCAAGGTAAAACCCATATGGCGGTCCCTAACAATTTACCTCTGGTCATAATTTCAAATGCTAAAGCCTCCCGGCATAGGAGCATTACCTGAAAAATAAGGTCTCCCGACCTGGGCATTGGTTTTCATCATAGGGCTTAGTCCTCCCCTGCCATTAGCTTTCAAAGGGGAGAGATAACCTCCCCCGCTTGCAGCTTTTGAGAGAGAGAAACTGCCCAGACCAACACCCATTTCCAAAGGAATTGTTCCACCATTTAAAGAGACAGGTGTGGGGGTGCTACAACCACATGGAAGCCTGGCCTGCAGCTTAGCTGCTAAACTTCCAAACAGAATAAATCTGCTACAATACAAAGTACAAAAAGGAAAAATTGTGAGAGCACTCCATGGCTTCATAAAAATGTACTAAAATACATTGGAAGTGCTACTGATCTGGCCAAATTAACTACAGACATAGAAAAAAAGAAAAATTGATCAATGCACATTCCTTTGTCCCCTATCATATCAGTAATCTATGCAGATGCATGTATTTACAAAGACAGGGGTTTTTTTAGTTACAAAATTATGATCATAAGATTGATAAGCCACCATACCACGTCAAGGTAAAAGGTATTTTAGTACATTTTTATGAAGCCATGGAGTGCTCTCACAATTTTTCCTTTTTGTACTTTGTATTGTAGCAGATTTATTCTGTTTGGAAGTTTAGCAGCTAAGCTGCAGGCCAGGCTTCCATGTGGTTGTAGCACCCCCACACCTGTCTCTTTAAATGGTGGAACAATTCCTTTGGAAATGGGTGTTGGTCTGGGCAGTTTCTCTCTCTCAAAAGCTGCAAGCGGGGGAGGTTATCTCTCCCCTTTGAAAGCTAATGGCAGGGGAGGACTAAGCCCTATGATGAAATCCAATGCCCAGGTCGGGAGACCTTATTTTTCAGGTAATGCTCCTATGCCGGGAGGCTTTAGCATTTGAAATTATGACCAGAGGTAAATTGTTAGGGACCTCCATATGGGTTTTACCTTGACGTGGTATGGTGGCTTATCAATCTTATGATCATAATTTTGTAACTAAAAAAACCCCTGTCTTTGTAAATACATGCATCTGCATAGATTACTGATATGATAGGGGACAAAGGAATGTGCATTGATCAATTTTTCTTTTTTTCTATGTCTGTAGTTAATTTGGCCAGATCAGTAGCACTTCCAATGTATTTTAGTACATTTTTATGAAGCCATGGAGTGCTCTCACAATTTTTCCTTTTTGTACTTTGTATTGTAGCAGATTTATTCTGTTTGGAAGTTTAGCAGCTAAGCTGCAGGCCAGGCTTCCATGTGGTTGTAGCACCCCCACACCTGTCTCTTTAAATGGTGGAACAATTCCTTTGGAAATGGGTGTTGGTCTGGGCAGTTTCTCTCTCTCAAAAGCTGCAAGCGGGGGAGGTTATCTCTCCCCTTTGAAAGCTAATGGCAGGGGAGGACTAAGCCCTATGATGAAAACCAATGCCCAGGTCGGGAGACCTTATTTTTCAGGTAATGCTCCTATGCCGGGAGGCTTTAGCATTTGAAATTATGACCAGAGGTAAATTGTTAGGGACCGCCATATGGGTTTTACCTTGACGTGGTATGGTGGCTTATCAATCTTATGATCATAATTTTGTAACTAAAAAAACCCCTGTCTTTGTAAATACATGCATCTGCATAGATTACTGATATGATAGGGGACAAAGGAATGTGCATTGATCAATTTTTCTTTTTTTCTATGTCTGTAGTTAATTTGGCCAGATCAGTAGCACTTCCAATGTATTTTAGTACATTTTTATGAAGCCATGGAGTGCTCTCACAATTTTTCCTTTTTGTACTATCTATAGAAATATACCTGTTGACAGTTCTTGATAAGTGGGAAACTAAGAGCCGTGCATAAGTTCAGAAAGCTTTTTAACACCCAACTGTGGCCAATAGACAAAGTCTTGTAGTTCGCATAAATGTTTTAGGAGTGAGTTGGCAGGTGGGGTGAGAGAAGCGGCCAAGAGTGATACAGGGTTTTTACAGCTGTAGACCATGCTTTGTGTGGCTTTTAGAGAGTGTTGGGCAGGGTGGTCATATCCAGGTGATGTCTGAAGGGGTAGGATCCCAAGCCTTCTAGGGAATGAAGGATGGATGCTTGGAGTATGGTATTAGGGTTATAGGGGTTGGGTGGAAAACACCAGTGTAAATTATAAATTTGGGAGGCTAAGTAATAGAAGTAGAAGTGTGGAAGGGCCAAGCCTCCATTTTCGATGGGTGCTGTTAGTCTTTCCCAGGAAATACGTGGAGTACCGTTGGCCCAAATAAATGGAATTATAGTTCTGTTTAAATTTTTAAAGAAGAGTCGAGGTATGGTAAACAGGATTTTGTGGAATATATATAGGAGTTTGGAGAGCTATAACATCTTAATGAGATTGACCCTACCCCACAGCGTAAGCGGTAGTTTGGTCCAACTCTTGAGTGATTGGGTCAGAGTTTAGATTATGGGGTCTAGGTTAAGTTGCAAGAAATTATGGGTGTGATACCCATATTCCCAGGTATTTAATTATGTGACCCACGTCAGCTGTGCCTGTGGGGGAGCTGAGGGGTGGGGTCAATACAGAACAGCTGAGACTTCTCCTAATAAATGCAGAGTGCTGGACCGTGGTCAAAAGGGTGGAGAGGGAT
This sequence comes from Xenopus petersii, assembly GCA_038501925.1. Classification (NCBI taxonomy): domain Eukaryota; kingdom Metazoa; phylum Chordata; class Amphibia; order Anura; family Pipidae; genus Xenopus; species Xenopus petersii. The sequence continues at coordinate 42,573,394 of CM076684.1, read as the reverse complement.
TCGAGGGGATCCTCAAGATATTTTAGTATATCATCAGCAAAAAGGGACACCTTTTCCGTGACATTAGCAAATTGTAACCCCATAATGGTTGGGCGACCCTTATCATAATAGCTTAGGGTTCTATTGCCAGGGCGAATAGCATTGGGGAGAGAGGGCATCACTGTCTAGTTCCCCTATGGAGTTGGGAGGGAGAGGAGATGTAGTTGTTAACCCTCACTTTGGCTACTGGAGATTTGTATAGTAGTTTGATCCACTGGATAAATTTGCTGCCCAAGCTAAACCTATGTAGTACTTGCCAGAGGTAGTCCCATTCTACCGACTCAAAAGCCTTCTCGAAGTGAGGCCACCACTCTGGATCCTTTATTTGTATGTGGGAGTTGGAGGTTGGTGAAGAGGCGACAGAGGTTGAAGTCCGTTGCCCTTTCTGGCATGAATCCGGATTGGTCCGGATGTATTAAGTGCACCACAGCTCGAGTAAGTCTTGTAACTAGTATTTTTGCTAATATTTTGGCGCCTGTGTTTATAAAGATGACTTTTAATCCTGCTTGAATCAGTACAAAAATAGCCTGTTTCATAGTTAATCATTTCTGCTGTAAATTAAATATTGTTATGCAATACCATACATGGTATACTAGACACCCTGTAGCACATCCACTAATGCTGAACAGGACATCTCACCTATTCAGTTAATCAAACCTTTTATTTTATTATAAATTTAAGTCCCAGGTGGCATGACAGTGAGTGCAAAACATTAGATGGCATTGGCCAATGAAAGAAACGTCATACTATACATCACGTAAAGTGGAATAAACCTATTCTGAATTGCTAACCTGGGCTATTTTCTTGGTCACAAAACAAAAAAAAAATAATTTCTGTAATTTATGATACAGTGTTTAAAATAAAGAAAATTATCAACATTAATAATTTGGCTGTACTAGGTTAATGTTCACAGAGCTGTTTTATTTGCAATATTTTCTTTCTTTCATTCAGGGAACGCATGAACCTCAAGGCTCCTATTTATTTCTCTACTGGTCTGACAGAAAAAGCAAACCATTATTACAAGTTGTTTATCACGTGGACCAATCAGAAGATAAGGAAAACCTTTGTACAAAGGAACATGTTTGAATTCAAGCACATCAAAGCTTTTGATAGGGCTTTTGCAGACAACCCTGGACCTATGGTAAGTCAATATAAAGAACTTGTATGAAAATATAATTATTTGCTACATAAATTCATAACTACCAATCTACATTTAAGTAATTTTATAATTTTGTATAACCTATACTTTTTTGTGGCTGCCTTAGCTAACAGGAGTTGAGGCCAGTTGTTTGCCTTTGTTTCTGCAGTTGGACAATATGTGTGGTATCTTTTGCTTAGTGCATTTACTTTTACAAATAAAGGAAAGCGATGTTTTGTTAATGTAAAAAAAAAAAGGTACAGTGCTAACCACAAAATGTCACTGTAGTTATGGGTCAGTCATATTCATATATCTGCAAACAAAAAGCTGTTTCTGAAAATGTGCTATATAAGCATATCTGGAGTATGTTAAAAAGCATGAGAGTGTCCATGCGCTCATCATGTGAAAAGATGAGTGCACGATAGAACACAAAGCATAATGTGAAGTTTGATAGTGGTGGTTGCATTTTTTTTGTAATAAATATCACAGAGAACAGAACTTCATTTTAGGATCTGTTATTCAGTAAAACAAGAGAATGATTCAAAGGTCTTGATGCCTTTCCAAGGCATGCTAAGCAGAGTTTACAGAATGGTGATTATTACTATTAGACGTGTGCGATGTCTCAGGGCCAGCTTTGCAGGGTTTTAAAGTGTTTGTAGATAGGACATGAGAATGTTCTGTTTGAAGATATAACCTATTGTGCTGGTTATTTAACCTTACAGGTGGTCTTTGCAACTCCGGGAATGCTGCACGCTGGTCAGTCTCTGCAAATCTTTCGCAAATGGGCAGGGAATGAGAAAAACATGGTGAGAGAGATTTCAGAAAAGTTAATAATACTTGCCTGATAATAATTTTGGTTACTGCAACAGGACATAATACCTCAGTAATTATTTGACTATTTCCTAATGTGCTTCATTTATTTTCCATTTCAAATGTAGGGAATTTAATGTATTCAGTCAGTCCTAATTAACTGGCTGCACCAAGCCGTTCAAGATTATTTATCTGGCTTTGTTTTAAGCATTTCTTCATTTTTCTAATTCAGGTGATTATGCCAGGTTACTGTGTACAAGGTACAGTGGGACATAAAATATTAAGTGGCCAGAGAAAACTGGAAATGGAAGGAAGACAAACTGTAAGTTTTCTGTCTATTCCAAATAGGGATGCACCGAATCCACTTTTTTGGATTCGGCCGAACCCCCGAATCCTTTGCGAAAGATTTGGCCGAATACCGAACTGAATCAGAATCCTAATTTGCATATGCAAATTAAGGGGAAACATTTTTTACTTGTTTTGTGACAGTCACGCGATTTCCCTCCCCATCCCTAATCTGCATATGCAAAATTAGGATTCGGTTCAACCTGGCAGAGGGATTTGGCCGAATCCTGAACCAAATCCTGGATTCGGAGCATCCCATATTCCAAATTACCTAACTGTGATGAACAGTTTTACAGTTTATGCTGCCTAAATCTGTATTTTGTTTATCATTAAATTAGCTGGAGGTAAAGATGCAAGTGGAATACATGTCCTTCAGTGCACATGCGGATGCTAAAGGAATTATGCAGCTGATTCGTCAGGCAGAGCCTCGTAATGTACTACTGGTGCATGGAGAGGCCAAAAAGATGGAATTCCTTAAACTTAAAATTGAACAAGAGTTTCGTGAGTTCCACTTTATGTTTAAATACCGAGCATTTCTAGCCTGCCTCAAATTTTTCAAAATTCAAGCTGTCTTTATATTTGTTATTCAAATTTAATAACCTTTAATGTTTTATCCTATGCCATAGGAATTAACTGTGCTATGCCACTGAATGGAGAGACTACAACCATCACCACCAATCCAAATATCCCTGTAGATATATCTTTAGGACTGCTGAAGAAAGAGACCTCTCTTGGTAAGAAAATACTACTCTTTTAGAAGAAAGGCTGCCTTATAAAATGCATGTTGCCCAAAATGTAACTTTTTTCACATACACCTACTCCCGATGACCCAGAATCACAAATCTCCCAACTGGAAGCAGAACACTTTACAGAAATTATTTATGCTCTACAGTCTCAATTTCTATCTTTATTCACTCTACACACACATACATATATATATATATATATATATATATATATATATATATATATATATATATATATATATATATATATATATATATATATATATATATATATATAGTGCAAATAGATACTAGACAGAGGTCACATATCTGAGAAGTTCTATATGATAGACCCTGGTCTGCGTTTTCTGTTCCCTTTACTTCAAGAGACATTGTCTTGAAAACACTGGTGACTGTGACCAGTATATATGCTGAAGGGCCAAGCGTATAAGCAGAGTAATCTTAAAGGGATACTGTCATGGGAGAACATTTTTTTTTCAAAATGAATCCGTTAATAGTGCTGCTCCAGCAGAATTCTGCACTGAAATCCATTTCTCAAAAGAGCAAACAGATTTATTTATATTCAATTTTGAAATCTGACATGGGGCTAGACATTTTGTCAATTTCCCAGCTGCCCCTGGTCATGTGACTTGTGCCTGCACTTTAGGAGAGAAATGCTTTCTGGCAGGCTGCTGTTTTTCCTTCTCAATGTAACTGAATGTGTCTCAGTGAGACATGGGTTTTTACTATTGAGTGTTGTTCTCAGATCTACGAGGCAGCTGTTATCTTGTGTTAGGGAGCTGTTATCTGGTTACCTTCCCATTGTTCTTTTGTTTGGCTCCTGGGGGGGGGAAGGGAGGGGATCATATTACTCCATCTTGCAGTACAGCAGTAAAGAGTGATTGAAGTTTATCAGAGCACAAGTCACGTGACTTGGGGCAGCTGGGAAATTGACAATATGTCTAGCCCCATGTCAAATTTCAAAATGTAATATAAAAAAATCTGTTTGCTCTTTAGAGAAATGGATTTCAGTGCAGAATTCTGCTGGAGCAGCACTATTAACGGATTCATTTTGAAAAATGTTTTTTTTCCCATGACAGTATCCTTTTAATATGGTAGCAAACAGAATGAAGAATATCTCCTGGATTTTTTTATTAATCTGTTGTCTCTTGTCAAAGCAGACTTAAGATACAAGGGGATATTTATTTGACCATGAAATAAGACATTATTTGTTGAGGAATACAGAATATCTTCTATGAAAACTTGAACCTCTACTTTCATCTTGTTTTATTTTAGAGAATGCTGACCATCAGTTGGTAGCTCTTGAATGATATAGTTAGGAATTGCATCTATTCCTAGTATTTGTTATTTGCTGCTTACTGTAGAAGAACTTCTAGATTAAAGGATCCTGTTAGGCTGCTTAATTTGTTCTTAACATGGACAAGTGAACTGCATTTTGAACTAATTCATCAAATCAGAGTTCCTTGTGCGTTCACAGTTTGCTTTGTTTTGATTTTTTCTGTTTTGATGTCTTTCAACTTTACAGTGCACTTTAAATAAAGTGTTCTTTTTCTGCTGAGGAATGCTTTCCAACTTGGTCCAGTGATGGAACAAATTTCTATCATATCTAGAATTGGGAATCATAGTGAATAATAGTTCTCAGGAGTAAGGTTAAACATGTACTAATTAACATTTTACAGTCTTCAGTTCAGTTGTGGTTTCAGTTCAGTTTTACTCCATGAAAGCTAAACCTGTTGCATTTCAGGGCTGGTTCCAGACTGTAAGAAGCCGAGACTGATGCATGGAACACTCATAATGAAAGATAATGTAAGTAACCTCTTATACTTCAGATATTTAAACAATTTCAGACTATGTAAATATTCAGCTTGTTTCGTAATGTGATGGGTGTCTGGTGTAGGTGGTACTAGCCAATATTCAAACAATATTCAAACAAATTGACCCAAGAGAGCAGTATGACAAACAATATGACAAAATTGTGTATCTGCATTCCTTTTGCATTTTCTCCATGTTCCCTTGCAGAGCTTCCGCCTGGTTTCTCCAGAGCAAGCACTGAAAGAAATTGGCCTTGGAGAGCACCAGCTACGATTCACTTGCCGGCTGCATGTTCAAGATACCCACAAGGAACAAGAGACCGTGCTGCGGATATACAATCATCTGAAAAGGTAAAGCATGCTAGCAAAGAACAGATTATAGGGCAGATTTATCAGTTTTAATAAATAAAAAAACTCACCCACATTCTATTCAGTCCTATGGGATTTCTGGAAGAATATATATCAAATGGTGAGTTCTAACTGTCACCCATTGATAAATATACTTCTAAAAATCCCATAGGAATGAATAGAACGTGTGTGAGTTTTTATTTATCAAAATCTAAACTGGCATTTTGTTAAATCTGCCCCTTTGTGTTCTGGACAAGTTATCATTAAAATCTAAAAACAGTACAAGTTGTACAGGAACACTTTATGACTCTATAGGTCAGTGTTTTTCACAGTATGTCATAAAGGAACATGCTGACTGCCTTATCATTATTACTATTATCCTTTATATGCTGTAACATATTTTTAAAAGTATATCACTGCTTTATTCCTATAAATGTTTGCAAGCTTTTCATGATAGGAACCTCATTCCAGTTGTGTGTTGAATTGTGTAGCATCTTCTAATTTACAATAACTATAAGTCTGATTGTGTTTATACCTTATAAAGCACTGCATACATTTGTGGTTGTATATAAATACAATACAATACAATGCTGATAGTAACAGGCAATGATACTGTGGTATTGATATTGAGAATTGCTGCTGTAAACACAAGCAAATACACCACTATATTGTTGGTGGTAGAACTTAGATTTTTAATAAATAGAAGCTGTCTACAGTATTGTGATGTATATATGACTGTGATGGATTATATAGGAAATAAAAAAAAGAAAGTAGCAGTAATTTGAAGGGTCCCATCATGCCATCTTTTGTCTTGATTACAAGTAAGGTAAAAGCTATACCTTTGTTTCTTTGCAGTGTACTTAAAGATTACTCTGTGCAGCACCTCCCTGATGGTTCCATTATGGTGGAGTCTATTTTGCTGCAAGTTTCAACCCATTCCGAGGACCCAGGAACAAAGGTTCTGTTGATTTCGTGGACATACCAGGTTAGTACTATTTAGTGTTGCAATTTCCTCCAGTTGGCAATGTTTGCCATGAACCTCTGATTTGCTTTGGCATGCACTGGCAAAGGGTGACCGTGTGATATGTGACGCATATTCTGCAAAACAAATTACAACACCTAGTTGGAAATGTGATTATGTGATCTATAGGTACTGTAGTGTACCAAGGGGCAAATGCTCACAGAATTTAAGGATGCACCAAAAATCTAAGTAGTGCAGACTTATGTTCAGTCTGTTTGCTATGATGAGGACTGTGTAACTAAGTCAAACAAATATATACAGGTGTTATCCGGAAAGCTCAGAATTATGGAAAGGCTGTCTCCCGTAGATTTCATTATAATTTAATAATCCAAACTTTTAAAAATAATTTCCTTTTTCTCTGTAACAATAAAACAGTAACTTGTACTTGATCCAAACTAATATATAATGAATCCTTATTGGAAGCAAAACACGTTTGTTGGGTTTATTTAATGTTTACATGATTTTCTAGTAGACTTAATGTATGAAGAGCTAAATTACGGAAAGATCCGTTATCTGGAAAACCCCAGGTCCCAAGCCTTCTGGATAACGGGTCTCGTACCTGTATTCTGGTTGATGATGTCACATTTCATCACATTCTGGTTAGCTGGATTGCTTAATATTAACCCGCATGGGCAATTATAAACCTAAAGGAGCACACCAAACCTGCTATATTACCATGCCAGGGTCACAGTTAGGGTTAAAACAATATAAATACACAGCACCATGCAAAAAAGTATAGTTTCAGTGTGAATTGTAATCCATACAAAAAAAAGATAAAAAATAGAGCTATGTGGTTGGGGGGAAGAACTGGGAACCACCAATTTTAAATTGTTCTCTTTTCCCTGTATTTAGGATGAGGAACTGGGAAGTTTCTTGACATCTCTGCTAAAGAAAGGCCTTCCACAAGGAACAAGTTAATTTATTTGTGCCTGGGGTGTATTTTGTACCAATGTGAAGAAAGCAAAGTGAGCCTGGGCACACAATGGTGGACTGGTTTATATCCACCTTACTGCCCATTTCAGGATGTGGCAAACCAAATTTAAAAGACTATTTTTCTAAAATGTGTGATGCTACTCGGGCGCTAAAATCTGAACACTCGCTAAGGAAGACTGTGTCAAGGTTTTGTTGAGACATCTCAATTATTTGTAGAGTTCTCCTTCCTTCCCTTTGGAGTCCTTCTGCAAGAAAGAAAGGGGCTGTATTCTCACTACTGTATTTTTTTTAATAAACTCATTTGATGCACAGCTTGTTATTTGGTTTGTATAAGAGGACCTCCAAAAGACCTGATTTTGGCAAATTAGATTTCATGCAGGAGACTTTATATGTTTACACTTTTTAAAAAGACAAAATTATGGTGCAGCGATTCTAAAATATCCTGCTAGGTGAGAAATCCATGACTGCTTTCATGTAAATGTGTATATTTAGGCAGATAAATGTGGTCAGTTGGGCTTAAAATTGTACCACCGAGTGTTTGTGTACTTTTTTTTGATTCAAGCATAAATTTTATGTCCGATATTTGATTAGGACCCCCTTAATTCAGCAAAAGCAAGGTTTGCCCTAAGTGATCTGGTTACTGCAATTTACTGGTTGGAGAATATGTTGCCTGTTACTACATAATCTCTGTACTATTTATTCTAATTTTGCTGTTTGGAAAGTGTAAAAAATCCTCTTTGATTTTAGTTTTGTTCATTTATAAATCTGCCTCATTGTCATCATTGCTACTGTCACTGCACAAAGAAACAGAATATCCCAGAAAGGTAATTTTTCTTCACTTTCCACAGTAAGTTTGGTGTCTATATTAAAAATTATGTCAGGTGAGTTATTGACTAGAGTTATTAACTTGCAAACAAATGGGTTCCCGGCCTATTTATTATACTCAGTTTCTCGGAGTATAAAAGGACCAAACTGACTAATGCTGTAGTTTTGTTCAGAGGGTGTATATCTTTTTAACATAGCAGACAGATCTTTGGGGTACACTGAATGACACCTCACTGAGAACGCATTATAAATTGGCAAGAACCAGCTAAGTAGCAGGGAATATAGGTGCTGCCACAAAGAAGTTTGATAATGGTGAAATCAAAATACTTTAGAAGTTTAGGTTATAGACATTTTTCATATTAAAATGTTCTTTTTTTGTGTGACTATATTTGTTTTATGTTGAGTCTAAATTTACATGAAGTTGATATGCGCACATTCTATGCATTTTGAAGCTGCTGAAGAAATATATTACCAGTTAATTTTCTGTTGGGCGGGATTTGGATGGAGGTAAGTTATATTGGTAGTCTGTTTGCTTGTTCTTAGTCTTTTGATAAAGTGCATGAGAACTAAACATGCAAGACCGCATTACTTTAGGAGGTTTTTAACTGATTCTTTTCCAAGTGATAATTTGCTAACTTCAATTCCGTTTGATATATCTGATGTATGATGCTGAAAGTTTTTCCATTCCCCATAAGATACAGACTTGAGGCTGATGCATGCAATACGCATTTACTTGTCTGTAAGTTGTGTTTAAACTTCTTACTACTAAGTACTTGGTCCTCTGCATTTTTTGTGCAATTGTTTTTTATCTTTCCGTCCTTCTATTGTTTGCATACACGTTGCATAATTTTCTGTAGTATATATTTTCCAAGCATCTGCTTGCACTAACCAACATTAAAAGGCAGATGTGTGAGCTGTACCGAGAAGCTAATCTATAATATGGAAAGACCAGTTTGCATGTTTAGCATGAGCCAGCTGGGCTTGTGTTGTTTTTGTGTTATTAGAAATGTGGTTATGAGTGCAGCATCTAATCTTAGTGGTTTTCTGTATGAGTGTAACAGGATTCGTTTGCGGTTGTGCTGGATTGGGTTTTAGCAAGCAACAAAAACATAAATATCCATGCAAATCATTAAAATCTTAATACAACATGACACAGAGGTACAGTAGAACTCTTTTGGGGCTCATTTATAAAGGCTCTTAAAATTTGCATCTGGGTAGTAACCTATGGCAACCAATTGACTGAAAAAAAAAAAAAAAGCCAGTCGCTGGTTAGATGTTAAGGGTTACTGCCAATGGGAAAATGTGCCTAAGGTTTAGAAATGAGCCCCAAATGGCCTTGGTTGTTACCATAGACCTGTGTTTAAAATGTAGTTTTATTTGTATCACTGACATGAAGAACAGGAAATGCAGTGAAAAGGGGATTCTCTTGGGTTGCAGTGTCTGCATTTTCACAGCATTCGCTTTACTACACTGTTTTGTAAAAATAAGGTAACTATCAGTGGAAAAGTGGAGGGCAACTTAAGCAAAAAACTTTCATTGTAGATGTGTGTGCACGTAGACTAAATATATGGTTTAGCATTAAACAAAAAGCTTCTGTTTCGTGATGGCAGAGACTTTCATATACACCCGAAAGGCCCAGAACAATTTAAAAGTCACTAAAATAATTTGCTTAGCCACAAAAACATTTATCAACTGAGCAAACTGCTGTGTGAGTTTGTAATAAGCATTTACTTATTAGCACTGACTTGCAGCAGTATGCATAGTGAGATGTATGACTTCTCACTATGGGGCAATAGAGCAGCATGGCTATACAAGCGTATATATTACATCACATAAGTGTGGGGTGCTTATAGCAGTATGGTTATAGTATACGGTGCATGAAACATTTAAATGGGGTTGTTCACCTTTGAATTAATTTTTTTAGAATGTAGAGAGTGGTATGCTGAGACACTTTTCATTTTTATTGTTTGTGGGTCTTGCGTTATTTAGCTTTTTATTCAGCAGCTCTCCAGTTTGTAGTTTCAGCAGTCTGATTGCTAGGATTCAAATGATCCTACCAACCATGGATTGATTTGAAGGAGAAACGGGATAGGAATAGGAGAGGGCTTGACTAGAGTGATGAGCAATAACATTAAATTTGTAACCTTACAGAGCATCGATCAATGACTCCCATTTGGAAGCTTGAAACCATTAGAAGAAGGCAGCAAATAATAAAAAAGGCCAATTAAAAAGTTGCTTAGAATTAGCCATTCTGTGACATACTAAAAGTTAACTTAAAGGTGAACTACCCCTTTAAACATTTGCAAGCATTTTATACATTTAGCCTGCTAAATACATGGACACAGTCTTTTCATTTAATCAGTACTGGTTTATTGTACTAAGTAAAAAAAGAAAGGCAAGCAGACAAGTATTAAATTGCACATTGCAAAGTTTATGTTCATCCTGTTTAATGGCTGCAATACAGTCCTGCTGTTATTGCTTCTTAAATGCCTGAGTCATTGGTCTGCCTAGCCACTTTAGTCCCATAGTTTAACATAATATGATTTTTATATATTACAGTGCTGACCATTCTGCCTTGGCTACCAGAGTGATGTTGCCAGTCTCCTGTCGGCAGGCCAACACTGAACGTGGTTGAGAGATAGATAGGACGTTTGGCTTTGATGTTTTCTCTTTGCTAACTGTGTACACCTTCTTGGTGCGACTTGACCTTGGTAGTTTTAATGTTCGACTTAACGAAGGTATGAAGTACAAAAGTGGGTTGATGCAGCTGTTCAGACTGACCAGAGCCAATGTAATGCGACGTAGTTTATAGATGATAACACTTGCAGAGCATTGCTCTATGAAGTGCAGTCTCATGAGAAAGTGAAAAAGGTGGGTAATATTATAAGGCAAAAAGCAAATGAGAGAAACGGCAATGATAAACCCAATAATCCTTAAGGCCACTGTCCGGTGGATGCTTTTCCGTATTCTGCAAATCTTGCGAGCCATGAGTGGAAACACAATTGCTATAACTGTGAAAGGGATTAAAAAGCCAAAGATCAAAGCACATACATTGTAGGGAACAAGTCGATTATGCCAGCTCCTTGGGGAGAACTCCTCAAAGCAAGATGTCCGGTTCTTTGTTTCCAAGACGTTGTTAAGTGGTCCCCCGAGTATCAATGGCAAGACAATAGCAGCACATATCATCCAGATAAGGATTGTCAATACCAAGGGGTAACGTCTGAACTTCCGTCCTCTGTACGTGAGTGGGTGCACAACAGCAAGGTACCTATCCAAGCTTATACAAGTGAAAAATCCGATGCTCAGATAGATGTTGCCATAAAAGAGGCCACCTGTAATGCGACAAGCAATATCTCCAAACACCCAGTTATTTCCAGTATTGTGGTAGTAAATGCGAATGGGCAAGAGGCATATGAATACAGTGTCAACAAGCGACAGGTTCAGGAAAAAGACATTCGTGCTCCTGGAACGCTGTTTACGTTGGCTCAAGTAATAGAGAGCGAAAGCATTCCCAGGCAAGCCCAGGATGAACACTAGGCTGTACATAACTGTAAAGAATCCATACTGAAATTCTGCTTGCATTTCGCATTGTTCACTGGAGTTGGTGGAATTATTTATTCCAGACATAAGTGCTGGCAGAAAGACAAGAGTCCACAAATGACTGCAAGCTGCAAAGTTTGTCTCTTGGATGTCCCTTTAGCACCATCAATTTCTCTCTCTCTCTCTTCTGGCAGTTCAAGGAATAATGAAAGTTTAGCGAGAAGAGTAAGAAATTGCAGGCAAGCTGAATGAATTAGTCATTCTGCAAAAGGTAATATTCATCAGCCACAGGAAATACATGGTCTGCTGCTATCTGAGTATAGGAAACGCCTACACTTTAACTGTGCACAGGCAGCCTACATCAGTTTCCCTTTTCTAGGCTACAAATGACTGTATGAATGCACAAGGAACAGCTGAAATGCAAATCACTATGGCACTTAAGTGCTTCATTTCTACTTTAGATCTGTAGATTTCTCACTCTGTTTGGGATCTTCTAAGTTGCTGTTGAAAAATTGCTGAAGTGAAAGTCCTTAATATGCTGACTAAACGTTTTTTTTTTATCATTTCCAGGTAGCCCTGTGACCAATATATATAGGGAAGCCCTGACACATTATTACTGAAAGGGCTTTCTGCTCAGTGGAACTGATATTATATTAGCAACCAGCTTTACGCCTGCTTTTTCAACTTCCTTTCTGTCCAGCTGTTTCCCTATTCTGTCAGTCATTGGTGTTCTCATCAGTTTCATTTTGTATTGCCCTTTCTTTAGAATCTCACTTTTTTCTCTGCTTCTTCTGCTCACCTCTTGGCTTCATTTTAATCCACTCCATTTCGTTTTCCTATGTCCGCTATGCTATGTCCCCCCATAAACTTGTGTCTTATCTTGTGCTTCTGGTTTTAGCTAGAGAATGAGGTGTTCTGTTTAAACTGGTTAGTTTGTCCATGGTGAGGGCAGAATCCATTACACAAGGGTAGCCATTTGCTTTAGTAAGTTGGAGATGGGGCAGCCACAGATATGAGCTGCTTGTTTTCTTTTCTCCACTCATAAGATAAGACTTACATCTGTCTGTGCCATCACAGCTACATATGGGGTAATTCTCTTTTTCCATTTCTCTGCTTCTGTTCAGGTACCACAGCCTGCTGCACTGAAACCTACTGGCACATACCTTTGTATTACAGAGTAAAGAACACTGGAAGTTTCATGAGAGCAGGTAAAAGGACCTGTATTCATTGACACCGACTTTAACCGCAGCTAAACCTGTAACCTCATTCCTTAAAGAGCAAATTGACTTTCTTACTAATGTTTAGTAGGGTGTAGATAATGGCTTTCTAAGACTTCTTTTTATATTGGTAGCAGTTTTTGAGGTATATTTTTAAGGTATGTTTGATTATCATAAGAGAAAAAAAAAGAAATAATGGAACAGGTGATACTGATATATAAAATACAGCAGTAGGCTATCCAGCAAATCGGACACGTGTTGGGTAAGAGGATTTCTATTGTGGCATTTACATGCTTGGGGCAGTCACATCATAGTAATTCCTTAAAGAAAACTACATTACACAGTTTTTGAGCCATTAGTATTGAGTTCCTCTACTCTCCAGCTTGAAATTAAAACATTTATCTGGTTGCTTGGGTCCCACCTACCCCAGGAAGTAATAAAAATGACCAACTATATAATGAACAGGACAGGGTGAGAATATAATGATAACTCATAATAACTATAACAATACAAATCCAGACTCAGAATGCATCTGATTTCTAGTTATCAGGTATTACTAAGCCCAGAGCACAGTGAACATCTCCTTTACTCTCCTGTTGATTTCATTAACCCAAGCTTGTTTCTACATGTGCCCTTTTTTCTATCCCACCTCGCTAGAAATTCATTTTCTCCCACATTCACGACACTGGCTCATTTATAAACTTTGGGCAAATTTATACCCGTAACCCATAGCAAATAATTATTGAATGGCTTTTTACAGGCAACCAGGTTGATTAGTGAAAGCAAGCATCTGATTGGTAGCTATAGGTTACTGCCCATGTGCAGATTTGCGCAGTGTTTATGAATGAGCCCCAATATGTTCTCCTGTTTCCTCTTCCCTGAGTTCACTTCATTAATTTCCATGAATGCAGATAGCAGGAGTCACAGCATTCACAGCTTTGCACTTGCCAAACATAATGTTGATAGTAAGGAAAATAAATATTATCTTGGATGTCACTGCCCTTAAAATCATTATCCATATCAGGAGGCTGTGTGATCCTGTAGGTGCTGTGTATCGTCACATCAAACCCGCAGACCACCTGTGTAGAGCCCATGAGCCTGCGCTGTCAGTGACATGGAAACCAAAACTCCTGGACTCCTTGTGAGTAGTTTTCTATTATTATTTATTTATTTTCTAGTATTTTATTAGAAAAATCAAAGTTTCTTTTTTTTTTTCGAAAAACTTCGAATTGAAGTAGATTGAATATGATTTTTGATTTGAACGATTCAAATACAGCCTATTCAGCTGCAGAAAAAAACTTAGATTTTCTTAAGAAATTTCAGTTGGTCTTTTTTTCTTTAAATTTCGAAGTTATAATAATTAAGAAAAAACTCTTATTATTTCGAAATTCGAACCTTGATAAATCTGCCTGTAAAAGTTAACTGAAAGGTGAAAAAGCCCTTTAATTTTCAGTGCTTACTGTAGGGACGTCCATTGTTAAAGTGCTAGAAAGCATCATGAGTAGATTATTGTATCCTTACTTTTTAAAACCTGCCCCTATAACAATGCATAGTCTCCAATGGGTCTAACAAACATTTTATTTTGAAATTTCCTCTAATTCAAGGAATAAAAATAAAGCTCTGCTTTAAACTCTTCAGGGGACAATATCGTTCTAAAATAATTTATTATGTAAAATACAGTGTGTTCCTGCAATCTCCAACCAGTTCAAATAAACACAAACACTCCTTCCGAGATACCTTTAACCATATAAATGTTTCTCTAATATTGTCTGGTCCAGCCAGAATGTATTTGGGGTATAGACATTCAAATACAATTAATATCACTATTATATAATAACACTATTTAACTTGTTTAGAATATGTGGAAGGCAGACTACTGAAATAAAATACACAGGCCATACGTATATGTTCCAGAGATGATAAACCACATTTTAAAAATATTTCAAATACAGCAAAGTAAAAGGTTCCGGAAGTACGTGCTAAAAACAGAACGTATATTTCATTTGTCTATATAACACATTTTCATATTGTACAGGTATGGGACCTGTTATCCAGAATGCTCAGGTTCTGGGGTTGTCCAGATAACGGATCATTCCGTAAATTGGATCTTCATACCTTAAGGGTCAGGGCACACATGGCAGATTCAAGGAGATTAGTCAACCAGCGACAAATCTCTTCTTCGGGGCGACTAATCTCCCCGAACTGCCTTCCCGTCAGCTAAAATGTAAATCGCAAACTGTATGGCCCTTGACGCGATTAGTCTTCTGATGCCGCCTCGAGGAAACTTTGGGCAACTTCGGACAACAAAGCGAAGCCATCCCACTGGCGATTTTCACTCTAGCTGGCGGGAAGGCAGTTAAGGGAGATTAGTCGCCCCGAAGAAGAGGAGACTTGTCGCTGGGTGATTGATCTCCCTTTATCTGCCTGGTGCCCTGACCCTTAGTCTACTAGAATATCATATAAATATTATTGGTATTGCTTCCAATAAGGATTAATTATATCTTAGTTTGGATCAAGTACAAGCTACTGTTTTAGTACAGAGAAAAATCTGGATTATTTAATTATAGTGCGGTGGTGGCCTATCCGTAATTCAGAGCTTTCTGGATAATGGGTTTCCGGATAATAGATCCCATACCTGTGATAGCTTGCATGTTAGCTGTAGGAGTCATGTATTCATTAGCTCCTGCCTATGTAGCACTGAAGGAAGCCGATGGTGCGATATGAGTTTGCTCTCATAGCTCAAGGCAAGTCCCATGCATGAGATTCTAGTACATTGGAAAAGCAGGGGAGTGGAAGTGGCATAAAACTAGGGATGCACCAAATCCACTATTTTGGGCTTTGGCCTAACCCCGAATCCTTTGTGAACGATTCAGCTGAATACTGAACCAAATCTGTATCCTGATTTGCATATGTGTAATTAGGGGCAGGGACAAAGAGAACCACATGGTTAAAAAATGTTCTTGTTTGCGTGACATAATTTTAAGGTTTCGGTTCGGCCAGGCACAAGGGTTCAGCTGAAAAAGGCTGAGTACTGGCCGAATTCCCAACGGAATCCTTTATTCGGAGCATCCTTATATAAAACCAATGGGTACATTGATAATTGGTTTTATTACCATATTTAATCGGTATCCATCATTTGCCTCTTAAATATACAAAGTACAATAAAGCTCAAGAGTGTAGCTAATTTTGTACATACGTATTTGTTTGACTACATGAATGTGACACATTGTATACTTTGTCTCAGCTACAAAAGAAGAGGCAGGGAATTGAGATCATCACAAAAGAAAGGCAGAACGGAAGAGAAGGAACTGCAGGAAAGTAAATAAGAAAGTCAGAAGAGGAAGAAGAACAATAGTAGGAGACCAGACCTGGGAGTAGAGAAGTCAAAAGCAATACAAGATAATGAGGAAAATAGAAGATATACCCCAATATGTAATAAACAGCACGACGTTTGCCCAGGAGCAGTAACCCACAGCAACCAATAGGATGTTTGCTTTTAAACAAGTGACCAGTAAATGCTACCTTCTAATTGGTTGCTATGGGTCTCTGCTCCTGGGCAAATTTAGCGCCTTTTATTACATAACCCCCAAAGTATTCTAAAGAGTGGGGCCAGTTGTCTAAACATTTTTGGTGAACCTATAACACCGAATAATGTGTGTAAAATGTCTTTTGCCTATAGTTTTAATAAGTAAATGAAAACAATACCAGTTTCTGCATTTTATGAAACCAAAAAAGTGAATAATGGTTTTATTCTTATGCACTGGCTCCACCCCTGGAACCTTGAGAGCCAATGAGATTTGATCATTTAGATGGGCACGACGAAGAGGAAACTCATACTGAACCATCCCCTGCTCCTCCCACAATTACTCTGCAAAGTCCAACACATAGGAATAAGTACAATATATATGTGTATAACAATATGTGACCAATACAAGATTTTCTTCCATTAAAACTATGAGCAGAATTAATTTTCCAGTCCAGCCTATTAAAGCCAATGTATCCTGCTCAACTACAGGTGCAGTGTTGCCACTAGAGGTACTTCCTGATGTCCCCACATAAACTTGTGTCTTATCTTGTGCTTCTGGTTTTAGCAAGAGAATGAGGTGTTTTGTTTAAACTGGTTAGTTTGTCCATGGTGAGGGCAGAATCCATTACACAAGGGTAGCCATTTGCTTTAGTAAGTTGGAGATGGGGCAGCCACAGATATGAGCTGCTTGTTTTCTTTTCTCCACTCATAAGATAAGACTTACATCTGTCTGTGCCATCACAGCTACATATGGGGTAATTCTCTTTTTCCATTTCTCTGCTGTTCAGGTACCACAACCTGCTGCACTGAAACCTACTGGCACATACCTTTGTATTACAGAGTAAAGAACAATGGAAGTTTCATGAGAGCAGGTAAAAGGACCTGTATTCATTGACACCGACTTTAACCACAGCTAAACCTGTAACCTCATTCCTTCAAGAGCAAATTGACTTTCTTACTAATGTTTAGTAGGGTGTAGTTAATGGCTTTCTAAGACTATTTGCAATTAGTCTTCTTTTTATATTGGTAGCAGTTTTTGAGGTATATTTTTAAGGTACGTTTGATTATCATAAGAGAAAAAAAAGGAATTATGGAACAGGTGATACTGATATATAAAATGCAGCACTAGGCTATTGTGGTATTTACACGCTTGGGGCAGTCACATCATAGTAATTCCTTAAAGAAAACTACATTACACAGTTTTTGAGCCATTAGTATTGAGTTCCTCTACTCTCCAGCTTGAAATTAGAACATTTATCTGGTTGCTTGGGTCCCACCTACCCCAGGAAGTAATAAAAATGACCAACTATATAATGAACAGGACAGGGTGAGAATATAATGATAACTCATAATAACTATAACAATACAAATCCAGACTCAGAATGCATCTGATTTCTAGTTATCAGTAAGCCCAGAGCACAGTGAACATCTCCTTTACTCTCCTGTTGATTTCATTAACCCAAGCTTGTTTCTACATGTGCCCTTTCTCTATCCCACCTCGCTAGAACTTCATTTTCTCCCACATTCATGACACTGGCTCATTTATAAACTTTGGGCAAATTGATCGCTGGCCAGTAACCCATAGCAAATAATTATTGAATGGCTTTAATTATTTACAGGCAACCAGGTTGATTAGTTAAAGCAAGCATCTGATTGGTAGCTATAGGTTACTGCCCATGTGCAGATTTGCGCAGTGTTTATGAATGAGCCCCAATATGTTCTCCTTCTGTTTCCTCTTCCCTGAGTTCACTTCATTAATTCCCATGAATGCAGTGAGCCGGAGTCACAGCATTTACAGCTTTGCACTTGCCAAACGATAGTAAGGAAATAAATATTATCTTGGATGTCACTGCCCTTAAAATCATTATCCATATCATGAGGCTGTGTGATCTCTGTAGGTGCTGTGTATCCTCACATCAAAGCCGCAGACCACCTGTGTAGAGCCCATGAGCCTGCGCTGTCAGTGACATGGAAACCAAAACTCCTGGACTCCTTGTGAGTATTTTTCTATTATTATCTATTTATTTTCTAGTATTTTATATATAGCACCATCACATTTTCACAGAGACTGTGCACAATGCCCATCAGTCCCTGTCCCAGTGGAGCTTACAATCCATGGTCCCTGTCACATTCACGCACACTTGGATCAATTTTTATCAATAACCCATGAACATATATTTCTGTTGTTTCATCACTATATTTTATTACTACTTCATACATTTCTAGAGTGGAAAGTAACATACAGTAAATGTAAGGGAGGGAAGGGATATTATTGTGTTTGCCTTAATGTAGTCACCATTATGCTATAAAGAAATATCTGCTTGAAATACTTGAGTTGCTACAGAAGGGGTTCAGTTTGTTTTATTGAGAACACAGGGAATAGACATTTTTTTTTAGAAGAAAATGGGTAATTGAATGTTATTGCTGCAGGGACATGGATGTAGGGACTTGGCACTGGTGCAATGGTGTTTGGATACAAGTCCTTACCCTTGCCACGTTCATCTCTACATGTGGCCAATTGCCACTAATATGCAGCCATCCTTTTGGGTGATCAGTTTATTATCAGGTATAAGCACTTTGTAATCATCCAAACCATCTACCCATACCCGACGAATTAAGAGACACACACATATATTTATATTTAATAAAAAGACTTTATTATATGATAATTATTATTAGATCAGCCTTTGCTAAACCTTATATATTGATCCAGAGGAAGGCAAACAAAAACCCTCAGCAAAACAGGGGCCAATTAGTCTTACGGAGGGAAAGAAAATTCCTTCCTGACCCCAAAATAGGCGATCGGAGAACTCCCTGGATCAATACATGTCAAATATAAATATTACACTTTATATAAATATTTAAAATGTAAAAAATGCATATTCATGTACATATTAAACGGCAAAACTATAATGTTTGTAAATCTATTTGAAGGAGAAAATATATAAAATACTATAATATATAATTATATATATTAAAATATCTATAGGTAAAGATTACACTTTAATTAAAATGTAAACAATATAATGCATATTAATGTAAATATCTCTATGTAAAACTAAAACGTATATGAATATATATTTATTTTTAAGGACAAATTATAGAAAACTATGCTACATATTTACACATAATAGTAATATTTTAATAATACATTCTAAAAAAAAGATGAATTAATTATTAATGTCAGTATTTAAATGTAAATACTATAATGTATACAGATATATAGTTATGGGACCTGTTATCCAGAATGCTCGGGAATTAGAGTTTGTCGGATAATGGGTCTTTCTATAATTTGGATCTCTATCTTATTCTACTAAAAAAAAAAAAAAAAAAGCATTGAAACAATAATTAAACCCAATAGGATTGTTTTTGCCTCCGATAATGATTAATTATATTTTAGCTGGGATAAAGTACTTTATTATTACTATAGAAAAAAGAAACCGTTAAAAATTTTGAATTATTTGCTTAAAATGGGGTCTATGGGAGATGACTTTCTTGTAATTCGGTACTTTCTGAATAACAGTTATCTGGATCACGGATCCCATACCTGTACTAAAGACAAGCTCTATGCTAAAAATGTAAATATTTAAATATAAACATCTATATATATATATATATATATATATATATATATATAGATATATTTAACTTGTCCAATAATATATACTAATATACAGTTTATGTTAGTATTATTACTACATAAAACATATATATATATTTATACTATACACATATATAAAAGTCTATGAAACATATTAAAATATCTCTATTTAAATGCAAAGAAGTATACTTTATATAAACCAGATTATATTAAAATTTAAATATTAAACATTATAATCCCATTACAAATTAAGAATTTTGGTGTCAGAAAAGAAATATCTTTCCTGAAGTAATATCTACCTTTAATGCTCTATAATGTACTAAATAAAACATATACAATATATACTGTACACTTATAATTAAAACTCTATGATACATATTAAAATATCTCTATTTAAATGCAAAGACGTGAAATGGTGGTGAATAAAATCACTGCCCTGAATTACCCAGATTATATTAAAATGTAAATATTAAACATTATAATCCCATTACTAAATAAAAACTTTGGTGTCAGAACTAAATGTTTTCTAAAAAAAAATATCTACCTTTAACGCTCTATAAGTTGTTTGTGTAATGTCTGCATTTAAATGAGAAATACTTTGATAATACATATCTATAATTAAATATACAGCTCTACACTACAGTACTATACTATATCATTTTCTGGAGGGTCTTATTTCTTCCAGGTGTTCTTCATTCTTATCTTGAATGGCACCTAAACGAGTAAGAAAAATAAGATTAGCCCATGTTACACTATTATTTTAACCACAAATTCCAACTCTTAGGAGGCAATTTATGAAGTGGTTAATTTAATTGCCACTTGATGGAACATTAATAAAATTTTTGGACTAAATAATTTCTTTTGTGTTGCTGGAAGTCTCGTTGCTAATATAAGGTGGGGATTACTGGGATACAGCACTATTGTAGTATGCTGTTGTTATATATATATATATATATATATATATATATATATATATATATATATATATATATATATATATATATATATATATATATATATATACCCACCAGTTTCTACCCACCAGTTTCTATATATATATATATATATATATATATATATATATATATATATATATATATATATATATATATATATATATATATATATATATATATATATATATATATATATATATATATATATATATAGAAACTGGTGGGTATGAGCCGCACACCCAAAAGCAAATCACTACCTGGGTGCTCAAGCTTAGGAGAGTAAATGCAGGATACAAAATGATGGCACTCGCATCATATATATATATATATATATATATATATATATATATATATGATGCGAGTGCCATCATTTTGTAACCTGCATTTACTCTCCTAAGCTTGAGCACCCAGGTAGTGATTTTCGACAAAAGGAGAACAAGGGTGTAGAAAAAGAAAAGGTTTATTTGTCCAACGTTGGACAAATAAACCTTTTCTTTTTCTACGCCCTTGTTCTCCTTTTGTCGAAAAATCCTGCGAGTGCCATCATTTTGTATCCTATATATATATATATATATATATATATATATATATATATATATATATATATATATATATATATATATATATATATATATATATATATATATATATATATATATATATATATATATATATATATATATATACATATATATATATATATACACACACATAGACACACACATATCACAAGAAGCAGTTGCCCAAGACCTGTGCAACTGTGTAAGATAATGTGCATGTCCCTTGAGTACTTTGTGCCATATGTAACTACTGCAGTTTGCCGTCTTACTGGCACCAGTACAAGTCTCCCACATGCAGTTGCCCTTTAGTATCAGTCCATGAAAGTGAAGTTGATAAAAATGTGTCTATTCCACCTGAACATATCTGTCAATCATTACCTTGGCAGGCTGGGCTTCCTCCGTGGCTTTCACTCTGCACACAGAACATTCTTGCGGGAAATGTTTGGGAAAGCCCTTGAAATAATAGAATTCCCTTTTTCTGGCGTGACTTTTGATGGAAAGTCCATGGCCCTCGTGTCTCTCACGCTTCCACGCCCAGTGAGTCGGGTTATCTACCATTGCCTAGAGGAAAAAGAAAAAATATATATTACATTTTGTATAGCCCAATCTGTATGAATTTACAGAAGGTCGAAGTAGCCAAAAAAAAAAATTGAAATTCGAACTATTTTTCCTCTATTCCTTCACTCGAACTAAGTAAATGAGCCCCCTTATGTTCTGGATTGTCAACTAGTAAATATACAATGCAGTGACATCTATTAATGCTTGTTAGTCAGGCCAATTTATTTCAGGATATTGTGTCTGCACACATCTGTATCAGCTGAAAGATCTGAGCTTCTATATAGTCAGCTTTTTTGTTTATATTGTCTCTTAGCTATACATTTGGTGGATGATAACTTAGCATTTCCAACCCCAGGCCTAGGAAATCTTTAGCTGTCCAGTTATCAGAGAACTATATCATGCAGGTTTTCTCCACCAGTGATGTTGGGATGTAGAGGGCCAAAAACTGCATATTATACCTGTTATGAACTATGGCCAAATATTATTGATTACTTAACCTGCCCAGAATGTATAATTGATGGTACTTAAAAAATGTCTTATATTGCTATTCATGATAGTTCACCTTTAACTACTTGTCCAAAGAGCTGTAATTGTATTTGTATATATATAGTAATACGCACCTCTTCACATGATGTTCTGTTCACCCAACCTTGGAAATTCATTCTGGCCCACAACTCTAGTCGCCTCGCCCTCAATTCCTTCCAGTTTTTCTGCCAATCTTTGCCATTGACCAATTTGTAGATCAACTGAGGGAATGGTAAATCCTCCTCCATGTCGTTGGCGAGTAACCTGAAAGCACAATACATAAAGCAGTCTCACTCTTTGTGATAATCGCACATTGATATATAATTAAAAGAACAAAGCAATTGCCCTCTGCTCCTTTTCTTGAGCTTAATCCCAGGCTGCAGTGCATCAATTCTTTATTGCCTGAGCCCCACTATACTGACTCGTATCTCCCACAAACACATATTGTCATTCCTGAGATCTTAGTATAGAGCATTTATGGGTTTAAAGGAAAAATACTTACAGGGCAGTAATGAAATTCATTTCGGTGTATTCCTCCTTGTGCAGTCCAGCACGCTGCATATATATCTTGGCCATAGCCAGAAGGTACTAGAGAGAGAAGCACAGTATGGTCAGGGTGTTTAACCATTTGTCACCAGCTTATCTGTGTCTGCTCATGTATGACTGCATTCATTCTAGTTATCAGCAATCTGTGGGTGTTGTTTTGTTAATTGAGACATGGCCAGTGTGGATTGGGAGTGGAGTTTGGCATAATTGGGGAGTGGTTGGGGCAGATCAGGGTGTGTCTGTGAGGGGCATTTATTTCATTGATTCCTCATTTTAGTTGTTGCCCACCACCCAGGGTGTCCAGGTAACCATAAATTTAGGGTGCCCTGGGGGGAGGGCCCTGCAAACTGAGTAGAATGGGACCCAGTAATTACTGAAGACGGTCCTGTCAGCAAGACCTGATATTAATTGCAGAAAATAAATTCCTCTTCAGAAATGAGATTTTAGCAGAAATGTGAATAAATCTTAGAGTGCTTCAATTTTAAAGGTGGGGCATTGTGCAAAGAGCTAAAATCAAGTGTAAAGCCTAAATTTTTTTTTCTAATGTTGCCTCTATGCAATTTGTTCATGAGACTCCTAGAATAAAGCCTAAATTGTTGCACATCACTCTGTATGCAGCATGTTTATACCAAAGGGGTGGGAGGTTGGTGGTACATCCCATGGAATGTCTCTCTTGCATCATTCAGAAGGAGCGAGTTGGGAGTGAGGGGAGGGGGGGACACAAGACACCAGGGTGCCCTTTAATTACTGTGTGCCTATAACCATGCCCCATACTTGTCTAGTTCTCTAACTATGTTTATTGATTTGGTCTTCTTTTGTCATTTAACTTTATCAATATGATAGAAAGCCAAAACTAAAATAAATGGTGTCAGATGTAAGTAAGTTTATCTCCTCCAGATTGTCTTTTGCAATTTTCCTTAAAATTACCTTGTCCGACGTCTTCATGCATGAGTCCACGTCCAGGCTTCTTTTGACTGCTTCATTTTCTATAAGAAATAATAGAAATGAGCTTGTGGGCACTTTGCCCCCAATTATCATTTGCAGGTTACCAACTGCCAACCCTAATTTCCATATCAAGCAAATAATTGTCACATTCAGTTGTCCTGAGAATTAATATCACATGAATTTAAGGGTGTGAACTTCTTGGGCTGAACCCCAAGGATTTCATATCCTGTAGAAGTAGCTAACACAAGTGCTGCACAGTTCCCCAAAGCAACCAATCAGGTGTCTCATTTAATTAGTGTAGGCGCAGCTTTGGTGCCAATACAAATACTACAGATAAAGCAGTTAGGAAATAATATTGTATCAAATGGCATCCCTATGCACTGTGAGCAAAGTTCTGGGCAAAGAACCCTGTACCTAACACTGACTAATTAGCAACCATTCCATTCCATTGCCCAGAAGGTAAATTAACCCTGTGTATATGCAGCACCTGCTAAAGCAATGTTTGTGCTTCATTCAATGACCCTGGAACCCTTTATTGCACTTTGTACTTTGCCTGCTCTTAGTAAGTGAGGCCCCAGGTCTTCACTTTCTTTTCTAGTTTGTAATAAACTGATCGGTTGCTATTGGTAACTCCACAAGTGCATTTAAGCACCAATATTAGTAACTGAGTCCAGACATATTTATCATCATTCTGCCGGCAACTTGTTGTGGTGCAAGTTAAAGAGAATATCTTACCCAGCAGTTGGTAGAAGTCCATGCCGGCAGCTGGTTCAGGCCTAGAGAGGGCAGAAAGGAAAGAGGTGAATGTCTGTCTTAGTTGGAAGTAGATACTTGTCAATGCCATTCCTATAAGAACTGCAACCCTGCCAGTAATATAACCCTTCCAGTGTTCTGAGTATCCTTTTATATAGGGTCAGGGCCGCCATCAGGGAGCCACAGGGGGGACACTTGTCCCGGGCCCCGCAGGGTTTTGTGTCTAAGGGGGACCCGGCCATGCTTCACTTATTTGATCACAATGTAATTCTCCTACCGTACACCTGTAGTTTACCATACCTCCCAACATTTTGGAAGTAAAAAGAGGGACAAAAAGTTTTTTTTCCACATGTAGCGCAGCAATTTTTGACCACACCCCTTTCTGTGGCCACACCCCCTAATTACCATGTTTGTTTTACAAAATTTGGCAGGTTATGAAAGTTTGAAAATATTTCTCCTTATCTAAACTGTGTTTTTGTGTCTCAAAATTGTTACAAAGTATCTTATTTGCACCTGTTAGCTATTCTGGCCTCTCTGCTAAAAGCCAATTAAGTGAGAAACTTAGTTTCTTTTTCTGGCTGTTCAGTGCAGAGAAAAGAGGGACTTTCCAGTACAAATGAGGGACTGTGGGTTGAGCTGTCAAAAGAGGGACTGTCCCTCCGAAAAAGGGACAGTTGGGAGGTATGAGTTCACCAATCCTGCAGTTGGTGGTGCGTTCCTTCCGTTGACCCGGCCAGGTCCCTTAGCAACCAATGTGTCTAAGAAACGGATCCGCACACACGCTGATTAATGCAGTCGGGTAATATCCCCTTTTATTCAGCCACCAAACAAACAGTTTGGTGGCTGAATAAAAGGGGATATTCCCCGACTGCATTAATCAGAGTGTGTGCGGATCCGTTTCTTAGACACATTGGTCACTTATTTGATAAGCCAGGCCCCCTGCTTTCAGCATGCTGCCAGCTTCAAAATATAAGACAGCAGCTCTGTGCACGCAAGATGTTTCTCCTATCCCGATTCTTTGTACTCTCATTGGTTCTTTAAGGATAAGTCCAGGTAAAGCTGTACAGGGATTGGATAGGAGAAGTTAGAACTTCCCCTTCAGCCTATCCAATCTCAATGCAGCTTTACCGGGACTTATACTTAAAGAACCAATGAGGGTACAGAGAATAGGAATAGGAGAAACATCTTGCGTGCTCAGAGCTGCTGTCTTATATTCTGAAGCTGGCAGCATGCTGAAAGCAGGGGAGCCTGGCTAATCAAAGCATGGCCAGGCCCCCTTAGACACAAAACCCTGGCAAACATTCTTTTTAAATTTTGGGGGGCATGGCCACCAAGTCTTTTTTAAACTAAAGGAGGCCACCAATGGCGTTTTATAACTTGTGGGTGGGGGGGCCCGGACAATTTTGGGTGGGGGGCCCAGGACAATTTTGTTTTTTTTACATGCAGGGGGGCTCCTGATCATAAATGTATTTTTATAACTTGTTGGCGGGACTGGTGGCCACCAATGTTTTTTTTTAACTTGAAGGGGCCCTGATCACCAGTGGATTTTAATAACTTTTGGGGGTCCTGGCCACCAATAGCGTTTTATAACTTTGTGGTGGGGGGCAGGCCATCAATATTTTTTTTTAACTTTCATGGGGGTACCTTGATCACTACTTGCTTTTTATAACATGGGGGGGCTGGCCACCAATGGCTTAGGGGGGTTTAATGTTTTAGCTCTGATATTTGTGTGGCCTTTTTACTGTGGGGTGGTCGAGATATGGGGTGGGGCTTGAAGGTGGGCGGGGACCAGGGGGCCCAGAAAATGTTGCCGTACAGGGCCCCATGATTTCTGACGGCAGCCCTGTATAGGGTAGACAAGCCAATAGGTGCAAAGTTAGCGCATGTTTTCAATTACATTTCCCCTTTACCCTGATAATGTTGCAAAATGTATGAAGGTAAAGTATTTGGAGTTTCTAAAAAATAAATTTGATAAAACTGATCCTAAATATTGTTTGTGCATCCAATTAAATAAATAGCCTCCTTCATTCTTGAGTTTGGCTGGGAGTATGTTCTGTGGCAACTGGACTTGGGTCATGCAGTACAATAATGATATTGATTAGTTCATCCTTCACCTGTCACTATGCGCAGGGCTCCTACTCTCCTCCTCACTGCGCATTCTCTTCCAAGGCCTCTCATTGTCCGGGGACATGGCCTCGCTGTAGGTCCTCTTTCTATACCTACAATGAAAATATATAAAGAATACTATGATTAGTACCTCACTCACAACAAACTACACAAATGGTTCCGCCCCACAGACCAATGCCCCAGAGGATGTAGAGTATCTGCTGACGAAATAAATATGATGCCCAACTATCAAACAACTTTGGGCCAATGTATTTTCTCTTATGAACGAGACTTTAACCATTTGAAACTTTAACCATTTGGAAACAGACCCCTGGCTTGCCCCCTTACTTCTGTCTCTACCAATGGCTGACCACATATTAGCCTTATTGCTAAAAGATAAATTAATATTCCTCCTATACTACAAGAACAAAAAAATTATACTATAGTGGGCAGTTGAAATGGAAAATCTCAACAAGGATATGTATGTTCAGCCATCCCCTCACCCCATTTCCCCTTATCCATTTATGCAAAAAAGACAGTTATAGACCCTGATGCAGCAAACACCACAGTGAAAATTGTAGAAATCAATGTAATTTATTGAGTGACATATACAACTTCATTTACATTGGTTACAATGTAATTTAATGAAACATTGCTATAAGGTTACCAAAAAATATTCTGTTAAAATCCACTTTTCTTTTGCATTTCTATGCACATCCATATTGGTTAATAATCATTATGAAGATACCGGTAGTTATTAAAAAAAATAGCACACAGTCTGCTGACCGAGATCAAAGAATTATTTGCCTTAATGATGTTTTATTTATTAGTATTAACTTTGTTTTCCTCTCTTTTCCTTTCCCCTTCTCCTCCCCCTTAACTCCTGATGATTTCTTATATGTACACTGTATTATATGGCTTATTTCAACTGTAAACTTGCAAAAGCAAAATACAAACATAGTAAACTAAAAGATGGCTGTAAGTCTGATTAAGGGCAGCAGCACATGGGGAGAGTCTGACCATTCTTGTTGCTATGTTTTATTTTATGTGGCAACTTGACTTGGCTCCTGCAACACAATAGTTGTTATTGACTGGTCTAGTTACCCATAAAAATCTTTTTTCAAAGCCAACATCCAACTGGCTTGTCCTAATTATATTTGTCCTTGTGAATGTGATAGGGATCTTAGATTGTAAGCTCCACTGGTGCAGGGACTGATATTGGTGAAAACTAAAAGAGAAAGCTAATTATTGGTTGCTACAGACTATTAGACCTGTGGCAGACACAGAGACATTTATTGCATTACCCCAATACAATAACTATATCCCTGAGTTTCAGGCACCAAGAAATATATTACAGGCCCAGGATTGCCAGTTTAGCAAATGCTGAATGGTTTATACTGACTCTCCATCACATCACATTTCATTTCTTATAATTGAGAGTGAGAAATTGCTTTACTTACCCTCCAGACATTTTCAGTCTGCAGTAGATATAGAGAGGATGGTCCAACCTGCAAAGTAAAAGTCCTGCAAAAGAAATATGTGGAGGGTAGGAGTATGCCAAGAGATGAGTGAGGGTGTGAGTGTAGGGACAGAAGTTGTGTGGGACAATAAATGGCAGAAAGCACAATTATTGGTGAAGGTGTAAGGTGTCTGTGAGTGGGTGTGATTGTGTGAGGGGCGCAAGGAATAATTCAGCGTTTATAATCCAGAATAAATCCAATTGCTTTTCCAGCACTGATCCACCACTGATCCACCATCAATCTCCAAATCCAGTTTAAACGGTTTTAACCGACTGAGCCAGTTGTACCCAGTCAGAGTGCATTATGGGATGTGGGTGTGGGCACCTTTGCTTCACCAGCAGTGTGAGGCCTGGCAGAGAGGCAGCCCTGGGATACTAAACTTTATGGTGATCTGCACCAAAAACTCATTCAATAAAAAGTAAAATCAGGCAAATCAGACTCAAATGCTGCTGTAATTACTGTCAGAACTGCTTGTGCCATAGAGTTTTACTGTAATTATTATCTCAGCAGTTTCCTTAATAGATTATATGGGTATGTGGCCTACTGTAAGATATTAGGGGAGTAGAAGTTTAGGCCACAGACCAATCCACTGGGCTTCCCATTTGTGTTAAAGTTGATACCCCAACCTGTTCCTTACGGAGAACCCCTGGGGGTGACTAACAGTTATGTACTAATGAGTGGTGTCTGTTACTGCTCTGCAATTTGTAATGAACACACATATTTTATGTTTTATATCCGTCCTTAGCACATCATATATATCTACATGTGACTTTGCAAATCTTTACTTGTATATTGGCCCTGGGTCCTAGGCCTGTGGAGATGTTTGCATTACCTGTAGGCTGGGGGCTGTGTGATACAATAACTGCATTGCTGGTTCCTTGGGATCTTTTACAAACCTCATTAAATACAGATATTTCCCTGGCTGGTGCCCCTTTTAGGAAAATAGCACTGGCTCAGGGAAGTTTCTTTTGCTGTGCCACCATCTTGCTTTTCGTTCCCTGTTGTCTCTCCATCAGACTAGACTTGAGCCTGTGGGGTCAGATTTTCCGCACTTTACATTTCTCCCTCTGTGTTCCTGAGATGTCAGGGCCAATTGTGAATCTCAGCCTGGACTTGGGTTTCTTGCATAGGTCTGAGCCCCATATTTTGCATATCATTATATTTGTCTCCATTTAATCTCATCAGTTTGACATGAGAGTTAATGCTTGATCCTAAATCACCAGGTATAAACACAGGGGGAGTTATTGCAGGTTGCATGTTGGGGGTATTACAAGCATTTTTGTATTTCTTTTGCTCTGGATCTCAGACTTGCAATTAAATCTCAATATCTATTAGGTGGGTGGCATTATTTGGCTGTTCCCAAGCTTTGGGTGCAGCACTCTTGTTGGGATGAGGGGGGCAGAAGTGTTTCCATGAGCTGCTCCATTGCACTTTATACACTTTATTAAAACTACTGACATACTAAAAGCTAGAGTTGTTGAGTGGAAGGCAAGGCCTGGCTCACAGTCGGCCATGTTGTGCCTGTGTATTCAGGGGGTGATGTGCACTGAACTCTGAGCTGGGTTTGCTCTTCTTCAGCAGAGAAGTGGCTTATAAAAATGCTAATGAGAAATGACTTGTTTTTTTGCACATTAACACAAACAG
Source organism: Xenopus petersii (assembly GCA_038501925.1). Classification (NCBI taxonomy): domain Eukaryota; kingdom Metazoa; phylum Chordata; class Amphibia; order Anura; family Pipidae; genus Xenopus; species Xenopus petersii. The sequence continues at coordinate 42,543,381 of CM076684.1, read as the reverse complement.
CCACCCAGGGTCTCCCTTATAATCCATACGTTGCCGATTGGTCCCATGTTATTTGGAATGACGTAGCTATGAAGCTGATTGGTAGCTATGTAGAACTGCACTACAGCACACTGGCACCTCCCTTAGGACATCCAATGTTATTCTACAAGTGCAACCATTACAGTGAAGGCTGCTGCTGTGTTTTTATAGTTTGACTTGTTTCTGTTACACTGTGTTGCTATGGTGTATTGAACGGGTAACTCCTGCTTGTTGTTACTAAATGAATTTTAGGCATTTTATAATCCACATTTTTATGTCATGTTAGGACTGAAAACAAAAGATTCTCATACAAAAAAACAAATGTTGTTGTTCAGAATACGCTGTGCCCAAGTGCCCCAGAAGAACTGTTAGTGGGATATAGGTCTCTGTGATTGGCTACCCATATGCTACTGTGTTTATGGGAATGGAGAGGAAAGGACACAATTATTTTTGTACAAATTAAAATCAGGCTTCTTATATTATTTCTCATTGGCTGTATGATGAGGACGACTTAAAAAAAACACAACACTGTGTGTGTCCTTTACAGCAAAACTTATGCTGATATCTGTGCATTCTATTGCTGGTTCTGGGTGCCACATAAGGGAATGTGATGCATCTTGTGCAAGAGAAGAAACCCGAGGTGCATCTGCATCTGTTTAGATATGTTCCGCTCAGACTTGCTTGCTTGCAGTACTCAGCTCAATGCACTGTAGGACAGGAACCAATCAGAATCCCAGTGTTACAAATCTACTGTTATTGCTACTTTTTATTACTTGTCTTTCTATTCAGGTCTCTCCTATTCATATTCCAATCTCTTCAATTCTATTCAAATCATTGGGTAATTTGGACCCTAGCAACTGCTGAAACTGCAAACTGGAGAACTGCTAAATAAAAAGCTAAATAACTTAAAACCACAAGTAATAAAAAATGACAACCAATTGCAAATTGTCTCAGAATATCACTCTCTACATCATACTAAGGGCAGATATATCAAGGGTTGAAGTATAAATTGGAAGTTAAAAAAAAAAAATTATTTTTGTGTACTTCGACTTCGATCGAATAGGCCAAAATCCAATTAGCATTAGAAAAAACTTGACTTTTCGAATATCGAAATTTATCATATACGGTCTCTTTAAAACTTCAAGTTCAACCATTCGTCATCTAAAACCTGCCGAATTGCTGTTTTAGCCTATGGGGACCTCCTAAAACCTATTTGGAGTCATTTGGTGGACTTTGAAAAATTTGTCTTTTTTATTTTTTTCCGAAAAACTTAGAATTGAATTAGATTGAATATGATTTTTGATTTGAACGATTCGAATACAGCCTATTCACCCGCAGAAAAAAAGTTTGATTTTTTTAAGAAATTTTAGTTGGTCTTTTTTTCTTCAAATTCCGAAGTTATAATAATTAAGAAAAAACTCTTATTATTTCGAAATTCAACCCTTGATAAATCTGCCTGTAAAAGTTAACTGAAAGGTGAAAAAGCCCTTTAATTCTCAGCTGTTACTGTAGGGACGTCCATTGTTAAAGTGCTAGAAAGCATCATGAATAGATTATTGCATCTTTAGTTTTTAAAACCTGCCCCTATAACAATGCATAGTCTCCAATGGGTCTAACAAACATTTTATTTTGAAATTTCCTCTAATTCAAGGAAGAGAAATAAAGCTCTGCTTTAAACTCTTCAGGGGACAAAATCATTTTTTATGTAAAATACAGTGTGTTCCTACAATCTCCAACCAGTTCAAATAAACACAAACACTCCTTCCGAGATCCCTTTAACCATATAAATGTTTCTCTAATATTGTCTGGTCCAGCCAGAATGTATTTCGGGTATAGACATTCAAATAAAACTATTAGCATTAAAACACTATTGAACTTGTTTAGAATATTTGGAAGGCAGACTACTGATATAAAATACACAGGCCATACTTATATGTTCCAGAGATGATAAACTACATTTTAAAAATATTTCAAATACAGCAAAGTAAAAGGTTCCAGAAGAATGTGCTAAAAACAGAATGTATATTTCATTTGTCTATATAACACATTTTCATATTGTACAGGTATGGGACCTGTTATCCAGAATGCTCAGGTTCTGGGGTTGTCCAGCGGATCATTCCGTAAGTTGGATCTTCATACCTTAAGGGTCAGGGCACACATGGCAGATTCAGGGAGATTAGTCAACCAGCAACAAATCTCTTCTTCGGGGCGACTAATCTCCCCAAACTGCCTTCCCGTCAGCTAAAATGTAAATCGCAGACCGGATGGCCCTTGGCGCGATTAGTCTTCCGAAGCCGCCTCGAGGAAACTTTGGGCAACTTCGGAAAACAAAGCAAAGCCATCCAACTGCCGATTTTCACTGTAGCTGGCGGGAAGGCAGTTAAGGGAGATTAGTCGTCCCGAAGAAGAGGAGATTTGTCGCCGGGTGACTGATCTCCCTTAATCTGCCTGGTGCCCTGACCCTTAGTCTACTAGAATATCATATAAATATTATTGGTATTGCTTCCAATAAGGATTAATTATATCTTAGTTTGGGTCAAGTACAAGCTACTGTTTTATTACAGAGAAAAAGGAAATCCATTTTAAAAATCTGGATTATTTCATTATAGTGGAGTTTGCTCTCATAGCTCAAGGCAAGTCCCATGTATGAGATTCTAGTACATTGGAAAAGCAGGGGAGTGGAAGTGGCATAAAACTAGGGATGCACCAAATCCACAATTTTGGGCTTTGGCCTAACCCCGAATCCTTTGTGAACGATTCAGCTGAATACTGAACCAAATCTGTATCCTGATTTGCATATGTGTAATTAGGGGCAGGGACAAAGAAAACCACATGGTTAAAAAATGTTCTTGTTTGCGTGACATAATTTTAAGGTTTTGGTTCGGCCAGGCACAAGGGTTCAGCTGAAAAAGGCTGAGTCCTGGCTGAATTCCCAACAGAATCCTTTATTCGGAGCATCCCCTACATAAAACCAATGAGTACATTGTTAATTGGTTTTATTACCATATTTAATAGGTATCCATCATTTGCCTCTTAAATATACAACGTACAATAAAGCTCAAGAGTGTAGCTAATTTTGTATATAAGTATTTGTTTGACTACATGAATGTGACACGTTGTATACTTTGTCTCAGCTGCAAAAGAAGAGGCAGGGAATTGGGATCATCACAAAAGAAAGGCAGAACGGAAGAGAAGGAACTGCAGGAAAGTAAATAAGAAAGTCAGAAGAGGAAGAAGAACAATAGTAGGAGACCAGAGCTGGGAGTAGAGAAGTCAAAAGCAATACAAGATAATGAGGAAAATAGAAGCTATACCCCAATATGTAATAAACGGCACGAAGTTTGCCCAGGAGCAGTAACCCATAGCAACCAATAGGATGTTTGCTTTTAAACAAGTGACCAGTACAAGTGACCAGTAAATGCTACCTTCTAATTGGTTGCTATGGGTCTCAGCTTCTGGGCAAATTTAGCGCCTTTTATTACATAACCCACAAAGTATTCTAAAGAGTGGGGCCAGTTGTCTAAACATGTTTGGTGGACCTATAACACCGAATAATGTGTGTAAAATGTCTTCTGCCTATAGTTTTAATAAGTAAAAGAAAACAATACCATTTTCTGCATTTTATGAAACCGAAAAAGTGAATAATGGTTTTATTCTTATGCACTGGCTCCACCCCGGGAACCTTGAGAGCCAATGAGATTTGTTCATTTAGATGGGCACGACGAAGAGGAAACTCATACTGAACCATCCCCTGCTCCTCCCACAATTACTCTGCAAAGTCCAACACATAGGAATAAGTACAATATATATGTTTATAACAATATGTGACCAATACAAGATTTTCCTCCATTAAAACTATAAGCAGAATTTAATTTCCAGTCCAGCCTATTAAAGCCAATGTATCCTGCAACTACATGTGCAGTGTTGCCACTAGAGGTACTTCCTGATAGATATAGATCGCACACACGCACACACACACACGCAAACACACACACGCAAACACACACACGCAAACACACACACACACACACACACACACACTGCAAACACTCTTTCAGATATATAAAGCTGAGTTTGGTTTTCAAAAAACTTGTCAATCATAAGGGATTGATAATAAAATAGTTTAGAAAATGTAGCCTCACAGTATTAAATACAGACACATTCATACAAACCCTTTCTTTAGAATCTCACTTTTTTCTCTGCTTCTTCTGCTCACCTCTTGGCTTAATTTTAATCCACTCCATTTCCTTTTCCTATGTCCGCTATGCTATGTCCCCCCATAAACTTGTGTCTTATCTTGTGCTTCTGGTTTTAGCAAGAGAATGAGGTGTTCTGATTAAACTGGTTAGTTTGTCCATGGTGAGGGCAGAATCCATTACACAAGGGTAGCCATTTGCTTTAGTAAGTTGGAGATGGGGCAGCCACAGATATGAGCTGCTTGTTTTCTTTTCTCCACTCATAAAATAAGACTTACATCTGTCTGTGCCATCACAGCTACATATGGGGTAATTCTCTCTTTCCATTTCTCTGCTTCTGTTCAGGTACCACAGCCTGCTGCACTGAAACCTACTGGCACATACCTTTGTATTACAGAGTAAAGAACACTGGAAGTTTCATGAGAGCAGGTAAAAGGACCTGTATTCATTGACACTATTCCACCCCAAATAAAAACTGCAGCTAAACCTGTAACTTCATTCCTTAAAGGAGAAGGAAAGGCTGGAGACACTTGGGGGTGCCAAACGTTAGGCACCCCCAAGTGATTGTAGCGACTTACCAAAAACCCAGGGCCGGTACTCCTATTGGGAGAAATCTGCACTGGCCCCGGGTTATAGGAGCGAGCACCATCGAGAGATCTACTTCCGTCTTCGCGCAGCTGCACATGCGCATTAGAACTAAAAACCGAACTTTAACTTTAAAGTCGGCTTTTTCGTTCAAATGCGCATGCTTCAGTCCGGGGAAATGCGCATCTGCGCGAAGACGGAAGTAGATATCTCCGTGGTGCTCGCTCCTATAACCCGGGGCCGGTGCAGATTTCTCCTGATAGGAGCACCGGCCCTGGGTTTTTGGTAAGTCGCTACAATCACTTGGGGGTGCCTAATGTTTGGCACCCCAAGTGTCTCCAGCCTTTCCTTCTCCTTTAAAGAGCAAATTGACTTTCTTACTAATGTTTAGTAGGATGTAGATAATGGCTTTCTAAGACTATTTGCAATTAGTCTTCTTTTTATATTGGTAGCAGTTTTGAGGTATATTTCTAAGGTACGTTTGATTATCATAAGAGGAAAAAAAAGAAATAATGGAACAGGTGATACTGATATATAAAATGCAGCACTAGGCTATTGTGGTATTTACACGCTTGGGGCAGTCACATCATAGTAATTCCTTAAAGAAAACTACATTACACATTTTTTGAGCCATTAGTATTGAGTTCCAATACTCTCCAGCTTGAAATTAGAACATTTATCTGGTTGCTTGGGTCCCACCTACCCCAGGAAGTAATAAAAATGACCAACTATATAATGAACAGGACAGTGTGAGAATATAATGATAACTCATAATAACTATAACAAATACAAATCCAGACTCAGAATGCATCTGATTTCTAGCTATCAGGTATTACTAAGCCCAGAGCACAGTGAACATCTCCTTTACTCTCCTGTTGATTTCATTAACCCAAGCTTGTTTCTACATGTGCCCTTTCTCTATCCCACCTCACTAGAACTTCATTTTCTCCCACATTCGTGACACTGGCTCATTTATAAACTTTGGGCAAATTGATCCCTGGCCAGTAACCCATAGCAAAAAATGATTGAATGGCTTTAATTATTTACAGGCAACCAGGTTGATTAGTGAAAGCAAGCATCTGATTGGTAGCTATAGGTTACTGCCCAGGTGCAGATTTGCGCAGTGTTTATGAATGAGCCCCAATATGTTCTCCTTCTGTTTCCTCTTCCCTGAGTTCACTTCATTAATTCCCATGAATGCAGATAGCAGGAGTCACAGCATTCACAACTTTGCACTTGCCAAACGATAGTAAGGAAAATAAAGATTATGTTGGATTTCACTGCCCTTAAAATCATTATCCATATCACGAGGCTGTGTGATCTCTGTAGGTGCTGTGTATCCTCACATCAAAGTCGCAGACCACCTGTGTAGAGCCCATGAGCCTGCGCTGTCAGTGACATGGAAACCAAAACTCCTGGACTCCTTGTGAGTATTTTTCTATTATTATTTATTTATTTTCTAGTATTTTATATAGCACCATCACATTTTCACAGAGACTGTGCACAATTTCCATCAGTCCCTGTCCCAGTGGAGCTTACAATCCATGGTCCCTGTCACATTCACGCATACTTGGATCAATTAAAGAAAGAAATATCTGCTTGAAATACTTGAGTTGCTACAGAAGGGGTTCAGTTTGTTTCATTGAGAACACAGGGAATAGACATTTTTTTTTAGAAGGGACATGGATGTAGGGACTTGGCACTGGTGCAATGGTGTTTGGATACAAGTCCTTACCCTTGCCACGTTCTCACAGATGTTTAGTGCAATACAGTCACCTTCCAGCCATACTGTACAACTGTCTATGCACATGTTGCCTTTAGAAATGTATAAATGGATTGTGCCCATCTCTACATGTGGCCAATTGCCACTAATATGCAGCCATCCTTTTGGGTGATCAGTTTATTATCAGGTATAAGCACTTTGTAATCATCCAAACCATTTACCCATACCCGACGAATTAAGAAACACACACATATATTTATATTTAATAAAAATACTTTATTATATGATAATTATTATTAGATCAGCCTTTGCTAAACCTTATATATTGATCCAGAGGAAGGCAAACAAAAACCCTCAGCAAAACAGGGGCCAATTAGTCTTACGGAGGGAAAGAAAATTTCTTCCTGACCCCAAAATAGGCGATCGGAGAACTCCCTGGATCAATACATGTCAAATATAAATTATACACTTTATATAAATATTTAAAATGTAAAAAATGCATATTCATGTACATATTAAACGGCAAAACTATAATGTTTGCAAATCTATTTGAAGGAGAAAATATATAAAATACTATAATATATAATTATATATCTTAAAATATCCATAGGTAAAGATTACACTTTAATTAAAATGTAAACAAAACGCATATTAATGTAAATATCTCTATGTAAAACTATAACGTATATAAATATATATTTGTTTTTAAGGACAAATTATAGAAAACTATGCTACATATTTACACATAATAATATTATTTTAATAATACATTCAAAAAAAAAAAGCCTTGAAACAATAATTAAACCCAATAGGATTGTTTTTGCCTCCGATAATGATTTATTATATTTTAGCTGGGATAAAGTACTTTATTATTATTATTATAGAAAAAAGAAACCGTTAAAAATTTTGAATTATTTGCTTAAAATGGGGTCTATGGGAGATGACTTTCTTGTAATTCGGTACTTTCTGAATAACGGTTATCCGGATCATGGATCCCATACCTGTACTAAAGACAAGCTCTATGCTAAAAATGTAAATATTTAAATATAAACATCCATAATATATATATATATATATATATATATATATATATATATATATATATATATATATATATATATATATATATATCTCAATATTTAACTTGTCCAATAATATATACTAATATACAGTTTGTTAGTATTATTACTAAATAAAACATATATATATATATATATATATATATATATATACATATATATATTTATACTATACACATATATAAAAGTCTATGAAACATATTAAAATATCTCTATTTAAATGCAAAGAAGTATACTTTGTATAACCCAGATTATATTAAAATTTAAATATTAAACATTATAATCCCATTACAAATTAAGAATTTTGGTGTCAGAAAAGAAATCTCTTTCCTGAAGTAAGATCTACCTTTAATGCTCTATAATGTACTAAATAAAACATATACAATATATACTGTACACTTATAATTAAAACTCTATGATACATATTAAAATATCTCTATTTAAATGCAAAGACGTGAAATGGCGGTGAATAAAATCACTGCCCTGAATTACCCAGATTATATTAAAATGTAAATATTAAACATTATAATCCCATTACTAAGTAAAAACTTTGGTGTCAGAACTAAATGTTTTCTAAAAAAAAATCTACCTTTAACGCTCTATAATTTGTTTGTGTAATGTCTGCATTTAAATGAGAAATACTTTGATAATATATATCTATAATTAAATATACAGCTCTACACTACAGTACTATACTATATCATTTGCTGGAGGGTCTTATTTCTTCCAGGTGTTCTTCATTCTTATCTTGAATGGCACCTAAACGAGTAAGAAAAATAAGATTAGCCCATGTTACACCATTATTTTAACCACAAATTCCAACTCTTAGGAGGCAATTTATGAAGTGGTTAATTTAATTGCCGCTTGATGGAACATTAATAACATTTTTGGACTAAATAATTTCTTTTGTGTTGCTGGAAGTCTTGTTGCTAATATAAGGTGGGGATTGCTGGGGTACAGCACTATTGTAGTATGCTGTTGTTATATATATATATATATATATATATATATATATATATATATATATATATATATATATATATATATATATATATATATATATATATATATATATATATATATATATATATATATATATATACACACACACATATCACAAGAAGCAATTGCCCAAGACCTGTGCAACTGTGTAAGATAATGTGCATGTCCCTTGAGTACTTTGTGCCATATGTAACTACTGCAGTTTGCCGTCTTACTGGCACCAGTACAAGTCTCCCACATGCAGTTGCCCTTTAGTATCAGTCCATGAAAGTGTAGTTGATAAAAATGTGTCTATTCCACCTGAACATATCTGTCAATCATTACCTTGGCAGGCTGGGCTTCCTCCGTGGCTTTCACTCTGCACACAGAACATTCTTGCGGGAAATGTTTGGGAAAGCCCTTGAAATAATAGAATTCCCTTTTTCTGGCGTGACTTTTGATGGAAAGTCCATGGCCCTCGTGTCTCTCACGCTTCCACGCCCAGTGAGTCGGGTTATCTACCATTGCCTAGAGGAAAAAGAAAATATATATATATATATTACATTTTGTATAGCCCAGTCTGTATGAATTTACTATTGACAACCCATCTGTCTTTAGTTGGGAAACTCCTTGGGGCAGATTTACCTAGGGTCGAATATCGAGGGTTAATTAACCCTCGATATTCGACCGTCGAAGTAAAATCCTTCGACTTCGAGTATCAAAGTAGAAGGATTTTGCGCTATTCCTATGCAGTGACATCTATTAATGCGTGTTAGCCAGGCCAATTTATTTCAGGATATTGTGTCTGCACACATCTGTGTCAGCTGAAAGATCTGAGCTTCTATATAGTCAGCTTTTTTGTTTATATTGTCTCTTAGCTATACATTTGGTGGATGATAACTTAGCATTTCCAACCCCAGGCCTAGGAAATCTTTAGCTGTCCAGTTATCAGAGAACTATATCATGCAGATTTTCTCCACCAGTGATGTTGGGATGTAGAGGGCCAAAAACTGCATATTATACCTGTTATGAACTATGGCCAAATATTTTTGATTACTTAACCTGCCCAGAATGTATAATTGATGGTACTTAAAAAATGTCTTAAATTGGTATTCATGATAGTTCCCCTTTAACTACTTGTCCAAAGAGCTGTAATTGTATTTGTATATAGATAGTAATACGCACCTCTTCACATGATGTTCTGTTCACCCAACCTTGGAAATTCATTCTGGCCCACAACTCTAGTCGCCTCGCCCTCAATTCTTTGCCATTGACCAATTTGTAGATCAACCGAGGGAATTGTAAATCCTCCTCCATGTTGTTGGCGAGTAACCTGAAGGCACAATACATAAAGCAGTCTCACTCTTTGTGATAAAAAGATAAAAGAACAAAGCTATTGCCCTCTGCTCCTTTCTTGAGCTTAATCCCAGGCTGCAGTGCATCAATTCTTTATTGCCTGAGCCCCACTATACTGACTCGTATCTCCCACAAACACATATTGTCATTCCTGAGATCTTAGTATAGAGCATTTATGGGTTTAAAGGAAAAATACTTACAGGGCAGTAATGAAATTCATTTCGGTGTATTCCTCCTTGTGCAGTCCAGCACGCTGCATATATATCTTGGCCATAGCCAGGAGGTACTAGAGAGAGAAGCACAGTATGGTCAGGGTGTTTAACCATTTGTCACCAGCTTATCTGTGTCTGCTCATGTATGACTGCATTCATTCTAGTTATCAGCAATCTGTGGGTGTTGTTTTGTTAATTGAGACATGGCCAGTGTGGATTGGGAGTGGAGTTTGGCATAATTGGGGAGTGGTCGGGGCAGATCAGGGTGTGTCTGTGTACATGGGGGCATTTATTTCATTGATTCCTCATTTTAGTTGTTGCCCACCACCCAGGGTGTCCAGGTAACCATAAATTTAGGGTGCCCTGGGGGGAGGGCCCTGCAAACTGAGTAGAATGGGACCCAGTAATTACTGAAGACGGTCCTGTCAGCAAGACCTGATAATAATTGTGCAAAGAGCTAAAAGCAAGTGTAAAAGCCTAATTTTTTTTTTTTTAATGTTGCCTCTATGCAATTTGTTCATGAGACTCCTAGAATAGAGCCTAAATAGTTGCACATCACTCTGTATGCAGCATGTTTATACCAAAGGGGTGGGAGGTTGGTGTTACATCCCATGGAATGTCTCTTGTGCATCATTCAGAAGGAGCGAGTTGGGAGTGAGGGGGGGGGCACAAGACACCAGGGTGCATGGGTGTCCGCAGAAAATTTTCCAGGGTGGGGCAAGGAGGCATCTGTGGGCGGGTCTGTGAGATAGGTGGGTGTGTTACTGCCATCAGGGGGTGGAGCTATGCCACGGCGATCAGCCGATCGCCGGGTCAATCAAGGGAATCCTGTACAGTTTCCCTAATTTGAAAAACCATCCAGGAAGTTTTGACCCTGGCAACCCTTCAAAATACCGGTTGTCTGACAAGTGGCAACCCTAGTTCACACAAAGATGGCAAAGTGGCAAGTTCATGCATAAATACCCCCAGAACTCACAAACAGATGGCACAGGGGCAAGTACATGCATAAATACCCCCAGAACTCACAAACAGATGGCACAGGGACAAGTACATGTATAAATACCCCCAGAACTCACAAACAGATGGTACAGGGGCAAGTACATGTATAAATACCCCCAGAACTCAAACAGATGGCACAGGGGCAAGTACATGTATAAATACCCCCAGAACTCATAAACAGATGGCACAGGGGCAAGTACATGCATAAATACCCCCAGAACACACAAACAGATGGCACAGGGGCAAGTACATGCATAAATACCCCCAGAACTCACAAACAGATGGCACAGGGGCAAGTACATGTATAAATACCCCCAGAACACACAAACAGATGGCACAGGGGCAAGTACATGCATAAATACCCCCAGAACTCACAAACAAATGGCACAGGGGCAAGTACATGTATAAATACCCCCAGAACTCATAAACAGATGGCACAGGGGCAAGTACATGCATAAATACCCCCAGAACACACAAACAGATGGCACAGGGGCAAGTACATGCATAAATACCCCCAGAACTCATAAACAGATGGCACAGGGGCAAGTACATGCATAAATACCCCCAGAACACACAAACAGATGGCACAGGGGCAAGTAATTGTATAAATACCCCCAGAACTCACAAGTACAAGGCTGCAGACTGCAATAGATAGGGCTTTCCTTCCTTCGTTTTCTCCCAAGCTGCAATCTGTGCTACTGGCCAATCAGATGCTCCCTGGCTGCTCTCTCTCTGTCACAGCTGAAGTAATACGATCCGGCAGCACTGTGACAAGGGAGGGGGGAGCGAGCACCTAGGGAAGGAGCTAAAAGAAAACTCTGCTGCACAGAAGAAAAATCTTCGAGGGATCGCGACAGAAACCACAGCAAGCTGGGGCCAATGTGCACAGTCCATGGGGGGGCACTGCCACCTCTTGCCCCCCTCTGTGGATGCCCATGCCAGGGTGCCCTTTAATTACTGTGTGCCTATAACCATGCCCCATACTTGTCTAGTTCTCTAACTATGTTTATTGATTTGGTCTTCTTTTGTCATTTAACTTTATCAATATGATAGAAAGCCAAAACTAAAATAAATGGTGTCAGATGTAAGTAAGTTTATCTCCTCCAGATTGTCTTTTGCAATTTTCCTTAAAATTACCTTGTCCGACGTCTTCATGCATGAGTCCACGTCCAGGCTTCGTTTGACTGCTTCACTTTCTATAAGAAATAATAGAAATGAGCTTGTGGGCACTTTGCCCCCAATTATCATTTGCAGGTTACCAACTGCCAACCCTAATTTCCATATCAAGCAAATAATTGTCACATTCAGTTGTCCTGAGAATTAATATCACATGAATTTAAGGGTGTGAACTTCTTGGGCTGAACCCCAAGGATTTCATATCCTGTAGAAGTAGCTAACACAAGTGCTGCACAGTTCCCCAAAGCAACCAATCAGGTGTCTCATTTAATTAGTGTAGGCGCAGCTTTGGTGCCAATACAAATACTACAGATAAAGCAGTTAGGAAATAATATTGTATCAAATGGCATCCCTATGCACTGTGAGCAAAGTTCTGGGCAAAGAACCCTGTACCTAACACTGACTATTTAGCAACCATTCCATTCCATTGCCCAGAAGGTAAATTAACCCTGTGTAATTGCAGCACCTGCTAAAGCAATGTTTGTGCTTCATTCAATGACCCTGGAACCCTTTATTGCACTTTGTACTTTGCCTGCTCTTCGTAAGCGAGGCCCCAGATCTTCACTTTCTTTTCTAGTTTGTAATAAACTGATCGGTTGCTATTGGTAACTCCACAAGTGCACTTAAGCACCAATATTAGTAACTGAGTCCAGACATATTTATCATCATTCTGCCGGCAGCTTGTTGTGGTGCAAGTTAAAGAGAATATCTTACCCAGCAGTTGGTAGAAGTCCATGCCGGCAGCTGGTTCAGGCCTAGAGAGGGCAGAAAGGAAAGAGGTGAATGTCTGTCTTAGTTGGAAGTAGATACTTGTCAATGCCATTCCTATAAGAACTGCAACCCTGCCAGTAATATAACCCTTCCAGTGTTCTGAGTATCCTTTTATATAGGGTCAGGGCCGCCATCAGGGAGCCACAGGGGGGACACTTGTCCTGGGCCCCGCAGGGTTTTGTGTCTAAGGGGGACCCGGCCATGCTTCACTTATTTGATCACAATGTAATTCTCCTACCGTACACCTGTAGTTCACCAATCCTGCAGTTGGTGGTGCGTTCCTTCCGTTGACCCGACCGGGTCCCTTAGCAACCAGTTTGGTGGCTGAATAAAAGGGGATATTCCCCGACTGCATTAATCAGCGTGTGTGCGGATCCGTTTCTTAGACACATTGGTCACTTATTTGATTTGATGACTCTCATTGGTTCTTTAAGGATAAGTCCAGGTAAAGCTGTACAGGGATTGGATAGGAGAAGTTAGAACTTCCCCTTCAGCCTATCCAATCTCAATGCAGCTTTACCGGGACTTATACTTAAAGAACCAATGGGAGTACAGAGAATCGGAATAGGAGAAACATCTTGCGTGCTCAGAGATGCTGTCTTATATTCTGAAGCTGGCAGCATGCTGAAAGCAGGGGAGCCTGGCTAATCAAAGCATGGCCGGGCCCCCTTAGACACAAAACCCTGGCAAACATTTTTTTTAAATTTTGAGGGGCCTGGCCACCAAGTCTTTTTTAAACTTAAAGGAGGCCACCAATGGCTTTTCATAACTTGTGGGTGGGGGGTCCGGACAATTTTGTTTTTTTACATGCAGGGGGGCCCCTGATCATAAATGTATTTTTATAACTTGTTGGCGGGACTGGCCACCAATGTTTTTTTTTAACTTGAAGGGGCCCTGATCACCAGTGGATTTTAATAACTTTTGGGGGTCCTGGCCACCAATAGCGTTTTATAACTTGTGGTGGGGGGCAGGCCATCAATATTTTTTTTTTAACTTTCATGGGGGTACCCTGATCACCACTGGCTTTTTATAACATGGGGGGGGGGCTGGCCACCAATAGCTTAGGGGGGTTTAATGTTTTAGCTCTGATGTTTGTGTGGCTTTTTTACTGTGGGGTGGTCGAGATATGGGGTGGGGCTTGAAGGTGGGCGGGAACCAGGGGGCCCAGAAAATGTTGCCGTACAGGGCCCCATGATTTCTGACGGCAGCCCTGACAAGCCAATAGGTGCAAAGTTAGCGCATGTTTTCAATTACATTTCCCCTTTACCTTGATAATGTTGCAAAATGTATGAAGGTAAAGTATTTGGAGTTTCTAAAAAATAAATTTGATAAAACTGATCCTAAATATTGTTTGTGCATCCAATTAAATAAATAGCCTCCTTCATTCTTGAGTTTGGCTGGGAGTATGTTCTGTGGCAACTGGACTTGGGTCATGCAGTACAATAATGATATTGATTAGTTCATCCTTCACCTGTCACTATGCGCAGGGCTCCTACTCTCCTCCTCACTGCGCATTCTCTTCCAAGGCCTCTCATTGTCCGGGGACATGGCCTCGCTGTAGGTCCTCTTTCTATACCTACAATGAAAATATATAAAGAATACTATGATTAGTACCTCACTCACAACAAACTACACAAATGGCTAATCAAAGCATGGCCAGGCCCCCTTAGACACAAAACCCTGGCAAACATTCTTTTTAAATTTTGGGGGGCATGGCCACCAAGTCTTTTTTAAACTAAAGGAGGCCACCAATGGCTTTTTATAACTTGTGGGTGGGGGGGCCCGGACAATTTTGGGTGGGGGGCCCAGGACAATTTTGTTTTTTTTACATGCAGGGGGGCTCCTGATCATAAATGTATTTTTATAACTTGTTGGCGGGACTGGTGGCCACCAATGTTTTTTTTTAACTTGAAGGGGCCCTGATCACCAGTGGATTTTAATAACTTTTGGGGGTCCTGGCCACCAATAGCGTTTTATAACTTTGTGGTGGGGGGCAGGCCATCAATATTTTTTTTTAACTTTCATGGGGGTACCTTGATCACTACTTGCTTTTTATAACATGGGGGGGCTGGCCACCAATGGCTTAGGGGGGTTTAATGTTTTAGCTCTGATATTTGTGTGGCCTTTTTACTGTGGGGTGGTCGAGATATGGGGTGGGGCTTGAAGGTGGGCGGGGACCAGGGGGCCCAGAAAATGTTGCCGTACAGGGCCCCATGATTTCTGACGGCAGCCCTGTATAGGGTAGACAAGCCAATAGGTGCAAAGTTAGCGCATGTTTTCAATTACATTTCCCCTTTACCCTGATAATGTTGCAAAATGTATGAAGGTAAAGTATTTGGAGTTTCTAAAAAATAAATTTGATAAAACTGATCCTAAATATTGTTTGTGCATCCAATTAAATAAATAGCCTCCTTCATTCTTGAGTTTGGCTGGGAGTATGTTCTGTGGCAACTGGACTTGGGTCATGCAGTACAATAATGATATTGATTAGTTCATCCTTCACCTGTCACTATGCGCAGGGCTCCTACTCTCCTCCTCACTGCGCATTCTCTTCCAAGGCCTCTCATTGTCCGGGGACATGGCCTCGCTGTAGGTCCTCTTTCTATACCTACAATGAAAATATATAAAGAATACTATGATTAGTACCTCACTCACAACAAACTACACAAATGGTTCTGCACCACAGACCAATGCCCCAGAGGATGTAGAGTATCTGCTGACGAAATAAATATGATGCCCAACTATCAAACAACTTTGGGCCAATGTATTTTCTCTTATGAACGAGACTTTAACCATTTGAAACTTTAACCATTTGGAAACAGACCCCTGGCTAGCCCCCTTACTTCTGTCTCTACCAATGGCTGACCACATATTAGCCTTATTGCTAAAAGATAAATTAATATTCCTCCTACACTACAACTACATTATGGGATGTGGGTGTGGGCACCTTTGCTTCACCAGCAGTGTGAGGCCTGGCAGAGAGGCAGCCCTGGAATACTAAACTTTATGGTTATCTGCACCAAAAACTCATTCAATAAAAAGTAAAATCAGGCAAATTGGACTCAAATGCTGCTGTAATTACTGTCAGAACTGCTTGTGCCATAGAGTTTTACTGTAATTATTATCTCAGCAGTTTCCTTAATAGATTATATGGGTATGTGCCCTACTGTAAGATATTAGGGGAGTAGAAGTCTAGGCCACAGACCAATCCACTGGGCTTCCCATTTGTGTTAAAGTTGATACCCCAACCTGTTCCTTACGGAGAACCCCTGGGGGTGACTAACAGTTATGTACTAATGAGTGGTGTCTGTCACTGTTACTGCTCTGCAATTTGTAATGAACACACATATTTTATGTTTTATATGCGTCCTTAGCACATCATATATATCTACATGTGACTTTGCAAATCTTTACTTGTATATTGGCCCTGGGTCCTAGGCCTGTGGAGATGTTTGCATTACCTGTAGGCTGGGGGCTGTGTGATACAATAACTGCATTGCTGGTTCCTTGGGATCTTTTACAAACCTCATTAAATACAGATATTTTTTTTTTTTTTATTAACAGTTTTGATTTTCCAGGTTAAACAATAGAAAAGCAGATAGGGAGGGGGGGATAAAGAGGAAGAAGGGGGGGGAGGAGATGGAGCATCGGCAATGCTATTCAAAAAGGGAAAAAAGGTACATTATACCTATGACCTGAGAAGGCATCTCTGAGGTACAATCTGGTCACACAGAAGTTAGCATAGATGTGGCATAAATTGTGTTAAGCAATAAAGCAGTTCACGTTTAACTAGAACAAATGCCTACCCCCTTGGTGTGTGTGGTTCGAGATACAATGTCCCAAATAGAGAAAATGTTATTGTTAGGCTCACTAGTGATGTTGGTCAAGCATCAGGTTCTTTCTATGGAAGAAGCAAAAGTTTGTTCATAAGTTGTGATTCTTTGTACTTCTGCCTGGATTGATTCCATATCCGGAAGAAAGCATTTTTTCCAATGTCGAGCCAGGAGTGATCTGCTGGCAAAGATGATACGTAAAACATTGCGCTTATGTTGTTTCTCCATGTCCGGAGGGAAGATACCCAGTAGTGCAAGGTCGGGTAATAACGAAAATGGGTGGTCTGTAACCTTTTGAATTAGGGTCTGTGCTTCTGACCAGAAGATTTTGGCTTGTGGGCACGTCCACCAAATATGGAAAAAGGTGCCAACGTCTTTTTGACATCTCCAGCAGGCGTCTGATGCGTTTGGGTATGCCTTTTTTATTCTCTCTGGGGTAAAGTACCATCTATACATCAGTTTGACATTGGTTTCCTGATGGTTGAGTGCTTTAGAGTATTTGGATGGTAGTTTAAACAGACGTTCCCATTCTTCTCTAGTGATCTCCCTCTGAAGATTCTGTTCCCACGCTCTCAGGGCCGGGAGATTGTCTCTGACATAGAGAGATATTAAAGCATTATATGCAACAGTTGTTCCTTTTCCTTTATTTGGGTTCGTTAGACATCTTTGCTCAAATAGTGTCGGAGGTGAAACTGTTAGCCATTTGTTGGATTGGAGATAGTGCCTTATACGCAGATAGGAATACAGTTAATTTTGGGGAAGGCCATATTGTGCTTGGAGTGTTGAAAAAGTCCTGATGCCATCCTGGTTGTATAAATCACCGAACTTCTGTAACCCCCTTTGGGACCATGTGTCTAAGTGAAGATCCGGTATGGCTCCTTCCAATGCAGATAGCGCAGCCAAGGCCACCGGGAACTTGACTAAGGTCGTCACGGATTTTGTGGTTCGCCAAATACGTAGCGTTGCTGTAACAGGTAACGGCAGCGGCTCAGTGTTTGCCATAGGCTTATTTCCCTGCGCCCATAAGCTGGATGTTATCGTACACTTAGTTTGACATTTATAAAGCCAATGCTCTAAGTCCACCCAGCTCTTAGTGTGCGGGGGGAGGTGCCAATCGGCTAATTGGCTGAGCAGTGTTGCTCTGTAGTAGGTCTGAAGGTGCGGGCAAGCTAAGCCTGCCTTCCGTTTGCTCGTATACATAATTTCCTTCGCGATTCTAGGTCTTGTTGGACCCCAAACAAAGGACATGAGGAGTCTTTGTAGTGGTTGGAAGAAAGAAGTCCCCAAAGGTATAGGAAGCGTTCTTAGCTTATATAGTATCTTGGGAAGAATTAACATTTTTATAGCATTAATTCTACCAAGCCAGGATACAAAAGTGGTAGTCCAGGTTTGTAATTCGTTATGTATGTCTTGTAGCATTGAAGCAAAGTTGTGTTTGTATAGTGCATTAGGATTGGCAGTGAGATTTATACCTAAATAGTGAATAGAAGCAGACTTCCAGTCCATATCATATTTAGCCTTTAGTTGGTGCAGCATCTCTAGCGGCATATGGATAGGCAGCGCTTGGGTTTTGGATACATTGAGTTTATAGTAGGACAGTTTGCCAAAGTCTGCCAACATTGAAAAAAGTCCAGGTAAAGCTTCCGATGGGTTCGTCAGGATTAGGGCCACATCGTCTGCAAATAGCAGGATTTTGTGGTCGTTTGGACCTATTTTCAGTCCCTGTATCAGATGGGTTTGCCTTATTTGTTGGGCTAGCGGTTCCATCCTCAGTATGTAAATGAGAGGAGACAGAGGACAGCCTTGTCTGGTCCCGTTTGACAAGGTAAAGGGATGTGATAGGAAGCCTTGGATGTTAACCTGAGCAGATGGGTTTGAGTAGAGAGCCATAATAGCGGTCACCAAGGGGGCTGGCATAGCAAATTTATACAACACTTGTTCTATATACATCCAGTTCACTCTATCAAACGCCTTTTCGGCATCTAACGCTAATAATAGAGAAGGCATTTTGTGTTGATGTAAGCGTTGTATGAGAGTAATTAGCCGTCTAGTGTTATCGTATAACTGCCTGCCTTTGACAAAGCCAGATTGATCATTGTTTATCAGTATCGGGAGCAAGGGCTGCAATCGTTTAGCCAAAATTGTTGCATATATTTTGATGTCGCCATTGAGAAGGGAGATTGGCCTATAATTTGCACAAAGCTCGGCATCTTTCCCAGGTTTGGGAATAGTGGAAATATGAGAAAGTAGCATTTCCTTAGGGAATGTGCCTGTCAGAAAAGCTTGATTGAGTGTTCTAGTAAGGTAGGGGACCAACAGAGAGCTAAAGCTTTTATAGTATCTGTTGGTAAACCCGTCGGGGCCTGGCGCTTTATTCGGGGGTAAGTTAAGAATGGCGTTGAGAACTTCTGAGTTTTGAATTGGCGCTATCAGTGTATCTGCTTTATCTTGGGCGATAGAAGGGAGTTGTAAAGTATCCAGAAATGAGCGGATCTCTGTAGTGGAAGGAATGTGCAGGCTAGGATAACCTTCGAGATTGTACAGGCGTGAGTAAAATTGGGCAAAAGTGTCCGCTATTTCTTTAGGGTTTATCCTGATTTCTTGATTGGTAGATCTTATTTTATCTATTTTATGAAGGGCGGCTTGTTTGATCAATTGTTTTCTCAGGGCTGTGCTAGCTCTATTACCCATCACATAAGAGTGGCTTTGGATTTTAAGGAGCTGTTTTTGACATCTATGGAGAACCGATAGGTTGAATTCTTCTTTCAATTTGGACAGTTGCAGGTGTTTGGCAGGGGAGGGGGAGCTACGGATATCTCTCTCTAAATCATTTATGCGAACTAACACTAGCTGCTGACGAGCTTTAGCTTGCTTAGTTTTATGAGTGGCTATGCTAATAAGCTGCCCCCTCATAGTCGCCTTATGGGCACACCACAGGGAGAAATCACTAATTTCTTGGTTGTCATTTTCTATAAAGTAGCTATCTATCGCCTTGTGTATGCGGTCCCTGACAGAGGGATCAGTGAGAAGTGTATTATTTAGCCTCCAAGGAGGTCTGTTGGAGAATTGATACTTTTCCGTTAGAGAAAAGTTTACCGCTGAGTGGTCAGTCCAGGTAGTGGTCGTTATTGAACTATGTGTTATATGGTTCAATGTCTGAGGTCGCACTAAGAATAAGTCTATTCTGGTATACGACTTATGGTGTGGGGAGTAGTAGGTGTAGTCCTTAGTAGTCGGGTTCTGGACTCTCCAAATATCGTATAGGTTATACTGGGTCAGGAGTGAGGAAAAGCGATGTGCTTCAGTCACAACTACACGGCCATACATCTTAGGTAGATTAGAGGCTGGGGGGGTCCTATCCATTTCAGGGTCAAGTATGAAATTAAAATCACCACCAATTATCAGAGTGCCCTGTTGTATAGGGGACAGTTGGTCTAAAACTTGCTTAAAGAATCGGGATTGACCACTATTCAGGCATAAAGATTAACTAACGTGTACTGGTCTTGGTTGATGGTGCACAATAAAATAAGACATCTACCTGTAGGGTCCGCCAGGTGCATTGTGCTCTGAATATTTAAGTTCTGCTTAGCTAGTATTGCTACTCCCCTTTTTTTTGCAGACGTTGTAGCTGCCGCTATCATTTTGTAATGTTTGTTTTTAATGAACATTTGGTCTTTGCAGCGGAAGTGGGTTTCTTGGACCCATATTAAGTCTGCATTTTGCCTTTTGCATTCCGCCAGAGTCAATAGTCTCTTGCGTGGAGTATTTAGGCCCCTTGCATTAATTGTTAAGCATTTTAACACCATTACGTATGGTCTAGCGAAGCTGCACTGGCTCTTGGCAGGACCCCATAGGTACGGTACATATACATACACAAAATATGCCTAGCTCCAAGAAAGGGGGGAAAGAAAGGTTTTACAATACAGAACATGTAAGAAACATTCAAGCAATAAACTATATACAATCTTTGTTCAATCACATTACCCATCGTCCTTCATACCGTGGTGGCGTTTAGGTATAGGGTGGGTATGGGGGGGTGTACGAGTGTTCAGCAGGGTCAGTGACTCCATTTCCCGGTGCCCGTGCTGACGGGACGCTGTGAAGGCCCGGGCTAAGCTGAGAAAAATGGGGCAGCAGTGCCGTATAGCACTTAAG
This sequence comes from Xenopus petersii, assembly GCA_038501925.1. Classification (NCBI taxonomy): domain Eukaryota; kingdom Metazoa; phylum Chordata; class Amphibia; order Anura; family Pipidae; genus Xenopus; species Xenopus petersii. Next base: position 42,522,297 of record CM076684.1, on the reverse strand, counting down.
TGGGAGCTTTGCTCCATTCTTGGGTGAGATGGAGGTTGTGCTCACGGTGGGGCAAGTTCCCTTGCTGGTCCAGCGGTATGTTCCAGGTAGCTAGAAGCTTTTTGCCCTCAGCGACAGTAGAAACGATTTTTTGTGTATCTTGCCATTGTATGATGAGCTTCATCGGGTAGCCCCATTTATAAGGCACTTCATGGTTGCGCAAGGCTTGCGTTATGGTGCTGAGTTCCCGCCTTTTTGCCAGCGTGGCTGGGGACAGGTCTGTATAAATCTGGATTTTCTCATATGGTTGAGGAAGAGATTTCTGCTTTCTCATGTACTGCAGTAAATCTTCCTTAATGTGGTAAAAATGGATCCTGAGTATGACATCTCTGGGAGCACCCGTAGGAGCGGTCCTTGGCTTGGGCAGCCTGTGGATCCTGTCTATTAGTAAGTGCTCAGCAGAAGTTTCTGGCAGCGCTAGGAGTATGAGGTTTTGTGCGTACTGGCTGAGTAACTGTGGTGTGATGTCCTCAGGCACTCCCCTTAATCTGACATTGTTCCGTCTGGAACGGTCTTCTAGATCAGCTATCTTATTTTGCAATGCTGAAATAAGAGAGTCTTGGGCATTCACCGAGTCAGCCATTGTGTTGTGTACAGTGACTATCTCTTCCACCTTATTCTCAAGGTAGTCTGTGCGCGTGGCTAAGGCCTGTATGTCTGCCTTCAATTCGCGCACAGTAGTTCTAGTGTCTCTCTTTATGTCTTCTCTGAGTTGTGCCAGCAGAGATTTTAATTGCGAGTCGGTGAGCGTGTCAGTTTGCTGTTTATACTTAGCTGATCGCTGCTCAGTGTCCGGCTCACTGCGTCTCGAGGATAATTCAGCCGACGACGGCCGTGCGCCATCTTGATTTTCCTCGAGGAGCGGCGCTTTAGGTTGCGAGCCGTAGAATGCGGTCAGTTGTAGAGATTGCGCTTTACCTCTGCGCTTAGTCATCTCTCCGCTTTTTGCGCTGCTTCTGGTCGATGACATAGGTGGTATGCCCGAGTTTTTGCGCTGTTCTATGGCACTGGGTCAGGAGCCTCTCTCAAAGACGTCTGCCTCACATACGTGCGTAAGCCACACCCCTAAATACAGATATTTTCCTGGCTGGTGCCCCTTTTAGGAAAATAGCACTGGCTCAGGGAAGTTTCTTTTGCTTTGCCACCATCTTGCTTTTCGTTCCCTGTTGTCTCTCCGTCAGACTAGACTTGAGCCTGTGGAGTCAAATTTTCCGCACTTTACATTTCTCCCTCTGTGTTCCTGAGATGTCAGGGCCAATTGTGAATCTCAGCCTGGACTTGGGTTTCTTGCATAGGTCTGAGCCCCATATTTTGCATATCATTATATTTGTCTCCATTTAATCTCATCATTTTGACATGAGAGTTAATGCTTGATCCTAAATCACCAGGTGTATAAACACAGGGGGAGTTATTGCAGGTTGCATGTTGGGGGTATTACAAGCATTTTTGTATTTCTTTTGCTCTGGATCTCAGGCTTGCAATTAAAGCTCAATATCTATTAGGTGGGTGGCATTATTTGGCTGTTCCCAAGCTTCAGGTGCAGCACTCTTGTTGGGATGAGGGGGGCAGAAGTGTTTGGAAGTGTTTCCATGAGCTGCTCCATTGCACTTTATACACTTTATTAAAACTACTGACATACTAAAAGCTAGAGTTGTTGAGTGGAAGGCAAGGCCTGGCTCACAGTCGGCCATGTTGTGCCTGTGTATTCAGGGGGTGATGTGCACTGAACTCTGAGCTGGGTTTGCTCTTCTTCAGCAGAGAAGTGGCTTATAAAAATGCTAATGAGAAATGACTTGTTCTTTTGCACATTAACACAAACAGCCACCCAGGGTCTCCCTTATAATCCATACGTTGCAGATTGGTCCCATGTTATTTGGAATGAGGTAGCTGAAGCTGATTGGTAGCTATGTAGAACTGCACTACAGCACACTGGCACCTCCCTTAGGACATCCAATGTTATTCTACAAGTGCAACCATTACAGTGAAGGCTGCTGCTGTGTTTTTATAGTTGTTTGACTTGTTTCTGTTACACTGTGTTGCTATGGTGTATTGAACGGGTAACTCCTGCCTGTTGTTACTAAATGAACTTTAGGCATTTTATAATACACATTTTTATGTCACTGTCGGACTGAAAACAAAAGATTCTCATACAAAAAAACAAATGTTGTTGTTCAGAATACGCTGTGCCCAAGTGCCCCAGAAGAACTGTTAGTGGGATATAGGTCTCTGTGATTGGCTACCCATATGCTACTGTGTTTATGGGAATGGAGAGGAAAGGACACAATTGTTTTTTGTACAAATTAAAATCAGGCTTCTTAAATTATTTCTCATTGGCTGTATGATGAGGACGACTTAAAAAAAACAAAACACAACACTGTGTGTGTCCTTTACAGCAAAACTAATGCTGATACCTGTGCATTCTATTGCTGGTTCTGGGTGCCACATAAAGGAATGTGATGCATCTTGTGCAAGAGAAGAAACCCGAGGTGCATCTGCATCTGTTTAGATATGTTCCGCTCAGACTTGCTTGCTTGCAGTACTCAGCTCAATGCACTGTAGGACAGGAACCAATCAGAATCCCAGTGTTGCACCTGATTCTTGAGACACGTGTGCTCTGCTTACTGACTCACTGCACTGATGCAACCCTGGAGCTACTGCTTGGTCCAAGATGGTGGCGGCTCCAAGGTTCCTTTGGCATTAAAGGGGTGGTTCACCTTTAAGTTAACGTTTATTATGTTATAGAATGTCCAGTTCTCAGCAACTCTTCATTTGGTCTTATTTATTTTCTATAGTTTTTTTTTTTTTTGTTTAATTTGCCTCCTTCTGACTCTTTTCAGCTTTCAAATAGGGGTCACTGACCCCATCTAAAACAAATGCTATTTAAACCTACAAATCTACTGTTATTGCTACTTTTTATTACTCGTCTTTCTATTCAGGCCTCTCCTATTCATATTCCAATCTCTTATTCAAATCATTGGGTAATTTGGACCCTAGCAACCAGACTGCTGAAACTGCAAACTGGAGAACTGCTAAATAAAAAGCTAAATAACTCAAAACCACAAATAATAAAAAATGACAACTAATTGCAAATTGTCTCAGAATATCACTCTCTACATCATACTAAGGGCAGATATATCAAGGGTTGAAGTATAAATTGGAAGTAAAAAAAAAACCTATTTTTGTGTACTTCGACTTCGATCGAATAGGCCAAAATTCAATTAGCATTTGAAAAAATTTGACTTCAAATATCGAAATTTATCATTTACGGTCTCTTTAAAACTTCAAGTTCAACCATTCGTCATCTAAAACCTGCCGAATTGCTGTTTTAGCCTATGGGGACCTCCTAAAACCTATTTGGAGTCATTTGGTGGACTTTGAAAAATTTGTCTTTTTTTTTCTCCGAAAAACTTCGAATTGAAGTAGATTGAATATGATTTTTGATTCGAACGATTCGAATACAGCCTATTCACCCGCAGAAAAAAACTTTGATTTTTTTTTTAAAGAAATTTCTTTTCTTCAAATTTCGAAGTTATAATAATTAAAAAAAACTCCCATTATTTCGAAATTCGACCCTTGATAAATCTGCCTGTAAAAGTTAGCTGAAAGGTGAAAAAGCCCATTAATTCTCAGCCGTTACTGTAGGGACGTCCATTGTTAAAGTGCTAGAAAGCACCATGAGTAGATTATTGCATCTTTAGTTTTTAAAACCTGCCCCTATAACAATGTATAGTCTCCAATGGGTCTAACAAACATTTTATTTTGAAATTTCCTCTAATTCAAGGAAGAGAAATAAAGCGCTGCTTTAAACTCTTCAGGGGACAATATCGTTCTAAAATCATTTATTACGTAAAATACAGTGTGTTCCTACAATCTCCAACCAGTTCAAATAAACACAAACACTCCTTCCAAGATCCCTTTAACCATATAAATGTTTCTCTAATATTGTCTGGTCCAGCCAGAATGTATTTCAGGTATAGACATTCAAATACAATTATTAGCATTAAAACACTATTGAACTTGTTTAGAATATTTGGAAGGCAGACTACTGAAATAAAATACACAGGCCATACGTATATGTTCCAGAGATGATAAACAACATTTTAAAAATATTTCAAATACAGCAAAGTAGAAGGTTCCGGAAGAATGTGCTAAAAACAGAATGTATATTTCATTTGTCTATATAAAACATTTTCATATTGTACAGGTATGGGACCTGTTATCCAGAATGCTCAGGTTCTGGGGTTGTCCAGATAACGGATCATTCCGTAAGTTGGAGCTTCATACCTTAAGGGTCAGGGCACACATGGCAGATTCAGGGAGATTAGTCAACCAGCGACAAATCTGTTCTTCAGGGCGACTAATCTCCCCAAACTGCCTTCCCGTCAGCTAAAATGTAAATCGCAGACCGGATGGCCCTTGGCGCGATTAGTCTTCCGAAGCCGCCTTGAGGAAACTTTGGGCAACTTCGGAAAACAAAGCGAAGCCATCCAACTGGCGATTTTCACTGTAGCTGGCGGGAAGGCAGTTAAGGGAGATTAGTCGCCCCGAAGAAGAGGAGATTTGTCGCTGGGGATCTCCCTTAATCTGCCTGGTTCCCTGACCCTTAGTCTACTAGAATATCATATAAATATTATTGGTATTGCTTCCAAGAAGGATTAATTATATCTTAGTTTGGATCAAGTACAAGCTACTGTTTTATTACAGAGAAAAAGGAAATCCATTTTAAAAATCTGGATTATTTCATTATAGTGGAGTAATTTCCTATCCGTAATTCAGAGCTTTCTGGATAATGGTTTTCCGGATAATAGATCCTATACCTGTAATAGCTTGCATGTTAACTGTAGGAGCCATTTATTCATTAGCTCCTGCCTATGTAGCACTGAAGGAAGCCGATGGTGGGTTATGAGTTTGCTCTCATAGCTCAAGGCAAGTCCCATGTATGAGATTCTAGTACATTGGAAAAGCAGGGGAGTGGAAGTGGCATAAAACTAGGGATGCACCAAATCCACAATTTTGGGCTTTGGCCTAACCCCGAATCCTTTGTGAATGATTCAGCTGAATACTGAACCAAATCTGTATCCTGATTTGCATATGTGTAATTAGGGGCAGGGAGAAAGAGAACCACATGGTTAAAAAATGTTCTTGTTTACGTGACATAATTTTAAGGTTTTGGTTCGGCCAGGCACAAGGGTTCAGCTGAAAAAGGCTGAGTACTGGCCGAATTCCCAACGGAATCCTTTATTCGGAGCATCCCCTACATGAAACCAATGGGTACATTGTTAATTGGTTTTATTACCATATTTAATAGGTATCCATCATTTGCCTCTTAAATATACAACGTACAATAAAGCTCAAGAGTGTAGCTAATTTTGTACATAAGTATTTGTTTGACTACATGAATGTGACACGTTGTATACTTTGTCTCAGCTGCAAAAGAAGAGGCAGGGAATTGAGATCATCACAAAAGAAAGGCAGAACGGAAGAGAAGGAACTGCAGGAAAGTAAATAAGAAAGTCAGAAGAGGAAGAAGAACAATAGTAGGAGACCAGAGCTGGGAGTAGAGAAGTCAAAAGCAATACAAGATAATGAGGAAAATAGAAGATATACCCCAATATGTAATAAACGGCATGAAGTTTGCCCAGGAGCAGTAACCCATAGCAACCAATAGGATGTTTGCTTTTAAACAAGTGACCAGTAAATGCTACCTTCTGATTGGTTGCTATGGGTCTCAGCTTCTGCGTAAATTTAGCGCCTTTTATTACATAACCCATAAAGTATTCTAAAGAGTGGGGCCAGTTGTCTAAACATTTTGGTGGACCTATAACACCGAATAATGTGTGTAAAATGTCTTCTGCCTATAGTTTTAATAAGTAAATGAAAACAATACCATGTTCTGCATTTTATGAAACCGAAAAAGTGAATAATGGTTTCATTCTTATGCACTGGCTCCACCCCTGGAACCTTGAGAGCCAATGAGATTTGATCATTTAGATGGGCACAACGAAGATGAAACTCATACTGAACCATCCCCTGCTCCTCCCACAATTACTCTGCAAAGTCCAACACATAGAAATAAGTACAATATATATGTTTATAACAATATGTGACCAATACAAGATTTTCTTCCATTAAAACTATAAGCAGAATTAATATTCCAGTCCAGCCTATTAAAGCCAATGTATCCTGCCCACCTACAGGTGCAGTGTTGCCACTAGAGGTATATATATATATATATATATACATACATGTGTATTGCAAACACTCTTTCAGATATATAAAGCTGAGTTTGGTTTTCAAAAAACTTGTCAATCATAAGGGATTGATAATAAAATAGTTTACCACAAGCAGAAAATGTAGCCTCACAGTATTAAATACAGACACATTCATACAAACCCTTTCTTTAGAATCTCACTTTTTTTCTCTGCTTCTTCTGCTCACCTCTTGGCTTAATTTTAATCCACTCCATTTCCTTTTCCTATGTCCGCTATGCTATGTCCCCCCATAAACTTGTGTCTTATCTTGTGCTTCTGGTTTTAGCAAGAGAATGAGGTGTTCTGATTAAACTGGTTAGTTTGTCCATGGTGAGGGCAGAATCCATTACACAAGGGTAGCCATTTGCTTTAGTAAGTTGGAGATGGGGCAGCCACAGATATGAGCTGCTTGTTTTCTTTTCTCCACTCATAAGATAAGACTTACATCTGTCTGTGCCATCACAGCTACATATGGGGTAATTCTCTTTTTCCATTTCTCTGCTTCTGTTCAGGTACCACAACCTGCTGCACTGAAACCTCCTGGCACATACCTTTGTATTACAGAGTAAAGAACACTGGAAGTTTCATGAGAGCAGGTAAAAGGACCTGTTATTCATTGACACTATTCCACACCAAATAAAAACCACAGCTAAACCTGTAACCTCACTCCTTAAAGAGCAAATTGACTTTCTTACTAATGTTTAGTAGGATGTAGATAATGGCTTTCTAAGACTATTTGCAATTAGTCTTCTTTTTATATTGGTAGCAGTTTTTGAGGTATATTTTTAAGGTACGTTTGATTATCATAAGAGGAAAAAAAGAAATAATGGAACAGGTGATACTGATATATAAAATACAGCAGTAGGTTATCCAGCAAATCGGACACGTGTTGGGTAAGAGGATTTCTATTATGGTATTTACACACTTGGGGCAGTCACATCATAGTAAAAACTACATTACACATTTTTTGAGCCATTAGTATGGAGTTCCAATACTCTCCAGCTTGAAATTAAAACATTTATCTGGTTGCTTGGGTCCCACCTACCCCAGGAAGTAATAAAAATGACCAACTATATAATGAACAGGACAGGGTGAGAATATAATGATAACTCATAATAACTATAACAATACAAATCCAGACTCAGAATCTGATTTCTAGTTATCAGTTATCAGCAAAGCCCAGAGCACAGTGAACATCTCCTTTACTCTCATGTTGATTTCATTAACCCAAGCTTGTTTCTACATGTGCCCTTTCTCTATCCCACCTCGCTAGAACTTCATTTTCTGCCATATTCATGACACTGGCTCATTTATAAACTTTGGGCAAATTTATCCCTGGCCAGTAACCCATAGCAAATAATTATTGAATTGCTTTAATTATTTACAGGCAACCAGGTTGATTAGTGAAAGCAAGCATCTGATTGGTAGCTATAGGTTACTGCCCATGTACAGATTTGTGCAGTGTTTATGAATGAGCCCCAATATGTTCTCCATCTGTTTCCTCTTCCCTGAGTTCACTTCATTAATTCCCATGAATGCAGATAGCAGGAGTCACAGCATTCACAGCTTTGCACTTGCCAAACGATAGTAAGGAAAATAAATATTATCTTGGATGTCACTGCCCTTAAAATCATTATCCATATCAGGAGGCTGTGTGATCTCTGTAGGTGCTGTGTATCCTCACATCAAAGCCGCAGACCACCTGTGTAGAGCCCATGAGCCTGCGCTGTCAGTGACATGGAAACCAAAACTCCTGGACTCCTTGTGAGTATTTTTCTATTATTATTTATTTATTTTCTAGTATTTTATATATAGCACCATCACATTTTCACAGAGACTGTGCACAATGCCCTTCAGTCCCTGTCCCAGTGGAGCTTACAATCCATGGTCCCTGTCACATTCACGCACACTTGGATCAATTTTTATCAATAATCCATGAGCATATATTTCTGTTGTTTCATCACTATATTTTATTACTACTTCATGCATTTCTAGAGTGGAACGTAACATACAGTAAATGTAAGGGAGGGAAGGGATATTATTGTGTTTGCCTTAATGTAGTCACCATTATGCTATAAAGAAATATCTGCTTGAAATACTTGAGTTGCTACAGAAGGGGTTCAGTTTGTTTTATTGAGAACACAGGGAATAGACATTTTTTTTAGAAGAAAATGGGTAATTGAATGTTATTGCTGCAGGGACATGGATGTAGGGACTTGGCACTGGTGCAATGGTGTTTGGATACAAGTCCTTACCCTTGCCACGTTCTCACAGATGTTTAGTACAATACAGTCACCTTCCAGCCATACTGTACAACTGTCTATGCACATGTTGCCTTTAGAAATGTATAAATGGATTGTGCCCATCTCTACATGTGGCCAATTGCCAGTAATATGCAGCCATCCTTTTGGGTGATCAGTTTATTATCAGGTATAAGCACTTTGTAATCATCCAAACCATCTACCCAAACCCGACAATTAAGAGACACACACATATTTATATTTAATAAAAATACTTTATTATATGATAATTATTATTAGATCAGACTTTGCTAAACCTTATATATTGATCCAGAGGAAGGCAAACAAAAACCCTCAGCAAAACAGGGGCCAATTAGTCTTACGGAGGGAAAGAAAATTCCTTCCTGACCCCAAAATAGGCGATCGGAGAACTCCCTGGATCAATACATGTCAAATATAAATATTACACTTTATATAAATATTTAAAATGTAAAAAATGCATATTCATGTACATATTTAACGGCAAAACTATAATGTTTGTAAATCTATTTGAAGGAGAAAATATATAAAATACTATAATATATAATTATATATATTAAAATATCCATAGGTAAAGATTACACTTTAATTAAAATGTAAACAATATTAAACATATTAATGTAAATATCTCTATGTAAAACTGTAACGTATATGAATATATATTTATTTTTAAGGACAAATTATAGAAAACTATGCTACATATTTACACATAATAATAGTAATATTTTAATAATACATTCTAAAAAAAAGATGAATTAATTGTTCAATTATTATTAATGTCAGTATTTAAATGTAAATACTATAATGTATACAGATATATAGTTATGGGACCTGTTATCCAGAATTGCTCGGGAATTAGAGTTTGTCGGATAATGGGTCTTTCTATAATTTGGATCTCTATCTTATTCTACTAAAAAAAAAAAAAAAGCATTGAAACAATAATTAAACCCAATAGGATTGTTTTTGCCTCCGATAATGATTAATTATATTTTAGCTGGGATAAAGTACTTTATTATTACTATAGAAAAAAGAAACCGTTAAAAATTTTGAATTATTTGCTTAAAATGGGGTCTATGGGAGATGACTTTCTTGTAATTTGGTACTTTCTGAATAACAGTTATCCGGATCACGGATCCCATACCTGTACTAAAGACAAGCTCTATGCTAAAAATGTAAATATTTAAATATAAACATCTATATATATATATATATATATATATATATATATATATATATATATATATATATATATATATATATATATATATATATATATATTTAACTTGTCCAATAATATATACTAATATACAGTTTGTTAGTATTATTACTAAATAAAACATATATATATTTATACTATACACATATATAAAAGTCTATGAAACATATTAAAATATCTCTATTTAAATGCAAAGAAGTATACTTTGTATAACCCAGATTATATTAAAATTTAAATATTAAACATTATAATCCCATTACAAATTAGGAACTTTGGTGTCAGAAAAGAAATATCTTTCCTGAAGTAATATCTACCTTTAATGCTCTATAATGTACTAAATAAAACATATACAATATATACTGTACACTTATAATTAAAACTCTATGATACATATTAAAATATCTCTATTTAAATGCAAAGACGTGAAATGGTGGTGAATAAAATCACTGCCCTGAATTACCCAGATTATATTAAAATGTAAATATTAAACATTATAATCCCATTACTAAGTAAAAACTTTGGTGTCAGAACTAAATGTTTTCTAAAAAAATATCTACCTTTAACGCTTTATAATTTGTTTGTGTAATGTCTGCATTTAAATGAGAAATTCTTTGATAATATATATCTATAATTAAATATACAGCTCTACACTACAGTACTATACTATATCATTTGCTGGAGGGTCTTATTTCTTCCAGGTGTTCTTCATTCTTATCTTGAATGGCACCTAAACGAGTAAGAAAAATAAGATTAGCCCATGTTACACCATTATTTTAACCACAAATTCCAACTCTTAGGAGGCAATTTATGAAGTGGTTAATTTAATTGCCGCTTGATGGAACATTAATAACATTTTTGGACTAAATAATTTCTTTTGTGTTGCTGGAAGTCTCGTTGCTAATATAAGGTGGGGATTGCTGGGGTACAGCACTATTGTAGTATGCTGTTGTTTTATATATATATATATATATATATATATATATATATATATATATATACATACACATACACACACACACATCACAAGAAGCAATTGCCCAAGACCTGTGCAACTGTGTAAGATAATGTGCATGTCCCTTGAGTACTTTGTGCCATATGTAACTACTGCAGTTTGCCGTCTTACTGGCACCAGTACAAGTCTCCCACATGCAGTTGCCCTTTAGTATCAGTCCATGAAAGTGTAGTTGATAAAAATGTGTCTATTCCACCTGAACATATCTGTCATTCATTACCTTGGCAGGCTGGGCTTCCTCGGTGGCTTTCACTCTGCACACAGAACATTCTTGCGGGAAATGTTTGGGAAAGCCCTTGAAATAATAGAATTCCCTTTTTCTGGCGTGACTTTTGATGGAAAGTCCATGGCCCTCGTGTCTCTCACGCTTCCACGCCCAGTGAGTCGGGTTATCTACCATTGCCTAGAGGAAAAAGAAAAAATATATATTACATTTTGTATAGCCCAATCTGTATGAATTTACAGAAGGTCCAAGTAGCCAAAAAAAAAATTTGTAATTCGAACTATTTTTCCTCTATTCCTTCACTCGAACTAAGTAAATGAGCCCCCTTATGTTCTGGATTGTCAACTAGTAAATATACAATGCAGTGACATCTATTAATGCTTGTTAGCCAGGCCAATTTATTTCAGGATATTGTGTCTGCACACATCTGTGTCAGCTGAAAGATCTGAGCTTCTATATAGTCAGCTTTTTTGTTTATATTGTCTCTTAGCTAAACATTTGGTGGATGATAACTTAGCATTTCCAACCCCAGGCCTAGGAAATCTTTAGCTGTCCAGTTATCAGAGAACTATATCATGCAGATTTTCTCCACCAGTGATGTTGGGAAGTAGAGGGCCAAAAACTGCATATTATACCTGTTATGAACTATGGCCAAATATTATTGATTACTTAACCTGCCCAGAATGTATAATTGATGGTACTTAAAAAATGTCTTATATTGGTATTCATGATAGTTCCCCTTTAACTACTTGTCCAAAGAGCTGTAATTGTATTTGTATATAGATAGTAATACGCACCTCTTCACATGATGTTCTGTTCACCCAACCTTCGAAATTCATTCTGGCCCACAACTCTAGTCGCCTCGCCCTCAATTCATTCCATTTTTTCTGCCAATCTTTGCCATTGACCAATTTGAAGATCAACTGAGGGAATTGTAAATCCTCCTCCATGTCGTTGGCGAGTAACCTGAAGGCACAATACATAAAGCAGTCTCACTCTTTGTGATAATCGCACATTGATATATAATTAAAAGAACAAAGCAATTGCCCTCTGCTACTTTTCTTGAGCTTAATCCCAGGCTGCAGTGCATCAATTCTTTATTGCCTGAGTCCCACTATACTGACTCGTATCTCCCACAAACACATATTGTCATTCCTGAGATCTTAGTATAGAGCATTTATGGGTTTAAAGGAAAAATACTTACAGGGCAGTAATGAAATTCATTTCGGTGTATTCCTCCTTGTGCAGTCCAGCACGCTGCATATATATCTTGGCCATAGCCAGGAGGTACTAGAGAGAGAAGCACAGTATGGTCAGGGTGTTTAACCATTTGTCACCAGCTTATCTGTGTCTGCTCATGTATGACTGCATTCATTCTAGTTATCAGCAATCTGTGGGTGTTGTTTTGTTAATTGAGACATGGCCAGTGTGGATTGGGAGTGAAGTTTGGCATAATTGGGGAGTGGTCGGGGCAGATCAGGGTGTGTCTGTGTACATGGGGGCATTTATTTCATTTATTCCTCATTTTAGTTGTTGCCCACCACCCAGCGTGTCCAGGTAACCATAAATTTAGGGTGCCCTGGGGGGAAGGCCTTGCAAACTGAGTAGAATGGGACCCAGTAATTACTGAAGATGAGATTTTAGCAGAAATGTATGAATAAATCTTAGTGCTTCAATTTTAAATGTGGGGCATTGTGCAAAGAGCTAAAATCAAGTGTAAAGCCTAATTTTTTTTTTAATGTTGCCTCTATGCAATTTGTTCATGCGACTCCTAGAATAGAGCCTAAATAGTTGCACATCACTCTGTATGCAGCATGTTTATACCAAAGGGGTGGGAGGTTGGTGGTACATCCCATGGAATGTCTCTTGTGCATCATTCAGAAGGAGCGCGTTGGGAGTGAGGGGAGGGGGGACACAAGACACCAGGGTGCCCTTTAATTACTGTGTGCCTATAACCATGCCCCATACTTGTCTAGTTCTCTAACTATGTTTATTGATTTGGTCTTCTTTTGTCATTTAACTTTATCAATATGATAGAAACAGGGCTGATCCTATCAAATGTGGGGCCCAATTGGGACCATGTTGGCGGGGCCCCTAGACAAAGTGTTGCTGGCTACTGACACAGCAGGTATTTAGGAAAATAAGGGCATACAGGCACAAAATAGAAAGGAAAGGGGCAGACAAGGTAAGAGAGTGAGAGGGATGAAATAGGGGCACATAATAGGGGCACACAGGGTAAGAGAGAGAGGGAGGAAATAGGAGAGTGGACTGGGCCAATTAGTTTGGGGCAGGCTGGGCCGATTCAGCTTGGGAGCAGGCTTGGTTGGATTGGGGGCAGGCAGGGCCTATCAAGGTTGGAGGAAAGCTGGGCCTATTAGATTTGGGGGCAGGCTAGACCTATGGAGTTGGGGGATAGGTTGGCTTATCAGAGTTGAGGGTGGGCTGGACCTATGGATTTGGGGTTGGGCTGGACTCTCAAAGTTGGGGACAGGCCAGGCAGCATCATGTGCTGAGGGAAATATTATCTGTGCTGCCCTGTGGTGTGGGGCCCCCAGAGGTGCGGGGCCCAATTGGTCCAATTGGCCTAAGGCCAGCCCTGGATAGAAAGCCAAAACTAAAATAAATGGTGTCAGATGTAAGAAAGTTTATCTCCTCCAGATTGACTTTTGCAATTTTCCTTAAAATTACCTTGTCCGACGTCTTCATGCATGAGTCCACGTCCAGGCCTCTTTTGACTGCTTCATTTTCTATAAGAAATAATAAAAATGAGCTTGTGGGCACTTTGCCCCCAATTATCATTTGCAGGTTACCAACTGCCAACCCTAATTTCCATATCAAGCAAATAATTGTCACATTCAGTTGTCCTGAGAATTAATATCACATGAATTTAAGGGTGTGAACTTCTTTTGCTGAACCCCAAGGATTTCATATTATGTAGAAGTAGCTAACACAAGTGCTGCACAGTTCCCCAAAGCAACCAATCAGGTGTCTCATTTAATTAGTGTAGGCGCAGCTTTGGTGCCAATACAAATACTACAGATAAAGCAGTTAGGAAATAATATTGTATCAAATGGCACCCCTATGCACTGTGAGCAAAGTTATGGGCAAAGAACCCTGTACCTAACACTGACTAATTAGCAACCATTCCATTCCATTGCCCAGAAGCTAAATTAACCCTGTGTAATTGCAGCACCTGCTAAAGCAATGTTTGTGCTTCATTCAATGACCCTGGAGCCCTTTATTGCACTTTGTACTTTGCCTGCTCTTAGTAAGTGAGGCCCCAGATCTTCACTTTCTTTTCTAGTTTGTAATAAACTGATTGGTTTCGATTGGTAACTCCACAAGTGCACTTAAGCACCAATATTAGTAACTGAGTCCAGACATATTTATCATCATTCTGCCGGCAGCTTGTTGTGGTGCAAGTTAAAGAGAATATCTTACCCAGCAGTTGGTAGAAGTCCATGCCGGCAGCTGGTTCAGGCCTAGAGAGGGCAGAAAGGAAAGAGGTGAATGTCTCTCTTAGTTGGAAGCAGATACTTGTCAATGCCATTCCTATAAGAACTGCAACCCTGCCAGTAATATAACCCTTCCAGTGTTCTGAGTATCCTTTTATATAGGGTCAGGGCCGCCATCAGGGAGCCACAGGGGGGACAGTTGTCCCGGGCCCCGCAGGTTTTGTGTCTAAGGGGGACCCGGCGATGCTTCACTTATTTGATTAGCCAGGCCCCCCCTGCTTTCAGCATGCTGCCTGCTTCAGAATATAAGACAGCAGCTCTGTGCACGCAAGATTTTTCTCCGATTCTCTGTACCCTCATTGGTTCTTTAAGGATAAGTACAGGTAAAGCTGTACAGGGATTGGATAGGAGAAGTTAGAACTTCCCCTTCAGCCTATCCAATCTCAATGCAGCTTTACCCGGACTTATACTTGAACCAATGAGGGTACAGAGAATCGGAATGGGAGAGAAATCTTGCGTGCACAGGGCTGCAGTCTTATATTCTGAAGCTGGCAGCATGCTGAAAGCAGGGGGGGCTGGCTAATGTGGATTTTAATAACTTTTGAGGAGTCCTGGCCACCAATAGCGTTTTATAACTTGGGGGAGGGGGCAGGCCATACATTTTTTTTTTACTTGCATGGGAGTACCCTGATCACCACTGGCTTTTTATAAAAAGGGGGGGGCTGGCCACCAATGGCTTAGGGGGGTTTAATGTTTTAGCTCGGATGTTTGTGTGGCCTTTTTACTGTGGGGTGGCCAAGATATGGGGTGGGGCTTGAAGGTGGGCGGGGACCAGGGGCCCCATGATTTCTGATGGCAGCCCTGTATAGGGTAGACAAGCCAATAGGTGCAAAGTTAGCGCATGTTTTCAATTACATTTCCCCTTTACCTTGATAATGTTGCAAAATGTATGAAGGTAAAGTATTTGGAGTTTCTAAAAAATAAATTTGATAAAACTGATCCTAAATATTGTTTGTGCATCCAATTAAATAGCCTCCTTCATTCTTGAGTTTGGCTGGGAGTATGTTCTGTGGCAACTGGACTTGGGTCATGCAGTACAATAATGATATTGATTAGTTCATCCTTCACCTGTCACTATGCGCAGGGCTCCTACTCTCCTCCTCACTGCGCATTCTCTTCCAAGGCCTCTCATTGTCCGGGGACATGGCCTCGCTGTAGGTCCTCTTTCTATACCTACAATGAAAATATATAAAGAATACTATGATTAGTACCTCACTCACAACAAACTACACAAATGGTTCCGCACCACAGACCAATGCCCCAGAGGATGTAGAGTATCTGCTGACGAAATAAATATGATGCCCAACTATCAAACAACTTTGGGCCAATGTATTTTCTCTTATGAACGAGACTTTAACCATTTGAAACTTTAACCATTTGGAACCAGACCCCTGGCTTGCCCCCTTACTTCTGTCTCTACCAATGACTGACCACATATTAGCCTTATTGCTAAAAGATAAATTAATATTCCTCCTACACTACAAGAACGAAAAAATATACTATAGTGGGCAGTTGAAATGGAAAATCTCAACTAGGATATGTATGTTCAGCCATCCCCTCACCCCATTTCCCCTTATCCATTTATGCAAAAAAGACAGTTATAGACCCTGATGCAGCAAACACCACAGTGAAAATTGTAGAAATCAATTTACTTTATTGAGTGACATATACAACTTCATTTACATTGGTTACTAACTTTATGAAGAATTACTATACGGTTACCAAAAAATATTCTGTTAAAATCCACTTTTCTTTTGCATTTCTATGCACATCCATATTGGTTAATAATCATTATGAAGATAGTTATAAAAAAATAGCACACAGTCTGCTGACCGAGAGCAGACAATTATTTGGCTTAATGATGTTTTATTTATTAGTATTAACGTTGTTTTCCTCTCTTTTCCTTTCCCCTTCTCCTCCCCCTTTACTCCTGTTGATTTCTTATATGTACACTGTATTATATGGCTTATTCCAACTGTAAACTTGCAAAAGCAAAATACAAACATAGTAAACTAAAATATGGCTGTAAGTCTGATTAAGGGCAGCAGCACATGGGGAGAGTCTGACCATTCTTGTTGCTATGTTTTATTTTATGTGGCAACTTGACTTGGCTCCTGCAACACAATAGTTGTTATTGACTGGTCTAGTTACCCATAAAAATCTTTTTTCAAAGCCAACATCCAACTGGTCCTAATTATATTTGTCCTTGTGAATGTGATAGGGATCTTAGATTGTAAGCTCCACTGGTGCAGGGACTGATATGGATGAAAACTAAAAGAGAAAGCTAATTATTGGTTTCTACAGACTATTAGACCTGTGGCAGACACAGAGACATTTATTGCATTACCCCAATACAATAACTTTATCCCTGAGTTTCAGGCACCAAGAAATATATTACAGGCCCAGGATTGCCAGTTTAGCAAATACTGAATGGTTTATACTGACTCTCCATCACATCACATTTCATTTCTTATAATTGAGAGTGAGAAATTGCTTTACTTACCCTCCAGACATTTTCAGTCTGCGGTAGATATAGAGAGGATGGTCCAACCTGCAAAGTAAAAGTCCTGCAAAAGAAATATGTGGAGGGTAGGAGTATGCCAAGAGATGAGTGAGGGTGTGAGTGTAGGGACAGAAGTTGTGTGGGACAATAAATGGCAGAAAGCACAATTATTGGTGAAGGTGTAAGGTGTCTGTGAGTGGGTGTGATTGTGTGAGGGGCGCAAGGAATAATTCAGCGTTTATAATCCAGAATAAATCCAATCGCTTTTCCAGCACTGATCCACCACTGATCCACCATCAATCTCCAAATCCAGTTTAAACGGTTTTAACCGACTGAGCCAGTTGTACCCAGTCAGAGTGCATTATGGGATGTGGGTGTGGGCACCTTTGCTTCACCAGCAGTGTGAGGCCTGGCAGAGAGGCAGCCCTGGGATACTAAACTTTATGGTTATCTGCACCAAAAACTCATTCAATAAAAAGTAAAATCAGGCAAATCAGACTCAAATGCTGCTGTAATTACTGTCAGAACTGCTTGTGCCATAGAGTTTTACTGTAATTATTATCTCAGCAGTTTCCTTAATAGATTATATGGGTATGTGGCCTACTGTAAGATATTAGGGGAGTAGAAGTTTAGGCCACAGACCAATCCACTGGGCTTCCCATTTGTGTTAAAGTTGATACCCCAACCTGTTCCTTACGGAGAACCCCTGGGGGTGACTAACAGTTATGTACTAATGAGTGGTGTCTGTTACTGCTCTGCAATTTGTAATGAACACACACATTTTATGTTTTATATCCGTCCTTAGCACATCATATATATCTACATGTGACTTTGCAAATCTTTACTTGTATATTGGCCCTGGGTCCTAGGCCTGTGGAGATGTTTGCATTACCTGTAGGCTGGGGGCTGTGTGATACAATAACTGCATTGCTGGTTCCTTGGGATCTTTTACAAACCTCATTAAATACAGATATTTCCCTGGCTGGTGCCCATTTTAGGAAAATAGCACTGTCTCAGGGAAGTTTCTTTTGCTGTGCCACCATCTTGCTTTTCGTTCCCTGTTGTCTCTCCGTCAGACTAGACTTGAGCCTGTGGGGTCAGATTTTCCGCACTTTACATTTCTCCCTCTGTGTTCCTGAGATGTCAGGGCCAATTGTGAATCTCAGCCTGGACTTGGGTTTCTTGCATAGGTCTGAGCCCCATATTTTGCATATCATTATATTTGTCTCCATTTAATCTCAACAGTTTGACATGAGAGTTAATGCTTGATCCTAAATCACCAGGTATAAACACAGGGGGAGTTATTGCAGGTTGCATCAAGCATTTTTGTATTTCTTTTGCTCTGGATCTCAGACTTGCAATTAAATCTCAATATCTATTAGGTGGATGGCATTATTTGGCTGTTCCCAAGCTTCAGGTGCAGCACTCTTGTTGGGATGAGGGGGGCAGAAGTGTTTGGAAGTGTTTCCATGAGCTGCTCCATTGCACTTTATACACTTTATTAAAACTACTGACATACTAAAAGCTAGAGTTGTTGAGTGGAAGGCAAGGCCTGGCTCACAGTCGGCCATGTTGTGCCTGTGTATTCAGGGGGTGATGTGCACTGAACTCTGAGCTGGGTTTGCTCTTCTTCAGTAGAGAAGTGGCTTATAAAAATGCTAATGAGAAATTACTTGTTTTTTTTGCACATTAACACAAACAGCCACCCAGGGTCTCCCTTATAATCCATACGTTGCAGATTGGTCCCATGTTATTTGGAATGACTTATCTATGAAGCTGATTGGTAGCTATGTAGAACTGCACTACAGCACACTGGCACCTCCCTTAGGACATCCAATGTTATTCTACAAGTGCAACCATTACAGTGAAGGCTGCTGCTGTGTTTTTATAGTTGTTTGACTTGTTTCTGTTACACTGTGTTGCTATGGTGTATTGAACGGGTAACTCCTGCCTGTTGTTACTAAATGAACTTTAGGCATTTTATAATCCACATTTTTATGTCAAGTTCGGACTGAAAACAAAAGATTCTCATACAAAAAAACAAATATTGTTGTTCAGAATACGCTGTGCCCAAGTGCCCCAGAAGAAAGTGGGATATAGGTCTCTGTGATTGGCTACCCATATGCTACTGTGTTTATGGGAATGGAGAGGAACGGACACAGTTGTTTTTGTACAAATTAAAATCAGGCTTCTTATATTATTTCTCATTCGCTGTATGATGAGGACGACTTAAAAAAAACACAACACTGTGTGTGTCCTTTACAGCAAATCTAATGCTGATACCTGTGCATTCTATTGCTGGTTCTGGGTGCCACATAAGGGAATGTGATGCATCTTGTGCAAGAGAAGAAACCCGAGGTGCATCTGCATCTGTTTAGATATGTTCCACTCAGACTTGCTTGCTTGCAGTACTCAGCTCAATGCACTGTAGGACAGGAACCAATCAGAATCCCAGTGTTGCACCTGATTCTTGAGACACGTGTGCTCTGCTTACTGACTCACTGCACTGATGCAACCCTGGAGCTACTGCTTGGTCCAAGATGGTGGCGGCTCCAAGGTTCCTTTGGCATTAAAGGGGTGGTTCACCTTTTCAGCTTTCAAATGGGAGTCACTGACCCCATATAAAACAAATGCTATTTAAAGCTACAAATCTACTGGTATTGCTACTTTTTATTACTCGTCTTTCTATTCAGGCCTCTCCTATTCATATTCCAATCTCTTATTCAAATCATTGGGTAATTTGGACCCTAGCAACCAGACTGCTGAAACTGCAAACTGGAGAACTGCTAAATAAAAAGCTAAATAACTCAAAACCACAAATAATAAAAAATGACAACCAATTGCAAATTGTCTCAGAATATCACTCTCTACATCATACTAAGGGCAGATACTGTATATCAAGGGTTGAAGTATAAATTGGAAGTAAAAAAAAACAACTATTTTTGTGTACTTCGACTTCGATCGAATAGGCCAAAATTCAATTAGCATTTGAAAAAATTTGACTTTTCAAATATCAAAATTTATCATGTACGGTCTCTTTAAAACTTCAAGTTCAACCATTCGCCATCTAAAACCTGCCGAATTGCTGTTTTAGCCTATGGGGACCTCCTAAAAACCTATTTGGAGTCATTTGGTGGACTTTGAAAAATCAAAGTTTCTTTTTTTTCCGAAAAACTTTGAATTGAAGTAGATTGAATATGATTTTTGATTCGAACCATTCGAATACAGCCTATTCACCCGCAGAAAAAAACTTTGATTTTTTTAAGAAATTTCAGTTGGTCTTTTTTTCTTCAAATTTCGAAGTTATAATAAAGAAAAAACTCTTATTTCGAAATTCGACCCTTGATAAATCTGACTGTAAAAGTTAACTGAAAGGTGAAAAACCCCTTTTTCTGTAGGGACATCCATTGTTAAAGTGCTAGAAAGCACCATGAGTAGATTATTGTATCCTTACTTTTTAAAACCTGCCCCTATAACAATGCATAGTCTCCAATGGGTCTAACAAACATTTTATTTTGAAATTTCCTCTAATTCAAGGAAGAAAAATAAAGCGCTGCTTTAAACTCTTCAAGGGACAATATCATTCTAAAATCATTTATTACGTAAAATACAGTGTGTTCCAACTGCAATCTCCAACCAGTTCAAATAAACACAAACACTCCTTCCGAGATCCCTTTAACCATATAAATGTTTCTCTAATATTGTCTGGTCCAGCCAGAATGTATTTCGGGTATAGACATTCAAATACAATTATTAGCATTAAAGCAATATTTAACTTGTTTAGAATATTTGGTAGGCAGACTACTGAAATAAAATACACAGGCCATACGTATATGTTTAAAAATATTTCAAATACAGCAAAGTAAAAGGTTCCGGAAGAACGTGCTAAAAACAGAATGTATATTTCATTTGTCTATATAACACATTTTCATATTGTACAGGTATGGGACCTGTTATCCAGAATACTCAGGTTCTGGGGTTGTCCAGATAACGGATCATTCCGTAAATTGGATCTTCATACATTAAGGGTCAGGGCACACATGGCAGATTCAGGGAGATTAGTCAACCAGCAACAAATCTCTTCTTCGGGGCGACTAATCTCCCCGAACTGCCTTCCCGTCAGCTAAAATGTAAAAAGTCTTCCGAAGCCGCCTCGAGGAAACTTCGGGCAACTTCAGAAAACAAAGCAAAGCCATCCCACTGGCGATTTTCACTCTAGCTGGCGTGGCGGGAAGGCAGTTAAGGGAGATAAGTCGCCCGAAGAAGAGGAGATTTGTCGCTGGGTGACTGATCTCCCTTAATCTGCCTGGTGCCCTGACCCTTAGTCTACTAGAATATCATATAAATATTATTGGTATTGCTTCCAATAAGGATTAATTATATCTTAGTTTGGATCAAGTAGAAGCTACTGTTTTATTACAGAGAAAAAGGAAATCCATTTTAAAAATCTGGATTATTTAATTATAGTGGAGTGATGGCCTATACGTAATTCAGAGCTTTCTGGATAATGGGTTTCCGGATAATGGATCCCATACCTGTAATAGCTTGCATGTTAACTGTAGGAGCCATTTATTCATTAGCTCCTGCCTATGTAGCACTGAAGGAAGCCGATGGTGGGTTATGAGTTTGCTCTCATAGCTCAAGGCAAGTCCCATGTATGAAATTCTAGTACATTAGAAAAGCAGGGGAGTGGAAGTGGCATAAAACTAGGGATGCACCAAATCCACAATTTTGGGCTTTGGCCTAACCCCGAATCCTTTGTGAATGATTCAGCTGAATACTGAACCAAATCTGTATCCTGATTTGCATATGTGTAATTAGGGGCAGGGAGAAAGAGAACCACATGGTTAAAAAATGTTCTTGTTTGCGTGACATAATTTTAAGGTTTCGGTTCAGCCAGGCACAAGGGTTCAGCTGAAAAAGGCTGAGTACTGGCCGAATTCCCAACGGAATCCTTTATTCGGAGCATCCCCTACATATAACCAATGGGTACAATGATAATTGGTTTTATTACCATATTTAATAGGTATCCATCATTTGCCTCTTAAATATACAACGTACAATAAAGCTCAAGAGTGTAGCTAATTTTGTATATAAGTATTTGTTTGACTACATGAATGTGACACGTTGTATACTTTGTCTCAGCTACAAAAGAAGAGGCAGGGAATTGAGATCATCACAAAAGAAAGGCAGAACGGAAGAGAAGGAACTGCAGGAAAGTAAATAAGAAAGTCAGAAGGGGAAGAAGAACGTTAGTAGGAGACCAGAGCTGGAAGAAGAGAAGTCAAAAGCAATACAAGATAATGAGGAAAATAGAAGATATACCCCAATATGTAATAAACAGCACGAAGTTTGCCCAGGAGCAGTAACCCATAGCAACCAATAGGATGTTTGCTTTTAAACAAGTGACCAGTAAATGCTACCTTCTGATTGGTTGCTATGGGTCGCTGCTCATTGGCAAATTTAGCGCCTTTTATTACATAACCCCCAAAGTATTCTAAAAAGTGGGGCCAGTTGTCTAAACATTTTTGGTGGACCTACAACACCGAATAATGTGTGTAAAATGTCTTTTGCCTATAGTTTTAATAAGTAAATGAAAACAATACCATTTTCTGCATTTTATGAAACCGAAAAAGTGAATAATGGTTTCATTCTTATGCACTGGCTCCACCCCTGGAACCTTGAGAGCCAATGAGATTTGTTCATTTAGATGGGCACGACGAAGAGGAAACTCATACTGAACCATCCCCTTCTCCTCCCACAATTACTCTGCAAAGTCCAACACATACAAATAAGTACAATATATATGTTTATAACAATATGTGACCAATACAAGATTTTCTTCCATTAAAACTATAAGCAGAATTTAATTTTCCAGTCCAGCCTATTAAAGTCAATGTATCCTGCTCAACTACAGGTGCAGTGTTGCCACTAGAGGTACTTCCTGATATATATATATTTTCCATTTCTCTGCTTCTGTTCAGGTACCACAACCTGCTGCACTGAAACCTCCTGGCACATACCTTTGTATTACAGAGTAAAGAACACTGGAAGTTTCATGAGAGCAGGTAAAAGGACCTGTATTCATTGACACTATTCCACACCAAATAAAAACCGCAGCTAAACCTGTAACCTCATTCCTTAAAGAGCAAATTTACTTTCTTACTAATGTTTAGTAGGATGTAGATAATGGCTTTCTAAGACTATTTGCAATTAGTCTTCTTTTTATATTGGTAGCAGTTTTTGAGGTATATTTTTAAGGTACGTTTGATTATCATAAGAGGAAAAAAAGAAATAATGGAACAGGTGATACTGATATATAAAATACAGCAGTAGGCTATCCAGCAAATCGGACACGTGTTGGGCAAGAGGATTTCTATTATGGTATTTACACGCTTGGGGCAGTCACATCATAGTAAAAACTACATTACACATTTTTTGAGCCATTAGTATTGAGTTCCTCTACTCTCCAGATTGAAATTAAAACATTTATCTGGTTGCTTGGGTCCCGTCTACCCCAGGAAGTAATAAAAATGACCAACTATATAATGAACAGGACAGTGTGAGAATATAATGATAACTCATAATAACTATAACAATACAAATCCAGACTCAGAATGCATCTGATTTCTAGTTATCAGGTATTACTAAGCCCAGAGCACAGTGAACATCTCCTTTACTCTCCTGTTAATTTCATTAACCCAAGTTTGTTTCTACACGTGCCCTTTCTCTATCCCACCTCACTAGAACTTCATTTTCTCCCACATTCACGACAATGGCTCATTTATAAACTTTGGGCAAATTGATCCCTGGCCAGTAACCCATAGCAAAAAATTATTGAATTGCTTTAATTATTTACAGGCAACCAGGTTGATTAGTGAAAGCAAGCATCTGATTGGTAGCTATAGGTTACTGCCCATGTGCAGATTTGCGCAGTGTTTATGAATGAGCCCCAATATGTTCTCCATCTGTTTCCTCTTCCCTGAGTTCACTTCATTAATTCCCATGAATGCAGATAGCAGGAGTCACAGCATTCACAGCTTTGCACTTGCCAAACGATAGTAAGGAAAATAAGTATTATCTTGGATGTCACTGCCCTTAAAATCATTATCCATATCAGGAGGCTGTGTGATCTCTGTAGGTGCTGTGTATCCTCACATCAAAGCCGCAGACCACCTGTGTAGAGCCCATGAGCCTGCGCTGTCAGTGACATGGAAACCAAAACTCCTGGACTCCGTGTGAGTATTTTTCTATTATTATTTATTTATTTTCTAGTATTTTATATAGCACCATCACATTTTCACAGAGACTGTGCACAATTCCCATCAGTCCCTGTCCCAGTGGAGTTTACAATCCATGGTCCCTGTCACATTCACGCACACTTGGATCAATTTTTATCAATAATCCATGAACCTGCCTGTATGCCTTTGGAGTACGGGAGAATACCAGAGGAACATATATTTCTGTTGTTTCATCACTATATTTTATTACTACTTCATACATTTCTAGAGTGGAAAGTAACATACAGTAAATGTAAGGGAGGGAAGGGATATTATTGTGTTTGCCTTAATGTAGTCACCATTATGCTATAAAGAAATATCTGCTTGAAATACTTGAGTTGCTACAGAAGGGGTTCAGTTTGTGTTATTGAGAACACAGGGAATAGACATTTTTTTTTTTAGAAGAAAATGGGTAATTGAATGTTATTGCTGCAGGGACATGGATGTAGGGACTTGGCACTGGTGCAATGGTGTTTGGATACAAGTCCTTACCCTTGCCACGTTCTCACAGATGTTTAGTGCAATACAGTCACCTTCCAGCCATACTGTAC
This sequence comes from Xenopus petersii, assembly GCA_038501925.1. NCBI lineage: Eukaryota > Metazoa > Chordata > Amphibia > Anura > Pipidae > Xenopus > Xenopus petersii. The sequence goes on along the minus strand of CM076684.1, from coordinate 42,497,428 downwards.
AACTGTCTATGCACATGTTGCCTTTAGAAATGTATAAATGGATTGTGCCCATCTCTACATGTGGCCAATTGCCAGTAATATGCAGCCATCCTTTTGGGTGATCAGTTTATTATCAGGTATAAGCACTTTGTAATCATCCAAACCATCTACCCAAACCCGACAATTAAGAGACACACACATATATTTATATTTAATAAAAATACTTTATTATATGATAATTATTATTAGATCAGCCTTTGCTAAACCTTACATATTGATCCAGAGGAAGGCAAACAAAAACCCTCAGCAAAACAGGGGCCAATTAGTCTTACTGAGGGAAATAAAATTCCTTCCTGACCCCAAAATAGGCGATCGGAGAACTCCCTGGATCAATACATGTCAAATATAAATATTACACTTTATATAAATATTTAAAATGTAAAAAATGCATATTCATGTACATATTAAACGGCAAAACTATAATGTTTGTAAATCTATTTGAAGGAGAAAATATATAAAATACTATAATATATAATTATATATATTAAAATATCCATAGGTAAAGATTACACTTTAATTAAAATGTAAACAATATTAAACATATTAATGTAAATATCTCTATGTAAAACTATAACGTATATGAATATATATTTATTTTTAAGGACAAATTATAGAAAACTATGCTACATATTTACACATAATAATAGTAATATTTTAATAATACATTCTAATAAAAAGATTAATTAATTGTTCAATTATTATTAATGTCAGTATTTAAATGTAAATACTATAATGTATACAGATATATAGTTATGGGACCTGTTATCCAGAATGCTCGGGAATTAGAGTTTGTCGGATAATGGGTCTTTCTATAATTTGGATCTCTATCTTATTCTACTAAAAAAAAAAAAGCATTGAAACAATAATTAAACCCAATAGGATTGTTTTTGCCTCCGATAATGATTAATTATATTTTAGCTGGGATAAAGTACTTTATTATTACTATAGAAAAAAGAAACCGTTAAAAATTTTGAATTATTTGCTTAAAATGGGGTCTATGGGAGATGACTTTCTTGTAATTTGGTACTTTCTGAATAACAGTTATCCGGATCACGGATCCCATACCTGTACTAAAGACAAGCTTTATGCTAAAAATGTAAATATTTAAATATAAACATCTATATATATATATATATATATATATATATATATATATATATATATATATATATATATATATATATATATATATATATTTATATTTAACTTGTCCAATAATATATACTAATATGCAGTTTATGTTAGTATTATTACTAAATAAAACACATATATATTTATACTATACACATATATAAAAGTCTATGAAACATATTAAAATATCTCTATTTAAATGCAAAGAAGTATACTTTGTATAACCCAGATTATATTAAAATTTAAATATTAAACATTATAATCCCATTACAAATTAGGAACTTTGGTGTCAGAAAAGAAATATCTTTCCTGAAGTAATATCTACCTTTAATGCTCTATAATGTACTAAATAAAACATATACAATATATATATATACTGTACACTTATAATTAAAACTCTATGATACATATTAAAATATCTCTATTTAAATGCAAAGACGTGAAATGGTGGTGAATAAAATCACTGCCCTGAATTACCCAGATTATATTAAAATGTAAATATTAAACATTATAATCCCATTACTAAGTAAAAACTTTGGTGTCAGAACTAAATGTTTTCTAAAAAAATATCTACCTTTAACGCTTTATAATTTGTTTGTGTAATGTCTGCATTTAAATGAGAAATACTTTGATAATATATATCTATAATTAAATATACAGCTCTACACTACAGTACTATACTATATCATTTGCTGGAGGGTCTTATTTCTTCCAGGTGTTCTTCATTCTTATCTTGAATGGCACCTAAACGAGTAAGAAAAATAAGATTAGCCCATGTTACACCATTATTTTAACCACAAATTCCAACTCTTAGGAGGCAATTTATGAAGTGGTTAATTTAATTGCCGCTTGATGGAACATTAATAACATTTTTGGACTAAATAATTTCTTTTGTGTTGCTGGAAGTCTCGTTGCTAATATAAGGTGGGGATTACTGGGGTACAGCACTATTGTAGTATGCTGTTGTTTTATATATATATATATATATATATATATATATATATATATATATATATATATATATATATATATACACACACACACACACACACACACATCACAAGAAGCAATTGCCCAAGACCTGTGCAACTGTGTAAGATAATGTGCATGTCCCTTGAGTACTTTGTGCCATATGTAACTACTGCAGTTTGCCGTCTTACTGGCACCAGTACAAGTCTCCCACATGCAGTTGCCCTTTAGTATCAGTCCCTGAAAGTGTAGTTGATAAAAATGTGTCTATTCCACCTGAACATATCTGTCAATCATTACCTTGGCAGGCTGGGCTTCCTCCGTGGCTTTCACTCTGCACACAGAACATTCTTGCGGGAAATGTTTGGGAAAGCCCTTGAAATAATAGAATTCCCTTTTTCTGGCGTGACTTTTGATGGAAAGTCCATGGCCCTCGTGTCTCTCACGCTTCCACGCCCAGTGAGTCGGGTTATCTACCATTGCCTAGAGGACAAAGAAAAAATATATATTACATTTTGTATAGCCCAATCTGTATGAATTTACAGAAGGTCGAAGTAGCCAAAAAAAAAATTTGAAATTCGAACTATTTTTCCTCTATTCCTTCACTCGAACTAAGTAAATGAGCCCCCTTATGTTCTGGATTGTCAACTAGTAAATATACAATGCAGTGCCATCTATTAATGCTTGTTAGTCAGGCCAATTTATTTCAGGATATTGTGTCTGCACACATCTGTGTCAGCTGAAAGATCTGAGCTTCTATATAGTCAGCTTTTTTGTTTATATTGTTTCTTAGCTATACATTTGGTGGATGATAACTTAGCATTTCCAACCCCAGGCCTAGGAAATCTTTAGCTGTCCAGTTATCAGAGAACTATATCATGCAGATTTTCTCCACCAGTGATGTTGGGAAGTAGAGGGCCAAAAACTGCATATTATAACTGTTATGAACTATGGCCACATATTTTTGATTACTTAACCTGCCCAGAATGTATAATTGATGGTACTTAAAAAATGTCTTATATTGGTATTCATGATAGTTCCCCTTTAACTACTTGTCCAAAGAGCTGTAATTGTATTTGTATATAGATAGTAATACGCACCTCTTCACATGATGTTCTGTTCACCCAACCTTGGAAATTCATTCTGGCCCACAACTCTAGTCGCCTCGCCCTCAATTCATTCCATTTTTTCTGCCAATCTTTGCCATTGACCAATTTGAAGATCAACTGAGGGAATTGTAAATCCTCCTCCATGTCGTTGGCGAGTAACCTGAAGGCACAATACATAAAGCAGTCTCACTCTTTGTGATAATCGCACATTGATATATAATTAAAAGAACAAAGCAATTGCCCTCTGCTACTTTTCTTGAGCTTAATCCCAGGCTGCAGTGCAGCAATTCTTTATTGCCTGAGCCCCACTATACTGACTCGTATCTCCCACAAACACATATTGTCATTTCTGAGATCTTAGTATAGAGCATTTATGGGTTTAAAGGAAAAATACTTACAGGGCAGTAATGAAATTCATTTCGGTGTATTCCTCCTTGTGCAGTCCAGCACGCTGCATATATATCTTGGCCATAGCCAGGAGGTACTAGAGAGAGAAGCACAGTATGGTCAGGGTGTTTAACCATTTGTCACCAGCTTATCTGTGTCTGCTCATGTATGACTGCATTCATTCTAGTTATCAGCAATCTGTGGGTGTTGTTTTGTTAATTGAGACATGGCCAGTGTGGATTGGGAGTGAAGTTTGGCATAATTGGGGAGTGGTCGGGGCAGATCAGGGTGTGTCTGTGTACATGGGGGCATTTATTTCATTTATTCCTCATTTTAGTTGTTGCCCACCACCCAGCGTGTCCAGGTAACCATAAATTTAGGGTGCCCTGGGGGGAGGGCCTTGCAAACTGAGTAGAATGGGACCCAGTAATTACTGAAGATGAGATTTTAGCAGAAATGTATGAATAAATCTTAGAGTGTTTCAATTTTAAATGTGGGGCATTGTGCAAAGAGCTAAAATCAAGTGTAAAGCCTAATTTTTTTTTTTAATGTTGCCTCTATGCAATTTGTTCATGAGACTCCTAGAATAGAGCCTAAATAGTTGCACATCACTCTGTATGCAGCATGTTTATACCAAAGGGGTGGGAGGTTGGTGGTACATCCCATGGAATGTCTCTTGTGCATCATTCAGAAGGAGCGAGTTGGGAGTGAGGGGAGGGGGGACACAAGACACCAGGGTGCCCTTTAATTACTGTGTGCCTATAACCATGCCCCATACTTGTCTAGTTCTCTAACTATGTTTATTGATTTGGTCTTCTTTTGTCATTTAACTTTTTTTTTTTAAATGTCTTTATTTTTGGAAATTTTCTGAAAAATAGTAGCATATATAGAACATGACATGTCGTATTGAATTACATCAATGAAAATATAACCGAGGTTCGAAAGTAGTAGTCAGTTACATAATGGAACCCCTCTTGGTATAAACACATCGTGCTGACAGTATACAACAGAAAGAAGTTGGGACATGTTCCCATAGAATATTAATAGAACATGAGAGGGGTGAACGTGTATATTCAGACGGCCATTGAACGCAGCCGAAACATCAAAGATGTATTGAAGGCACAACAGTAAGTAACCAGGAAATAGAAAAGTAAAGTACTATAAGGAAGGGAAAACAAAACAAAACAGAAAAAAAAAAAAAAAAAAAGGGGGGGGGAGGAGGGGGGGAAAGGAAGAGAAAAGTCTAAGAGGGTTAAGGACAGCTGTGAAATTACAACATCAGATATGTCAGTGGTGTAGATAATACAATTGATATAGTAGAACCAGTTACAGTGATAGGTTTCACAATGATGCAATACTAAGAGGTATGGAATCGCCAAACCTATATGAGATCCAGGGTTGCCATATCTTCATAACTTTAGAAAGAGTCTCAGTGACTATGCCTGAAAGTCTCTCATTTATAAAAACTTTTGTCATTTAACTTTATCAATATGATAGAAACAGGGCTGATCCTATCAAATGTGGGGCCCAATTGGGACCATGTTGGCGGGGCCCCTAGACAAAGTGTTGCTGGCTACTGACACAGCAGGTATTTAGGAAAATAAGGGCATACAGGCACAAAATAGAAAGGAAAGGGGCAGACAAGGTAAGAGAGTGAGAGGGATGAAATAGGGGCACATAATAGTGGCACACAGGGTAAGAGAGAGAGGGAGGAAATAGGAGAGTGGACTGGGCCAATTAGTTTGGGGCAGGCTGGGCCTATTCAGCTTGGGAGCAGGCTTGGTTGGATTGGGGGCAGGCAGGGCCTATCAAGGTTGGAGGAAAGCTGGGCCTATTAGATTTGGGGGCAGGCTAGACCTATGGATTTGGGGGATAGGTTGGCTTATCAGAGTTGAGGGTGGGCTGGACCTATGGATTTGGGGTTGGGCTGGACTCTCAAAGTTGGGGACAGGCCAGGCAGCATCATGTGCTGAGGGAAATATTATCTGTGCTGCCCTGTGGTGTGGGGCCCCCAGAGGTGCGGGGCCCAATTGGTCCAATTGGCCTAAGGCCGGCCCTGGATAGAAAGCCAAAACTAAAATAAATGGTGTCAGATGTAAGAAAGTTTATCTCCTCCAGATTGACTTTTGCAATTTTCCTTAAAATTACCTTGTCCGACGTCTTCATGCATGAGTCCACGTCCAGGCCTCTTTTGACTGCTTCATTTTCTATAAGAAATAATAGAAATGAGCTTGTGGGCACTTTGCCCCCAATTATCATTTGCAGGTTACCAACTGCCAACCCTAATTTCCATATCAAGCAAATAATTGTCACATTCAGTTGTCCTGAGAATTAATATCACATGAATTTAAGGGTGTGAACTTCTTTTGCTGAACCCCAAGGATTTCATATTATGTAGAAGTAGCTAACACAAGTGCTGCACAGTTCCCCAAAGCAACCAATCAGGTGTCTCATTTAATTAGTGTAGGCGCAGCTTTGGTGCCAATACAAATACTACAGATAAAGCAGTTAGGAAATAATATTGTATCAAATGGCATCCCTATGCACTGTGAGCAAAGTTATGGGCAAAGAACCCTGTACCTAACACTGACTAATTAGCAACCATTCCATTCCATTGCCCAGAAGCTAAATTAACCCTGTGTAATTGCAGCACCTGCTAAAGCAATGTTTGTGCTTCATTCAATGACCCTGGAGCCCTTTATTGCACTTTGTACTTTGCCTGCTCTTAGTAAGTGAGGCCCCAGATCTTCACTTTCTTTTCTAGTTTGTAATAAACTGATTGGTTTCGATTGGTAACTCCACAAGTGCACTTAAGCACCAATATTAGTAACTGAGTCCAGACATATTTATCATCATTCTGCCGGCAGCTTGTTGTGGTGCAAGTTAAAGAGAATATCTTACCCAGCAGTTGGTAGAAGTCCATGCCGGCAGCTGGTTCAGGCCTAGAGAGGGCAGAAAGGAAAGAGGTGAATGTCTCTCTTAGTTGGAAGTAGATACTTGTCAATGCCATTCCTATAAGAACTGCAACCCTGCCAGTAATATAACCCTTCCAGTGTTCTGAGTATCCTTTTATATAGGGTCAGGGCCGCCATCAGGGAGCCACAGGGGGGACAGTTGTCCCGGGCCCCGCAGGTTTTGTGTCTAAGGGGGACCCGGCGATGCTTCACTTATTTGATTAGCCAGGCCCCCCCTGCTTTCAGCATGCTGCCAGCTTCAGAATATAAGACAGCAGCTCTGTGCACGCAAGATTTTTCTCCGATTCTCTGTACCCTCATTGGTTCTTTAAGGATAAGTACAGGTAAAGCTGTACAGGGATTGGATAGGAGAAGTTAGAACTTCCCCTTCAGCCTATCCAATCTCAATGCAGCTTTACCCGGACTTATACTTAAAGAACCAATGAGGGTACAGAGAATCGGAATGGGAGAGAAATCTTGTGTGCACAGAGCTGCTGTCTTATATTCTGAAGCTGGCAGCATGCTGAAAGCAGGGGGTGGCTGGCTAATGTAATAAGTGAAGCATGGCTGGGCCCCCTTAGACACAAAACCCTGGCAAGCAATTTTTTTAAATTTTGGGGGGCCTTGCCACCAAGTCTTTTTTTTAACTTAAAGGAGGCCACCAATGGCTTTTTAGACTCTGTGGGAGGGGGGGGGGTGCAGGCCAATTTTGTTTTTTAAGCCAATTTTGATTTTGATAAATGGCTTTTTATAACTTGTTGGGGGGGGGGGGGCTGGCCACCAATGTTTTCTTTTAACTTGAAGGGGCCCTGATCACCAGTGGATTTTAATAACTTTTGAGGAGTCCTGGCCACCAATAGCGTTTTATAACTTGGGGGAGGGGGCAGGCCATACATTTTTTTTTACTTGCATGGGAGTACCCTGATCACCACTGGCTTTTTATAAAAAGGGGGGGGCTGGCCACCAATGGCTTAGGGGGGTTTAATGTTTTAGCTCGGATGTTTGTGTGGCCTTTTTACTGTGGGGTGGCCAAGATATGGGGTGGGGCTTGAAGGTGGGCGGGGACCAGGGGCCCCATGATTTCTGATGGCAACCCTGTATAGGGTAGACAAGCCAATAGGTGCAAAGTTAGCGCATGTTTTCAATTACATTTCCCCTTTACCCTGATAATGTTGCAAAATGTATGAAGGTAAAGTATTTGGAGTTTCTAAAAAATAAATTGGATAAAACTGATCCTAAATATTGTTTGTGCATCCAATTAAATAAATAGCCTCCTTCATTCTTGAGTTTGGCTGGGAGTATGTTCTGTGGCAACTGGACTTGGGTCATGCAGTACAATAATGATATTGATTAGTTCATCCTTCACCTGTCACTATGCGCAGGGCTCCTACTCTCCTCCTCACTGCGCATTCTCTTCCAAGGCCTCTCATTGTCCGGGGACATGGCCTCGCTGTAGGTCCTCTTTCTATACCTACAATGAAAATATATAAAGAATACTATGATTAGTACCTCACTCACAACAAACTACACAAATGGTTCCGCCCCACAGACCAATGCCCCAGAGGATGTAGAGTATCTGCTGACAAAATAAATATGATGCCCAACTATCAAACAACTTTGGGCCAATGTATTTTCTCTTATGAACGAGACTTTAACCATTTGAAACTTTAACCATTTGGAAACAGACCCCTGGCTTGCCCCCTTACTTCTGTCTCTACCAATGGCTGACCACATATTAGCCTTATTGCTAAAAGATAAATTGTTATTCCTCCTACACTACAAGAACGAAAAAATATACTATAGTGTGCAGTTGAAATGGAAAATCTCAACAAGGATATGTATGTTCAGCCTTCCCCTCACCCCATTTCCCCTTATCCATTTATGCAAAAAAGACAGTTATAGACCCTGATGCAGCAAACACCACAGTGAAAATTGTAGAAATCAATTTACTTTATTGAGTGACATATACAACTTCATTTACATTGGTTACTAACTTTATGAAGAATTACTATACGGTTACCAAAAAATATTCTGTTAAAATCCACTTTTCTTTTGCATTTCTATGCACATCCATATTGGTTAATAATCATTATGAAGATAATTATAAAAAAATAGTACACAGTCTGCTGACCGAGAGCAGACAATTATTTGCCTTAATGATGTTTTATTTATTAGTATTAACGTTGTTTTCCTCTCTTTTCCTTTCCCCTTCTCCTCCCCCTTTACTCCTGTTGATTTCTTATATGTACACTGTATTATATGGCTTATTCCAACTGTAAACTTGCAAAAGCAAAATACAGACATAGTAAACTAAAAGATGGCTGTAAGTCTGATTAAGGGCAGCAGCACATGGGGAGAGTCTGACCATTCTTGTTGCTATGTTTTATTTTATGTGGCAACTTGACTTGGCTCCTGCAACACAATAGTTGTTATTGACTGGTCTAGTTACCCATAAAAATCTTTTTTTAAAGCCAACATCCAACTGGCTTGTCCTAATTATATTTGTCCTTGTGAATGTGATAGGGATCTTAGATTGTAAGCTCCACTGGTGCAGGGACTGATATGGATGAAAACTAAAAGAGAAAGCTAATTATTGGTTGCTACAGACTATTAGACCTGTGGCAGACACAGAGACATTTATTGCATTACCCCAATACAATAACTATATCCCTGAGTTTCAGGCACCAAGAAATATATTACAGGCCCAGGATTGCCAGTTTAGCAAATGCTGAATGGTTTATACTGACTCTCCATCACATCACATTTCATTTCTTATAATTGAGAGTGAGAAATTGCTTTACTTACCCTCCAGACATTTTCAGTCTGCGGTAGATATAGAGAGGATGGTCCAACCTGCAAAGTAAAAGTCCTGCAAAAGAAATATGTGGAGGGTAGGAGTATGCCAAGAGATGAGTGAGGGTGTGAGTGTAGGGACAGAAGTTGTGTGGGACAATAAATGGCAGAAAGCACAATTATTGGTGAAGGTGTAAGGTGTCTGTGAGTGGGTGTGATTGTGTGAGGGGCGCAAGGAATAATTCAGCGTTTATAATCCAGAAAAAATCCAATCGCTTTTCCAGCACTGATCCACCACTGATCCACCATCAATCTCCAAATCCAGTTTAAACGGTTTTAACCGACTGAGCCAGTTGTACCCAGTCAGAGTGCATTATGGGATGTGGGTGTGGGCACCTTTGCTTCACCAGCAGTGTGAGGCCTGGCAGAGAGGCAGCCCTGGGATACTAAACCTTATGGTTATCTGCACCAAAAACTCATTCAATAAAAAGTAAAATCAGGCAAATTGGACTCAAATGCTGCTGTAATTACTGTCAGAACTGCTTGTGCCATAGAGTTTTACTGTAATTATTATCTCAGCAGTTTCCTTAATAGATTATATGGGTATGTGCCCTACTGTAAGATATTAGGGGAGTAGAAGTTTAGGCCACAGACCAATCCACTGGGCTTCCCATTAGTGTTAAAGTTGATACCCCAACCTGTTCCTTACGGAGAACCCCTGGGGGTGACTAACAGTTATGTACTAATGAGTGGTGTCTGTTACTGCTCTGCAATTTGTAATGAACACACATATTTTATGTTTTATATCCGTCCTTAGCACATCATATATATCTACATGTGACTTTGCAAATCTTTACTTGTATATTGGCCCTGGGTCCTAGGCCTGTGGAGATGTTTGCATTACCTGTAGGCTGGGGGCTGTGTGATACAATAACTGAATTGCTGGTTCCTTGGGATCTTTTACAAACCTCATTAAATACAGATATTTCCCTGGCTGGTGCCCCTTTTAGGAAAATAGCACTGGCTCAGGGAAGTTTCTTTTGCTGTGCCACCATCTTGCTTTTCGTTCCCTGTTGTCTCTCCGTCAGACTAGACTTGAGCCTGTGGGGTCAGATTTTCCGCACTTTACATTTCTCCCTCTGTGTTCCTGAGATGTCAGGGCCAATTGTGAATCTCAGCCTGGACTTGGGTTTCTTGCATAGGTCTGAGCCCCATATTTTGCATATCATTATATTTGTCTCCATTTAATCTCAACAGTTTGACATGAGAGTTAATGCTTGATCCTAAATCACCAGGTATAAACACAGGGAAGTTATTGCAGGTTGCATGCTGGGGGTATTACAAGCATTTTTGAATTTTTTTTGCTCTGAATCTCAAGCTTTCAATTAAAGCTCAATGTCTATTAGGTGGGTGACATTACATGGCTGTACTTGAGTTCCCCAATGGGATAATCACCCCTGAACCCCACACTGATGGCACACGACATGCTGACATACTAAAAGCTAGAGTTGTTGAGTGGAAGGCAAGGCCTGGCTCACAGTCGGCCATGTTGTGCCTGTGTATTCAGGGGGTGATGTGCACTGAACTCTGAGCTGGGTTTGCTCTTCTTCAGCAGAGAAGTGGCTTATAAAAATGCTAATGAGAAATGACTTGTTTTTTTGCACATTAACACAAACAGCCACCCAGGGTCTCCCTTATAATCCATACGTTGCCGATTGGTCACATGTTATTTGGAATGAGGTAGCTATGAAGCTGATTGGTAGCTATGTAGAACTGCACTACAGCACACTGGCACCTCCCTTAGGACATCCAATGTTATTCTACAAGTGCAACCATTACAGTGAAGGCTGCTGCTGTGTACGGCAAGAAATTCAGTAACTAAAGATTTTAAGGGCAGATTTATCAAGGGTTGCAGTGAATTTGAGGGAATTTTCGAAGTAAAAAAAATTCGAAATTCAAAGTAATTTTTTGGATAATTGGACCATCAAATAGGATACTGCAACTTGGAATTTACTATGATAGTTCGAATATTCGATAATCGAAGTACTGTCTCTTTAAAACAAACTTTGATTTCAATAGTTCGCCTAATTAAACCTGCCGAAGTGCTAAATTAGCCTATGGGGACTTTCTACAACCATTTTCTTTACATATTGAAGTAAAAGCGTTCGATCGTACGCTAAAATCATTCGATTCGAACAATTTAATCTTGAATCAAACGATTTTACTTAGATCGTTCGATTGCCAAATTCTGTGAAAAATACTTTGACTTCAATATTCGAATTCGAAGTATTTTAATTCGATGGTCGAATTTCGAAGTAATTTACACTTCGAAATTCGACCCTTGATAAATCTGCCCCTTAGTGTTTTTATAGTTGTTTGACTTGTTTCTGTTACACTGTGTTGCTATGGTGTATTGAACGGGTAACTCCTGCCTGTTGTTACTAAATGAACTTTAGGCATTTTATAATCCACATTTTTATGTCACTGTCGGACTGAAAACAAGAGATTCTCATACAAAAAAACAAATGTTGTTCAGAATACGCTGTGCCCAAGTGCCCCAGAAGAACTGTTAGTGGGATATAGGTCTCTGTGATTGGCTACCCATATGCTACTGTGTTTATGGGAATGGAGAGGAACGGACACAATTGTTTTTGTACAAATTAAAATTAGGCTTCTTATATTATTTCTCATTGGCTGTATGATGAGGACGACTTAAAAAAAAACACAACACTGTGTGTGTCCTTTACAGCAAAACGAATGCTGATACCTGTGCATTCTATTGCTGGTTCTGGGTGCCACATAAGGGAATGTGATGCATCTTGTGCAAGAGAAGAAACCCGAGGTGCATCTGCATCTGTTTAGATATGTTCCACTCAGACTTGCTTGCTTGCAGTACTCAGCTCAATGCACTGTAGGACAGGAACCAATCAGAATCCCAGTGTTGCACCTGATTCTTGAGACACGTGTGCTCTGCTTACTGACTCACTGCACTGATGCAACCCTGGAGCTACTGCTTGGTCCAAGATGGTGGCGGCTCCAAGATTCCTTTGGCATTAAAGGGGTGGTTCACCTTTAAGTTAACGTTTATTATGTTATAGAATGTCCAGTTCTCAGCAACTCTTCTTTTGGTCTTTATTATTCATTTTCTATAGTTTTTTTTTGTTTAATTTGCCTCCTTCTGACTCTTTTCAGCTTTCAAATGTGGGTCACTGACCCCATCTAAAACAAATGCTATTTAAAGCTACAAATCTACTGTTATTGCTACTTTTTATTACTCGTCTTTCTATTCAGGCCTCTCCTATTCATATTCCAATCTCTTATTCTAATCATTGGGTAATTTGGACCCTAGCAACCAGACTGCTGAAACTGCAAACTGGAGAACTGCTAAATAAAAAGCTAAATAACTCAAAACCACAAATAATAAAAAATGACAACCAATTGCAAATTGTCTCAGAATATCACTCTCTACATCATACTAAGGGCAGATACTGTATATCAAGGGTTGAAGTATAAATTGGAAGTAAAAAAAACAAAACCTATTTTTGTGTACTTCGACTTCGATCGAATAGGCCAAAATTCAATTAGCATTTGAAAAAATTTGACTTTTCGAATATCAAAATTTATCATGTACGGTCTCTTTAAAACTTCAAGTTCAACCATTCGCCATCTAAAACCTGCCGAATTGCTGTTTTAGCCTATGGGGCCTCCTAAAACCTATTTAGAGTCATTTGGTGGACTTTGAAAAATCAAAGTTTCTTTTTTTTTTCCGAAAAACTTTGATTTGAAGTAGATTGAATATGATTTTTGATTCGAACCATTCAAATACAGCCTATTCACCCGCAGAAAAAAACTTTGATTTTTCTAAGAAATTACAGTTGGTCTGTTTTTCTTCAAATTTCGAAGTTATAATAATTAAGAAAAAACTCTTATTATTTCGAAATTCGACCCTTGATAAATCTGACTGTAAAAGTTAACTGAAAGGTGAAAAACCCCTTTTTCTGTAGGGATGTCCATTGTTAAAGTGCTAGAAAGCATCATGAGTAGATTATTGCATCTTTAGTTTTTAAAACCTGCCCCTATAACAATGCATAGTCTCCAATGGGTCTAACAAACATTTTATTTTGAAATTTCCTCTAATTCAAGGAAGAAAAATAAAGCTCTGCTTTAAACTCTTCAAGGGACAATATCATTCTAAAATCATTTATTACGTAAAATACAGTGTGTTCCAACTGCAATCTCCAACCAGTTCAAATAAACACAAACACTCCTTCCGAGATCCCTTTAACCATATAAATGTTTCTCTAATATTGTCTGGTCCAGCCAGAATGTATTTCGGGTATAGACATTCGAATACAATTATTAGCATTAAAGCACTATTTAACTTGTTTAGAATATTTGGAAGGCAGATTATTGAAATAAAATACACAGGCCATACGTATATGTTCCAGAGATGATAAACAACATTTTAAAAATATTTCAAATACAGCAAAGTAAAAGGTTCCGGAAGAACGTGCTAAAAACAGAATGTATATTTCATTTGTCTATATAACACATTTTCATATTGTACAGGTATGGGACCTGTTATCCAGAATGCTCAGGTTCTGGGGTTATCCAGATAACGGATCATTGCGTAAGTTGCATCTTCATACATTAAGGGTCAGGGCACACATGATGGCATATTCAGGGAGATTAGTCAACCAGCAACAAATCTCTTCTTCGGGGCGACTAATCTCCCAGAACTGCCTTCCCATCAGCTAAATGTAAATTGCCGGCGGGATGGCCCTTGGCACGATTAGTCTTCCGAAGCCGCCTCAAGGAAACTTTGGGCAACTTCAGAAAACAAAGCAAAGCCATCCCACTAGCGATTTTCACTGTAGCTGGCGGGAAGGCAGTTAAAGGAGATTAGTCGCCCCGAAGAAGAGGAGATTTGTCGCTGGGTGACTGATCTCCCTGAATCTGCCTGGTGCCCTGACCCTTAGTCAATAGAATATCATATAAATATTATTGGTATTGCTTCCAATAAGGATTAATTATATCTTAGTTTGGATCAAGTAGAAGCTACTGTTTTATTACAGAGAAAAAGGAAATCCATTTTAAAAATCTGGATTATTTAATTATAGTGGAGTGATGGCCTATACGTAATTCAGAGCTTTCTGGATAATGGGTTTCCGGATAATAGATCCCATACCTGTAATAGCTTGCATGTTAGCTATAGGAGCCATTTATTCATTAGCTCCTGCCTATGTAGCACTGAAGGAAGCCGATGGTGCGATATGAGTTTGCTCTCATAGCTCAAGGCAAGTCCCATGTATGAGATTCTAGTACATTGGAAAAGCAGGGGAGTGGAAGTGGCATAAAACTAGGGATGCACCAAATCCACAATTTTGGGCTTTGGCCTAACCCCGAATCCTTTGTGAATGATTCAGCTGAATACTGAACCAAATCTGTATCCTGATTTGCATATGTGTAATTAGGGGCAGGGACAAAGAGAACCACATGGTTAAAAAATGTTCTTGTTTACGTGACATAATTTTAAGGTTTTGGTTCGGCCAGGCACAAGGGTTCAGCTGAAAAAGGCTGAGTCCTGGCCGAATTCCCAACGGAATCCTTTATTCGGAGCATCCCCTACATAAAACCAATGGGTACATTGTTAATTGGTTTTATTACCATATTTAATAGGTATCCATCATTTGCCTCTTAAATATACAACGTACAATAAAGCTCAAGAGTGTAGCTAATTTTGTACATAAGTATTTGTTTGACTACATGAATGTGACACGTTGTATACTTTGTCTCAGCTGCAAAAGAAGAGGCAGGGAATTGAGATCATCACAAAAGAAAGGCAGAACGGAAGAGAAGGAACTGCAGGAAAGTAAATAAGAAAGTCAGAAGAGGAAGAAGAACGTTAGTAGGAGACCAGAGCTGGGAGTAGAGAAGTCAAAAGCAATACAAGATAATGAGGAAAATAGAAGATATACCCCAATATGTAATAAACGGCATGAAGTTTGCCCAGGAGCAGTAACCCATAGCAACCAATAGGATGTTTGCTTTTAAACAAGTGACCAGTAAAGACTACCTTCTGATTGGTTGCTATGGGTCTCAGCTTCTGCGTAAATTTAGCGCCTTTTATTACATAACCCATAAAGTATTCTAAAGAGTGGGGCCAGTTGCCTAAACATTTTGGTGGACCTATAACACCGAATAATGTGTGTAAAATGTCTTCTGCCTATAGTTTTAATAAGTAAAAGAAAACAATACCATTTTCTGCATTTTATGAAACCGAAAAAGTGAATAATGGTTTCATTCTTATGCATTGGCTCCACCCCGGGAACCTTGAGAGCCAATGAGATTTGTTCATTTAGATGGGCACGACGAAGAGGAAACTCATACTGAACCATCCCCTGCTCCTCCCACAATTACTCTGCAAAGTCCAACACATAGAAATAAGTACAATATATATATGTTTATAACAATATGTGACCAATACAAGATTTTCTTCCATTAAAACTATAAGCAGAATTAATATTCCAGTCCAGCCTATTAAAGCCAATGTTTCCTGCCCACCTACAGGTGCAGTGTTGCCACTAGAGGTACTTCCTGATATATATATATATACACACATGTGTATTGCAAACACTCTTTCAGATATATAAAGCTGAGTTTGGTTTTCAAAAAACTTGTCAATCATAAGGGATTGATAATAAAATAGTTTACTACAAGCAGAAAATGTAGCCTCACAGTATTAAATACAGACACATTCATACAAACCCTTTCTTTAGAATCTCACTTTTATCTCTGCTTCTTCTGCTCACCTCTTGGCTTAATTTTAATCCACTCCATTTCCTTTTCCTATGTCCGCTATGCTATGTCCCCCCATAAACTTGTGTCTTATCTTGTGCTTCTGGTTTTAGCAAGAGAATGAGGTGTTCTGATTAAACTGGTTAGTTTGTCCATGGTGAGGGCAGAATCCATTACACAAGGGTAGCCATTTGCTTTAGTAAGTTGGAGATGGGGCAGCCACAGATATGAGCTGCTTGTTTTCTTTTCTCCACTCATAAGATAAGACTTACATCTGTCTGTGCCATCACAGCTACATATGGGGTAATTCTCTTTTTCCATTTCTCTGCTTCTGTTCAGGTACCACAACCTGCTGCACTGAAACCTACTGGCACATAGCTTTGTATAACAGAGTAAAGAACACTGGAAGTTTCATGAGAGCAGGTAAAAGGACCTGTATTCATTGACACTATTCCACACCAAATAAAAACCACAGCTAAACCTGTAACCTCATTCCTTAAAGAGCAAATTGACTTTCTTACTAATGTTTAGTAGAATGTAGATAATGGCTTTCTAAGACTATTTACAATTAGTCTTCTTTTTATATTGGTAGCAGTTTTTGAGGTATATTTTTAAGGTACGTTTGATTATCATAAGAGGAAAAAAAGAAATAATGGAACAGGTGATACTGATATATAAAATACAGCAGTAGGTTATCCAGCAAATCGGACACGTGTTGGGCAAGAGGATTTCTATTATGGTATTTACACACTTGGGGCAGTCACATCATAGTAAAAACTACATTACACATTTTTTGAGCCATTAGTATTGAGTTCCAATACTCTCCAGCTTGAAATTAAAACATTTATCTGGTTGCTTGGGTCCCACCTACCCCAGGAAGTAATAAAAATGACCAACTATATAATGAACAGGACAGGGTGAGAATATAATGATAACTCATAATAACTATAACAATACAAATCCAGACTCAGAATCTGATTTCTAGTTATCAGCAAAGCCCAGAGCACAGTGAACATCTCCTTTACTCTCCTGTTGATTTCATTAACCCAAGCTTGTTTCTACATGTGCCCTTTCTCTATCCCACCTCGCTAGAACTTCATTTTCTCCCACATTCATGACACTGGCTCATTTATAAACTTTGGGCAAATTGATCCCTGGCCAGTAACCCATAGCAAAAAATTATTGAATGGCTTTAATTATTTACAGGCAACCAGGTTGATTAGTGAAAGCAAGCATCTGATTGGTAGCTATAGGTTACTGCCCGTGTGCAGATTTGTGCAGTGTTTATGAATGAGCCCCAATATGTTCTCCATCTGTTTCCTCTTCCCTGAGTTCACTTCATTAATTCCCATGAATGCAGTGAGCCGGAGTCACAGCATTCACAGCTTTGCACTTGCCAAACGATAGTAAGGAAATAAATATTATCTTGGATGTCACTGCCCTTAAAATCATTATCCATATCAGGAGGCTGTGTGATCTCTGTAGGTGCTGTGTATCCTCACATCAAAGCCGCAGACCACCTGTGTAGAGCCCATGAGCCTGCGCTGTCAGTGACATGGAAACCAAAACTCCTGGACTCCTTGTGAGTATTTTTCTATTATTATTTATTTATTTTCTAGTATTTTATATAGCACCATCACATTTTCACAGAGACTGTGCACAATGCCCATCAGTCCCTGTCCCAGTGGAGCTTACAATCCATGGTCCCTGTCACATTCACGCACACTTGGATCAATTTTTATCAATAACCCATGAACATATATTTCTGTTGTTTCATCACTAAGGGAGGGAAGGGATATTATTGTGTTTGCCTTAATGTAGTCACCATTATGCTATAAAGAAATATCTGCTTGAGTTGCTACAGAAGGGGTTCAGTTTGTTTTATTGAGAACACAGGGAATAGACTTTTTTTTTTAGAAGAAAATGGGTAATTGAATGTTATTGCTGCAGGGACATGGATGTAGGGACTTGGCACTGGTGCAATGGTGTTTGGATACAAGTCCTTACCCTTGCCACGTTCTCACAGATGTTTAGTACAATACAGTCACCTTCCAGCCATACTGTACAACTGTCTATGCACATGTTGCCTTTAGAAATGTATAAATGGATTGTGCCCATCTCTACATGTGGCCAATTGCCACTAATATGCAGCCATCCTTTTGGGTGATCAGTTTATTATCAGGTATAAGCACTTTGTAATCATCCAAACCATCTACCCATACCCGACAATTAAGAGACACACACATATTTATATTTAATAAAAATACTTTATTATATGATAATTATTATTAGATCAGACTTTGCTAAACCTTATATATTGATCCAGAGGAAGGCAAACAAAAACCCTCAGCAAAACAGGGGCCAATTAGTCTTACGGAGGGAAAGAAAATTCCTTCCTGACCCCAAAATAGGCGATCGGAGAACTCCCTGGATCAATACATGTCATATATAAATTATACACTTTATATAAATATTTAAAATGTAAAAAATGCATATTCATGTACATATTAAACGGCAAAACTATAATGTTTGTAAATCTATTTGAAGGAGAAAATACATAAAATACTAAAATATATAATTATATATATTAAAATATCCATAGGTAAAGATTACACTTTAATTAAAATGTAAACAATATAATGCATATTAATGTAAATATCTCTATGTAAAACTATAACGTATATGAATATATATTTATTTTTAAGGACAAATTATAGAAAACTATGCTACATATTTACACATAATAGTAATATTTTAATAATACATTCTAAAAAAAAAGATGAATTAATTATTAATGTCAGTATTTAAATGTAAATACTATAATGTATACAGATATATAGTTATGGGACCTGTTATCCAGAATGCTCGGGAATTAGAGTTTGTCGGATAATGGGTCTTTCTATAATTTGGATCTCTATCTTATTCTACTAAAAAAAAAAAAAAAAGCATTGAAACAATAATTAAACCCAATAGGATTGTTTTTGCCTCCGATAATGATTAATTATATTTTAGCTGGGATAAAGTACTTTATTATTACTATAGAAAAAAGAAACCGTTAAAAATTTTGAATTATTTGCTTAAAATGGGGTCTATGGGAGATGACTTTCTTGTAATTCGGTACTTTCTGAATAACAGTTATCCGGATCACGGATCCCATACCTGTACTAAAGACAAGCTCTATGCTAAAAATGTAAATATTTAAATATAAACATCTATATATATATATATATATATATATATATATATATATATATATATATATATATATATTTAACTTGTCCAATAATATATACTAATATACAGTTTATGTTAGTATTATTACTAAATAAAACATATATATATATTTATACTATATACATATATAAAAGTCTATGAAACATATTAAAATATCTCTATTTAAATGCAAAGAAGTATACTTTGTATAACCCAGATTATATTAAAATTTAAATATTAAACATTATAATCCCATTACAAATTAAGAACTTTGGTGTCAGAAAAGAAATATCTTTCCTGAAGTAATATCTACCTTTAATGCTCTATAATGTACTAAATAAAACACATATATACTGTACACTTATAATTAAAACTCTATGATACATATTAAAATATCTCTATTTAAATGCAAAGACGTGAAATGGCGGTGAATAAAATCACTGCCCTGAATTACCCAGATTATATTAAAATGTAAATATTAAACATTATAATCCCATTACTAAGTAAAAACTTTGGTGTCAGGACTAAATGTTTTCTAAAAAAAAATATCTACCTTTAACGCTCTATAAGTTGTTTGTGTAATGTCTGCATTTAAATGAGAAATACTTTGATAATATATATCTATAATTAAATATACAGCTCTACACTACAGTACTATACTATATCATTTGCTGGAGGGTCTTATTTCTTCCAGGTGTTCTTCATTCTTATCTTGAATGGCACCTAAACGAGTAAGAAAAATAAGATTAGCCCATGTTACACTATTATTTTAACCACAAATTCCAACTCTTAGGAGGCAATTTATGAAGTGGTTAATTTAATTGCCGCTTGATGGAACATTAATAACATTTTTGGACTAAATAATTTCTTTTGTGTTGCTGGAAGTCTCGTTGCTAATATAAGGTGGGGATTACTGGGGTACAGCACTATTGTAGTATGCTGTTGTTATATATATATATATATATATATATATATATATATATCTATATACATATACATACACACACACACACACATATCACAAGAAGCAATTGCCCAAGACCTGTGCAACTGTGTAAGATAATGTGCATGTCCCTTGAGTACTTTGTGCCATATGTAACTACTGCAGTTTGCCGTCTTACTGGCACCAGTACAAGTCTCCCACATGCAGTTGCCCTTTAGTATCAGTCCATGAAAGTGTAGTTGATAAAAATGTGTCTATTCCACCTGAACATATCTGTCAATCATTACCTTGGCAGGCTGGGCTTCCTCCGTGGCTTTCACTCTGCACACAGAACATTCTTGCGGGAAATGTTTGGGAAAGCCCTTGAAATAATAGAATTCCCTTTTTCTGGCGTGACTTTTGATGGAAAGTCCATGGCCCTCGTGTCTCTCACGCTTCCACGCCCAGTGAGTCGGGTTATCTACCATTGCCTAGAGGAAAAAGAAAAAATATATATTACATTTTGTATAGCCCAATCTGTATGAATTTACAGAAGGTCGAAGTAGCCAAAAAAAAATTTGAAATTCGAACTATTTTTCCTCTATTCCTTCACTCGAACTAAGTAAATGAGCCCCCTTATGTTCTGGATTGTCAACTAGTAAATATACAATGCAGTGACATCTATTAATGCTTGTTAGTCAGGCCAATTTATTTCAGGATATTGTGTCTGCACACATCTGTATCAGCTGAAAGATCTGAGCTTCTATATAGTCAGCTTTTTTGTTTATATTGTCTCTTAGCTATACATTTGGTGGATGATAACTTAGCATTTCCAACCCCAGGCCTAGGAAATCTTTAGCTGTCCAGTTATCAGAGAACTATATCATGCAGATTTTCTCCACCAGTGATGTTGGGATGTAGAGGGCCAAAAACTGCATATTATACCTGTTATGAACTATGGCCAAATATTATTGATTACTTAACCTGCCCAGAATGTATAATTGATGGTACTTAAAAAATGTCTTATATTGGTATTCATGATAGTTCACCTTTAACTACTTGTCCAAAGAGCTGTAATTGTATTTGTATATAGATAGTAATACGCACCTCTTCACATGATGTTCTGTTCACCCAACCTTGGAAATTCATTCTGGCCCACAACTCTAGTCGCCTCGCCCTCAATTCCTTCCAGTTTTTCTGCCAATCTTTGCCATTGACCAATTTGTAGATCAACTGAGGGAATTGTAAATCCTCCTCCATGTCGTTGGCGAGTAACCTGAAGGCACAATACATAAAGCAGTCTCACTCTTTGTGATAATCGCACATTGATATATAATTAAAAGAACAAAGCAATTGCCCTCTGCTCCTTTTCTTGAGCTTAATCCCAGGCTGCAGTGCATCAATTCTTTATTGCCTGAGCCCCACTATACTGACTCGTATCTCCCACAAACACATATTGTCATTCCTGAGATCTTAGTATAGAGCATTTATGGGTTTAAAGGAAAAATACTTACAGGGCAGTAATGAAATTCATTTCGGTGTATTCCTCCTTGTGCAGTCCAGCACGCTGCATATATATCTTGGCCATAGCCAGAAGGTACTAGAGAGAGAAGCACAGTATGGTCAGGGTGTTTAACCATTTGTCACCAGCTTATCTGTGTCTGCTCATGTATGACTGCATTCATTCTAGTTATCAGCAATCTGTGGGTGTTGTTTTGTTAATTGAGACATGGCCAGTGTGGATTGGGAGTGGAGTTTGGCATAATTGGGGAGTGGTTGGGGCAGATCAGGGTGTGTCTGTGTACATGGGGGCATTTATTTCATTGATTCCTCATTTTAGTTGTTGCCCACCACCCAGGGTGTCCAGGTAACCATAAATTTAGGGTGCCCTGGGGGGAGGGCCCTGCAAACTGAGTAGAATGGGACCCAGTAATTACTGAAGACGGTCCTGTCAGCAAGACCTGATATTAATTGCAGAAAATAAATTCCTCTTCAGTCTTCAGAAATGAGATTTTAGCAGAAATGTATGAATAAATCTTAGAGTGCTTCAATTTTAAAGGTGGGGCATTGTGCAAAGAGCTAAAATCAAGTGTAAAGCCTTAAATTTTTTTTTTCTAATGTTGCCTCTATGCAATTTGTTCATGAGACTCCTAGAATGAAGCCTAAATAGTTGCACATCACTCTGTATGCAGCATGTTTATACCAAAGGGGTGGGAGGTTGGTGGTACATCCCATGGAATGTCTCTTGTGCATCATTCAGAAGGAGCGAGTTGGGAGTGAGGGGAGGGGGGGATACAAGATACCAGGGTGCCCTTTAATTACTGTGTGCCTATAACCATGCCCCATACTTGTCTAGTTCTCTAACTATGTTTATTGATTTGGTCTTCTTTTGTCATTTAACTTTATCAATATGATAGAAAGCCAAAACTAAAATAAATGGTGTCAGATGTAAGTAAGTTTATCTCCTCCAGATTGTCTTTTGCAATTTTCCTTAAAATTACCTTGTCCGACGTCTTCATGCATGAGTCCACGTCCAGGCTTCTTTTGACTGCTTCATTTTCTATAAGAAATAATAGAAATGAGCTTGTGGGCACTTTGCCCCCAATTATCATTTGCAGGTTACCAACTGCCAACCCTAATTTCCATATCAAGCAAATAATTGTCACATTCAGTTGTCCTGAGAATTAATATCACATGAATTTAAGGGTGTGAACTTCTTGGGCTGAACCCCAAGGATTTCATATCCTGTAGAAGTAGCTAACACAAGTGCTGCACAGTTCCTCAAAGCAACCAATCAGGTGTCTCATTTAATTAGTGTAGGCGCAGCTTTGGTGCCAATACAAATACTACAGATAAAGCAGTTAGGAAATAATATTGTATCAAATGGCATCCCTATGCACTGTGAGCAAAGTTATGGGCAAAGAACCCTGTACCTAACACTGACTAATTAGCAACCATTCCATTCCATTGCCCAGAAGCTAAATTAACCCTGTGTAAGTGCATCACCTGCTAAAGCAATGTTTGTGCTTCATTCAATGACCCTGGAGCCCTTTATTGCACTTTGTACTTTGCCTGCTCTTAGTAAGTGAGGCCCCAGATCTTCACTTTCTTTTCTAGTTTGTAATCAACTGATTGGTTGCGATTGGTAACTCCACAAGTGCACTTAAGCACCAATATTAGTAACTGAGTCCAGACATATTTATCATCATTCTGCCGGCAGCTTGTTGTGGTGCAAGTTAAAGAGAATATCTTACCCAGCAGTTGGTAGAAGTCCATGCCGGCAGCTGGTTCAGGCCTAGAGAGGGCAGAAAGCAAAGAGGTGAATGTCTCTCTTAGTTGGAAGTAGATACTTGTCAATGCCATTCCTATAAGAACTGCAACCCTGCCAGTAATATCACCCTTCCAGTGTTCTGAGTATCCTTTTATATAGGGTCAGGGCCGCCATCAGGGAGCCACAGGGGGGACAGTTGTCCCGGGCCCCGCAGGTTTTGTGTCTAAGGGGGACCCGGCCATGCTTCACTTATTTGATTAGCCAGCCCCCCCTGCTTTCAGCATGCTGCCAGCTTCAGAATATAAGACAGCAGCTCTGTGCACGCAAGATTTTTCTCAGATTCTCTGTACCCTCATTGGTTCTTTAAGGATAAGTACAGGTAAAGCTGTACAGGGATTGGATAGGAGAAGTTAGAACTTCCCCTTCAGCCTATCCAATCTCAATGCAGCTTTACCCGGACTTATACTTAAAGAACCAATGAGGGTACAGAGAATCGGAATGGGAGAGAAATCTTGTGTGCACAGAGCTGCTGTCTTATATTCTGAAGCTGGCAGCATGCTGAAAGCAGGGGGGGGCTGGCTAATGTAATAAGTGAAGCATGGCTGGGCCCCCTTAGACACAAAACCCTGGCAAGCAATTTTTTTAAATTTTGGGGGGCCTTGCCACCAAGTCTTTTTTTTAACTTAAAGGAGGCCACCAATGGCTTTTAGACTCTGTGGGAGGGGGGGGGGGTGCAGGCCAATTTTGTTTTTTAAGCCAATTTTGATTTTGATAAATGGCTTTTTATAACTTGTTGGGGGGGGGGGCTGGCCACCAATGTTTTCTTTTAACTTGAAGGGGCCCTGATCACCAGTGGATTTTAATAACTTTTGAGGAGTCCTGGCCACCAATAGCGTTTTATAACTTGGGGGAGGGGGCAGGCCATACATTTTTTTTTACTTGCATGGGAGTACCCTGATCACCACTGGCTTTTTATAAAAAGGGGGGGGCTGGCCACCAATGGCTTAGGGGGGTTTAATGTTTTAGCTCGGATGTTTGTGTGGCCTTTTTACTGTGGGGTGGCCAAGATATGGGGTGGGGCTTGAAGGTGGGCGGGGACCAGGGGCCCCATGATTTCTGATGGCAACCCTGTATAGGGTAGACAAGCCAATAGGTGCAAAGTTAGCGCATGTTTTCAATTACATTTCCCCTTTACCTTGATAATGTTGCAAAATGTATGAAGGTAAAGTATTTGGAGTTTCTAAAAAATAAATTGGATAAAACTGATCCTAAATATTGTTTGTGCATCCAATTAAATAAATAGCCTCCTTCATTCTTGAGTTTGGCTGGGAGTATGTTCTGTGGCAACTGGACTTGGGTCATGCAGTACAATGATATTGATTAGTTCATCCTTCACCTGTCACTATGCGCAGGGCTCCTACTCTCCTCCTCACTGCGCATTCTCTTCCAAGGCCTCTCATTGTCCGGGGACATGGCCTCGCTGTAGGTCCTCTTTCTATACCTACAATGAAAATATATAAAGAATACTATGATTAGTACCTCACTCACAACAAACTACACAAATGGTTCCGCACCACAGACCAATGCCCCAGAGGATGTAGAGTATCTGCTGACAAAATAAATATGATGCCCAACTATCAAACAACTTTGGGCCAATGTATTTTCTCTTATGAACGAGACTTTAACCATTTGAAACTTTAACCATTTGGAACCAGACCCCTGGCTTGCCCCCTTACTTCTGTCTCTACCAATGGCTGACCACATATTAGCCTTATTGCTAAAAGATAAATTATTATTCCTCCTACACTACAAGAACGAAAAAATATACTATAGTGTGCAGTTGAAATGGAAATTCTCAACAAGCATATGTATGTTCAGCCTTCCCCTCACCCCATTTCCCCTTATCCATTTATGCAAAAAAGACAGTTATAGACCCTGATGCAGCAAACACCACAGTGAAAATTGTAGAAATCAATTTACTTTATTGAGTGACATATACAACTTCATTTACATTGGTTACTAACTTTTTGAAGAATTACTATACCGGTTACCAAAAAATATTCTGTTAAAATCCACTTTTCTTTTGCATTTCTATGCACATCCATATTGGTTAATAATCATTATGAAGATAGTTATAAAAAAATAGCACACAGTCTGCTGACCGAGAGCAGACAATTATTTGGCTTAATGATGTTTTATTTATTAGTATTAACGTTGTTTTCCTCTCTTTTCCTTTCCCCTTCTCCTCCCCCTTTACTCCTGTTGATTTCTTATATGTACACTGTATTATATGGCTTATTCCAACTGTAAACTTGCAAAAGCAAAATACAAACATAGTAAACTAAAAGATGGCTGTAAGTCTGATTAAGGGCAGCAGCACATGGGGAGAGTCTGACCATTCTTGTTGCTATGTTTTATTTTATGTGGCAACTTGACTTGGCTCCTGCAACACAATAGTTGTTATTGACTGGTCTAGTTACCCATAAAAATCTTTTTTTAAAGCCAACATCCAACTGGCTTGTCCTAATTATATTTCTCCTTGTGAATGTGATAGGGATCTTAGATTGTAACCTCCACTGGTGCAGGGACTGATATGGATGAAAACTAAAAGATAAAGCTAATTATTGGTTGCTACAGACTATTAGACCTGTGGCAGACACAGAGACATTTATTTCATTACCCCAATACAATAACTATATCCCTGAGTTTCAGGCACCAAGAAATATATTACAGGCCCAGGATTGCCAGTTTAGCAAATGCTGAATGGTTTATACTGACTCTCCATCACATCACATTTCATTTCTTATAATTGAGAGTGAGAAATTGCTTTACTTACCCCCCAGACATTTTCAGTCTGCGGTAGATATAGAGAGGATGGTCCAACCTGCAAAGTAAAAGTCCTGCAAAAGAAATATGTGGAGGGTAGGAGTATGCCAAGAGATGAGTGAGGGTGTGAGTGTAGGGACAGAAGTTGTGTGGGACAATAAATGGCAGAAAGCACAATTATTGGTGAAGGTGTAAGGTGTCTGTGAGTGGGTGTGATTGTGTGAGGGGCGCAAGGAATAATTCAGCGTTTATAATCCAGAAAAAATCCAATCGCTTTTCCAGCACTGATCCACCACTGATTCACCATCAATCTCCAAATCCAGTTTAAACGGTTTTAACCGACTGAGCCAGTTGTACCCAGTCAGAGTGCATTATGGGATGTGGGTGTGGGCACCTTTGCTTCACCAGCAGTGTGAGGCCTGGCAGAGAGGCAGCCCTGGGATACTAAACTTTATGGTTATCTGCACCAAAAACTCATTCAATAAAAAGTAAAATCAGGCAAATTGGACTCAAATGCTGCTGTAATTACTGTCAGAACTGCTTGTGCCATAGAGTTTTACTGTAATTATTATCTCAGCAGTTTCCTTAATAGATTATATGGGTATGTGGCCTACTGTAAGATATTAGGGGAGTAGAAGTTTAGGCCACAGACCAATCCACTGGGCTTCCCATTTGTGTTAAAGTTGATACCCCAACCTGTTCCTTACGGAGAACCCCTGGGGGTGACTAACAGTTATGTACTAATGAGTGGTGTCTGTTACTGCTCTGCAATTTGTAATGAACACACATATTTTATGTTTTATATCCGTCCTTAGCACATCATATATATCTACATGTGACTTTGCAAATCTTTACTTGTATATTGGCCCTGGGTCCTAGGCCTGTGGAGATGTTTGCATTACCTGTAGGCTGGGGGCTGTGTGATACAATAACTGCATTGCTGGTTCCTTGGGATCTTTTACAAACCTCATTAAATACAGATATTTTCCTGGCTGGCGCCCCTTTTAGGAAAATAGCACTGGCTCAGGGAAGTTTCTTTTGCTGTGCCACCATCTTGCTTTTCGTTCCCTGTTGTCTCTCCATCAGACTAGACTTGAGCCTGTGGGGTCAGATTTTCCGCACTTTACATTTCTCCCTCTGTGTTCCTGAGATGTCAGGGCCAATTGTGAATCTCAGCCTGGACTTGGGTTTCTTGCATAGGTCTGAGCCCCATATTTTGCATATCATTATATTTGTCTCCATTTAATCTCATCAGTTTGACATGAGAGTTAATGCTTGATCCTAAATCACCAGGTGTATAAACACAGGGGGAGTTATTGCAGGTTGCATGTTGGGGGTATTACAAGCATTTTTGAATTGTTTTTTGCTCTGAATCTCAAGCTTTCAATTAAAGCTCAATGTCTATTAGGTGGGTGGCATTACATGGCTGTACTTGAGTTCCCCAATGGGATAATCACCCCTGAACCCCACACTGATGGCACACGACATGCTGACATACTAAAAGCTAGAGTTGTTGAGTGGAAGGCAAGGCCTGGCTCACAGTCGGCCATGTTGTGCCTGTGTATTCAGGGGGTGATGTGCACTGAACTCTGAGCTGGGTTTGCTGTTCTTCAGCAGAGAAGTGGCTTATAAAAATGCTAATGAGAAATGACTTGTTTTTTTTGCACATTAACACAAACAGCCACCCAGGGTCTCCCTTATAATCCATACGTTGCCGATTGGTCCCATGTTATTTGGAATGATGTAGCTATGAAGCTGATTGGTAGCTATGTAGAACTGCACTACAGCACACTGGCACCTCCCTTAGGACATCCAATGTTATTCTACAAGTGCAACCATTACAGTGAAGGCTGCTGCTGTGTACGGCAAGAAATTCAGTAACTAAAGATTTTAAGGGCAGATTTATCAAGGGTTGCAGTGAATTTGAGGGAATTTTCGAAGTAAAAAAAATTCGAAATTCAAAGTAATTTTTTGGACACTTGGACCATCGAATAGGATACTGCAACTTGGAATTTACTATGATAGTTCGAATATTCGATAATCGAAGTACTGTCTCTTTAAAACAAACTTTGATTTCAATAGTTCGCCTAATTAAACCTGCCGAAGTGCTAAATTAGCCTATGGGGACTTTCTACAACCATTTTCTTTACACATCGAAGTAAAAGCGTTCGATCGTACGCTAAAATCATTAGATTCGAACGATTTAATCTTGGATCAAACGATTTTACTTAGATCGTTCGATTGCCAAATTCTGTGAAAAATACTTTGACTTTAATATTCGAATTCGAAGTATTTTAATTCGATGGTCGAATTTCGAAGTAATTTACACTTCGAAATTCGACCCTTGATAAATCTGCCCCTTAGTGTTTTTATAGTTGTTTGACTTGTTTCTGTTACGCTGTGTTGCTATGGTGTATTGAACGGGTAACTCCTGCCTGTTGTTACTAAATGAACCTTAGGAATTTTATAATCCACATTTTTATGTCACGTTAGGACTGAAAACAAAAGATTCTCATACACAAAAACAAATGTTGTTCAGAATAGGCTGTGCCCAAGTGCCCCAGAAGAACTGTTAGTGGGATATAGGTCTCTGTGATTGGCTACCCATATGCTACTGTGTTTATGGGAATGGAGAGGAAAGGACACAGTGTTGCACCTGATTCTTGAGACACGTGTGCTCTGCTTACTGACTCACTGCACTGATGCAACCCTGGAGCTACTGCTTGGTCCAAGATGGTGGCGGCTCCAAGGTTCCTTTGGCATTAAAGGGGTGGTTCACCTTTAAGTTAACTTTTATTATGTTATAGAATGTCCAGTTCTCAGCAACTCTTCATTTGGTCTTTATTATTTATTTTCTATAGTTTTTTTTTTTTGTTTAATTTGCCTCCTTCTGACTCTTTTCAGCTTTCAAATGGGAGTCACTGACCCCATCTAAAACAAATGCTATTTAAACCTACAAATCTACTGTTATTGCTACTTGTTATTACTCGTCTTTCTATTCAGGCCTCTCCTATTCATATTCCAGTCTCTTATTGGATGGGTGCTAGGGTAATTTGGACCCTAGCAACCAGACTGCTGAAACTGCAAACTGGAGAACTGCTAAATAAAAAGCTAAATAACTCAAAACCACAAATAACAAAAAATGACAACCAATTGCAAATTGTCTCAGAATATCACTCTCTACATCATACTAAAGGCAGATATATCAAGGGTTGAAGTATAAATTGGAAGTAAAAAAAAAACCTATTTTTGTGTACTTCGACTTCGATCGAATAGGTCAAAATTCAATTAGCATTTGAAAAAATTTGACTTCGAATATCAAAATTTATCATTTACGGTCTCTTTAAAACTTCAAGTTCAACCATTCGTCATCTAAAACCTGCCGAATTGCTGTTTTAGCCTATGGGGACCTCCTAAAACCTATTTGGAGTCATTTGGTGGACTTTGAAAAATCTAAGTCTTTTTTTTTTTCCGAAAAACTTCGAATTGAAGTAGATTGAATATGATTTTTGATTCAAACGATTCGAATACAGCCTATTCACCCGCAGAAAAAAACTTTGATTTTTTTTTTTTTTAAAGAAATTTCAGTTGGTCGTCTTTTCTTCAAATTTCGAAGTTATAATAATTAAAAAAAACTCCCATTATTTCGAAATTCGACCCTTGATAAATCTGCCTGTAAAAGTTAGCTGAAAGGTGAAAAAGCCCATTAATTCTCAGTCGTTACTGTAGGGACGTCCATTGTTAAAGTGCTAGAAAGCACCATGAGTAGATTATTGTATCATTAGTTTTTAAAACCTGCCCCTATAACAATGCATAGTCTCCAATGGGTCTAACAAACATTTTATTTTGAAATTTCCTCTAATTCAAGGAAGAGAAATAAAGCTCTGCTTTAAACTCTTCAGGGGACAATATCATTCTAAATAATTTATTATGTAAAATACAGTGTGTTCCTACAATCTCCAACCAGTTCAAATAAACACAAACACTCCTTCCAAGATCCCTTTAACCATATAAATGTTTCTCTAATATTGTCTGGTCCAGCCAGAATGTATTTCAGGTATAGACATTCAAATACAATTATTAGCATTAAAACACTATTTAACTTGTTTAGAATATTTGGAAGGCGGACTACTGAAATAAAATACACAGGCCATACGTATATGTTCCAGAGATGATAAAGAACATTTTAAAAATATTTCAAATACAGCAAAGTAAAAGGTTCCGGAAGAATGTGCTAAAAACAGAATGTATATTTCATTTGTCTATATAAAACATTTTCATATTGTACAGGTATGGGACCTGTTATACAGAATGCTCAGGTTCTGGGGTTGTCCAGATAAAGGATCATTCCGTAAGTTGGAGCTTCATACCTTAAGGGTCAGGGCACACATGGCAGATTCAGGGAGATTAGTCAACCAGCGACAAATCTCTTCTTTAGGGCGACTAATCTCCCCAAACTGCCTTCCCGTCAGCTAAATGTAAATCACAGACCGGATGGCCCTTGGCGCGATTAGTCTTCCGAAGCCGCCTTGAGGAAACTTTGGGCAACTTCGGAAAACAAAGCGAAGCCATCCAACTGGCTATTTTCACTGTAGCTGGCGGGAAGGCAGTTAAGGGAGATTAGTCGCCCCGAAGAAGAGGAGATTTGTCGCTGGGGATCTCCCTTAATCTGCCTGGTGCCCTGACCCTTAGTCTACTAGAATATCATATAAATATTATTGGTATTGCTTCCAATAAGGATTAATTATATCTTAGTTTGGATCAAGTACAAGCTACTGTTTTATTACAGAGAAAAAGGAAATGCATTTTAAAAATCTGGATTATTTAATTATAGTGGAGTGATGGCCTATCCGTAATTCAGAGCTTTCTGGATAATGGGTTTCCGGATAATAGATCCCATACCTGTAATAGCTTGCATGTTAGCTGTAGGAGCCATTTATTCATTAGCTCCTGCCTATGTAGGACTGAAGGAAGCCGATGGTGGGATATGAGTTTGCTCTCATAGCTCAAGGCAAGTCCCATGTATGAGATTCTAGTACATTGGAAAAGCAGGGGAGTGGAAGTGGCATAAAACTAGGGATGCACCAAATCCACTATTTTGGGTTTTGGCCTAACCCCGAATCCTTTGTGAACAATTCAGCTGAATACTGAACCAAATCTGTATCCTGATTTGCATATGTGTAATTAGGGGCAGGGAGAAAGAGAACCACATGGTTAAAAAATGTTCTTGTTTACGTGACATAATTTTAAGGTTTCGGTTCGGCCAGGCACAAGGGTTCAGCTGAAAAAGGCTGAGTCCTGGCTGAATTCCCAAAGGAATCCTTTATTCGGAGCATCCCCTACATAAAAACAATGGGTACAATGATAATTGGTTTTATTACCATATTTAATCGGTATCCATCATTTGCCTCTTAAATATACAACGTACAATAAAGCTCAAGAGTGTAGCTAATTTTGTACATAAGTATTTGTTTGACTACATGAATGTGACACGTTGTATACTTTGTCTCAGCTGCAAAAGAAGAGGCAGGGAATTGAGATCATCACAAAAGAAAGGCAGAACGGAAGAGAAGGAACTGCAGGAAAGTAAATAAGAAAGTCAGAAGAGGAAGAAGAACAATAGTAGGAGACCAGAGCTGGGAGTAGAGAAGTCAAAAGCAATACAAGATAATGAGGAAAATAGAAGATATACCCCAATATGTAATAAACGGCATGAAGTTTGCCCAGGAGCAGTAACCCATAGCAACCAATAGGATGTTTGCTTTTAAACAAGTGACCAGTAAATGCTACCTTCTGATTGGTTGCTATGGGTCTCAGCTTCTGCGTAAATTTAGCGCCTTTTATTACATAACCCATAAAGTATTCTAAAGAGTGGGGCCAGTTGTCTAAACATTTTGGTGGACCTATAACACCGAATAATGTGTGTAAAATGTCTTCTGCCTATAGTTTTAATAAGTAAATGAAAACAATACCATTTTCTGCATTTTATGAAACCGAAAAAGTGAATAATGGTTTCATTCTTATGCACTGGCTCCACCCCGGGAACCTTGAGAGCCAATGAGATTTGTTCATTTAGATGGGCACGACGAAGATGAAACTCATACTGAACCATCCCCTGCTCCTCCCACAATTACTCTGCAAAGTCCAACACATAGGAATAAGTACAATATATATGTTTATAACAATATGTGACCAATACAAGATTTTCTTCCATTAAAACTATAAGCAGAATTAATATTCCAGTCCAGCCTATTAAAGCCAATGTTTCCTGCCCACCTACAGGTGCAGTGTTGCCACTAGAGGTACTTCCTGATATATATATATATATATACACATGTGTATTGCAAACACTCTTTCAGATATATAAAGCTGAGTTTGGTTTTCAAAAAACTTGTCAATCATAAGGGATTGATAATAAAATAGTTTACTACAAGCAGAAAATGTAGCCTCACAGTATTAAATACAGACACATTCATACAAACCCTTTCTTTAGAATCTCACTTTTTTCTCTGCTTCTTCTGCTCACCTCTTGGCTTAATTTTAATCCACTCCATTTCCTTTTCCTATGTCCGCTATGCTATGTCCCCCCATAAACTTGTGTCTTATCTTGTGCTTCTGGTTTTAGCAAGAGAATGAGGTGTTCTGATTAAACTGGTTAGTTTGTCCATGGTGAGGGCAGAATCCATTACACAAGGGTAGCCATTTGCTTTAGTAAGTTGGAGATGGGGCAGCCACAGATATGAGCTGCTTGTTTTCTTTTCTCCACTCATAAGATAAGACTTACATCTGTCTGTGCCATCACAGCTACATATGGGGTAATTCTCTTTTTCCATTTCTCTGCTTCTGTTCAGGTACCACAACCTGCTGCACTGAAACCTCCTGGCACATACCTTTGTATTACAGAGTAAAGAACACTGGAAGTTTCATGAGAGCAGGTAAAAGGACCTGTATTCATTGACACTATTCCACACCAAATAAAAACCACAGCTAAACCTGTAACCTCATTCCTTAAAGAGCAAATTGACTTTCTTACTAATGTTTAGTAGAATGTAGATAATGGCTTTCTAAGACTATTTACAATTAGTCTTCTTTTTATATTGGTAGCAGTTTTTGAGGTATATTTTTAAGGTACGTTTGATTATCATAAGAGGAAAAAAAGAAATAATGGAACAGGTGATACTGATATATAAAATACAGCAGTAGGCTATCCAGCAAATCGGACACGTGTTGGGCAAGAGGATTTCTATTATGGTATTTACACACTTGGGGCAGTCACATCATAGTAAAAACTACATTACACATTTTTTGAGCCATTAGTATTTAGTTCCAATACTCTCCAGCTTGAAATTAAAACATTTATCTGGTTGCTTGGGTCCCACCTACCCCAGGAAGTAATAAAAATGACCAACTATATAATGAACAGGACAGTGTG
Organism: Xenopus petersii; assembly: GCA_038501925.1. Lineage (NCBI taxonomy): Eukaryota > Metazoa > Chordata > Amphibia > Anura > Pipidae > Xenopus > Xenopus petersii. The sequence continues at coordinate 42,463,584 of CM076684.1, read as the reverse complement.
AGAATATAATGATAACTCATAATAACTATAACAATACAAATCCAGACTCAGAATCTGATTTCTAGTTATCAGTTATCAGCAAAGCCCAGAGCACAGTGAACATCTCCTTTACTCTCCTGTTGATTTCATTAACCCAAGCTTGTTTCTACATGTGCCCTTTCTCTATCCCACCTCGCTAGAACTTCATTTTCTCCCACATTCATGACACTGGCTCATTTATAAACTTTGGGCAAATTGATCCCTGGCCAGTAACCCATAGCAAAAAATTATTGAATGGCTTTAATTATTTACAGGCAACCAGGTTGATTAGTGAAAGCATGCATCTGATTGGTAGCTATAGGTTACTGCCCGTGTGCAGATTTGTGCAGTGTTTATGAATGAGCCCCAATATGTTCTCCATCTGTTTCCTCTTCCCTGAGTTCACTTCATTAATTCCCATGAATGCAGTGAGCCGGAGTCACAGCATTCACAGCTTTGCACTTGCCAAACGATAGTAAGGAAATAAATATTATCTTGGATGTCACTGCCCTTAAAATCATTATCCATATCAGGAGGCTGTGTGATCTCTGTAGGTGCTGTGTATCCTCACATCAAAGCCGCAGACCACCTGTGTAGAGCCCATGAGCCTGCGCTGTCAGTGACATGGAAACCAAAACTCCTGGACTCCTTGTGAGTATTTTTCTATTATTATCTATTTATTTTCTAGTATTTTATATATAGCACCATCACATTTTCACAGAGACTGTGCATAATGCCCATCAGTCCCTGTCCCAGTGGAGCTTACAATCCATGGTCCCTGTCACATTCACGCACACTTGGATCAATTTTTATCAATAACCCATGAACATATATTTCTGTTGTTTCATCACTATATTTTATTACTACTTCATACATTTCTAGAGTGGAAAGTAACATACAGTAAATGTAAGGGAGGGAAGGGATATTATTGTGTTTGCCTTAATGTAGTCACCATTATGCTATAAAGAAATATCTGCTTGAGTTGCTACAGAAGGGGTTCAGTTTGTTTTATTGAGAACACAGGGAATAGACATTTTTTTTTAGAAGAAAATGGGTAATTGAATGTTATTGCTGCAGGGACATGGATGTAGGGACTTGGCACTGGTGCAATGGTGTTTGGATACAAGTCCTTACCCTTGCCACGTTCTCACAGATGTTTAGTACAATACAGTCACCTTCCAGCCATACTGTACAACTGTCTATGCACATGTTGCCTTTAGAAATGTATAAATGGATTGTGCCCATCTCTACATGTGGCCAATTGCCACTAATATGCAGCCATCCTTTTGGGTGATCAGTTTATTATCAGGTATAAGCACTTTGTAATCATCCAAACCATCTACCCATACCCGACGAATTAAGAGACACACACATATATTTATATTTAATAAAAAGACTTTATTATATGATAATTATTATTAGATCAGCCTTTGCTAAACCTTATATATTGATCCAGAGGAAGGCAAACAAAAACCCTCAGCAAAACAGGGGCCAATTAGTCTTACGGAGGGAAAGAAAATTCCTTCCTGACCCCAAAATAGGCGATCGGAGAACTCCCTGGATCAATACATGTCATATATAAATTATACACTTTATATAAATATTTAAAATGTAAAAAATGCATATTCATGTACATATTAAACGGCAAAACTATAATGTTTGTAAATCTATTTGAAGGAGAAAATACATAAAATACTAAAATATATAATTATATATATTAAAATATCCATAGGTAAAGATTACACTTTAATTAAAATGTAAACAATATAATGCATATTAATGTAAATATCTCTATGTAAAACTATAACGTATATGAATATATATTTATTTTTAAGGACAAATTATAGAAAACTATGCTACATATTTACACATAATAGTAATATTTTAATAATACATTCTAAAAAAAAAGATGAATTAATTATTAATGTCAGTATTTAAATGTAAATACTATAATGTATACAGATATATAGTTATGGGACCTGTTATCCAGAATGCTCGGGAATTAGAGTTTGTCGGATAATGGGTCTTTCTATAATTTGGATCTCTATCTTATTCTACTAAAAAAAAAAAAAAAAAGCATTGAAACAATAATTAAACCCAATAGGATTGTTTTTGCCTCCGATAATGATTAATTATATTTTAGCTGGGATAAAGTACTTTATTATTACTATAGAAAAAAGAAACCGTTAAAAATTTTGAATTATTTGCTTAAAATGGGGTCTATGGGAGATGACTTTCTTGTAATTCGGTACTTTCTGAATAACAGTTATCCGGATCACGGATCCCATACCTGTACTAAAGACAAGCTCTATGCTAAAAATGTAAATATTTAAATATAAACATCCATATATATATATATATATATATATATATATATATATATATATATATATATTTATTTAACTTGTCCAATAATATATACTAATATACAGTTTATGTTAGTATTATTACTAAATAAAACATATATATATATATTTATACTATATACATATATAAAAGTCTATGAAACATATTAAAATATCTCTATTTAAATGCAAAGAAGTATACTTTGTATAACTCAGATTATATTAAAATTTAAATATTAAACATTATAATCCCATTACAAATTAAGAACTTTGGTGTCAGAAAAGAAATATCTTTCCTGAAGTAATATCTACCTTTAATGCTCTATAATGTACTAAATAAAACACATATATACTGTACACTTATAATTAAAACTCTATGATACATATTAAAATATCTCTATTTAAATGCAAAGACGTGAAATGGCGGTGAATAAAATCACTGCCCTGAATTACCCAGATTATATTAAAATGTAAATATTAAACATTATAATCCCATTACTAAGTAAAAACTTTGGTGTCAGGGCTAAATGTTTTCTAAAAAAAAATATCTACCTTTAACGCTCTATAATTTGTTTGTGTAATGTCTGCATTTAAATGAGAAATACTTTGATAATATATATCTATAATTAAATATACAGCTCTACACTACAGTACTATACTATATCATTTGCTGGAGGGTCTTATTTCTTCCAGGTGTTCTTCATTCTTATCTTGAATGGCACCTAAACGAGTAAGAAAAATAAGATTAGCCCATGTTACACTATTATTTTAACCACAAATTCCAACTCTTAGGAGGCAATTTATGAAGTGGTTAATTTAATTGCCGCTTGATGGAACATTAATAACATTTTTGGACTAAATAATTTCTTTTGTGTTGCTGGAAGTCTCGTTGCTAATATAAGGTGGGGATTACTGGGGTACAGCACTATTGTAGTATGCTGTTGTTATATATATATATTATATATATATATTATATATATATATATATATATATATATATATATATATATATATATATATATATATATATATATATATATATATATATATATATATACACATACACACATACACACATACACACACACACACATATCACAAGAAGCAGTTGCCCAAGACCTGTGCAACTGTGTAAGATAATGTGCATGTCCCTTGAGTACTTTGTGCCATATGTAACTACTGCAGTTTGCCGTCTTACTGGAACCAGTACAAGTCTCCCACATGCAGTTGCCCTTTAGTATCAGTCCATGAAAGTGTAGTTGATAAAAATGTGTCTATTCCACCTGAACATATCTGTCAATCATTACCTTGGCAGGCTGGGCTTCCTCGGTGGCTTTCACTCTGCACACAGAACATTCTTGCGGGAAATGTTTGGGAAAGCCCTTGAAATAATAGAATTCCCTTTTTCTGGCGTGACTTTTGATGGAAAGTCCATGGCCCTCGTGTCTCTCACGCTTCCACGCCCAGTGAGTCGGGTTATCTACCATTGCCTAGAGGAAAAAGAAAAAATATATATTACATTTTGTCTAGCCCAATCTGTATGAATTTACAGAAGGTCGAAGTAGCCAAAAAAAAAATTTGAAATTCAAACTATTTTTCCTCTATTCCTTCACTCGAACTAAGTAAATGAGCCCCCTTATGTTCTGGATTGTCAACTAGTAAATATACAATGCAGTGACATCTATTAATGCTTGTTAGTCAGGCCAATTTATTTCAGGATATTGTGTCTGCACACATCTGTGTCAGCTGAAAGATCTGAGCTTCTATATAGTCAGCTTTTTTGTTTATATTGTTTCTTAGCTATACATTTGGTGGATGATAACTTAGCATTTCCAACCCCAGGCCTAGGAAATCTTTAGCTGTCCAGTTATCAGAGAACTATATCATGCAGATTTTCTCCACCAGTGATGTTGGGATGTAGAGGGCCAAAAACTGCATATTATAACTGTTATGAACTATGGCCAAATATTATTGATTACTTAACCTGCCCAGAATGTATAATTGATGGTACTTAAAAAATGTCTTATATTGGTATTCATGATAGTTCCCCTTTAACTACTTGTCCAAAGAGCTGTAATTGTATTTGTATATATATAGTAATACGCACCTCTTCACATGATGTTCTGTTCACCCAACCTTGGAAATTCATTCTGGCCCACAACTCTAGTCGCCTCGCCCTCAATTCCTTCCAGTTTTTCTGCCAATCTTTGCCATTGACCAATTTGTAGATCAACTGAGGGAATTGTAAATCCTCCTCCATGTCGTTGGCGAGTAACCTGAAGGCACAATACATAAAGCAGTCTCACTCTTTGTGATAATCGCACATTGATATATAATTAAAAGAACAAAGCAATTGCCCTCTGCTCCTTTTCTTGAGCTTAATCCCAGGCTGCAGTGCATCAATTCTTTATTGCCTGAGCCCCACTATACTGACTCGTATCTCCCACAAACACATATTGTCATTCCTGAGATCTTAGTATAGAGCATTTATGGGTTTTAAGGAAAAATACTTACATGGCAGTAATGAAATTCATTTCGGTGTATTCCTCCTTGTGCAGTCCAGCACGCTGCATATATATCTTGGCCATAGCCAGAAGGTACTAGAGAGAGAAGCACAGTATGGTCAGGGTGTTTAACCATTTGTCACCAGCTTATCTGTGTCTGCTCATGTATGACTGCATTCATTCTAGTTATCAGCAATCTGTGGGTGTTGTTTTGTTAATTGAGACATGGCCAGTGTAGCTTGGGAGTGGAGTTTGGCATAATTGGGGAGTGGTTGGGGCAGATCAGGGTGTGTCTGTGTACATGGGGGCATTTATTTAATTGATTCCTCATTTTAGTTGTTGCCCACCACCCAGGGTGTCCAGGTAACCATAAATTTAGGGTGCCTTGGGGGGGAGAAATGAGATTTTAGCAGAAATGTATGAATAAATCTTAGAGTGCTTCAATTTTAAAGGTGGGGCATTGTGCAAAGAGCTAAAATCAAGTGTAAAGCCTAAAAATTTTTTTTTAATGTTGCCTCTATGCAATTTGTTCATGAGACTCCTAGAATAAAGCCTAAATAGTTGCACATTACTCTGTATGCAGCATGTTTATACCAAAGGGGTGGGAGGTTGGTGGTACATCCCATGGAATGTCTCTTGTGCATCATTCAGAAGGAGCGAGTTGGGAGTGAGGGGAGGGGGGGATACAAGATACCAGGGTGCCCTTTAATTACTGTGTGCCTATAACCATGCCCCATACTTGTCTAGTTCTCTAACTATGTTTATTGATTTGGTCTTCTTTTGTCATTTAACTTTATCAATATGATAGAAAGCCAAAACTAAAATAAATGGTGTCAGATGTAAGTAAGTTTATCTCCTCCAGATTGTCTTTTGCAATTTTCCTTAAAATTACCTTGTCCGACGTCTTCATGCATGAGTCCACGTCCAGGCTTCGTTTGACTGCTTCATTTTCTATAAGAAATAATAGAAATGAGCTTGTGGGCACTTTGCCCCCAATTATCATTTGCAGTTTACCAACTGCCAACCCTAATTTCCATATCAAGCAAATAATTGTCACATTCAGTTGTCCTGAGAATTAATATCACATGAATTTAAGGGTGTGAACTTCTTTTGCTGAACCCCAAGGATTTCATATTATGTAGAAGTAGCTAACACAAGTGCTGCACAGTTCCCCAAAGCAACCAATCAGGTGTCTCATTTAATTAGTGTAGGCGCAGCTTTGGTGCCAATACAAATACTACAGATAAAGCAGTTAGGAAATAATATTGTATCAAATGGCATCCCTATGCACTGTGAGCAAAGTTATGGGCAAAGAACCCTGTACCTAACACTGACTATTTAGCAACCATTCCATTCCATTGCCCAGAAGGTAAATTAACCCTGTGTAAGTGCATCACCTGCTAAAGCAATGTTTGTGCTTCATTCAATGACCCTGGAACCCTTTATTGCACTTTGTACTTTGCCTGCTCTTAGTAAGTGAGGCCCCAGATCTTCACTTTCTTTTCTAGTTTGTAATAAACTGATCGGTTGCTATTGGTAACTCCACAAGTGCATTTAAGCACCAATATTAGTAACTGAGTCCAGACATATTTATCATCATTCTGCCGGCAACTTGTTGTGGTGCAAGTTAAAGAGAATATCTTACCCAGCAGTTGGTAGAAGTCCATGCCGGCAGCTGGTTCAGGCCTAGAGAGGGCAGAAAGGAAAGAGGTGAATGTCTCTCTTAGTTGGAAGTAGATACTTGTCAATGCCATTCCTATAAGAACTGCAACCCTGCCAGTAATATAACCCTTCCAGTGTTCTGAGTATCCTTTTATATAGGGTCAGGGCCGCCATCAGGGAGCCACAGGGGGACACTTGTCCCGGGCCCCGCAGGGTTTTGTGTCTAAGGGGGACCCGGCCATGCTTCACTTATTTGATTAGCCAGGCCCCCCCTGCTTTCAGCATGCTGCCAGCTTCAGAATATAAGACAGCAGCTCTGTGCACGCAAGATTTTTCTCCGATTCTCTGTACCCTCATTGGTTCTTTAAGGATAAGTCCAGGTAAAGCTGTACAGGGATTGGATAGGAGAAGTTAGAACTTCCCCTTCAGCCTATCCAATCTCAATGCAGCTTTACCGGGACTTATACTTAAAGAACCAATGAGAGTACAGAGAATCGGAATAGGAGAAACATCTTGCGTGCACAGAGCTGCTGTCTTATATTCTGAAGCTGGCAGCATGCTGAAAGCAAGGGGGTCTGGCTAATCAAATAAGTGACGCAAGGCCAGGCCCCCTTAGACACAAAACCCTGGCAAGCATTTTTTTTTAATTTTGAGGGGCCTGGCCACCAATAGCGTTTTATAACTTGTGTGGGGGGGGCAGGCCATAAATTTTTTTTTACTTGCATGGGGGTACCCTGATCACCACTGGCTTTTTATAAAATGAAATGGGGGGGGCTAGCCACCAATGGCTTAGGGGGGTTTAATGTTTTAGCTTGGATGTTTGTGTGGCCTTTCTACTGTGGGGTGGTTCACATATGGGGTGGGGCTTGAAGGTGGTCGGGGACCAGGGGCCCCATGATTTCTGACGGCAGCCTTGTATAGGGTAGACAAGCATTTCCCCTTTACCCTGATAATGTTGCAAAATGTATGAAGGTAAAGTATTTGGAGTTTCTAATAAATAAACTTGATAAAACTGATCCTAAATATTCTTTGTGCATCCAATTATATAGTCTCCTTCATTCTTGAGTTTGGCTGGGAGTATGTTCTGTGGCAACTGGACTTGGGTCATGCAGTACAATAATGATATTGATTAGTTCATCCTTCACCTGTCACTATGCGCAGGGCTCCTACTCTCCTCCTCACTGCGCATTCTCTTCCAAGGCCTCTCATTGTCCGGGGACATGGCCTCGCTGTAGGTCCTCTTTCTATACCTACAATGAAAATATATAAAGAATACTATGATTAGTACCTCACTCACAACAAACTACACAAATGGTTCCGCCCCACAGACCAATGCCCCAGAGGATGTAGAGTATCTGCTGACGAAATAAATATGATGCCCAACTATCAAACAACTTTGGGCCAATGTATTTTCTCTTATGAATGAGACTTTAACCATTTGAAACTTTAACCATTTGGAAACAGACCCCTGGCTAGCCCCCTTACTTCTGTCTCTACCAATGGCTGACCACATATTAGCCTTATTGCTAAAAGATAAATTAATATTCCTCCTACACTACAATAACAAAAAAATTATACTATAGTGGGCAGTTGAAATGGAAAATCTCAACTAGGATATGTATGTTCAGCCATCCCCTCACCCCATTTCCCCTTATCCATTTATGCAAAAAAGACAGTTATAGACCCTGATGCAGCAAACACCACAGTGAAAATTGTAGAAATCAATGTAATTTATTGAGTGACATATACAACTTTATTTACATTGGTTACAATGTAATTTAATGAAACATTGCTATACGGTTACCAAAAAATATTCTGTTAAAATCCACTTTTCTTTTGCATTTCTATGCACATCCATATTGGTTAATAATCATTATGAAGATAGTTATAAAAAAAATAGCACACAGTCTGCTGACCGAGATCAAACAATTATTTGCCTTAATGATGTTTTATTTATTAGTATTAACTTTGTTTTCCTCTCTTTTCCTTTCCCCTTCTCCTCCCCTTAACTCCTGATGATTTCTTATATGTACACTGTATTATATGGCTTATTTCAACTGTAAACTTGCAAAAGCAAAATACAGACATAGTAAACTAAAAGATGGCTGTAAGTCTGATTAAGGGCAGCAGCACATGGGGAGAGTCTGACCATTCTTGTTGCTATGTTTTATTTTATGTGGCAACTTGACTTGGCTCCTGCAACACAATAGTTGTTATTGTTTGGTCTAGTTACCCATAAAAATATTTTTTCAAAGCCAACATCCAACTGGCTTGTCCTAATTATATTTGTCCTTGTGGATGTGATCGGGATCTTAGATTGTAAGCTCCACTGGTGCAGGGACTGATATGGATGAAAACTAAAAGAGAAAGCTAATTATTGGTTGCTACAGACTATTAGACCTGTGGCAGACATGGAGACATTTATTGCATTACCCCAATACAATAACTATATCCCTGAGTTTCAGGCACCAAGAAATATATTACAGGCCCAGGATTGCCAGTTTAGCAAATGCTGAATGGTTTATACTGACTCTCCATCACATCACATTTCATTTCTTATAATTGAGAGTGAGAAATTGCTTTACTTACCCTCCAGACATTTTCAGTCTGCGGTAGATATAGAGAGGATGGTCCAACCTGCAAAGTAAAAGTCCTGCAAAAGAAATATGTGGAGGGTAGGAGTATGCCAAGAGATGAGTGAGGGTGTGAGTGTAGGGACAGAAGTTGTGTGGGACAATAAATGGCAGAAAGCACAATTATTGGTGAAGGTGTAAGGTGTCTGTGAGTGGGTGTGATTGTGTGAGGGGCGCAAGGAATAATTCAGCGTTTATAATCCAGAAAAAATCCAATCGCTTTTCCAGCACTGATCCACCACTGATCCACCATCAATCTCCAAATCCAGTTTAAACGGTTTTAACCGACTGAGCCAGTTGTACCCAGTCAGAGTGCATTATGGGATGTGAGTGTGGGCACCTTTGCTTCACCAGCAGTGTGAGGCCTGGCAGAGAGGCAGCCCTGGGATACTAAACTTTATGGTTATCTGCACCAAAAACTCATTCAATAAAAAGTAAAATCAGGCAAATCAGACTCAAATGCTGCTGTAATTATTGTCAGAACTGCTTGTGCCATAGAGTTTTACTGTAATTATTATCTCAGCAGTTTCCTTAATAGATTATATGGGTATGTGGCCTACTGTAAGATATTAGGGGAGTAGAAGTTTAGGCCACAGACCAATCCACTGGGCTTCCCATTTGTGTTAAAGTTGATACCCCAACCTGTTCCTTACGGAGAACCCCTGGGGGTGACTAACAGTTATGTACTAATGAGTGGTGTCTGTTACTGCTCTGCAATTTGTAATGAACACACATATTTTATGTTTTATATCCGTCCTTAGCACATCATATATATCTACATGTGACTTTGCAAATCTTTACTTGTATATTGGCCCTGGGTCCTAGGCCTGTGGAGATGTTTGCATTACCTGTAGGCTGGGGGCTGTGTGATACAATAACTGCATTGCTGGTTCCTTGGGATCTTTTACAAACCTCATTAAATACAGATATTTCCCTGGCTGGTGCCCCTTTTAGGAAAATAGCACTGGCTCAGGGAAGTTTCTTTTGCTGTGCCACCATCTTGCTTTTCGTTCCCTGTTGTCTCTCCATCAGACTAGACTTGAGCCTGTGGGGTCAGATTTTCCGCACTTTACATTTCTCCCTCTGTGTTCCTGAGATGTCAGGGCCAATTGTGAATCTCAGCCTGGACTTGGGTTTCTTGCATAGGTCTGAGCCCCATATTTTGCATATCATTATATTTGTCTCCATTTAATCTCATCAGTTTGACATGAGAGTTAATGCTTGATCCTAAATCACCAGGTATAAACACAGGGGGAGTTATTGCAGGTTGCATGCTGGGGTTGTTACAAGCATTTTTGTATTTCTTTTGCTCTGGATCTCAGACTTGCAATTAAAGCTCAATATCTATTAGGTGGGTGGCATTATTTGGCTGTTCCCAAGCTTCGGGTGCAGCACTCTTGTTGGGATGAGGGGGGCCGAAGTGTTTGGAAGTGTTTCCATGAGCTGCTCCATTGCACTTTATACACTTTATTAAAACTACTGACATACTAAAAGCTAGAGTTGTTGAGTGGAAGGCAAGGCCTGGCTCACAGTTGGCCATGTTGTGCCTGTGTATTCAGGGGGTGATGTGCACTGAACTCTGAGCTGGGTTTGCTCTTCTTCAGCAGAGAAGTGGCTTATAAAAATGCTAATGAGAAATGACTTGTTTTTTTGCACATTAACACAAACAGCCACCCAGGGTCTCCCTTATAATCCATACGTTGCCGATTGGTCCCATGTTATTTGGAATGATGTAGCTATGAAGCTGATTGGTAGCTATGTAGAACTGCACTACAGCACACTGGCACCTCCCTTAGGACATCCAATGTTATTCTACAAGTGCAACCATTACAGTGAAGGCTGCTGCTGTGTTTTTATAGTTTGACTTGTTTCTGTTACACTGTGTTGCTATGGTGTATTGAACGGGTAACTCCTGCCTGTTGTTACTAAATGAACTTTAGGCATTTTATAATCCACATTTTTACATCATGTTAGGACTGAAAACAAAAGATTCTCATACAAAAAAACAAATGTTGTTCAGAATACGCTGTGCCCAAGTGCCCCAGAAGAACTGTTAGTGGGATTATAGGTCTCTGTGATTGGCTACCCATATGCTACTGTGTTTATGGGAATGGAGAGGAAAGGACACAATTGTTTTTTGTACAAATTAAAATCAGGCTTCTTATATTATTTCTCATTGGCTGAATGATGAGGACGACTTAAAAAAAAACAAAACACAACACTGTGTGTGTCCTTTACAGCAAAACGAATGCTGATACCTGTGCATTCTATTGCTGGTTCTGGGTGCCACATAAGGGAATGTGATGCATCTTGTGCAAGAGAAGAAACCCGAGGTGCATCTGCATCTGTTTAGATATGTTCCACTCAGACTTGCTTGCTTGCAGTACTCAGCTCAATGCACTGTAGGACAGGAACCAATCAGAATCCCAGTGTTGCACCTGATTCTTGAGACACGTGTGCTCTGCTTACTGACTCACTGCACTGATGCAACCCTGGAGCTACTGCTTGGTCCAAGATGGTGGCGGCTCCAAGGTTCCTTTGGCATTAAAGGGGTGGTTCACCTTTAAGTTAACGTTTATTATGTTATAGAATGTCCAGTTCTCAGCAACTCTTCATTTGGTCTTTATTATTTATTTTCTATAGTTTTTTTTTTTTGTTTAATTTGCCTCCTTCTGACTCTTTTCAGCTTTCAAATAGGGGTCACTGACCCCATCTAAAACAAATGCTATTTAAACCTACAAATCTACTGTTATTGCTACTTTTTATTACTCGTCTTTCTATTCAGGCCTCTCCTATTCATATTCCCATCTCTTATTCAAATCATTGGGTAATTTGGACCCTAGCAACCAGACTGCTGAAACTGCAAACTGGAGAACTGCTAAATAAAAAGCTAAATAACTCAAAACCACAAATAATAAAAAATGACAACCAATTGCAAATTGTCTCAGAATATCACTCTCTACATCATACTAAGGGCAGATATATCAAGGGTTGAAGTATAAATTGGAAGTAAAAAAAAAAACTATTTTTGTGTACTTCGACTTCGATCGAATAGGCCAAAATTCAATTAGCATTTGAAAAAATTTGACTTCGAATATCGAAATTTATCATTTACGGTCTCTTTAAAACTTCAAGTTCAACCATTCGTCATCTAAAACCTGCCCAATTGCTGTTTTAGCCTATGGGGACCTCCTAAAACCTATTTGGAGTCATTTGGTGGACTTTGAAAAATTTGTCTTTTTTTTTCTCCGAAAAACTTCGAATTGAAGTAGATTGAATATGATTTTTGATTCGAACGATTCGAATACAGCCTATTCACCCGCAGAAAAAAACTTTGATTTTTTTTTTAAAGAAATTTCAGTTGGTCGTCTTTTCTTCAAATTTCGAAGTTATAATAATTAAAAAAAACTCCCATTATTTCGAAATTCGACCCTTGATAAATCTGCCTGTAAAAGTTAGCTGAAAGGTGAAAAAGCCCATTAATTCTCAGCCGTTACTGTAGGGACGTCCATTGTTAAAGTGCTAGAAAGCACCATGAGTAGATTATTGCATCTTTAGTTTTTAAAACCTGCCCCTATAACAATGCATAGTCTCCAATGGGTCTAACAAACATTTTATTTTGAAATTTCCTCTAATTCAAGGAAGAGAAATAAAGCGCTGCTTTAAACTCTTCAGGGGACAATATCATTCTAAATAATTTATTACGTAAAATACAGTGTGTTCCTACAATCTCCAACCAGTTCAAATAAACACAAACACTCCTTCCAAGATCCCTTTAACCATATAAATGTTTCTCTAATATTGTCTGGTCCAGCCAGATTGTATTTCAGGTATAGACATTCAAATACAATTATTAGCATTAAAACACTATTGAACTTGTTTAGAATATTTGGAAGGCAGACTACTGAAATAAAATACACAGGCCATACGTATATGTTCCAGAGATGATAAACAACATTTTAAAAATATTTCAAATACAGCAAAGTAGAAGGTTCCGGAAGAATGTGCTAAAAACAGAATGTATATTTCATTTGTCTATATAAAACATTTTCATATTGTACAGGTATGGGACCTGTTATCCAGAATGCTCAGGTTCTGGGGTTGTCCAGATAACGGATCATTCCGTAAGTTGGAGCTTCATACCTTAAGGGTCAGGGCACACATGGCAGATTCAGGGAGATTAGCAACCAGCGACAAATCTGTTCTTCAGGGCGACTAATCTCCCCAAACTGCCTTCCCGTCAGCTAAAATGTAAATCGCAGACCGGATGGCCCTTGGCGCGATTAGTCTTCCGAAGCCGCCTTGAGGAAACTTTGGGCAACTTCGGAAAACAAAGCAAAGCCATCCAACTGCCGATTTTCACTGTAGCTGGCGGGAAGGCAGTTAAGGGAGATTAGTCGCCCCGAAGAAGAGGAGATTTGTCGCTGGGGATCTCCCTTAATCTGCCTGGTTCCCTGACCCTTAGTCTACTAGAATATCATATAAATATTATTGGTATTGCTTCCAAGAAGGATTAATTATATCTTAGTTTGGATCAAGTACAAGCTACTGTTTTATTACAGAGAAAAAGGAAATCCATTTTAAAAATCTGGATTATTTCATTATAGTGGAGTAATTTCCTATCCGTAATTCAGAGCTTTCTGGATAATGGTTTTCCGGATAATAGATCCTATACCTGTAATAGCTTGCATGTTAACTGTAGGAGCCATTTATTCATTAGCTCCTGCCTATGTAGCACTGAAGGAAGCCGATGGTGGGTTATGAGTTTGCTCTCATAGCTCAAGGCAAGTCCCATGTATGAGATTCTAGTACATTGGAAAAGCAGGGGAGTGGAAGTGGCATAAAACTAGGGATGCACCAAATCCACTATTTTGGGCTTTGGCCTAACCCCGAATACTTTGTGAATGATTCAGCTGAATACTGAACCAAATCTGTATCCTGATTTGCATATGTGTAATTAGGGGCAGGGAGAAAGAGAACCAAATGGTTAAAAAATGTTCTTGTTTACGTGACATAATTTTAAGGTTTTGGTTCGGCCAGGCACAAGGGTTCAGCTGAAAAAGGCTGAGTCCTGGCTGAATTCCCAACGGAATCCTTTATTCGGAGCATCCCCTACATGAAACCAATGGGTACATTGTTAATTGGTTTTATTACCATATTTAATAGGTATCCATCATTTGCCTCTTAAATATACAACGTACAATAAAGCTCAAGAGTGTAGCTAATTTTGTACATAAGTATTTGTTTGACTACATGAATGTGACACGTTGTATACTTTGTCTCAGCTGCAAAAGAAGAGGCAGGGAATTGAGATCATCACAAAAGAAAGGCAGAACGGAAGAGAAGGAACTGCAGGAAAGTAAATAAGAAAGTCAGAAGAGGAAGAAGAACAATAGTAGGAGACCAGAGCTGGGAGTAGAGAAGTCAAAAGCAATACAAGATAATGAGGAAAATAGAAGATATACCCCAATATGTAATAAACGGCATGAAGTTTGCCCAGGAGCAGTAACCCATAGCAACCAATAGGATGTTTGCTTTTAAACAAGTGACCAGTAAATGCTACCTTCTGATTGGTTGCTATGGGTCTCAGCTTCTGCGTAAATTTAGCGCCTTTTATTACATAACCCATAAAGTATTCTAAAGAGTGGGGCCAGTTGTCTAAACATTTTGGTGGACCTATAACACCGAATAATGTGTGTAAAATGTCTTCTGCCTATAGTTTTAATAAGTAAATGAAAACAATACCATTTTCTGCATTTTATGAAACCGAAAAAGTGAATAATGGTTTCATTCTTATGCACTGGCTCCACCCCGGGAACCTTGAGAGCCAATGAGATTTGATCATTTAGATGGGCACAACGAAGATGAAACTCATACTGAACCATCCCCTGCTCCTCCCACAATTACTCTGCAAAGTCCAACACATAGAAATAAGTACAATATATATGTTTATAACAATATGTGACCAATACAAGATTTTCTTCCATTAAAACTATAAGAGGTACTTCCTGATATATATATATACACATGTGTATTGCAAACAATCTTTCAGATATATAAAGCTGAGTTTGGTTTTCAAAAAACTTGTCAATCATAAGGGATTGATAATAAAATAGTTTACTACAAGCAGAAAATGTAGCCTCACAGTATTAAATACAGACACATTCATACAAACCCTTTCTTTAGAATCTCACTTTTTTTCTCTGCTTCTTCTGCTCACCTCTTGGCTTAATTTTAATCCACTCCATTTCCTTTTCCTATGTCCGCTATGCTATGTCCCCCCATAAACTTGTGTCTTATCTTGTGCTTCTGGTTTTAGCAAGATAATGAGGTGTTCTGATTAAACTGGTTAGTTTGTCCATGGTGAGGGCAGAATCCATTACACAAGGGTAGCCATTTGCTTTAGTAAGTTGGAGATGGGGCAGCCACAGATATGAGCTGCTTGTTTTCTTTTCTCCACTCATAAGATAAGACTTACATCTGTCTGTGCCATCACAGCTACATATGGGGTAATTCTCTTTTTCCATTTCTCTGCTGTTCAGGTACCACATTCTGCTGCACTGAAACCTACTGGCACATACCTTTGTATTACAGAGTAAAGAACACTGGAAGTTTCATGAGAGCAGGTAAAAGGACCTGTATTCATTGACACTATTCCACACCAAATAAAAACCACAGCTAAACCTGTAACCTCATTCCTTAAAGAGCAAATTGACTTTCTTACTAATGTTTAGTAGGATGTAGATAATGGCTTTCTAAGACTATTTACAATTAGTCTTCTTTTTATATTGGTAGCAGTTTTTGAGGTATATTTTTAAGGTACGTTTGATTATCATAAGAGGAAAAAAAGAAATAATGGAACAGGTGATACTGATATATAAAATACAGCAGTAGGCTATCCAGCAAATCGGACACGTGTTGGGCAAGAGGATTTCTATTATGGTATTTACACACTTGGGGCAGTCACATCATAGTAAAAACTACATTACACATTTTTTGAGCCATTAGTATTGAGTTCCAATACTCTCCAGCTTGAAATTAAAACATTTATCTGGTTGCTTGGGTCCCACCTACCCCAGGAAGTAATAAAAATGACCAACTATATAATGAACAGGACAGTGTGAGAATATAATGATAACTCATAATAACTATAACAATACAAATCCAGACTCAGAATCTGATTTCTAGTTATCAGTTATCAGTAAGCCCAGAGCACAGTGAACATCTCCTTTACTCTCCTGTTGATTTCATTAACCCAAGCTTGTTTCTACATGTGCCCTTTCTCTATCCCACCTCGCTAGAACTTCATTTTCTCCCACATTCATGACACTGGCTCATTTATAAACTTTGGGCAAATTGATCCCTGGCCAGTAACCCATAGCAAAAAATTATTGAATGGCTTTAATTATTTACAGGCAACCAGGTTGATTAGTGAAAGCATGCATCTGATTGGTAGCTATAGGTTACTGCCCATGTGCAGATTTGTGCAGTGTTTATGAATGAGCCCCAATATGTTCTCCATCTGTTTCCTCTTCCCTGAGTTCACTTCATTAATTCCCATGAATGCAGTGAGCCGGAGTCACAGCATTCACAGCTTTGCACTTGCCAAACGATAGTAAGGAAATAAATATTATCTTGGATGTCACTGCCCTTAAAGTCATTATCCATATCAGGAGGCTGTGTGATCTCTGTAGGTGCTGTGTATCCTCACATCAAAGCCGCAGACCACCTGTGTAGAGCCCATGAGCCTGCGCTGTCAGTGACATGGAAACCAAAACTCCTGGACTCCTTGTGAGTATTATTCTATTATTATTTATTTATTTTCTAGCATTTGATATAGCACCATCACATTTTCACAGAGACTGTGCACAATGCCCATCAGTCCCTGTCCCAGTGGAGCTTACAATCCATGGTCCCTGTCACATTCACGCACACTTGGATCAATTTTTATCAATAACCCATGAACATATATTTCTGTTGTTTCATCACTATATTTTATTACTACTTCATACATTTCTAGAGTGGAAAGTAACATACAGTAAATGTAAGGGAGGGAAGGGATATTATTGTGTTTGCCTTAATGTAGTCACCATTATGCTATAAAGAAATATCTGCTTGAGTTGCTACAGAAGGGGTTCAGTTTGTTTTATTGAGAACACAGGGAATAGACATTTTTTTTTAGAAGAAAATGGGTAATTGAATGTTATTGCTGCAGGGACATGGATGTAGGGACTTGGCACTGGTGCAATGGTGTTTGGATACAAGTCCTTACCCTTGCCACGTTCTCACAGATGTTTAGTACAATACAGTCACCTTCCAGCCATACTGTACAACTGTCTATGCACATGTTGCCTTTAGAAATGTATAAATGGATTGTGCCCATCTCTACATGTGGCCAATTGCCACTAATATGCAGCCATCCTTTTGGGTGATCAGTTTATTATCAGGTATAAGCACTTTGTAATCATCCAAACCATCTACCCATACCCGACAAATTAAGAGACACACACATATATTTATATTTAATAAAAAGACTTTATTATATGATAATTATTATTAGATCAGCCTTTGCTAAACCTTATATATTGATCCAGAGGAAGGCAAACAAAAACCCTCAGCAAAACAGGGGCCAATTAGTCTTACGGAGGGAAAGAAAATTCCTTCCTGACCCCAAAATAGGCGATCGGAGAACTCCCTGGATCAATACATGTCATATATAAATTATACACTTTATATAAATATTTAAAATGTAAAAAATGCATATTCATGTACATATTAAACGGCAAAACTATAATGTTTGTAAATCTATTTGAAGGAGAAAATACATAAAATACTAAAATATATAATTATATATATTAAAATATCCATAGGTAAAGATTACACTTTAATTAAAATGTAAACAATATAATGCATATTAATGTAAATATCTCTATGTAAAACTATAACGTATATGAATATATATTTATTTTTAAGGACAAATTATAGAAAACTATGCTACATATTTACACATAATAGTAATATTTTAATAATACATTCTAAAAAAAAAGATGAATTAATTATTAATGTCAGTATTTAAATGTAAATACTATAATGTATACAGATATATAGTTATGGGACCTGTTATCCAGAATGCTCGGGAATTAGAGTTTGTCGGATAATGGGTCTTTCTATAATTTGGATCTCTATCTTATTCTACTAAAAAAAAAAAAAAAGCATTGAAACAATAATTAAACCCAATAGGATTGTTTTTGCCTCCGATAATGATTAATTATATTTTAGCTGGGATAAAGTACTTTATTATTAATATAGAAAAAAGAAACCGTTAAAAATTTTGAATTATTTGCTTAAAATGGGGTCTATGGGAGATGACTTTCTTGTAATTCGGTACTTTCTGAATAACAGTTATCCGGATCACGGATCCCATACCTGTACTAAAGACAAGCTCTATGCTAAAAATGTAAATATTTAAATATAAACATCCATATATATATATATATATATATATATATATATATATATATATATTTATTTAACTTGTCCAATAATATATACTAATATACAGTTTATGTTAGTATTCTTACTAAATAAAACATATATATATATTTATACTATATACATATATAAAAGTCTATGAAACATATTAAAATATCTCTATTTAAATGCAAAGAAGTATACTTTGTATAACCCAGATTATATTAAAATTTAAATATTAAACATTATAATCCCATTACAAATTAAGAACTTTGGTGTCAGAAAAGAAATATCTTTCCTGAAGTAATATCTACCTTTAATGCTCTATAATGTACTAAATAAAACACATATATACTGTACACTTATAATTAAAACTCTTTGATACATATTAAAATATCTCTATTTAAATGCAAAGACGTGAAATGGCGGTGAATAAAATCACTGCCCTGAATTACCCAGATTATATTAAAATGTAAATATTAAACATTATAATCCCATTACTAAGTAAAAACTTTGGTGTCAGGACTAAATGTTTTCTAAAAAAAAATATCTACCTTTAACGCTCTATAAGTTGTTTGTGTAATGTCTGCATTTAAATGAGAAATACTTTGATAATATATATCTATAATTAAATATACAGCTCTACACTACAGTACTATACTATATCATTTGCTGGAGGGTCTTATTTCTTCCAGGTGTTCTTCATTCTTATCTTGAATGGCACCTAAACGAGTAAGAAAAATAAGATTAGCCCATGTTACACTATTATTTTAACCACAAATTCCAACTCTTAGGAGGCAATTTATGAAGTGGTTAATTTAATTGCCGCTTGATGGAACATTAATAACATTTTTGGACTAAATAATTTCTTTTGTGTTGCTGGAAGTCTCGTTGCTAATATAAGGTGGGGATTACTGGGGTACAGCACTATTGTAGTATGCTGTTGTTATATATATATATATATATATATATATATATATATATATATATATATATATATATATATATATATATATATATATATATATATACATACACACATACACACACACACACACATATCACAAGAAGCAATTGCCCAAGACCTGTGCAACTGTGTAAGATAATGTGCATGTCCCTTGAGTACTTTGTGCCATATGTAACTACTGCAGTTTGCCGTCTTACTGGCACCAGTACAAGTCTCCCACATGCAGTTGCCCTTTAGTATCAGTCCATGAAAGTGTAGTTGATAAAAATGTGTCTATTCCACCTGAACATATCTGTCAATCATTACCTTGGCAGGCTGGGCTTCCTCCGTGGCTTTCACTCTGCACACAGAACATTCTTGCGGGAAATGTTTGGGAAAGCCCTTGAAATAATAGAATTCCCTTTTTCTGGCGTGACTTTTGATGGAAAGTCCATGGCCCTCGTGTCTCTCACGCTTCCACGCCCAGTGAGTCGGGTTATCTACCATTGCCTAGAGGAAAAAGAAAAAATATATATTACATTTTGTATAGCCCAATCTGTATGAATTTACAGAAGGTCGAAGTAGCCAAAAAAAAAATTTGAAATTCGAACTATTTTTCCTCTATTCCTTCACTCGAACTAAGTAAATGAGCCCCCTTATGTTCTGGATTGTCAACTAGTAAATATACAATGCAGTGACATCTATTAATGCTTGTTAGCCAGGCCAATTTATTTCAGGATATTGTGTCTGCACACATCTGTGTCAGCTGAAAGATCTGAGCTTCTATATAGTCAGCTTTTTTGTTTATATTGTTTCTTAGCTAAACATTTGGTGGATGATAACTTAGCATTTCCAACCCCAGGCCTAGGAAATCTTTAGCTGTCCAGTTATCAGAGAACTATATCATGCAGGTTTTCTCCACCAGTGATGTTGGGATGTAGAGGGCCAAAAACTGCATATTATAACTGTTATGAACTATGGCCAAATATTATTGATTACTTAACCTGCCCAGAATGTATAATTGATGGTACTTAAAAAATGTCTTATATTGGTATTCATGATAGTTCCCCTTTAACTACTTGTCCAAAGAGCTGTAATTGTATTTGTATATATATAGTAATACGCACCTCTTCACATGATGTTCTGTTCACCCAACCTTGGAAATTCATTCTGGCCCACAACTCTAGTCGCCTCGCCCTCAATTCCTTCCAGTTTTTCTGCCAATCTTTGCCATTGACCAATTTGTAGATCAACTGAGGGAATTGTAAATCCTCCTCCATGTCGTTGGCGAGTAACCTGAAGGCACAATACATAAAGCAGTCTCATTCTTTGTGATAATCGCACATTGATATATAATTAAAAGAACAAAGCAATTGCCCTCTGCTCCTTTCTTGAGCTTAATCCCAGGCTGCAGTGCATCAATTCTTTATTGCCTGAGCCCCACTATACTGACTCGTATCTCCCACAAACACATATTGTCATTCCTGAGATCTTAGTATAGAGCATTTATGGGTTTTAAGGAAAAATACTTACAGGGCAGTAATGAAATTCATTTCGGTGTATTCCTCCTTGTGCAGTCCAGCACGCTGCATATATATCTTGGCCATAGCCAGAAGGTACTAGAGAGAGAAGCACAGTATGGTCAGGGTGTTTAACCATTTGTCACCAGCTTATCTGTGTCTGCTCATGTATGACTGCATTCATTCTAGTTATCAGCAATCTGTGGGTGTTGTTTTGTTAATTGAGACATGGCCAGTGTGGCTTGGGAGTGGAGTTTGGCATAATTGGGGAGTGGTTGGGGCAGATCAGGGTGTGTCTGTGTACATGGGGGCATTTATTTAATTGATTCCTCATTTTAGTTGTTGCCCACCACCCAGGGTGTCCAGGTAACCATAAATTTAGGGTGCCTTGGGGGGGGAGAAATGAGATTTTAGCAGAAATGTATGAATAAATCTTAGAGTGCTTCAATTTTAAAGGTGGGGCATTGTGCAAAGAGCTAAAATCAAGTGTAAAGCCTAAATTTTTTTTTCTAATGTTGCCTCTATGCAATTTGTTCATGAGACTCCTAGAATAAAGCCTAAATTGTTGCACATCACTCTGTATGCAGCATGTTTATACCAAAGGGGTGGGAGGTTGGTGGTACATCCCATGGAATGTCTCTCTTGCATCATTCAGAAGGAGCGAGTTGGGAGTGAGGGGAGGGGGGGATACAAGATACCAGGGTGCCCTTTAATTACTGTGTGCCTATAACCATGCCCCATACTTGTCTAGTTCTCTAACTATGTTTATTGATTTGGTCTTCTTTTGTCATTTAACTTTATCAATATGATAGAAAGCCAAAACTAAAATAAATGGTGTCAGATGTAAGTAAGTTTATCTCCTCCAGATTGTCTTTTGCAATTTTCCTTAAAATTACCTTGTCCGACGTCTTCATGCATGAGTCCACGTCCAGGCTTCGTTTGACTGCTTCATTTTCTATAAGAAATAATAGAAATGAGCTTGTGGGCACTTTGCCCCCAATTATCATTTGCAGGTTACCAACTGCCAACCCTAATTTCCATATCAAGCAAATAATTGTCACATTCAGTTGTCCTGAGAATTAATATCACATGAATTTAAGGGTGTGAACTTCTTTTGCTGAACCCCAAGGATTTCATATTATGTAGAAGTAGCTAACACAAGGGCTGCACAGTTCCCCAAAGCAACCAATCGGCTGTCTCATTTAATTAGTGTAGGCGCAGCTTTGGTGCCAATACAAATACTACAGATAAAGCAGTTAGGAAATAATATTGTATCAAATGGCACCCCTATGCAATGTGAGCAAAGTTATGGGCAAAGAACCCTGTACCTAACACTGACTATTTAGCAACCATTCCATTCCATTGCCCAGAAGGTAAATTAACCCCGTGTAATTGCAGCACCTGCTAAAGCAATGTTTGTGCTTCATTCAATGACCCTGGAACCCTTTATTGCACTTTGTACTTTGCCTGCTCTTAGTAAGTGAGGCCCCAGATCTTCACTTTCTTTTCTAGTTTGTAATAAACTGATCGGTTGCTATTGGTAACTCCACAAGTGCACTTAAGCACCAATATTAGTAACTGAGTCCAGACATATTTATCATCATTCTGCCGGCAACTTGTTGTGGTGCAAGTTAAAGAGAATATCTTACCCAGCAGTTGGTAGAAGTCCATGCCGGCAGCTGGTTCAGGCCTAGAGAGGGCAGAAAGGAAAGAGGTGAATGTCTCTCTTAGTTGGAAGTAGATACTTGTCAATGCCATTCCTATAAGAACTGCAACCCTGCCAGTAATATAACCCTTCCAGTGTTCTGAGTATCCTTTTATATAGGGTCAGGGCCGCCATCAGGGAGCCACAGGGGGGACACTTGTCCCGGGCCCCGCAGGGTTTTGTGTCTAAGGGGGACCCGGCCATGCTTCACTTATTTGATTAGCCAGGCCCCCCCTGCTTTCAGCATGCTGCCAGCTTCAGAATATAAGACAGCAGCTCTGTGCATGCAAGATTTTTCTCCGATTCTCTGTACCCTCATTGGTTCTTTAAGGATAAGTCCAGGTAAAGCTGTACAGGGATTGGATAGGAGAAGTTAGAACTTCCCCTTCAGCCTATCCAATCTCAATGCAGCTTTACCGGGACTTATACTTAAAGAACCAATGAGAGTACAGAGAATCGGAATAGGAGAAACATCTTGCGTGCACAGAGCTGCTGTCTTATATTCTGAAGCTGGCACCATCCTGAAAGCAGGGGAGCCTGGCTAATCAAAGCATGGCCGGGCCCCCGTAGACACAAAACCCTGGCAAACATTTTTGGGGGGCCTGGCCACCAAGTCTTTTTTAAACTTAAAGGAGGCCACCGATGGCTTTTCATAACTTGTGGGTGGGGGGGTCTGGACAATTTTGGGTGGGGGGCCCAGGACAATTTTGTTTTTTTACATGCAGGGGGGCTCCTGATCATAAATGTATTTTTATAACTTGTTGGCGGGACTGGTGGCCACCAATGTTTTTTTTTAACTTGAAGGGGCCCTGATCACCAGTGGATTTTAATAACTTTTGGGGGTCCTGGCCACCAATAGCGTTTTATAACTTGTGGTGGGGGGCAGGCCATCAATATTTTTTTTTAACTTTCATGGGGGTACCCTGATCACCACTGGCTTTTTATAACATGGGGGGGCTGGCCACCAATGGCTTAGGGGGGTTTAATGTTTTAGCTCTGATGTTTGTGTGGCCTTTTTACTGTGGGGTGGTCGAGATATGGGGTGGGGCTTGAAGGTGGGCGGGGACCAGGGGGCCCAGAAAATGTTGCCGTACAGGGCCCCATGATTTCTGATGGCAGCCCTGTATAGGGTAGACAAGCCAATAGGTGCAAAGTTAGCGCATGTTTTCAATTACATTTCCCCTTTACCTTGATAATGTTGCAAAATGTATGAAGGTAAAGTATTTGGAATTTCTAAAAAATAAATTTGATAAAACTGATCCTAAATATTGTTTGTGCATCCAATTAAATAAATAGCCTCCTTCATTCTTGAGTTTGGCTGGGAGTATGTTCTGTGGCAACTGGACTTGGGTCATGCAGTACAATAATGATATTGATTAGTTCATCCTTCACCTGTCACTATGCGCAGGGCTCCTACTCTCCTCCTCACTGCGCATTCTCTTCCAAGGCCTCTCATTGTCTGGGGACATGGCCTCGCTGTAGGTCCTCTTTCTATACCTACAATGAAAATATATAAAGAATACTATGATTAGTACCTCACTCACAACAAACTACACAAATGGTTCCGCACCACAGACCAATGCCCCAGAGGATGTAGAGTATCTGCTGACGAAATAAATATGATGCCCAACTATCAAACAACTTTGGGCCAATGTATTTTCTCTTATGAACGAGACTTTAACCATTTGAAACTTTAACCATTTGGAAACAGACCCCTGGCTTGCCCCCTTACTTCTGTCTCTACCAATGGCTGACCACATATTAGCCTTATTGCTAAAAGATAAATTAATATTCCTCCTACACTACAAGAACAAAAAAATTATACTATAGTGGGCAGTTGAAATGGAAAATCTCAACTAGGATATGTATGTTCAGCCTTCCCCTCACCCCATTTCCCCTTATCCATTTATGCAAAAAAGACAGTTATAGACCCTGATGCAGCAAACACCACAGTGAAAATTGTAGAAATCAATGTAAATTTATTGAGTGACATATACAACTTCATTTACATTGGTTATAATGTAATTTAATGAAGAATTACTATACGGTTACCAAAACATATTCTGTTAAAATCCACTTTTCTTTTGCATTTCTATGCACATCCATATTGGTTAATAATCATTATGAAGATAGTTATAAAAAAATAGCACACAGTCTGCTGACCGAGATCAAACAATTATTTGCCTTAATGATGTTTTATTTATTAGTATTAACTTTGTTTTCCTCTCTTTTCTTTTCCCCTTCTCCTCCCCCTTAACTCCTGTTGATTTCTTATATGTACACTGTATTATATGGCTTATTCCAACTGTAAACTTGCAAAAGCAAAATACAAACATAGTAAACTAAAAGATGGCTGTAAGTCTGATTAAGGGCAGCAGCACATGGGGAGAGTCTGACCATTCTTGTTGCTATGTTTTATTTTATGTGGCAACTTGACTTGGCTCCTGCAACACAATAGTTGTTATTGACTGGTCTAGTTACCCATAAAAATCTTTTTCCAAAGCCAACATCCAACTGGTCCTAATTATATTTGTCCTTGTGAATGTGATCGGGATCTTAGATTGTAAGCTCCACTGGTGCAGGGACTGATATGGATGAAAACTAAAAGAGAAAGCTAATTATTGGTTGCTACAGACTATTAGACCTGTGGCAGACATGGAGACATTTATTGCATTACCCCAATACAATAACTATATCCCTGAGTTTCAGGCACCAAGAAATATATTACAGGCCCAGGATTGCCAGTTAAGAAATGCTGAATGGTTTATACTGACTCTCCATCACATCACATTTCATTTCTTATAATTGAGAGTGAGAAATTGCTTTACTTACCCTCCAGACATTTTCAGTCTGCGGTAGATATAGAGAGGATGGTCCAACCTGCAAAGTAAAAGTCCTGCAAAAGAAATATGTGGAGGGTAGGAGTATGCCAAGAGATGAGTGAGGGTGTGAGTGTAGGGACAGAAGTTGTGTGGGACAATAAATGGCAGAAAGCACAATTATTGGTGAAGGTGTAAGGTGTCTGTGAGTGGGTGTGATTGTGTGAGGGGCGCAAGGAATAATTCAGCGTTTATAATCCAGAATAAATCCAATCGCTTTTCCAGCACTGATCCACCACTGATCCACCATCAATCTCCAAATCCAGTTTAAACGGTTTTAACCGACTGAGCCAGTTGTACCCAGTCAGAGTGCATTATGGGATGTGGGTGTGGGCACCTTTGCTTCACCAGCAGTGTGAGGCCTGGCAGAGAGGCAGCCCTGGGATACTAAACTTTATGGTTATCTGCACCAAAAACTCATTCAATAAAAAGTAAAATCAGGCAAATCAGACTCAAATGCTGCTGTAATTACTGTCAGAACTGCTTGTGCCATAGAGTTTTACTGTAATTATTATCTCAGCAGTTTCCTTAATAGATTATATAGGTATGTGGCCTACTGTAAGATATTAGGGGAGTAGAAGTTTAGGCCACAGACCAATCCACTGGGCTTCCCATTTGTGTTAAAGTTGATACCCCAACCTGTTCCTTACGGAGAACCCCTGGGGGTGACTAACAGTTATGTACTAATGAGTGGTGTCTGTTACTGCTCTGCAATTTGTAATGAACACACATATTTTATGTTTTATATCCGTCCTTAGCACATCATATATATCTACATGTGACTTTGCAAATCTTTACTTGTATATTGGCCCTGGGTCCTAGGCCTGTGGAGATGTTTGCATTACCTGTAGGCTGGGGGCTGTGTGATACAATAACTGCATTGCTGGTTCCTTGGGATCTTTTACAAACCTCATTAAATACAGATATTTCCCTGGCTGGTGCCCCTTTTAGGAAAATAGCACTGGCTCAGGGAAGTTTCTTTTGCTGTGCCACCATCTTGCTTTTCGTTCCCTGTTGTCTCTCCGTCAGACTAGACTTGAGCCTGTGGGGTCAGATTTTCCGCACTTTACATTTCTCCCTCTGTGTTCCTGAGATGTCAGGGCCAATTGTGAATCTCAGCCTGGACTTGGGTTTCTTGCATAGGTCTGAGCCCCATATTTTGCATATCATTATATTTGTCTCCATTTAATCTCATCAGTTTGACATGAGAGTTAATGCTTGATCCTAAATCACCAGGTGTATAAACACAGGGAAGTTATTGCAGGTTGCATGCTGGGGGTGTTACAAGCATTTTTGAATTTTTTTTGCTCTGGATCTCAAGCTTTCAATTAAAGCTCAATGTCTATTAGGTGGGTGGCATTACATGGCTGTACTTGAGTTCCCCAATGGGATAATCACCCCTGAACCCCACACTGATGGCACACGACATGCTGACATACTAAAAGCTAGAGTTGTTGAGTGGAAGGCAAGGCCTGGCTCACAGTCGGCCATGTTGTGCCTGTGTATTCAGGGGGTGATGTGCACTGAACTCTGAGCTGGGTTTGCTCTTCTTCAGCAGAGAAGTGGCTTATAAAAATGCTAATGAGAAATGACTTGTTTTTTTTGCACATTAACACAAACAGCCACCCAGGGTCTCCCTTATAATCCATACGTTGCCGATTGGTCCCATGTTATTTGGAATGACGTAGCTATGAAGCTGATTGGTAGCTATGTAGAACTGCACTACAGCACACTGGCACCTCCCTTAGGACATCCAATGTTATTCTACAAGTGCAACCATTACAGTGAAGGCTGCTGCTGTGTACGGCAAGAAATTCAGTAACTAAAGATTTTAAGGGCAGATTTATCAAGGGTTGCAGTGAATTTGAGGGAATTTTCGAAGTAAAAAAAATTCGAAATTCAAAGTAATTTTTTGGATACTTGGACCATCAAATAGGATACTGCAACTTGGAATTTACTATGATAGTTTGAATATTCGATAATCGAAGTACTGTCTCTTTAAAACAAACTTTGATTTCAATAGTTCGCCAAATTAAACCTGCCGAAGTACTAAATTAGCCTATGGGGACTTTCTACAACCATTTTCTTTACACATTGAAGTAAAAGCGTTCGATCGTACGCTAAAATCATTCGATTCGAACAATTTAATCGTTGAATCAAACGATTTTACTTAGATCGTTCGATTGCCAAATTCTGTGAAAAATACTTTGACTTCAATATTCGAATTCGAAGTATTTTAATTCGATGGTCGAATTTCGAAGTAATTTACACTTCAAAAATTCGACCATGGATAAATCTGCCCCTTAGTGTTTTTATAGTTGTTTGACTTGTTTCTGTTACGCTGTGTTGCTATGGTGTATTGAACGGGTAACTCCTGCCTGTTGTTACTAAATGAACTTTAGGCATTTTATAATCCACATTTTTATGTCACTGTCGGACTGAAAACAAGAGATTCTCATACAAAAAAACAAATGTTGTTCAGAATACGCTGTGCCCAAGTGCCCCAGAAGAACTGTTAGTGGGATATAGGTCTCTGTGATTGGCTACCCATATGCTACTGTGTTTATGGGAATGGAGAGGAACGGACACAATTGTTTTTGTACAAATTAAAATCAGGCTTCTTATATTATTTCTCATTGGCTGAATGATGAGGACGACTTAAAAAAAACCAAAACACAACACTGTGTGTGTCCTTTACAGCAAAACGAATGCTGATATCTGTGCATTCTATTGCTGGTTCTGGGTGCCACATAAGGGAATGTGATGCATCTTGTGCAAGAGAAGAAACCCGAGGTGCATCTGCATCTGTTTAGATATGTTCCACTCAGACTTGTTTGCTTGCAGTACTCAGCTCAATGCACTGTAGGACAGGAACCAATCAGAATCCCAGTGTTGCACCTGATTCTTGAGACACGTGTGCTCTGCTTACTGACTCACTGCACTGATGCAACCCTGGAGCTACTGCTTGGTCCAAGATGGTGGCGGCTCCAAGGTTCCTTTGGCATTAAAGGGGTGGTTCACCTTTAAGTTAACGTTTATTATGTTATAGAATGTCCAGTTCTCAGCAACTCTTCATTTGGTCTTTATTATTTCTTTTCTATAGCTTTTTTTTTTTGTTGTTTAATTTGCCTCCTTCTGACTCTTTTCAGCTTTCAAATTGGGGTCACTGACCCCATCTAAAACAAATGCTATTTAAAGCTACAAATCTACTGTTATTGCTACTTTTTATTACTCGTCTTTCTATTCAGGCCTCTCCTATTCATATTCCAGTCTCTTATTCAAATCATTGGATGGGTGCTAGGGTAATTTGTACCCTAGCAACCAGACTGCTGAAACTGCAAACTGGAGAACTGCTAAATAAAAAGCTAAATAACTCAAAACCACAAATAATAAAAAGTGACAACCAATTGCAAATTGTCTCACAATATCACTCTCTACATTATACTAAAGGCAGATTTATCAAGGGTCGAAGTGAAAATTTGAAGTAAAAAAAAAAAATATTTTTGTGTACTTCGACTGAATAGGCCAAAACTCAATAAAAATTTTGACTATTCAAATATCGAAATGTATCATGTACTGTGTTTTAAAACTTCCAAGTTCAACCATTCGCCATCTAAAACCTGCTAAATTGCTATTTTAGCCTATGGGGACCTCCTAAAACCTATTTGGAGTCATTTGGTGGACTTTGAAAAATAAGTGTCTTTTTTTTTTTTTCCAAAAAACTTCGAATTCAAGTAGATTGAATATGATTTTCCATTCGAGCAATTCAAATACAGCCTATTCACCCTCAGAAAAAAAACTGATTTTTTTTTTTTAAAAATTTCGGTTGGTCCTTTTTTCTTCAAATTTCAAAGTTATAACAATTAAAAAAAAAAAAACTCCCATTACTTCGAAATTCGAGCCTTGATAAATCTGCCTGTAAAAGTTAACTGAAAGGTGAAAAATCCCTTTAATTCTCAGTGGTTACTGTAGGGACGTCCATTGTTAAAGTGCTAGAAAGCACCATGAGTAGATTATTGCATCTTTAGTTTTTAAAACCTGCCCCTATAACAATGCATAGTCTCCAATGGGTCTAACAAACATTTTATTTTGAAATTTCCTTAATTCAAGGAAGAAAAATAAAGCTCTGCTTTAAACTCTTCAGGGGACAATATCGTTCTAAAATCATTTATTATGTAAAATACAGTGTGTTCCAACTGCAATCTCCAACCAGTTCAAATAAACACAAACACTCCTTCCGAGATCCCTTTAACCATATAAATGTTTCTCTAATATTGTCTGGTCCAGCCAGAATGTATTTTGGGTATAGACATTCAAATACAATTATTAGCATTAAAGCACTATTTAACTTGTTTAGAATATTTGGAAGGCAGACTACTGAAATAAAATACACAGGCCATACGTATATGTTCCAGAGATGATAAACAACATTTTAAAAATATTTCAAATACAGCAAAGTAAAAGGTTCCGGAAGTACGTGCTAAAAAGAGAATGTATATTTCATTTGTCTATATAACACATTTTCATAGTGTACAGATATGGGACCTGTTATCCAGAATGCTCAGGTTCTGGGGTTGTCCAGATAACGGATCATTCCATAAGTTGGATCTTCATACCTTAAGGGTCAGGGCACACATGGCAGATTCAGGGAGACAACCAGCGACAAATCTCTTCTTCGGGGCGACTAATCTCCCCAAACTGCCTTCCCGTCAGCTAAAATGTAAATCGCCGGTGGGATGGCCTTTGACACGATTAGTCTTCTGAAGCCGCCTCGAGGAAACTTTGGGCAACTTCGGAAAACAAAGCGAAGCCATCCAACTGGCGATTTTCATTCTAGCTGGCTGGAAGGCAGTTAAGGGAGATTAGTTGCACCGAAGAAGAGGAGATTTGTCGCCGGGTGACTGATCTCCCTGAATCTGCCTGGTGCCCTGACCCTTAGTCAATAGAATATCATATAAATATTAAATTAACCCAATACGCTGGTATTGCTTCCAATAAGGATTAATTATATCTTAGTTTGGATCAAGTACAAGCTACTGTTTTATTACAGAGAAAAATCCATTTCAAAAATCTGGATTATTTAATTATAATGGAGTGATGGCCTATTCTTAATTGGGAGCTTTCTGGATAACAGGTTTCCGGATAATAGATCCCATACCTGTAATAGCTTGCATGTTAACTGTAGGAGCCATTTATTCATTAGCTCCTGCCTATGTAGCACTGAAGGAAGCCGATGGTGGGTTATGAGTTTGCTCTCATAGCTCAAGGCAAGTCCCATGTATGAGATTCTAGTACATTGGAAAAGCAGGGGAGTGGAAGTGGCATAAAACTAGGGATGCACCAAATCCACTATTTTGGGATTTGGCCGAGCCCCAAATCCTTTATTAACGATTCAGCTGAATACTGAACCAAATCTGTATCCTGATTTGCATATGTGTAATTAGGGGCAGGGAGAAAGAGAACCACATGGTTAAAAAATGTTCTTGTTTACGTGACATAATTTTAAGGTTTCGGTTCGGCCAGGCACAAGGGTTCAGCTGAAAAAGGCTGAGTACTGGCCGAATTCCAAACGGAATCCTTTATTCGGAGCATCCCCTACATAAAACAAATGGGTACATTGATAATTGGTTTTATTACCATATTTAATAGGTATCCATCATTTGCCTCTTAAATATACAACGTACAATAAAGCTCAAGAGTGTAGCTAATTTTGTACATAAGTATTTGTTTGACTACATGAATGTGACACATTGTATACTTTGTCTCAGCTACAAAAGAAGAGGCAGGGAATTGAGATCATCACAAAAGAAAGGCAGAACGGAAGAGAAGGAACTGCAGGAAAGTAAATAAGAAAGTCAGAAGAGGAAGAAGAACAATAGTAGGAGACCAGACCTGGGAGTAGAGAAGTCAAAAGCAATACAAGATAATGAGGAAAATAGAAGATATACCCCAATATGTAATAAACGGCACAGGAGCAGTAACCCACAGCAACCAATAGGATGTTTGCTTTTAAACAAGTGACCAGTAAATGCTACCTTCTGATTGGTTGCTATGGGCACATTTAGTGCCTTTTATTACATAACCCCTAAATTATTCTAAAGAGTGGGGCCAGTTGTCTAAACATTTTTGGTGGACCTATAACACCGAATAATGTGTGTAAAATGTCTTCTGCCTATAGTTTTAATAAGTAAATGAAAACAATACCATTTTCTGCATTTTATGAAACCGAAAAAGTGAATAATGGTTTCATTCTTATGCACTGGCTCCACCCCTGGAACCTTGAGAGCCAATGAGATTTGTTCATTTAGATGGGCACAACGAAGAGGAAACTCATACTGAACCATCCCCTGCTCCTCCCACAATTACTCTGCAAAGTCCAACACATACAAATAAGTACAATATATATGTTTATAACAATATGTGACCAATACAAGATTTTCTTCCATTAAAACTATAAGCAGAATTAATTTTCCAGTCCAGCCTATTAAAGCCAATGTATCCTGCCCACCTACAGGTGCAGTGTTGCCACTAGAGGTACTTCCTGATATATATATATATATATATATATATATATACATGTGTATTGCAAACACTTTCAGATATATACTTGTCAATCATAAGGGAAATGAACACTTTTCCCACCTATACTCTTAAGTGCATTGTATTCAGGTCCATTGGCAATAAGTAAGATAGTGGCATTCATTGTTCTCACACATTTGCAAATTGTACAGTATAATATTACAGATAATGATATACCTAACTTGACAATAAAAATATTTATATATGTACTTGTAGGAGATGCGTTTAGACAAACTGTGCATCATGTGATTGCCACTCTCTCCATATGAAAAAGACTGCTGGGGGCAATTATAGCAAGATGCTCAGTATTCAGCTGTTTGGCTGGGCTTTAATGTTTGGGTATATGCAGAGCTGTACTGCTCCAAAGAGAATGTCTTTCCTTATGGAATGTCCCTGTTGGCTTTCGAGAGATGAATCTTCGCAGGGAAATAGTTGCACATAAACTATCTGCAAGAATTACTGAAATGAATACTTCTCCGGCTCAGCTTCTCAGGGTTGTTGGAGGCCATGTGTGAAAATTCACGGAAAATGTCCAAATAAGTAGTGTCACCTGCAATGCAACGGAGTGAAAATAAAAACAAAGGCCAAAAGAAAGAAAAAACTGTAACCGAGACGAACTGAGGGTCCCTTAATTATATCAATATGAAGGTAAAATAGTTTACTACAAGCAGAAAATGTAGCCTCACAGTCTTAAATACAGACTCATTTACTGCTCTTGCTGCATACAGATATGGGACCTGTAATCCAGAATACTCGAGACCTGGGGGTTTACAGATTACAGATCTTTCCATAATTTTTATCTTCAGTCTACTAGAAAATCATGTAAACATTAAATAAACCCAATAGGCCGGGTTTGCTTTCAATAAGGATTAATTATATCTTAGTTTGGATCAAGTACAAGGTACTGTTTTATTATTACAGAGAAAAAGGAAATCATTTTTAAAAAATTGATTGATTTGGATAAAATGGAGTCTATGGAAGACGGCCTTTCTGTAATTCAGAGCTTTCTGGATAACGGATCCCATACCTCTAGCTGCATGCAGATAACACACAACTGCCACTAAATACAGTGTACATTTATATATAAAGGAGAAACACCTCAATACCCTCAACAGGAAGAAAGCTTTCGGGGCTACTTTCCCTTAGGCAAATCCAAAGACAAATGCCTATGAAGGATTTTTATGACACTGAGGGGCCCATTTACTTAGCTCGAGTGAAGGAATAGAATAAAAAAAAATTCAAATGATTTTTTTGGCTACTTCGACCATTGAATTGGCTACTTCGACCTTAGAATCGAACGATTCGTACTAAAAATCGTTTGACTATTCGACCATTTGATAGTCGAAGTACTGTCTCTTTAAAAAAAACTCTGACCCCCTACTTCGCCACCTAAAACCTACCGAGGTGCAATGTTAGCCTAAGGGGAAGGTCCCCATAGGCTTTCTAGCAATTTTTAGGTTGAAGAAAAATCGTTCGATCGATAGAATAAACTCCTTCGAATCGAACGATTTTTCGTTCGATCAAACTATTTGCGGTAAATCCTTCAACTTCAATATTTGAAGTCGAAGGATTTACATTTAGAAGTTGAATATCGAGGGTTAATCCTCGATATTCGACCCTATGTAAATCTGCCCCCGAGTGATGATCTCAAGTATCTAGCAGTTATAAGTCTACAGGAGCTGGACTTATCTTGAAAATGTTCAACCCCTCTCTGAGCATCATCCTCCGTTCAACTGCAGAAGTTGCCCAGATGAATCATGGAATGTTTTCAATATCCCGCAGCAAATCCAGTTGCTATAGAGTTAATCCTATATATATATAATTTAGTCTAAAGCCACCTGGCACTTAAAGGGGTTGTTCACCTTTAAAATAACTTTTAGTATGATGTTCTCAGACAATATGAATTTGGTGTTCATTTTTTATTATTTGTGGTTTTTGAGTTATTTAGCTTTTTATTCAACAGCTCTCCAGACTGCTATTCAATCAATCTGATTGCTAGGGTCCAAATGACCCTAGCAACCATGCACTGACTTAATAAGAGACTGGAATAAATGAGAGTGACTGAATATAAAGACGAGGAATAGAAAAATAACAATACATTTGTAGCCTCTCAAATTATTTGTTTTAGATGGGGTCAGTGACCCCCCTCTGAAAGCTGGAAAGTCAGAAGAAGGCAAATAATTAAAAAACCGATAAAAAATAAATAAATAATGAAGACCATTTGAAAAGTTGCTTAGAAATGGACATTCTATAACATACTTAAAGTTAGCAGAAAAGTGAACCCCCCCCCTTAACAACAGCAGCTTGAGGCCCATTCCTGCGAACTAGGGAAATACATTCAATGTTGTACTGAAATCTCTACTGTACTTAAAACGTCTGTGTATAAGAATATAGGGCTTAATAGTGAAACACAACAGTTGTCTCACGTCTGTACTTGCATCCAAAATGCTCGCATCTGCCCTCTGATTCTAGTTCAGTTGCAACTATTGTTGGAATTATAGTGGAGAACGCTGCATTGTGGGCAAAAAAACATGGAGAATTTGATCCAGAATTGCACACTGCACTTTTGCTGTAAATGAGCTTTTAAATCCCTTCTAAAGCTCAGGAAAAGTCAGATGCCGGTACAGCAAGTGCTTTGGATTCACGTTACAATTGAAACTGTAGACTTTGTTGCGAGATGAGCCAGTGGAACCCTCTAAATGACTATGAGAGTTTTTTTATCCAATGGCTAAAACAATATTAACTAGTGAGATGGAACTGGATTTGACCAAACTGACACTTTTTTATGAAAGATATCGGTGTCATTCAATCAGAATGTGTATGACAGCTTTGAATAGCCAAAATGATTTCTTATGGGGTGTTAGTGCTTCGCACAGTTCAGTAAAATCACTGACCTCGAATACTTATTGATGCAAAGTGCCTGGGAGGAAAAAGTATTCGGACAATAGAGCAAACAGATTTTTTTATATTCAATTTTGAAATCTGACATGGGGCTAGACATATTGTCAATCTCCCAGCTTCCCCCAGTCATGTGACTTGTGCCTGCACTTTAGGATGGAATTACTTTCTGGCAGGCTGTTATTTCTCCTACTTAATGTAACTGAATCAGTCTCAGTGGGACTTGGCTTTTACTATTGAGTGTTGTTCTTAGATCTTTCAGGCAGCTGTTATCTTGTGTTAGGGAGCTGCTATCTGGTTACCTTCCCATTGTTCTGTTGTTAGGCTTCTGGGGGGGGGGGGGGGGTGATATCACTTCAACTTGCAGTAGAGAGTGATTGAAGTTTATCAGAGCACAAGTCACATGACTGGGGCAGCTGGGAAATTGACAATTTGTCTAGCCCCATGTCAGATTTCAAAATTGAATATAACAAAATCCGTTGGAATTTCAGTGCAGAATTCTGCTGAAGCAGCACTATTAACTGATGCGTTTTAACAAAAACATGTTCTCCCATAACAGTATCCCTTTAAAGGTGAACCTCACCTTTAACCAATATATTGACACTCAGACAGGCAGTGTTAAACTCATATACTAATACGGTACATGATTTTACAGCCAGTCCTGCTGCTGATCTGATTATTAGACCCCAATGCAACATTTGAATCACTATGTAGACCCACTTGGGAGAAACATACGCCCACACTTTCTTACACTCTCTTGTCCACTCACAGCAACACTATTTCCCTTCCACCAAAGAAATAATAAAAACAAGCAAAAAAAGATTCAGTTTGCAGGTAAGTATGATGGAGCCACTCTGTTAGCTGAATATTTTATATGTTGTGAAGAACTCTGGGGGGAAAATGCAAGTGTTAGAAGTCATGCAGAAATTAGCAAAGATAGAAATGTTATAGTCACAATAGAGTAAAGGTGTTAATATGGACTCAGAGAGCCAGACATTTGACAGTAAGAGACCAAGCAGAACATTGAAGAGTTGGAGTATGATTTTATTAACAGTGCTTATAAAGACAGATTAAGGGAGAAACAAAAACACTGCATTGCGTGTAAATGTGCATATAAATATATATATATATATATATGTGTGTGTGTGCATAAATATATACACACACACATACATAACACACAGCCTTATATACACAAACCATTGTTGCGTTCTTTTAAGAAGCCCTTAGCTGACATGGGCCTGCAGTGTGTCACAAAAGATGCGGGTTTCATAGTACAGAGATCATGACTTACTTACTATTCACAGAAAACACCAAGAAGTTGAACAAGCCAAAAGGAAAAAAAGAAAAGCACAATAAAGATGAAAGCAAGAAGTGAAGATCATAATATGCAGTGGCCTATTTACAGCTAATGGGGTTCTCAATAATAATGTGCAGCTCATCAGATTCCTCTTTGCTCCCTGACAATTCTCTTTATATCCTAGTAAAGGACGCAGGCACCACTTACTCAGGGACTTCACTAGTCATCCCTTATATGACAGACATACAATTTACACATTGCTTTATTTCAGGGATGTCCAACCTGTGGTCCTCCAGCTCCTCTCCAATAAATGATCTCCAGCAGACGCAGCGACAACTCACTGGATAGACACAGGCTAAGGCTTCCCTGTTGTTTCATTTCAATTTCTCAATTATAATTACTACTCGTCTCCCTCAGAAAGATAAAAGCCTCAGCATTACTAGCCGAATTTTCAGCTTGCAACACGTTCGTCACAAAAGATCCTCCGAAACAGAATCCTAAACACGACCATATCATATTGTCCTATGCAGAACTGCAATAAAGACACTGGCTTGAACTGGCTCAAGGCTTTGGGTGGGCCACAGAGTTCTGGAACTTTTCAACTCGCTTGCAGGAATGGCAGCCTGTTGGTGCAGTTGGCAGTCAGTTACTTGGGATATGGCAAGTGGCTGTTTTTAAAATAACCGTGACTGTGTTCCACCCACCACAGAGATCCATAAAATGATACAAATCTTAAGAAGTGAACCTCTGTTCAAGCTGATATCTAAACAAATAGTAAAATATTCCTAAAATACAAAATAAATCTCTTCCCACATTGAACTACAAAGCGTCATTAAGAACACAATAACAAAAGATAATACAAAAAGGAATTGTGGTTTTCTGGTTGTTGCTTTGTGGCTGTCACAGAGGTAAATGAATGTGCTGCTCTCACTCTCAAGGGTAAACTGGAAGGCCTCATAAAGTTCTCCGCGATTGCATACCTCCCAACATTTTGGAAATAGAAAGAGAGACAAAAAGATCGAAAATGTGACCATGCTTATCTCCCCTAACTGCCTCCCACCGGCTAGAATGTAAATTGCTGAAGGCATGGCACTCAGATCGTTTTGTTTTCCGAAGTTGCCTCATGAGTAAACTTCGGACAACTTCGGAAAACGAAGTGCTCCAAGTGCCATCCCGCCAGCGATTTACATTCTAGCCAGCGGGAGGCAGTTAGGGGAGATTAGTCGCCCCCCAAGAAGAGGAGATTTGTTGCCAGGCGACTAATCTCCCTGAATCTGAGCGTGTGCCCTGACCCTTAAGTCACAGTTTGCCCAACATTTTTTTAATTGCTTCTTTGCTTATCTTAAAATGTTACAAAGGTATCCAAGTGCACCTGCCAAGTATTCTGGGCTGTTCAGTGCAGGAGATTAAAAAAGTTGAGATATTTCAGTAACAATTCGGGACTGCGTGCTGAGCTGTCAAAATCGAAAAACGGGACAGTTGGGAGGTATGAATGAGAGGTGTTGTACTGTGGCCAAGGGCAGGGCTGGGTTTACATAGTGGACCCCCCTAGGACCGCTGACGTTCGCGAACCCCATCCCCTCCCTTTTATTCGCGGTAATTTTCATTGAGACTAGAGAAATGTGGATTGGCGCATGGGCCCCATTTTTTTCTGAACCAATGTTGGTGTGATTGGGCAGTATGCCGTCCCCTAAAATCCTGCCGCCCTAGGTCCGGGACTTGGTGGCCTTTCCACAAATCCGGGCCTAGCCAAGGGGCCTATATATATATATATATATATATATATATATATATATATATATATATATATATATATATATATATATATATA
This sequence comes from Xenopus petersii, assembly GCA_038501925.1. NCBI lineage: Eukaryota > Metazoa > Chordata > Amphibia > Anura > Pipidae > Xenopus > Xenopus petersii. The sequence continues at coordinate 42,425,293 of CM076684.1, read as the reverse complement.
TAGATCTTAAACTAACCGTCTATTTTACAATGAATGGGCATACATTCTTAAAACTGTGTGCCCTTTATAAAGGTAAGTTCCCCTGTATAGGATGTGTATAGGACCCATACGTATTAAAGGGTAAGAAATCTATTCATACTCAAACTGGACAAACATATACAGTTATGGGGACACCACACTTGTATCTCCAAATTTGCAATTTATGTGTTGACGTCCGTGTGGTTTCATCTATATAGGTAAGACCACGCGGATAATGAAGTCACGCATTTCTCAACATCGTTCGAGTATTAATCTATACATTACCTGTGTCAAAAAATTTTCTGGATAAGGGACGTACTGCGATCAATTAAGATTCATGGTACTGGAAACAGTGCCTCCATTAAAAAGAGGAGAGGATGGAGAATTAAAGTTGAAGAGAAGGGAGGTATGGTGGATTAATAAACTCAAATCTTCACTGCCTTGAAAATGTCTCACCTGTGTAATGCTGTGGTTATTTGGCTTAATAAAGGGCACATAGTCTGTCTGAAACGTCGCTGCTATGTGATGTACTGAATTTTTTATACACTTTTTTAAAGATTCGAGTGCTACTTCATTTGTTTTATATATATATATATATATATATATATACATATATATATATATATAAAAATGTATTTAACTAAAAATATGGATTTTTAAATAATTTTTGAAAGGCTCCCCGAGTGCACCTTCATTTTTAGATGTTTGTAAGAAGTTATAGTAGATAGCACCAGGGTCATTCCATCTGTGGGTTACGGTGGGCTAAACATATTGTGTAAACATTGTTCATTACAATTAAAATGACATGGGGGGGAGAAGAAAATGCTAAAAAAATATGCCCCCATATCCCTTAGAAATTCAGGTAAGTGAAGCCTGACTGGGACTTGGTATGGACAATGTCGCAGGCAACACACCATGCACTGCTTTGCTTGGCATAAAATATAATAAATTAAGACAGAATAAAACACGTTTACTGTTGGAAAAAAAAGGGAAACAGTACAAAATAAATTCACATACAAAACCACATTTACACAAACAAAACGTGTGTGTGTAAATCTCCAATACTGGAAGAAGGAAAAGTGCACAAGTATTTAATTTTCTTTACATAAATGTACATCTTTTACCAGTAATGATTTACCCCGTCTCTAGTGAAGAGGGTGGCGCGTCCCATTTAGCATGGAAATGAAGAATCCTGACATTATAGGCTGCATTAAATGTTGGACTGTGGTTTGAGACTATGGCTCGCTATTCTTAAGTGACTTCTGCTGGCCTGCCAAAGAATATACTACAAATAGAGTATACTTGTGTAAGAAATCACGAAGAGGACCAAAAATGGCCAAGGGTTTAGTCCTCCAAATAAAGATAGCACCATTTCCCTATTCCGAGGGATTCCTGCTGGTCTGTAGTTAGTGTGAAGCCCCTGCTTCTGTTTGGCAGTGCATTCTGGTGTAGGAAATGAGCAATGGATTCTGGATCCATGAGGTCTGGATGTTTGCTAGCAGAAGTCTACCCTAGCAATCTCCTCAATCCTTTTTTACAGTGATCCTTGCAATGATATGGAAATTATCTTTAAGCATTTTACAGGCCTTTGGAGACTAATAGAAATATGGCTGCCATTCCCACTTAATTTTTTGGTGATCAGATGAAGAGGAATTTATTGCATGCTCTTTAATGCGCAATAAAATGAGAACAATTGTTTTCATAAGACTACATTTTCACTGTGCTTTTCTGAAAGAGTGTTAGCTCCTTTGCTTCACCCTGGAAGCAAGGTCTGGTGGACATAAGGTGCATATTTGTTTACCCAGGCTTAAATAAGCCTATCAGAGGTTATGTGGCTTCAATCATAATGCAAGGTAGAGAATACGATAATCCATCTTTATCCAAGTATATGACCATAAAATATCAGCTTTAGAGGATGGGAGACCCTAGAATATATCTATAATATGATTCAACCATACGACTGAATATCACAAAAAAATAACACGAATGAATGAATTGTAAATGGGATACTTGGTGACAAGATCAGGTCTTGGTGAATATTAATACACAACTATTTAACAGTCCAGTCTGTGTCCCTGACTTTCTGATCTCGTTAAACAATGGAATTGCATAGCACTAGAGTGACATGTATGTATGGGAGATGCCTCTGTAAATTAACTATATACTTGTAGGAAAATGATTTCAGTCACAAGTGTTAGTACTGAAATATATATTCGTCTAACCCCATGAGCCGGTTGGTATGAAGCTTTACTGGGGGAAAGTATAAAGACTAGTATTTTGCATCTGTTCTGTTACCCCACAATGAGAGTAGAGATTTTGTCCTTTATAACCATCACTACTAAAGCATGGGAACTTGCACTGATAACGGAACATTTCTGTGGCATTAATGTACAACTGAAAGAAAAAACCATGCTGGAAATGATCGCAGCTAAAGAATTAGTAAGCTAGATAATAAAGCCATCAGGTGCCAACGAAAAGCAACACCGGCCAACAATTAGAATGATGCTTAGTGTGACTTTGTGCTTTAGCTGGACAGCAAACAGCACTCTAAGTAAGAGATCCAGTTTCAGTGCATGTTCTTCTTTTCAGCCATGCCCTTACAGTGAAGGAGGTGAGATGCCTAGCTGGATAAGAGTAAGGGAAGCCGGGTGTTCTGAAGTCTTTAAACAGCACCAGGAATCAGCAAATGCCAAAATAGGAAAGTGCTTTAAAAGGTGGGCATCAAAGAACACCGTGCAGCATTACAGCAAAAATGTCCACTCAGATCTGGCCTATAGACTGCTGCCGAATTCCACGCCCTATTTGTCATTTATGGAAGAAGGACTCTAATCCCTGGCTGCCGATGCAGCAAGACAAAGAATTAAATAACCTAAGCAGCTGACACTCAAGGACCTTGGTATCATTTATCTTCCCTGAACATCTATGCTCTTTAGGTATAATACCTTTTACAGTGTTCAGCTGGCAGTTGCTCACACAAATACATACTAATAATTCAGTCAGGCACTGAAGAGGCATATGAACCACAGTCTATGCATCTAACCCCTTTGTGCCCACTCTAATCTTGGTAATGTAAAAGCTTATTATAATCAATCACAGTTCATAAAAGTGCTAAACAGTACGTAAAATATGCAAATATTCTCACATCTTTACTTTTGCTGGGGCAGTGATGAGGGCAGGAAAATTAAAAAAAAAAACTGGTCCACATCCCTTAAATATTTTGGTTTAATTGTGCCCCCTGGTCCACATGTAATCCTTCCCTCCCTTGGTGGTAGAGGACCATCCCCATGCAGGTTTCCAAAAAGGATGCCAAGACCAGCTAGTGTTGTAAAAGTTCATAAGTAGGGATCGGCTGCACCCCATTCACGCAAGAGCCCGAGAACAGAGTTTATCTATGTGACTAACACTCATCTATATTAAGGCAGATGAATTCCTGGATGCACTTTCTGTACTGCTGCTCAGTTGGACTGTTGCTGGGATATTGACCTGGTTGGCTGAATGGTCCTTCTGCTTCCCTCATCTCTTCATTCATCCGAGCAAGTCGAAGCCTGTAAGAAGGACAGGGTTATTAATCTGATGCTATTCCGGGCAGTGTTTTTCATGCTCTTTTAATCCCCTTCTTTATTTATATTACATATTCACATCTTTTCTTCCCTCCATAAAACCTCCCTTCCCTCACATGAATATAAGCATAGCAGGAGTGAAGAAGAGCACGGAGTTTCCTTGTACCCTGGTGGGCCAGTCTGACACCATTTCTGAATCTCTTCATTAACTTAATTTAATATTGAAGGTGACAGGGACCTTCCTTGAAAAAAAAAAATCCTGCTTTTGTAAGCCTTAGGGTGGTGGCACATGAGAAGATTTGGGGGAGATCAGTCATCCAGCGAAAAATCTCCCCAAATGACTTCCTGCCGGCAAGAATATGAATCTCCGGCGGGATGGCATACATTTCCGAAGTCGCCAAAGTTGCCTCACTAGTAAACTTTGGAAAGTGATTCCAATGCCATCCCGCCGGTGATTCGTATTCTTGCCGGCGGAAAGGCATTTCAGGGAGATTAGTTGCCTGAAGAAGAGAAGATTTGTTGCTGGGTGACTAATCTCTCCTGAATCTTCACTTGTGCAACTACCCTTATATGTGGATGTTTACAAAGGGGATGACATTCTCTGTGCACTTCAAAGACCATCTATTGCAGTAGGAGTACCAGACAGTGCTATATAAATCCATGGAGAAGTAATACTTTGAGAAATGCACTCAAACTGTGCCATGTATTTAAACTAATGCTAAAACAAAATTTTTCCTGTAATCTATCATTCATTACATAGGGCTGGTGTATAATTTTCCTAGTGGAGAGGGGGTATCCACGTTGCTTTCCGTCTACATTCTCTGTAGAATATTCTGAATAACAGAAAGATGCTAGAATAGGTAAAGTGCCTAAAGCTTTAGTTATTTTAGGATATTTTTGCTTTGGTGGGAGGTGTCTGAGAATGATACACTCCGTGGCAACTATATGAAATTCTGACAGAAGGGGGTTTAAAAAAAAAGGAAATGAGGTGCAAACTACAGAATGGCTGCTTACTTCTTAACCACAATGCAATAAACACATGTCTGCTATGGAACACTCACAATGTAACAATATCTGCGTTGGCTGCCTGCACTGCGATGCTGAGTGGATCTTGTCCATCTTCATCTACCGCATGCTGATTGGCCCCTCGTTTCAGGAACAAACAGACCTGACTGGAGAGGGATGCAGCTCCCATTAGATGTACAGTATCAAAAAAGGATGAACAGAACATAGAAGCATATAGACTGTGTTAGGATTGACTGGCAGAGTGAATGGGAAACCTTAAAACATAACAATCAACATCATTTGAATTAATCCTATAAGCTTGTATACATATATATATATATATACACACTCATACATGTTTTAATGTTTTTTATAAAATTATGGAGTAAATCTGTGCATTTTACACAAGATCCATTGTCTGTTGTTTTGTGTCCCCCCAGATTCCAGATTCCAGCCCATATAACTCTAATCTGCCTTGGCAAAACTAGACAGCAACTTCACCCCATGTAGCTAGAATATTGAATGTATGCATACATTGTACTGATGTTTACATATACAACATTCAGATGTAAAAAGAGTTGGGGAGCAACACAAGCATGAAAAATGTTACTGGGTGGTGCCAATTAAGGGTTGTGATTGGCTATTGGTAGCCCCTATGTGGACTGACAGCCTACAGGGGCTCTGTTTGGCAGTACATCTGGTTTTTAAGCAGCCAAGCCTGGAATTCAAAAATAAGCACCTGCTTTGAGGCCACTGAGAGCAACATCCAAGGGGTTATAGAGCAACATGTTGCTCACAAGCTACTAGTTAGGTATTGCTGACCTACTGTGTATTTAAAGAAAAAAAATATTGATAAACTATACATTGGGTGTGTGTTCACATAATTATTTAAAAAATTAAGTATATAATCATATACAATCATTTATGGGGTTATATGCCAAAAAAAACAAAGCCTGCTCAGTTGCAGTTTCCCATAGCAAACAATCAGCATGTAACATTTACTGGTCACCCCTTTAATGCTTAAATGATAATGTTTTTTATTATATGTGGGGATAAGTGTTCAAATTTTAGCAATCTGTTTGCTAGGGCTCAAATTCCCCTAGCAACTGTGCATTGATTTGAATGAGAGACTGGAATATGAATAGGAGAGGGCAAGAATAGAAAGATGAGCAATAAGCAGCAATACGAATACATCTGTAGCCTCAAAGAGCGTTTATTTTTAGAAGAGAGTCAGTGACCCTCCTTTGAAAGCTGAAAATAATCAGAAGAAGAAGACAAATAATTCAAAAACTATAAAAAAAATAAGGCCATTTGAATTAGCCATTCTATAACATACTAAAAGTGAACTTGTGGACCACCCCTTTAAGAAAGCAGGCTCTGGCTTTCAGCTCATTTTCATTTTGCTACATATACTACTGAACCATATACTCACACAGGAAGTACTTACCCAGTATGTCCCAGATATGTGGCATGGTGAATCGGTGCCCTTCCTCTCATGTCAGTTTGGTTCACGTCTGCCCCATTCTGCAGCAAGAACTCACAAGCAAGGAGTGACCCCTGAAAGGAAAGGCACCACATTCCAAGAAAGGTACTAAAATAAGCTGCTTCTTGTTGTGAATATGAAACATCCTAATTTACATGTTAAACAAAACATCACACTTTTGATTACCCAAACACAAATCCATCTAAACTGCCGACACACCTTCATTCTTTTATTATGGGTTTACCTAAAATATCTTTATGGGCTGCTACTGTGTTTATAGTTCCATTACAAGAAGCCAGGAGTGGAGCTGAAATACAAGGGATGTGGCTCTTTTGGGCAGGGTCCTCTTTACCTATTGTATTGGTTGTTTTCATATGTAAATCTGTGTTTGCTATTTTTTTCGTACAGTGCTACAGAATATGTTGGCGCTTTATTAATATGTGATAATAATAATACAATGTCATTGGTGGGTGTGGACAGATGAACAGGGCAGTAAATGGTACTTCATAACAGGGGCAAATTTTAAGTGTTTAATATACTACACTATATAAATCTTCTGTTATTCCCCTTCCTCTAAATACTTATTTGAGGAATACAGCAAAACCCATTTTTTGAAGATTATTACAAACAGGCAGAGGAGAGCCTAAAGATTTGCTGGACTTTTTTGGGGGAAACCGTCATTTCCTTGGACTCACATTGACTTTGGACTAGCGCCGGCCCTGCCCGGACCCTCGGAACGTTGAGTCCCCAGTGCTCCTTAGGGAAGGGGCTGAGCGGCATGCCGCACCTAAACTTTTGTCGGCCTGGGCCTTTGTGGCCTCGCCACAAATCCGGGACTGTATATAGCATGTACAAAGATACCAGAAGTCTATGATAGCAGAGCTTAGGGGGTACAGTGCCTTTTAAAGTAGCTAAACTCTAAAATATAAAGGGGAATACCTTCTGTAGCTATACCTATAGCTTTCAAATACTGCCTATTTTTGACAGGACACACTTGCAAATAACAACAAGCCACACCTCTTGGCCACAATCACCCACCTTGCTGAGTATTTCTGGGGAATTATAAAATGAAGAATATGGGAAAAGATACAGAAGATTATGGTCAGTCAAAAAGACTTAAAGGGATTCTGTCATGATTTTTATGGTGTCGTTTTTATTTCTAAATTACATTATTAAATAATTAAATGTCATTCCTAACCCATCAAGTGTATTTTTTTTTTAGTTGTAATATTGGTGTGTAGGCAGCCATCTCAGGTCATTTTGTCTGGTCATGTGCTTTCAGAAAGAGCCAGCACTTTAGGATGGAACTGCTTTCTGGCAGGCTGTTGTTTCTCCTACTCAATGTAACTGAATGTGTCACAGTAGGACCTGGATTTTTACTATTGAGTGCTGTTCTTTGATCTACCAGGGAGCTGTTATCTTGTGTTAGGGAGCTGCTATCTGGTTAACTTTCCATTGTTCTGTTGTTAGGTTGCTGGGGGGGAGCAAGAGGGTGATATCACTCCAATTTGCAGTACGGCAGTAAAGAGTAAATTAAGTTTATCAGAGCATAAGTCACATAACTGGGGGCAGCTGGGAAACTGACAATATGCCTAGCCCCATGTCAGATTTTTTTTCCATTGTTTTCCCACGACAGTATCCCTTTAAGCAAGGTTTACGGTCATCTGTCAGTAATATCTTCATAGAGGCTAGGGAAAGCAATGAAATGTTGCAACAGTACATTAACTATTAATACCCCCTTAGCTATCATAATAAAATTCTAAATTCTACAATATAAAACAAAGGTACAGTATAGTTGTCATGTTCAAACACCAGAGAGTAAGTCCTATTAATACGCTGACCTCAGGGCCAACAGAGTTAACGCTTCTTACCCCTATGACTGCTTGGATTAGGGGGGTCTTGCTTTCATCCTCATCATTAACCCAGTTTACATTGGCGCCATTAGCCAGAGCTTCTGCCGTAAATGGAAGGTTTCTGGCACGTGACGCCCTGTACATTAACAGCCCTGGATGTAGTTCCCGTAGATCTTCTGGATCTGATGGTTCCGGTTCAGTCTCAGCTTCCCCACTTGAGTCTTCTGAAACCTCACACTCTGAGCAGACAAAGGCAAATAGATGAATTAATGGAGGTAAAGAGCAAGACCAGTTAATACCTAATAACGTTTTATTAGATTATAAATTAATTATCCTTCTGTTTCCTTCTCAAACATATTCTTCTGCAACATGTACAATGACCATAGAGGCCTCAGTGAAATGAAAGGGGTGATTTCTTTGGCGTATTTGGATGTACAAAAACACATATTCCTCCATCATAATGGACAAACACTGGTGCAACATGCAAAGTACAAATGCGTAACCCAGATGAATCCGTTGACTTCATTATATTGAAAATACTATTAGGACCTCAGAGTTAAGCAAAGACAAAAACACAAAATAGGCAGGGGTATACTGATCAGTCATAGGTCAGGAAAAATAATGCCTCACTCTGTATATGTTTGCTATATGGCAAAAGAAGACTGATGTCCAATATGAAAGGGTTTGGGTAACTTTATTGTGCATTTACTTTCAGTCCACTTATTCTTTTCTATGGCAAGCTCAATGCAAATAAGTACAGAGCATTTTTTTGAGCGATCACCTATATTTTAGTGGGAGAGGCTTGCTATAGGGTGGCATACTGATTTAAAGGGGTAGTAACCTTTAAGTTAAGTTTAGAATGGCCAAGTCAATGGCCAACTTTTCCGTTGGTCTTCATTATTTATTCTTTATAGTTTTTGAATTATTTACCTTTTTCTAGCTTTCAAATGGGGGCCACTGACCCTGTCTAAATAACAAGTACTCTGTAAGGCTACAAATGTATTATTATTGCTACTACTTTTATTATTCATATTTCTATTCAGGCACTCTCTTATTCATATTTCAGTCAAATTAATGCATAGTTGCTAGGGTAATTTGGACCCTAATAACCAGACTGCTGAAACTGCCAACTGGAGAGCTTCTGAATAAAAAGCCAAATAACTCAAAAACCAAAATAATAAAAAATGAAAACCAATTGCAAATTGGCTCAGATTATCACTCTCTACATCAGAGATCCCCACTCACAAGCAACATGTTGCTCCCCAACCCCTTAAATGTTGCTCCCAGTGGCCTTAAAGTAGGTGTTTATTTTTGAATTTCTGGCTTGGACGCAAGTTTGGTTGCCTAAAAACCAGGTTTATGGCCAGACAGAGTCTCCTGTAGACTGCCAGTCCACATAGGGGCTGCCGTATAGCCAATCATACCCTTTATTTGGCCACCCAGGAAAATTTTCATGTTTGTGTTGCTCCCCAACTCTTTTTACATGTAAATGTGGCTTATGGGTAAAAAAGGTTGGGGACCCCTGCTCTACATCATACTAAAAGTTAACTCAAAGGTGCAGAGCCCCTTTAATGAGCATAAAAACACTGCCAATCTCTGCTACCACTATCCTATTTACTCTATGTTAAACCTACTAAGCACTTAGCTTTTAGTCAACTTGGTTATTTAAACCATAATCCTTTACATTTAGTTGTTGAAGCCATGTTGATTTAGCAGTGCTACTAAAGGCACTGTGTAACCTCCTAGTGAAGAATTGCACATTTACCTTCCTCTGTGACGCTGTCCACCACAGCTCCAAATACCACTATATCACTGCTGCCGTCTGTACTGCCCCCGAGTCCACTGTCACTGCTCAAACCTGCAGGGCCAACAAGACACACACAAATCACATGAATGCATAGAGACATGGAAAAAAAAGAAGAAAACCAGAAATGTGTGATATGTACTGTACATCACTGTATGTCTGACAGCAAAAATGGCACATCACAGGCACACAACACCAAAAATCTAAGTGGAATTAGAGAGATTGGCGTGAAACTAAGGATGCACTGAATCCACTCTTCTGGGATTTGGCCAAATCCTGAATATTTCACGGATCCCAAACCGAATCTGAACCTTAATTTGCATATGCAAATTAGTGCAAGGAAGGATTAAAAAGAACAACGTGCGCAATATCCTTGATCGTGTGAAGAAAAGTCATTTTAAGGATTTGGTTCGGCCAAATCTGAAACCTGTTGAAAAAAGGCCCAATCTCAGCCGAATCCTGGATTCTGTGCATCCCTATGTGAAACCAACATAAATTGCAACTATGGAACAAAACACAGTGCCGCATGGCTGCTAATACACAGCAGCACGTCCTTTCCAAAAGAGAAAACATAAATGCTAAATATATTTAAATAACCAAATAAAATAAAAGGAGAAATAAAAAGGAGAAAGCGCCGTGTTTCCATGCAAAATGAACATGAAGCAACACTGAGAGCAGCAAGACTTCCACAAACAAATGCTAGAGAATCCTTCCAAAGTGATCAGTGCACAAAAAATCTGTCTGCGGGGTAATCTGCACCCAGAGAAGGAACAGATGAATAGTGCCAATATGGACTGAAAGATATTATATTCATAATATTCTAATAATTCATGTCTAGATAAAAACTGGCCTTCTCCCACCTCACTTTCCTTTTCTCTTCTTCCTCCTTCTATATTTATTGTTGTTTTAGAAGAAATAGAATGTATATACCCTCAAAAAACTCATATCAATTTATACAAACTGGCACACGTGATTGCCATAGTTGTGATCAATTCAGTTGCACAAACAATTCACTTGTTGCAATTATCACTTAAACCACTTTCATCAGGAGCCATTCCTGAACATCAATAACATCCTAGCAGACTTTGCTCAGTATTGCATAGAGAATATGGAATGGCAATTGTAATGTGCCCTCGAAACAGTCAGAAGAAACACTTATATAATTGGCCCAAAACCATTTTCTAGATTATGGATAAAGAAATAGAACATTTATAGTTGGGCAGCGTATAGAAGGGATTCCTTCCTGGTAATCACACCAAGAGGCACATTTATTAATGGTCGAATTTTCGAATTAATGTGAGATTTTATCCAGAATGCTCGGGACCTGGGTTCTTCCAGATAATGGATCTTTCCGTAATTTGGATCTTCATACCTTGAGTCTATTAGAAAATCCTTTAAACATTAAATAAACCCAATAGGCTGGTTTTGCCTCCAATAAGGCTTAATTATATATTAGTTAGGATCAAGTACAAGGTACTGTTTTATTACTATAGAGAAAGGGGAAATACATTTTTAAAATGTGGATAATTTGGATAAAATGGAGTCTATAGGAGACAGCCTTTCCATAATTCAGATAATGGATCCCATACCTGTACTCGAAATTTGATTGGGGGGGTTATTAAATAAAAAAAATCGAATATCTAAAACTCGCTCAAATTTTACCAATTCAAATCGAATTTGACTAAATTCGATTTGAGTTTTTTTCTCCAAAAAAAATTGAATGTCAGGAAGCCTAGTAAAATGACTTATACATGAACTCCAGAGTTTGATAATTCATGAAATTTGAAAATAAAATCAAGTCTAATTAATTCACAATTTGATAGTTTTGACCATTAAAAAAAATAGAATTAATATGCCCCTACGTGTTAGCTTTATAACCATCTAAACCCCTGCAAATCTGAAAATATTCCCGCTTCTCAGGCAAGTTGGTGGGTCTATATAAGGAAACAAGTATTCTTATTAATTATATTGGCATCCTTTAAAGGAGAGAAACCTAGAATAATGCCAAGGCTGTACTGGTTATTAAAAGGCAGTTTCGATCAACTAATAATAATAATAATAATAATCACATTTCCCAATGATCAAGCCTTTAGTTATCTAGTATAGGCTACTAGATAACTAAAGGCTTTATTATTGGGAAATGTAATTATTATTATCGGTTGATTGAAACTCATTACCGTATTGCTTCTCAGCTTAAATCTTTTCATTGCTAAAGACTCTAGATAAACATTGCTCCATGTTGGCATACGCAAAACATGCTTACTGGCCTGGGATATGGCTATGAGGGGCACTGCTCCGGAGTATTATGTACATGTACATTTTGTTGGGTAAGAGATCATAGAAAAGCAGCTAGAGAACTAATATCCTTATCAATAAGTAGAATTATATATGACTTTATTAAAAAATGCTCCACTAACCAACCATATCTGTTTGGCCTGAATGGATAGCAATACCCAAGTCAACAAAGCAAATAGATTGAAGTCCCTTGTGCATTTGTGTGTATTTGTCTTTTGCCGCTGACCTTACCTCCATCCGGAAGGAACGGCATAGCGCTCCCACCGGGCTCAGCTCCACTGCCAGTCCACGGTACAGCTGGCAGGGGGTGCTGCGCAGGAAGCGGATTGACACCTAAGAGGAAGGTGAGGGCATTGTCACAGAGATCAGAGGAAATAAAAACCTATATAGGAACAGGGTGCAAGTATATTGGTCTTGTAGGACTCTGAGATCACATACCTGGTCTCTCACAGAAATGCAACCAGTAATACTTGGCTCTGTGCTTCATTATTTAGTGTTGTTACATTCCTTGCATCAGTATGCTATCCACATATGTTTATATACTCACATTTAACACTCTTTAAACACTATTTCATTAAACTAACTGGCACACATGCATATAGACTTGATTCTTAATACATAGCATTGGGAAGTGAGAGGCAGGTTCCCCAGTTCTGGCAATTGCAGTCTTCATACAACCAACAAAACAATGCGATTTCAAGCATTTGCCAATAAGATGAATAATCGTGTTTGCAAGAGCAAGCCTCTCATATTGAAGAACAAAAGGGTACATTACAATAGTTCATAAAAAAAAAAATATGTTTTAGTTTACTTTATAAGTTCACCAGAGATAAATTTTACTGCTCTATATTCAATTGTATGCAATTTTTCTGCCTCATTACATAAATCACACACTCAGGGCCAAACCCCTGAAACAAACTTGTTCTATTCAAGCTGTGATGGGACTGTGATGCCTGTTTCTTTGCCCTTTATATCTCACACTGTGTCTTATTCCTGCTACTGTTCTATGTTGACTAACCATTATTACAACCCATAGGCTAGCCTTCCACCGTGCTTAAAGGAGTTGTTCACCTTTAAATAAACTTCAAGTATGACATAGAACATTATATTCTGAGACAATTTGCAGTTGGTTTTCATTTTTTATTATTTGGGGGTTTTGACTTATTTCGCTTTTTATTCAGCAGCTCTCCAGTTTGCCATTTCAGCAATTGAGTTGCTAGGGTCCAAATTACCCTAGCACCCATACAGTGCTTTGTAGAAGAGAATGGGAGAGGCCTGAATAGGAATATGAGTAATAAAAAATAGTAATAACAATAAATTTGTAGCCTTACAGAACAATTGTTTTTTAGATGGGGTCATTGAACCCCATTTGAAAGTTGAAAAGAGTCAAAAGAAGAAAGCAAATAATTCAAAAACTATAAAAAAAAGAAAAAATTAAGGAAAAATTAAGTTGCTCAGAATCAGTCATTCTATAACATACTGAAAGTGAGCGGCAAGGTGAACTACCCCCTTCAAATGTCCTTACAAATGCTAGCGGGGCGGGTCTGACATCATGGTTTTAAGGAACAAAGTGTAAAATACAAAATTCTCTACATTTTTAATTACCGTATATACTCGTGTATAAGCCGACCCGTGTATAAGCCGAGGTACCTAATTTACCTAAGAAAACTGGAAAAATGTATTGACTCGTGTATAAGCCTAGGGGCCCCATGTCAGATTTCAAAATGTGAATGTGTAAATGTATAATCATGTTTTATGGCATAGAAATCTATCTAAAACTATTTAAAAGAGCCTCCCCATAATTCCATCAGCAGGAACATGATGGAGTCCACTTGTAGAGCTTGTACAACAAAGTTAATAAAACGTGATGTGAATGGCAGTGTGAAAGGAGCTTGCAGGGCTTGGAAACAGATTTCAAATTCTCTTGGCAGTGCTTCCTGTTGCTATAGAGTGTTATTCCTGCTGCTATTGGCGACTCGTGGTGTGGAATGGATTTTCTCATACAAGCTGATGTTGATTTCCTTATTTTTTTACTTGAGTTTGTACATTGACATACAGTGTGTGTGTGTTTGTGTGTATATACAGTATACACGCGGGCCCTGAGGGGGTGCACCCCCCAGTAGTTCTACCCCTTCTTTTTTGATCTAAAAACATTTGCCCATTAGTCTTCTTTTTAAACTACCAGTCCTGCAAGGCCTGCACATGCTGTTAGACTCCTAAATAGATTTATTGCAGTGTTGTAGTTGCATTGTGTCATGTGACTATTATAGAATATGAAGGCTATAATTAATTTCAGTCATCAAGGTCATGATATACCTGGACCTGCTCCGGGCGGCAACACAGTCAGTCACAGACAGTCCTGCTGGGGCCGCGGAAGGAGGTATGACCCGCGTATAAGCCGAGTTTGAGTTTTTCAGCACATTTTGGGTGCTGAAAAACTCGGCTTATACGCGAGTATATACGGTAACCTTTACAGTTACAAACACTGTGCCAGTGTAAGTATTCCCCTCAATAAGCACAAATCAGCAGGAACATTATTAGGGTATAAGGGCTATTGACATTTAAACCACTGTATTAATGAATACATCTTAATTATTCTCTTTCCAAGTTAGTACATTACTTGATAACAACATTATCATACTTTGCAAATGGACTGATGACAGTAGGAATATCCAATTACTACAGCTGGACCAGTCTTTAAATGAATCACTTTACCAGAATATAAGAGTTTAGTTGGTAAATATTTCTGTTTCTTTTGTACCAATGCAAGAAAGGTTTTTTTTTTTTAATGAGAGCTAAAGCAGAATTACAGGAGCAATGTTGAGCTAGCCACCATAGCAATGAATTCTTTTTTTTATTAAGCTTTACAAAGACCGATAAGAAAAACAATATACAATAGGCCTTTACTCTTTCTACATCTAAAGACTGCCCCAAACCTGGCTCCCATCATGGGCTCCTGTTTTGGTCAGATTTGAATGTAATTTGCATGTTTGAGGTGTTCATTGTCCTTTTGTATAGTACTGTGGAATATGTTAGCACTTTATAATTCTTATAATAATCATGTGCTTCAAAATCTGGCAGAACTTGTTTTGTTTCTCATGAGATTCATGAGTTATATTTATCATGGAAAAGCTTAATAGACCAGACGGAGCCTAGAGTCTCTCATAGAATGTAAGGCCCTCATCCAATGCAAGTTGACTCGTCTTTCACGTGATATAATGAACTAATCAAGCTTTAAAGCCCTGGCATAGTTGGTCATAGCTACATAATACAGTGGCAGATTGTGGGGGATTCATTTTGGGGGTGGCCTACATCAACAGTTAAGAATTTAAGACCAAATGGTAAAGGATAATTCTAATGAAGCAATTAATATTTACCCCCAAAACACTCATTCGCTGTTTGCTAGTCTAAGAAAAAACCCTAGCAAAGATGCAGCTCAATAAAAATAGCAAGTAAAAGGTCTTTTGATGTATACTTACTGCGTGGCCCAGATCCCGTATCAAAGTAAGAAAACAAAGAGTCCAGCTCATCTGGGCAAAACAGAGAATCCCGCCGGAATTTCCTCTCCAGTGTTGCGGCTAAGAAAAGAAGCATGGAATATTTCAGAGAGATACATAGTTACATAAGACAAAGTCCACCAAGTTCAACCCCTCTAAATGAAAATCCAGCATCCACACACACACCCCTCCCTAATTTCACATAAATTATAAATACCCATACCTATACTAACTAGAGTTAGAGTTTAGTATCACAATATTATGTCAAATACAAAACCATTGTATATAGGAATGGAGCCGAAATTAAAATTTAAAAAATACGTTTTCCTCAAAGGTTTAATTTTTGTTGCTGCAAGGCAGCTCAACGTATTATTTATATATGGACCGTTATGCTGCTAACTGCACACTGTGAGTCAATGAAGGCAGAAGCAGCATAAGCAATATTTTTCCAAAATAAAAATGTAATATAAGGCCATCCATAATTAACATTGGCTTTTTAAGATACAAACATAAAAACACAACAATAAAAAAAGGGGTAACTGATAAAAAGAAAGGTGAGATAACTAAAGATAAAAAAATGTAATAAAGGTATAGGACCTGTAATTCAGAATTCTCGGGACCTGGGGTTTTCGAGATAATGGATCTGTCCGGAATATGTATCTTCATAAATTAAATCTACTAAAAAATCATGTAAACATTAAATAAACCCAACTGGCTGGTTTTGCTTCCAATAAGGATTAATTATATTATAGTTGGGATCGAGCACAAGTACTGTTTTATTTTTACAAAGAAAAAGGAAATATTTTTTATAAATTTGGTTTATTTGGATAAAATTGTGTCTATGGGCCTTTCGGTAATTTGGAGCTTTCTGGATAACAGGTTTCTAGATAATGGATCCCATACCTGTAATTCATTTCAATTAATTTACACATTTAAATAGATTAAAATGTAGTAGATAGTAGATGCATGTTTGAGATCAGACAGATATATATATATATATATATATATATATATATATATATATATATATATATATATATATATATATATATATATATATATATATATATATACTAAACAAAACATAAACAAAACAAAAAAAAAAATAATATATATATATATATATATATATATATACACACATTAATAAAGATACTGGTACATATTAATTAATAAGGAAAAGATGTTTACATTGTTACATTGTTACATTGGTTTCTCCCTGAGGAACTTATATACAAAGAAGAGCATCTCTTAAGATGAAAATCTATCTATAAACAGAAATGGTATGTCCAAAATAATAACCCCAGCTGCATACCTGAAGAATGCATGGCTGGAGAAGCACTGCCCTTCTCATGTCGGTATTTCCTGCGGGTAGAGGGCACTTTGGTGGTGCTGTTGTTACGGTTGCATTTCTTCATACTCCATCTTTGTGGTTTCCTGTCATTTTCTACTTCCACTGCCCCTAACCTCTTCAAGAACTTCTTCTCCACGTATTTGGCCTTTATCCAAATCTCTTTGTCCTGCCTTAAAAAAAAAACCAAAACAAATTTTAGGAAGGCAAATAGCCCAGTGCTTTCTAGCCTTTGGCTATGGTTGCATTACAACTTTGAATGCCAGAGGGCTATTATAGTTCCAAAAAACAGATGGAGGGCTAAGGCCCATGCTGAATGGCAAATCTATAAAATAAAAATATACCTACCGAATAATAAATACCAAGTAATTAAACAACATATTTATACCATCACATATTTAATTTATTTGCATCAGCTTTAAACTAGTTTACAGTATATAGGCTCATAAAACTCATAAACAACGATGGCAGATGCAAATTGTTAACTTCCCAGCACAAAAGATGGACCAGGAAAGGTGTGGTAACAGATCCAAAACATGCTCCTGAGAACATCTGAAATTGAATCCCCAGCTAGTGAAAATATAAAAATGAAACACATACCTAGAAAACCCTGACGTTGGCTTTTTGAGGCCTAAGTGCTGACATTTTGCCTCGTAGATCTGGTTTATTGTGCTGTTTCCTAATTCACACATCAGCTGTATGAAGAGCAAAAGAAAGTGCAACATTTCAAAGTTAGTCACACGTCATGGATATAATTGAATTCATATATTCTTAATTGATTGCTTTATTATATTACACTTTGGTCTGATTGGTTTCTCCAGTTATTACAGCTTGTTTTGCTCTTCTGTGCACTGGTTTCACTCAAAAATTTATTTGGAGTTTATCTCTGGAGTTTAAACAGATTATAGGATTCCTGCACTCTATTTTGTTTCTGCTTTCTAGTTTAGGTGGCACAAAATTATATATTGTTTGGTTTGATCACTTATGCTTTACTAACCTTCAGTAACTCGGGTTCCCACGAATCCAAAGTCAAGGAACGGACTTTAGAGAAGTGCACACCAAGACTCCTAAAAGAAAAATCAGATTTGAGGGGAAAATATCAGGGATGCTGATATTTTCAGCATTGTGTCAGGTAAGTTACAATCCACATTATAAGTAAGGACCAGATTTAGTCAGTAACTAGGGTAAGCATCTTGAATCTGCTACAAAGGCTGGTTTGTTCTCTCTGGGGAGAGGTGCTTGTGAGAATATATAACAAATAATGTTTACCCCTTCAGATAAGAGGAAAAGTAGGTTACAGTATTTAATATAAATTTTTTGCTTAAAACATTTTCTGTTGATCATGGGTGCGGCGTGGTTCCACATTATGTACCTGTGAATCCCAGAACACTCAATGCAAAGTGTGATGCCCAGATTAATGCTGGCCCATCGAGGATCAGTCTGCCCGCAGTCACAGCACTGGTCATTTCCTGCTATGCTCTGCACTCTCTGCAGAATGCTTTCTCCTTTCACACTGCGCTCCCGGGAATCACTGGCCGAGTCAATGCTGCTAGTGGAGGGGGATGCTGTTCTATCAAGCCGCTAAAGGGAGACATTTATCATAATAATTAGAAGATTTAAAGAAGATTCTCACATATTTTTTTAATACTTGTTACAATGTACTATGTCAAGCACAGCATAGGCTGCATATCCCTGCTGTATAGCATTGGCTGTGTTTTTCCCACTAGATGCATTTTTATTATAAGTGTACCTGAAACGCACTGATGTTCCAGAAAACTTTTGACAAAAATATTATATACCCACTGCTATTTTAATGAATTTTTAATGAATTTTAAAGAAAAGCGTGCCAATATTAGGGGTTAATGGATGATCCGCACCTCTATGTAATAATTATCTGGAATCTCCCGATATGCAGAGGCAATACTCGCTTGCACTGCCTGGATCCACGATTGTCTGAGCTTTTCAGAGTCAGCCTGAAGCATGCAGCTCCTGATAAAAACAGTGTCAGAATAAGATATAACAATCACACATTAGTTGTTCCTCTGTTCGGACATACGGTGTAATCCCAGACCAAAAAGCATATTTTGGAAAAGATAGGAGTCATCTACTGCAACGACTTTTATGTGCCACATGATATATAATTGGAAAACAATATCTTACTGCTTTATAAAATGTAGCCCAAAAGGCCAGCCTCATCTAATCTCCAGAACAGTTACAATATAAATGGTACAGAGGGTGATGTATCCAATTGCACCTGACCAAGGAATTGCAGGATGGCAGACAAAATGCAATAAGGGCAAGGCCAGACGTGGCGTTTTTGTGACGTTTTTGCTGCGTTTTTACATTGCGTTTCTAAAAATGAACAGCAAGGCGTAAATACGCATAAACCGACCACTGAAACTAATGGAAAACGCATAATGGCAATTCACACAGGGCGATTGCAAGCTGAAATCCGCCACAGGACGCCAGTATTGGCATCTTTTAGCAGAAAGGCCAATACGTCAAGAAACTCCCAAATCAATAGACTGTATGGGATCTGCACGTTTGGAACCACAATGTACGTAAATACGCAGCGTATTTTAAATATGACATCCAAATTCAATGAGAACAATGAGAAGTGCATGTTGGGAAGATAATCGTACGTGCTGAAAAACGCATGAAAAAGTAATGTTGACGGTCACGTGTGGTTTCAGTAGTGTATTTACGCCTGGCTGTTCTTTTTTTAAAAACGCAATGTAAAAACGCCGCAAAAACGCCTAGTCTGGCCTTACCCTAAAGTAAGCCTTAGTTATCACAAATTATGGATATTGGTTACTGTAAATCAGAACTTTTATACAACTAAATTATGGAATAGCCAAAACAGTTTTAAACTGCAGTACACAAAAAAACTATAAAGGTGGCGTTAGAGTTTATCTATTGTGAAAAGGTTTAGCTGGAAACACAATGAAAAGATTCTATGGACTGGCAATGACAATGGGAGTTGACCTCAAAGTGCTTCTCCCTCCAGATGGTTTTAATGCATTTCCAAAAGGGCAAATAGCATCGGAGCTGTAAAAGTTTAGAAGAGTGTATATGTGTGGCAGATGTGCCCAGAAGGATTCATTATTGATCTTTTTAATGTGCACGGTTTCCAAAAATAACATCTGTGGGCAGATATCTGAACAGGGGGCGAAAAACGCCCAGCAGCTCCACGGCCTATTGAATCTCACTGATTCCTCTGTTTCACTAAGTGCCAGCAGTGACAAACAACACATTATTTATAGACTATCATTGAAATGGTTATTTTTCAAATGCTTTCAGGTTATATATGATGATATGTTCACCATTGTGTAGTGCAAGCTTCGCTAGGCATATTAAGCTGCAGATTTGCTTATGGAGGCTAATGAATAATGCAAGGACTCAGAGAGAACCCTAATTTCATGCTGTGACACTCAGGGGCATATGGACTCCCAACCAGATGGAGATTCTCCCATACTGTGGGGGAATGCAAAATGCAGCTAGAATTCCATCTGGGACAGGAGCTTCCCCTTGGCCATAAAATCTACAAGAGACATATTAATACACTATGGGGCATATTTATTATGTGGTGTAATAAACGGTGGAATAATTCGCCATACATCGCCAGGCATCGAAGTGTAAAAAAATGGCGTACTTTTTTTATGCACTTTTTCTTTGAACAACTTCCGCCAGAACTTACAATTTACACTGTTTTTTTACAGTGAATTTCATTTTACATAGCATAATAAATAGGCCCCTAAGTAACACTTCTGCATTGAAGTTAACACAGCACAAACATTTTCCAGTACAGTGTACCACTAGTAAATTTCTAAATGTAATCTTCAAAAAAAAAATGTTCATTAGTCAACATGAAAAGGCAATTATCCTGTGTTTTTGATGGCGGAATCCAAGAGCAGAAATGTAAGACATGAGGAAGTCTTGGTGTTTCCATGTTTGACCACTTTTGTAACTTACTTGGAAGGCGAGACAACCTCAAAGCAAAACCGCCTTTCAGAATCTTCACAAGGCTTCACAGTGCATAGTCTCAGATCCTCCACGACCACAGTCAGAACATCCTGCAACAAAAATGGTTACCGTCAAATGTAATAGCCAAGCTTCAGGAAATGTCCAATATATATAGGGTTGCCACCCGGCCGGTATTTTACCGGCCAAGCCGGTAAAACACCTGGCAAAGCCGGGGCCGGTATTACAAATTTACCGGCAATGTAGCTGCCAGTAAATTTGTAATACTCCTAACAAAAGCCCTCGGCCGGCCCACAACCCGCACCAAATTTACAGATTTTGCTGTCTTCTGGGCAATCGCGCGCACAGTCCCCGCCCCTTTACGCCTCGCCCCATCCCCCTTTTACGTCACGGTTCGCCCATTTGCTCCTGCCCCCACAAGCCGGTACGCATTTTGTCAATATATTCCTGTGGTGCTCAATCTGGAAACCTTGCTGCAAATCTTGGTTCCAATCATCCATGGAATGTAGAAAATCAGATGGCACACACTCCAGCAATTGTGCTAAATATTTGCAATTTATTGAGATCTCCACATAGTGTGGAGAGATCTCAATAAATTGCAAATATTTAGCACGATTGCTGGAGTGTGTGCCACACTATGTGGAGATCTCAATAAATTGCAAATATTTAGCAAGATTGCTGGAGTGTATGCCATCTGATTTCCTACATCCCAAGCTTCAGGAATGCTTTAGTTTAGTGCTAACAAAATCATGTGCATTCCAGAATAGGTAGGCCTGTTTTGGCTATCTTTCCCTGGAGCTGGGACACCTTGGAATGTGGGGTTCCAGAAAGACCACCCAGATTGCCCTTATGTAATTCCACCACTGGGCACTATATAAATAAAAATATACATATGTGTATAATATACCAAAAGTGTATTTAACGGTGCAACTATATTTTTATCTACCAAATGCACCCCTGCCACCAAAATAAAAGTTGATGGCAGGGGTGCAGGAAAATGGAATGCTAAGGTCTCTACTGTGTAGAGAGGGATCCCTGTAATAACCTCCTGTGTATAAATGTACAATTTGCTGAGGGTTATTTTGTCAGTACCTCCCATACGATTAGTGCCAGTAGGTCCATACCCAGTTGTAATGTACATTGGCTGTACATCCTTTGCGATTTAGAGGCCAATCAATGGTGTACCTGGCTCACATTTATAATTAGCAGGTACGGCAAAGCCTGCACATTGTATTTCAAGTTTGGAAGTGCAACCATTGATGTCCCATTGTAGCAAAAGGTGCGGAGCAATCAAGTTGCCAATGAGAGTAAAGCTTTTATGGGGGAGCTTTAAAGGAGCAATAAACACCTGTGTTTTTTTCAGTGGTACAGGTTTTATGAGTAAACTGACACTAAAACTAACATCCCAAGTGACAAATAGAAAGTTATAAGGCAAATAAGTCTGATATACTCGCCTGGGAAATAAGTTGTACACCAAGATTTATCACTTGAATTTAAGGCTCTTACACTCACCTTCAGCTTCTTTTGATAAACCAACTGGCTATTCTGGATGGAGAACCATCTCCTGTGGCATAAAATAAAATGTAGTTATAGTCTGATTGCAATCATTTGGAAAGGTTTTCCCACTATGGCTTCTTAGTGCTGTGAGGATCAGCCAATTATTCCTTATCCTCTTTTTGCATATTGAACCCGGATATACTGTAACTATATTCATTTCATTTTGCAGAATCCTCATTAAGGCCTGGTGTAATGGCTGAATAAAGAATGAATGACTCCATGACCAAATGGTATTAAAGTCAAAATAGGAGGAGAATTATACACAAAAATGATTTACCAATATGGCCATTAGCTTAGGGGCTGATTTACCAATCACACACTAGAAATTGAATTCTGCATCTGGTTTGAGATTTGGCAAAATCCCAACAATTTTTGCAGGGTTCCGACTGAGCCAAATCTGATTTCAAAGTGGTTCAGCCAAACCTTTTGTAGATTAAGAATTTGGGTGAACCCAAATTTATTCATTCGGGGAGATCACTAAGAAATATATTAACACTGTATGAATAAAGTAAGTATCGCACAGAGTATGCAACTTACAAGCAACTGAAACTAAACTGCCAGGAGCATAGGATGCTGGGCCTAGAGTGAGCACACCTCCGTCATTTATAATCCTTCTGCATGTAGTATCTAATGTACATTGCTCCTAGATTATAAAACAGGTATAGGATCTGTTATCCGGAAACCCACAATCCAGAAAGCTCCTAATTATGGAAAGGCTGTATCCCATAGACTCCACTTTTAATCCAAATTTTTTAAAATGATTTTCATTTTTTCTTTTTTTAATGAAACAATACCTTAATCCAAACTAAGGTATAATAAATCCTGATTGGATGAAAGACAACCCTATTGGTTTTATTTAATGTTTAAATAATTATTTTAGTAGACAAAGTATGGAGATCCAAATTACAGAAAGATCCCAGATCCAGAAAACCCGAGGCTCGAGCATTCTGGATATCAGGTCCCATACCTGTACTATAGAAAGCCCCATTGGTAAATCAGCTCTTTTAGAATCAT
The DNA here is from genome assembly GCA_038501925.1 of Xenopus petersii. Classification (NCBI taxonomy): domain Eukaryota; kingdom Metazoa; phylum Chordata; class Amphibia; order Anura; family Pipidae; genus Xenopus; species Xenopus petersii. Next base: position 42,401,875 of record CM076684.1, on the reverse strand, counting down.
TGTTAGTAGCACAGCTCCCTCGACCATACTAACCGGTTCCACGTTTTAAATGCATTGCTGGCCCTCTTGAAGAGATATCCTTCCATCACAACCCCATTAGGAGCATCAACATTAAAATCCGCCTTGGAGTCATCATAGGAAAAGTCCTGAAAATAACAAACACTGATGTCATGGCAAAGTAAAACCAAAGAGAAACAGCAGCAATCCACACTGGGCGTTTTGGGGAGATTTGGTCGCCTGGCGACTAATCGGCTCGTCTTTGCGGCGACCAATCTACCCGAATGCCTTCCCTCACTCTGCGCCGGCTAAAATGAAAAACCGTTGGTGCAACTTTGGGCGACTTCGGAAAACGAATCACCGCGTGTGATTAGCGCTGGCGTTTTTTTTTTTCATTTTAGCTGGCTAGTGAGGGAAGTCGTTTGGGGAGATTGGTCGCTGCAAAGACGAGGCGATTAGTCGCCAGGCGACCAAATCTCCCCAAAACGCCCAGTGTGGCCTTACCCTAAAGCAGTGATCCCCAAACAGCTCTTTGACCCATTGGATATTGCTCCCAAAGGCCTTAAGGCTTATTTTTGAATTTCTGGCTTGAAGATAAGCTTTAGTTGCATACAAAACATGTGTACTGCCAAACAGATCCTCCTTGTCCACATAGGGGCTACCAATAGCCAATCACAGCCCATATTTGGCACCTCCAAGAACTTTTTGCATGCTTGTGTTGCTATCCAACTTTCTTTACACTTGAATGTGGTTTATGGGTAAAAAAGTTTAGAGACCCCTGACTTACAGGCGACTATGGCTACTAACAAAGGCCAACATCGATAATATAATAATGTTAATATACAATGCATGTATTTGGATGGTCACATGCTCACCACTCTCATAGGCACAATGCCTGTTTTTACTATTATTAACTGTTGGGAGCTAAGTGCAAAAAAATTAGCCCAATTCCAGATGCTGCTTTCCCGCAATTTCGCCACCCCCCCCATAGTATTCTAGAATTATTGCATCCACCATAACATTTTGCTACTGCTGGTAGGCACAAGTATTTCTATAAAGCAGGTCCCACATCTCCATTTCTATATATTTGATTTGATTATTTTTACATGATTAAAAAGCATTTATATATGTTGAAACCATTTATCTGAGAGGGCTCTGATCACACCTTTGCACACACATAAAGGTCAATATAACGCAATTAAACACACACACATCACTGATTTCCTACACAATTCCACAGTTGCAACAACAACTCTGCAGCAAATTGTGCTTAAGCAAGTTACTTTAGATATAATTACACTTTGGTTAATTGCTTAATTACTAGAAATATCTTTACCTGCACAGCTTGGGATAATTGGCTTTGGATTGATTAGTTAATTAGATGTCGTTAGTGAAACCTAACCTAAACCTGACCTGCTGATAAGTTGGCCTCACATCTAGTTGGTTTTGAGGAAAACAATATTATAATATGATGATATGTTTCTTCCGAACTAATATCGCATAAAGCAACTTTTCGAGGCATTTATATACTGAAAGATTTGCCTACAAACCAAACTAGTGTTCTCCAGTGCTTTTTATGTGGAAGGAAGACAATCCGCTTCAGCAGCAAACTGAACCACAATGCCTACAACAGTCTATTTGGAATAAAAACACATTAAGGGCTACATGTAGATGCCATTCTGCCCACTTGTTCACAAATGCTATGGCAGGATCATGTCAGAGTCTGTTCCAGGTCAATGCAATGTTACCAGTGAGAATATGGCATTGGCAACCATAAGTTATAAGAAAATTCTCCTCAGTCTGACTGCTAGGTGTGAACTACTGAACCTACTATCAAGTGTTGTGAATGAAAATTGCGTGAGCCGAGTAAAGCAGACGTCAATTGCAGTGTAATTATGGGGGGATTTAAATGGGAACTATCTTGAAAATGAAAATGTTATATAAGATTCAGCATACTTAAATAAGAAACTTTCTAAATAGTATCAATTAAAAATTCTGTATAGTTTCTGAAATAATCAAGTTCATTTTCACTATTCCTCTCTCATCGTGTTTCTCTTCATTCATGAGTTGGGTGTCAGATGAATGATCCAATATATCTTATAGGGGGGCTCCTTTTGCTTAGAAGATGTATTAGAGATCACCAGACATCGTGTCTCTATACATGCAGAATTTGTGCAAAAGGCAGTTATTTGATTAGATTTTGTTTGTACTGGAATCAGTTATTTAAATGAGCTCTAATTCATCTGCTAAGAAAGGGAGCCCCCCTATAAGATATACTAGCATTACAAGATCAACAGATACTGTATGAAGGGAACAATATAGCACAGATGTTACTTGTATAGTACCACATTTTCAGTAGAATGAATCTGACACTGAAAGCAGCACAGGAAACAAGTAGCACACTCCACATGCATTCTACTGTGCATCAGGCTTTCTGTCACTTCCCAAAAATAAATGCTCCTGACATACTATAGCTGATGCCTTTTAGGCTCTTACCAGTGGTAGCTGGGAGTTAATATGCCAACACTTATTACGTGAGGAAAACAGTCTTAAATACAGTGTACAGAGTTCTACAAAACTTTATACTGCTGCAGCCACGTATCATCTCTGTAGCGCTGAGATCCCATTGGTTTAACTCTTTCATAAGCACTAGTAATAAAAACTAGTTACATCCCTGCTGTATACTGGGCTGAAACAAGGCCATGAAGAACCCAAGAACCTACACGTTTGGCCTTCTACAGCCTTGCACTGACAGATCAGACCGCTTTTGATGTTAGTGGGAAGGAGCTGGCTGAAACCCAGTCTTTACTTGGGTCAAACATTTTGATGTTCATATTGAACTGGAACACTTTTAGGTGAGAGTATTGATAGTGGCACTACTATTCTTTTAGTTGCCAGCTAATTCCTGTTTCTTGTGATTGGGCACCATAGTTCCAATTTGCCACATTGAGAAGCAGCAACAGGCTGAAAGGGTAAGGCACTTATATTGCCAAAGATCATCGAAGAGGCAGCCTACATGCCTTGCTCATCATTACCATAAGGGATTTGCCTGTAGACCCAACTCCTGCTGTGACTAGCCCATAATAACTAGTAGTTTTTTTCTCAACAATTAATGGGAACTGCACATGCGCATGGCACAATGGGGCAATTATATATCTTTAAATATCTGTAATTTCTACTGATACAACCTTAAGCAAATAACAGAGTGTATGCATTCCCAGTTCCTAAAGGCATGGCACACAGGTAGGGTTGCCATCTTTTCCACAAAAAAAAAAATAACATTGGGATCAACCATCATTTTTACTGGCCAAGCCAGTAAAAATACCGGCCAGGTGGCAACCCTACACACAAGTGATGATGATCAGCTGTGAACCCAGCTGGCAGAAACATCCTTGATACACTGGCCAGTCCCTAAGAAAACCATGCCAGCTCTACACTACTGCAAACTGAGAGCCAGATACAAGTTATTGTTGGTTGGTAATCTGTCACCAAAGGGAAAGTTCTGCCCCCACCTCTCAGTCTCAGTCCCACAGATAAACACCTCCCAATGGTGCCTTAATATTCCTAAAAACAATAAAGTGCAGCTAAAACAATGTTTGTGTGCATAATCCCTTAGGTACATATCTGTGGGACACCTCATGCTGTATTTATTTCCCCGTGCCTGCAAGAATATACAAGGTGTGATTGACATGTCTTCTCCCATGCACAGAAAGCGTCTTCTCCATTTAACATTCAGCACTTTAGTGCTACAGTAGCTTTTCCTTACCCTAAACTATTATCAGTTGCCCCTTTTATTTTTATTATGTGCTGGGAGGCACAGATACCTTTTTACATTACAGGAGCCACACTGGACAGTATATTAACTACACCATCATTATATTATTTCATAGTAACCATTCAATTCACAGTTTCAGTTTTGCCCCACTGGAGTTTATTTGCAGTATTGTTGGGCTAACAAGGCCCTACAGGAGCCTGCTTTCCAGCAACGTGGGAGTTAACAAGGCATTCCTTTACTTTCCGTGCCATACGTGTAGCCGTCCATCTGTGTCATCACAATAGTTACCCTGACAACACGTTCAATGATACAGAGGCCACACAATACTGCAACAGATTCCTCCTTTGTGCACTCATGGGAAATCGGTTAATTTATGCAAGCAGGGTGCGCACAAACATATCTGCCCATATTCAATTATTAGATGTGATCACTGGAACATGGCACAAGTCGCAAGCTTTGACTGTGTTTGATTTGACTAAATAAAAGCACAAGAATGTGAACTAAATTGCTGGCCAGTTTAATGTAGTGTGGGAACACCTGTTTCTCCTAGGGATGCACCGAATCCACTATTTTGGATTCGGCTGAACCCCCGAATCCTTTGCGAAAGATTCGGCCGAATACCGAACCGAATCCGAACCCTAATTTGCATATGCAAATTAGGGGTGGGAAGGGGAAAACATTTTTTACTTCCTTGTTTTCTGACAAAAAGTCACGTGATTTCTCTCCCCGCCCCTAATTTGCATATGCAAATTAGGGTTCGGATTCGGTTCGGCCTGGCAGAAGGATTCGGCCGAATCCGAATCCTGCTGAAAAAGGCTGAATCCCGAACCGAATCCTGGATTCGGTGCATCCCTAGTTTCTCCGCATTGGTCCAGCTTGGCAATATCTACACGGGTTCTTTGTTGCCCAAAATTAGCCATAGTTTTCGGACACTAAAGAGGCAGTTCTGAACAATTCCTTTCATCATAAGTGATCTTGTGAAGCCCAGACCAACCCTTCTACTGTAGCTCTGACACAGGCTATGATTAGCTAGGATCCTAATCCTCGGTTCCTACATCTACGACAATAAAACTCAAGTAGCCACAAAATGTATCAACTAAAACATACCACTATAGTTATATACCACTGTCAAATAACTGTTAGATACATTGCTTGTCATTCATTGGGTGCTGGGAGTTAGGAGAGGGCTACATGTGTGATGTCCCTGTTGTATGTATTTTAACCCCTGCCCTTGGCCCCTTTACTCTCTAGCTTTGTAACTCTTTAAAACAGCCTGCTGCATACCCACACAGTGAGCAGTACATATTTAACACAAGGTTATATTACCCTTGAGATAACAATATACAATTCTCCCTCTGCAACTCACAATTCACATTCCAATCCCCTTCTCCACCAGCATCATATTGCCGACACTCACCAGCAGATACTCCAGGCGCCAAAATATCTTCATCTTCATTATATTCTGATTAATGGTGCCTGTAAAACTAAAATTATTGGATCTGCATGTCCCGTATGCTCATGTCTTTCCCCTTAATTTCTAAAGAGGCTCTTTTAAGCTTTTTCTGTTGAAAAGTCCCTTGGTGTGATGGAGCGGAAGAAGCATGAGCAGACCCCAGTTGCTAGCTATGCCCAAATAGGATGCTGAATGAATGAATGAAGTGTGCCTCATCACCATGTTCCCCACTCCTGCGGGGACTAGTAGGAGGGGTATTAGCATACAGCTGTCACTTTCCGTACTACCAGGAGGGAAGGAAAACAGATAAAAGAAGTGGACAAAAAGTGATTATTGGCTTACTAGCCAGACCAGGGAGGTGATTCTGATAATGTCTTCTCAACCATGGGAGCTATTTAGAGATACCCCTCCTCCTTTACTTCTTCCTCAATACACAAAGGGTTTGCTTTGCCCATTCAGTGCAATCAGTAATGAAAGGCTAAGGCAACACACGCCAGGAGTGTTAAATACCCCAACTCCATCTGTTTCTTTCTACTCCCTGCCGCCTTCTCTGCTTAACCCTTCCATCACCAGGTGAACTACATTGCAAGTGCAAGTAATGCAATACCTGTATAATACAGCTCTAGTCCTGCCAGGTCTGATTCCTTGCTATTTATCTATTGGTGGTCTCTTATTTCACATCGTTGCATCATCCTCAAGGAAAGAGCAAGATGCTCCATTTCTTTAAATGCAATTCCACCCACTCTGTCTGACTGCATTACACTCACCCAGTCCTGTGGGACAAAGCTGGAAATGCTATAAAAAGCAATGCAGCTGCGTCTTCTTGAATGACATTCAGAATAAAATAGTATCGCTGCAACCTGTATTCCACAGGTCATTGGCAAACTAGGAAACACAATAATTCCTTCTCTGCTGCCAATACTGTACTAAAAGTAACATTTTTAACATCAATATGTTTCCCATTGCCATCACTGGAATTAAGAATACCTTTACAAAGGTACACAACATGGCAGCTCCGGGTTATGTGTATTCTTACTGTAAATGTTATATATATGTCTGTGTACATATATACTGGGCAAGGCTTCTCTTCAATATGCCTCAAAAAAAATTAACAACTTATAAACCATATAACAACTAAAGGGATAACCAATAATAAAAAGTATCAGAAATGAGACATGCCACAACAAGAAAAAGCTTGTGAAATTGGTGTTGCCATTCTATTTGACTACGTCAGCGGCCTATGGGCTTGTGTATAGGCCATAAATTCCCCTAATCAGAATTAGGATGGGCAAGCAGGAATACCCCACTGACCCAAATAGTGCATTAGACTGTGTATATGGTCAGCAACTGACAATCCTGTAATCCTGCACAGGCTCACCACGTGGTCTCACCATTTAGATAACAGTATAACATGTATAGCACAATAAATCCAAATAATTCCAAATAAGTTACTTGTATACTGTTGCTGTATATATAACGAATAGCATTATTTTTCTTGCTATTATTTTTCTTCAATATTCTATAGGTTGGTTTCCTCCCACACTGCAGGTGGCCATACATGGGCAAATATTGGTCCTTTAGACCAATTCGGCAGCTTATCTGCCCGTGTATGGGGGCTTCTGAAGGGTCTTCCCGATTGATATGTGGCCACGATGTCGATCGGGAAGGTTGCTCTTCGTTGTAATCCGATTGTTCGGCTCTAGGGCCGAATGTTCGGATTACCCAATATAGCACTGTCGTTGGTGGGCATATAGGGGAAAGATCCGCTCGTTTGGCAATGTCGCCAGATGAGCGGATCTCTTTGTGTCTGGCCAGCATAAAACATATACAGGCAGGCTAATTGGCTCCTGAACATTGTGTGTAAGTGATATGGATTTATGCTGGTCACACACAGGCAAATTTAAGACCTCCCCAACTGGCCTGCCCAGTAAAAGATATGCTTGATCCCATGCATAACAATATAGCAAGGCCAGTATGTTTTAGAAAAGGTGGCAACCCTATTCCCAACAGATATTTTGGGCAGGTTGAAAATCCTGTCATAGTGATGTGCGGGTTGGGTTTTTCCCGATCCGCACCCGCCCTCCCTCCAACCGCGCCCAACTTCCGGCTTCCCTTTATAGACCCACCCCACCAATGACATAACAAAAGGAGCGGGGCGAGCAGCTATAAAGCCGGAAGTCACCAGTTGAAGGTGGCGGGTGAGGAGACCAGGAGGAAAAGCTCGACCTGAACCCGCCTGCCACCCGCAAAGGGGGGTGCGGGGTCGGCCCGAACCTGACTTACCCGCGTGTATTGGGCCAACCTGCACATCACTAATAAAGGGGTCTCATTGGTGCATTGATGCATTTCTCACCTGACGGGCCTGCATAGGTGCCAATTATGATCCAATTTTAGACCGAGGGGCCAAATGATCAGAGCAATTGGGCACAGAATGTATATGTTCAAATTGGGCAAAGATCCCCAAGTAAACTCCACTGGAACTGATGAGAATGGTGTGCAGTATGTGTAAAGCTCTGCAGAATAAGTCAGCTCCATCTCTAATAAAGGATTGGTACTTTATGCCCTCGTTTATAAAGAAAAAACATAAAACTATAAGAAGTATTTTTTTTCCAGAAAAGTTAGCAAGCCTGTGGCAACAAGACTGATGGAAGTGAAGCGAACCGTAATGCTGGGTTACCCGGAATATGGGGGTGCTCCGAATCCTAAAAATATTCTTTCAACACAGGTAAGGTACAATCAGTGTATCAAATAAAGTATAGGCCAAAGGAAATTTGAGTAGTATACTACTTGTATCTCTTGTTTGAGCTACATTGTTGAGCTTTTGTCATGTGTCCACGTGTACCTCTGACCTTCTACAAAAATTCCAACAAAGCACTAAAAGAGACTTCCACACTTCCAATTTAACGACATATTAACATAACAAAAGAGGCCCTGTGGCCAGCGATGGCCCCACATGCCAAAAGCCATTGCCCTTTCTACTGACAGACCCAGCAGGTTCAGATGGATAAGGAAATCAGCATGGGGGCTTTAAAGAGATAAGGCAACACCCACACTAAGACAGAAACATTATAATAAAATGTATGCCTATGTCACACATCAAAATTACAGAACCTTCATTTGCAATAAAAGGAAACCTCTAGGAAAAAGTTTGAGTTTATTAAGAGGTGCTTTTTCACAGTTAGACAGTGAGACGTTTCTTTGTACTTCTCATTGTGCCCAAGTCACTTCTCAATGAATAGGCACTTTCATTTGTCTCCCTCCAACAATGCATACAATATGCCAGAAACAATAGAACTGCTCTTGGGTTTAAAGTTCAGGTAACAGAAATGTCTGCTCTCTTTCTCTGTTCTCCATTACAGTGTTCCCATTTTATTATGACTTGATGTTATCCATTTCATCTGTTAACAGTTTATAGCCAGGGTAGTCCTGTCCTGTATAAAGGGACAATGTGGGAGACAATGCAAGGGCAACACTGGTATTCTGTTGCCCTGGTGGTAATAATATCAAAGAGGGGAAAGCAGTTAAGAGTGAGACATGGACCTGTAATAATACATGCATAATAAACAAAATGTTGCCTTACCTGAAGAAGCGTCTGTAGAAGGGAAAGGTATGGTCAAGGATGCAGATAAAAAAAAGAGAAGAACATAATGTATTGTTATAATGCATACAAGTTAATTTATACTTGTTCCCTATTCTTAGATATAATGATCTGGATTTTTCAATCAGAAACTATAGACAGGGATCAACTGAAGGGATCAACTGATCACCTAATTTTGCAATTATATCTTTTTTTGCTTTTATCTCTTTCCAGCTTTCAAATGTGGGTCACTGAGCCAAGCAGCCAAAAATGATTGCTCTTTGAAGCTACAATTGTATTGATACACTTTATTACTTACTTTTAATATTCATACCCTCAACATTTCATATCCCAAACTCTTACAGTCTCTTATTCAAACCACTGCCTGGTTGCTAGGGTAAACTAGACCCTAGAAACCATTTAAATGCTGAAATTCCAAGATGGATAATTAAAAAAACACATAAAAGACCATTTGAAAACAGTCTCAGAATCTATCTTTCTACGTTGTATTAAAAGTTTGGTTTCAGGTGAACGTCTCATACAAGGTTTCTATAAACAATGAAAGATTAAAAATTCCAAGAAAATTGTATTGCCATCAGCATGGATTTAAGATTTTTTTAAGATAAGGTCCCATTATCATGGCAAAAAGCAAATTAGTCATATATTAATCATTGTAAAGTTTAAACTGGACACTGTATTTCTGGATAATGTATAATAGATCCCAAACCAATACATATGTAAAAAAAGAACACAATAACAAGACAATTATTTGTGAACTTTATAATACAGGTATAGGATCCCTTATCCGGAAAGCTCAGAATTACGGAATGGCAGTCTCCCATAGACTCCATTTTATCCAAATAATCCAAATGTTTTTTAAATTATTTCATTTTTCGCTGTAATAATAAAACCGTAGCTTGTACTTGATCCCAACTGAGATATAATTAATCCTTATTGGAATCAAATCTAGCCTATTAGGTTTATTTAATGTTTAAATGAATTTCTAGTAGACTTAATGTATGAAGACCCAAATTACGGAAAGATCCGTTATCCAGAAAACCCCATGTCCCGAGCATTCTGGATAACAGGTCCCATACCTGTATATAATTGCCGTTCTCTGATGTCAGACATAGCTTGCACAGCCACATCTCCCCAATAACTGCTTTACAAACATCTCATACAGAATAATAAAGCTTGCAAAGCTAGAATTTCCTCAGACGGGTTTAATAAGAACAAATGTAACCTACACAAGGGAATATAAGGATAGTAGGAGACATCATGGGGATTCTGTAACCTATATTAACACACTTTGCAGCCATGTGCCATTATACAGACATATAACTCCTCAGTGACTGTTAATAACCTTATGTGGCACAGAGCATGGGTAGAAAGGCTAGGGAACTGCAAGCTAAAACAATTTAGAACTACCGTCATTTTCAATTATTTACGTCATTCAGATGAAAGTATAAATCAGGACTGAAATGCAACTGTCACTCCAAATGACAAAATGAGCAAAATTTGAAGTTTCATATATTTTTTACTTATACTCTATCCCCCCAAGTTTGATCCAGTCACTAGAGATCCCATTAAAAGGATACTGTCATGGGAAAACATGTTTTTTCAAAATGCATCAATTCATAGTGCTGCTCCAGCAAAATTCTGCACTGAAATCCGTTTCCCAAAAGAGCAACAGATTTTTTAATATTAAATTTTGAAATCTGACATGGGGCTAGGCATATTATCATTTTCCCAACTGCCCCCCAGTCATGTGACTTGTGCTCTGATACATCAGTCACTCTTTACTGCTGTACTGCAAGTTGGAGTGATATCACCCCAGCAGTCTAACAAAAAAACAATGGGAAGGTAACCAGATAGCAGCTGCCTAACACAAGATTACAGCTCCCTTGTAGCTCTAAGAATAGTACTCGATAGTAAAATCCAGGTCCTACTGATACACATTCAGTAGGAAAAACAACAGTCTGCCAGAAAGCAGTTCCATCCTAAAGTGCTGTCTTTTTCTGAGAGCACATGACCAGACAAAACATCTCTTCTTCAGGCGACTAAACTCCCCACAATGCCTTCCCGTCTGCTAGAATCTAAATCGCCGGCAAGATGGCACTCGGGGCGATTTGTTTTCCGAAGTTTCCTCGTAAAGTAACTTCGGGCGACTTTGGAAAGTGAATCGCTCCGAGTGCCATCCCGTCAGCAATTCAGTTTCTAGTACACAAATTAATGGACAATAGGTAGCAACATAGTCATGACAATACATATATGCAATATTCACATAATCCAATAGGAACAGTAGTACCTTATGTCCACTCTAGGGCTGATAAAAAGAATGAAACTCTTGATAAGGTGAAGTCACAATGGTGTTTACATTTAGGTCTTCTTGCTGGTTTTGTTTTAGATCAACTGTTACAGATATATATTCTATGCAATTACACAACATTATCTTTGAGTAAATCACCACAAAACTAAATCAGCGAAGACATAGTCCATATGAGAAACCTCTAGTACCTACAACTTATAACTGTAGCAGCAAAACCATCTGTATGAACAAGTCTTTCAACTCACACAACAGACAATTGATTTGCGATGCTTCTATAATCCATTGTTCTAAATGAGAAGGCAATAAACATGGACACACACTTCATTTAATAAAAGACACCAAGAAAGACAGAAACTGGCATTAGAACATAATGAGTTTTAGTGAACACAATTAAGAGAGAACAAAAAGATAAAGTGGAAGAGGGGATTTGTGGCAGACATAAAAACACAAAGTCACTAAAAACAGAGCTGCAAAGACTGTAAAATAAGGAGAATGTTTTGCAATAGAGTCAAAAGGTTCACAAAAAGAGCTAAATCATTACTAGTGGTATTGTTGACTCTATATACTAAATATAAATGTCATTTGTAGCCCTGCAGGAGTGACTTTCATCCCAACAATGACAGACAAATATCTTGCTTAAAGGATGTTGGGAAATTTCCTGACTGTAATGGATATTTCCAAAACATAATCACTTTAGTTGACACTTACTCTTTGCTGAATGGTAGCATGTTTGTGCTCCATCTCCCTCTTTTCCACAGCAGAGTCTATCACCAGTTGGTCCAACTGAGACGGAAGACAAGAGAGGGCATCATTTTACTTTGCAAAGAGATGAGAAAAGGCACCTTACTATTAAACATGGAATGCGCCATGAATTATTAGAATAAATAAGTAGCTCACAGATTAGCACACTCAGCACTGCTCTGGACTGCAAACACTTCTGCAGAAACATGGGCTTTTCTGTTCTATATAGTTTTTAATCATAGCAATACTTCAGCTTTATGCATCCAGGCATTGGTATTGTGGTTTCGTTAGCAACTAAATCAGCAGTATTGCTTTTTTGTGTGCCACCTGCTCAACAACCCTACCAGACACAGCCACAGCCATGACTAACTAAAATTAATGACCAATGGAGATATAACAGGTTCCAGTTTGTGAAACTTAACGAATAAATAAACAACAGGAACAAGATCTTATGGTAGAATATTTTAGGATTACCAATCCTTTGGGTTCATTCAAACATACCTCTGAGGCGAGTTTTTTCATATAGGGATTCAGCTCATTTAGCAGGCTGTATCCTTGCTGGAAGAAGGTGTACTGGGCATGCATGAATGACAACATCTGGGAAAAATCATAGATAACACACAGAGAAATTTTAATACTGATATTGTCATGGAAAAGCACCGGGCATATCAACCATACAGGTTGTATTGTAGAAAAACATTTTTAGCCATTCTGCCACAGCTCCAAGAATAACCAAGACATCTCCCCTTCTCATTCTAACTGGCCTTCAAGTTAGGCTTCTAGGAGTACCAGAGAGACAAAATATATCCCAGAGTAATAGCTGAGGGGCCCAGATTGAAGGCCTGTTAGGATGAGATTTTCAGATGAGATATTGGCAAAAAATATATATTGGAATTTATTTAAATTTACAAAAATGTCTGGCTGTAATCTACTAAAAGTGGCTGTCCACCTTTGAGTTAACTTTTAGTATGATGTAGACAGTGATGTTCTGAGACAATTCGCAATTGGTTTTCGTTTTTTATTATTTGTCGGTTTTGAGTTATTTCGCTCTATTAAGCTCTCCAGTTTGCAGTTTTGGCAATCTGGTTGCTTGGATCCAAGTACCCTAGCAACCATGCACTGATATCAATAACAGATTAGAATATAAATAGGAGAGGACCTAGATAGAAAAACTAATAATAAAAAGTAGTAATAACAAAAAATGAGCAGCCTTACAGAGCATTTGTTTTTTTATAAAATAAAAAATGAAGACCAATTGGAATGTTGCTTAGAACTGGCCATTCTATAAAATACTAAAAGGTTATATCTGACTTTCCCTAGTACACTACATTTTATTGCTCTCATCAACTACTGCTGACGACTCTGTGTTTTGGAACCCATGAAAACACAGCAAACTCACTCTTAACTACTGGCAGCTTTCTGAACTATGGATTGGATGTCAGGAGATAGGAACAGATGATGATTTATTATGATCCAAACTCAAAGTGTTGTTGCTTTTTCTTAAGCCCTGCAGGCAGCTGCCAGTGGTAGATCTTTCAGAGCAGTAAGAGGCAGCAAAGGGAGTGTGCAGGAGAAAAACTGTTTTTCTATAAAGATGGTTCAGAATTTTAAAATATATTGTAGACAGGATTATTTTAAATGGGGAAGATTAATTGAAGAGTTGGTAGCCCAACAATTTTTGAAGAAAGCCGTTGCTATGCTGACACTTTACCTCTCACTTCTGCCTACAAAGCCAAAAGACACATTAATGACACAAACTACAGCTTATTGACTTTCCCACTCTGCATAGAGCTGCTGCACTGTGGGACCTTTGGAAAGCCAGATCCCCCTAAAGGAAACCTTGCAGTGGCATGATCATCAATGATGCTGCCACCAACAATTAGAAAGCTGCTTATATAATCTATACACACTTAAACAATAAATTAAACAATACATCAGGAGGGATATACAGGAATCACAAAAATCTTATGTACTATTGAAATAATACTCACTGCATCCAAGATTTCAAACTTCTTTTTGGCTTGCAAGACATTGATCTAGAACAGGGAGAAGATATACAAACTTAAATACTAACAAATAGCCACACCACTAAGGCATGTGCATTATGCACCAGGCAGCCTCCCTATAATACATATTCTCATATCATTAATACTCTGTAGCACGGATAATATATCCCCCCCAAACCAATATTGTACAGAAAAAAATTGATCTTTTGCATTTACACAGCACTGTTAATCTAAACATTAAGAATTCAAGATCCCTGAACCATTTGGCACTTTCTGATAGCCTACCACATGCACCAACCTTTTCCTTTAGATCTGTATAATAAATGGATGTAGACAGAGAACATACAGATAACGTACAAAAATAAAAAAAAAAAAACACTATCCAGTGCATTTCATATCATGTAGATATAAACAAAATAGAATTTCAAATAAAGCACAAAGAAAGGGACCCTGGCTGATTATGATTCTTACTTCTACCTCAAGATAGGATCCCTCTATACTTTCGTCAAGTCCTGTTGCTTAGTAGTTGCAAGGAAATAACTCTATTGCCACCTTCTGGCGCTTATAGTGTGTTACACTGTATAATGGTCAACTCAAAGTTTCCCTGTCCAACTTTGTGGTTTCTAAACATTTAATGTTTTTTTCCCCTATGCAAAGCATAATAGTAACACTGATCTGATGTTACTTTTTCTCTTTTAGTATTGAAGCCCGAACAAACACAAAAAGTGCACCACAAAGTGTAACGGGTGCAGTGGGCTTGTCTCAAAAGAGACAGAGCCCCAAACTCTGAGTTCAAAAGGCAAAAAGTGTCTTGGCCTAGAGCAGACTCCTTTATCGGCTGCCAAAAGTCCCTCAGAGCAGAAGGCAAGACTAGGGGGGGGGTCCCTTTCCCCCTCCAATCCAAAGGCCTACAAGGGGTCAGTATAAACAAGTGGACGTTCACGGTATGTGCCCATGGCGGGGCCGGGTTCAGGGGGAGAAGGAGCCTAATGGCCACACATCTCCCCTCTAGATCAGTGCTCAACCCAGAGGTTTATTGCACACCTTCAGCACACAGGCAGCAGTATAGACCAAGTGGCAGATCATTTCACTAATGTACCCGAACATTACTGCTATGGTATTCCTGATCGCACTGTGCTGGGGGCCTCATTATTATTAATTTCATGATGGAAGTTGAGGGCCATTGTAAATTTGAAAACGGGCTGCAGTTGGGTGCAAGGTTTGCCTTTGATTGGCAAGCAATAAATACAGGGCTCATCTGTGCCTTGCAACTCTGAGTTTCCTAGAACGCATGCCTCAATGATGTACGTGAGGCATGTCACCCACCCCCTTTGAAAATGAAGTTAGTGAGCAGAGAAGAGTGATCTGATGTGTACTGGTCAATTTTAAACAGAGTAACTTCACAAGACGTATTCATATTTTTCTATGAAATTAATTTTCAGCAGACATTTCCAAAATGACCAGCAGGTGGCATTGCTGTTTCAACTTCATTATCTTAGCATTTTAAAACTGCTAATATTGCTTTGAAGAGCAATTTTACATTAATTTGTTTAGAGGATTTAAATTTCATGTAACTTGCTATGTTTGAGGCTTCCCCTGTCCCTCTGGAATTCATTGCCATGCTGGCTCTGGATGGTGGAGCTCCGCAGGCCATGAGGAATTTTATATAAACACCCCCCTCCCGTTCCACTTGTGGGAAGACAAAATGAGCATAATCCATTCAGCAGCTCATGACTGTAGAAAATATAAGTTGTTGCAGTCTCTGCAATCATTTTCCCAAACCCAGAAGCTTGAAGCATCATAAATCTGGCCTTAGGTCTTGCTCCACAAAGCAAAGATTGTATTCAGGTGAAAGAGTTTGGAACAAGACCGAACATGGTTAGTTGTGCTCACCTGTAATACATAGTCAAGTGCAAGGTGCCGGAAGCATTTCCTCGTTATGGTCAGAGTACTACTGGCCTCTTCCACTTCATGCGGTTTGTGGCGTGGTGCCTGCGCATTCTTCACTAGTGCAATGTCCAGGTCCTCTCTCACCTTATCAAACTGCTTCTTGGATTCCTTAAATTTCCTCACATCACTGAAATGTCAGGGAAATAAGATCAGGGACAAATCATCAGAATCTCCAAGCAACAAGACTATTCTTTTAGGTGTAATTCTATGTAAATTCTACTGGGGCCCAATGACCTTAATCTGAATCTCGCCCCAACTCTTTTTGGTTCATATTCACATCCCAGCGATAATTTCTCCCATTCAAAAATAGCCAAGAGAGAGTAAAATGTGGCAAGGTCAGAAGTAAACAGACAACAACTAGATTTCTTAGAATCGTGTAGGCAGAGGCTGTCATAGTAAGTTTGCAATTGGTCTTTATTTTTAATGATTAACTGTTTTGTTCCTCCTCTTTCCAATAACAGCTATCTGGTTGCTATGATGGGTGCATACACTAGCAAGAACATGGTGGTTCAACACCTTTTAAAATGTAAAGGAACGTAAAATAAAACTTTGGGCGTCTTAAAATAAATGAAGCATTGCATATTTTTTACCTCAGGCGATTCAGTTTTTCATTGATGGGAAAGCATTTAGAGAAGAGGAGTCGCTGGTAGAAGAGGAGATTTATTGCGGATAACGAATCTTGTGTTGTGCCACTACTTTTAAAGGGGGATGTAAACCCAAAAATTGATTTTGCTTAATGAAACAAAATATAAATATGAACAACTTTACAATTAGTATTAATTAAAAAACAGTAGTTTTAAAATGATTTGTAAATGTAATTGCTATTGAAAGCAGTATCTGTCTGCCCTTTGTTATTCTCTGCACTAGGGGTTCTGACTATTTAAAACTGATTACAACTTGTATTAATATAATGAAACAATGGGTGCCGGTAATCCATATACTTCTAAGGAATCAGTAGTTAAGGGTAGGGGTGCACCTTTCCGTTTCAAGGTCGATGTTTGTGTGTACAATATAGGGAAAGGCATGGTTGGATATCTTAGGAGGTGCTTTAGACAATATCGTAGAGAAGAGATTATAAGATGCTTGGCTCCTGGAAACCATTTTTTGTCAATTGTTGCCAATAACATATAAAAGCCGTAATAAAGAGTGAGAGGGAGTAGGGGCTGGCTCTCCTCATGGTGTAATAGACCCTCCCCCCATCCACACAGCATTAGCAACTGACAGATTCCCACTTAATTTCCCGTTGCTATAGAAACCATATCCTTCCCGGCTGCCAGGGATTCTGCTGCTTCTGTGGCCTATATACATTGTTTGAATCTGAGAGCTTGCGTTTGGCTGCTGCTACTGAGTCCTTCTGTGCCTGAGGTACCAATCGCCAAAATCTATGGCACTTCAGCAGTCAGAAGAGTTGTAGGCCCAGAAGCATCTTTCTAAAAGCACGTCCTTACATTCTGAATATCATTTATGCTTCTTAATATTACTTTTAAACATGAAATTGTTTTACATGCAGCTGTAAGCACAGGTACACGCAGAAACCACAGAGCTTACAGTCTTAGGTATAGTGCATCATCGCAAGTAGTATCATTTATATAAAAGTCATCTATATTATTAGTATTATCACACTCATTTTATGCATTACACATAAGGTTTCAACGCTAGGATGCGTAATTGTTACCTTGTGAAAAACATGGAAGGATATTTTTCAGCAGTCTAATTATAACTAGTCAGTGGGGCTCATTTATAAACACAAGACAAATTTGCACCTGGGCAGTAACCCATGGCAACCAATCAGACGGTTGATTACATTGCTCAACCTGCAGGTGGCTGAAAAAAGCCACTCATTGATTGGTTGCTATGGGTTACATTTGCCCAGTGTTCATAAATGAACCTCAGTGATAACTGGTGGAGAGAGTATCATTTGTATTTAATCCATTTGGCGCCACGCTATTATTTGCATGTACCAAATAAAATTGGGACTCCAGGGATTCCAAAACAGCAGAGTTTTTATATTTAGGCTACTGCTAAAACTAGAAATTCCCAGCATGCTCTAAACTAGTAATGGAGGGTAAATATCAGCTACCATACATGGTCAACAGAACTAAGACATATTTTACAGGAACAAAACCCAAGGAGTGCATTAGTGTAGTGGTTTAGGTATGCCTGGCTCATTGTCATGTATTCAGCTTATACTGTATTTATTAAGCAGAGAGCTGATGATGATGATGATACATGGTCAGTATGATGTGAGAGAGATATGAAGCTGAGCTCACTTACTCTTTGACAAAGATGTGCAGCTGCTGCCGTACAGACCTCTGGGCTTGATCAAACAGGATCTGAAAAACATATAAAGAGAAAAGATTGGTTTATTCCTTATTAACAAGGCGGCATGAGATCTTGCTCCAATAGAACATCTGGGAACTTTACTTCTTGCACTTTCATTATTTGTTTTACACAACTGATCAGAGTAAATTCTGCTTAGAACTTAATGCTAACAATGTTTAACTGCACATAATGCATAGTGTGCTCCTGATTTATTTTCCTAGGAAGTCCTAATGCCAACAGGTGATGGTGGATTGTAGAAAGCAGACAGAAATTGACATAGGGGCTGATTTACTAAGAGGTTTTCAAAATTGTTCCCGTTCGGAAAGTTTTCTGCACTTTCCTGTTGAATAGAGCGCACAGAACTTGGCGAGCACACTTATCTGTATACCATGGAAGCCACACACGCACCCAAAATAAATAATACTACTGTATTCATTCCATGCATTTCAAACTGCACTACATCCGACACTGTAAAGTAATTTTATGGCTTATTCCGTGAAGGGGTTATAGAAATCCATTACCTAAAGTAGGATGTAGAAATCCCATCTTTCTGACAGAAGAGGCTTTCCACATGAATTGCCTACGGCAGCTTCAATAGGAATGGGATTTCTTGGCAACAGACAAGAGAGAATAGAATAGGAAGAAACAGAATTCTTTTACACAGTGTTTAACCATCGTTGGTTCCCACATATCCCAATGTGGACATGAGCAATATCTAAAACACTAAAAATTGCAGAACAATGTGTTCCAACACCCCTGTCAGCAAAAAAGGCGGCTCCTAATGAAATGCAGACATGCCAGAATGCAGGAGATGTTGTGTGCCTTCAACTGGGTACCTCATCCTTTGCTGCAGATTCAAATGGAAATTGAATGTTAAATTACATATTAATATTATGTAAACAATTATTCAATTTATTATTTAATCCTGCATGTCTCTAGTTTGGAATTTAAGCTGATATCTGGTTGTTATGGCCACTGACTAGCAAGCAGGCAGTGTTTTGAAATATATATGCTCAAATAAAGGCTTAATAGAAGAGAGTTTGAACAGAAGGATAAGTACTAAAGATAAATCATAATAAAATCAGGCTTACAGTTTCTGTCCTTTTTGTCTGGCGGTTGTAAGGTTCATATTAGGGCAAAATCTAACAATATCTGGACTGAATTTCTGAGGTTTTTGGCTGCCCTTATGACATCACACCTCATCCCCTTTATGTCCCAGATATGCCCCTTGCTCTAGCCAAGTCAGGTATATAAATATGGGAACGTCAGGACAGCTGACATGTCAGTTACTAAAAATGTGAGTGTCATACCCATACTAGGGATGCACCGAACCCAGGATTCGCTTCGGGATTCGGCCAGGATTTGGCCTTTTTCAGCAGGATTCAGAAGTAAAAATGTTTTCCCCTTCCCTCCCCTAATTTGCATATGCAAATTAGGATTTGGATTCGGTTCGCTATTCGGCCGAATCTTTTACAAAGGATTCGGGGGTTCGGCCGAATCCAAAATAGTGGAGTCGGTGCATCCCCAACCCATACTACACATAAATGTGAAATACAAGTATGGGATCTGTTATCTGGAATGCTTGGGGGGGGGGGGAGTTCAGATAAGGGGTCTTACCATAATTTAAAACATTGTGCCTTGAGGCTACTAAAATCATATAAACATTAAAAAAATTTAATTTATTAGCCACCAGACAGAATATAGTACTGACATATTTATACAAATAAAAAGCAAATTAAGACCGGATTCTATAAATAGGACTCCATGGGGAATGGCATTCTTGTACTTCAAAGCTTTCTCAATAATGGGTTTCCAGCTAACAAATCCCCTAATTGTACGTGATAAACAACACTGTTTCTTTTAAGAGATGGTTCATTTTTTCTCACCCATGCATTATGCAGTTTAGCTACAAGTGAGAGTGTTACATATTATTTTGGCACCAAATTTCAGCAAATTTAACAATGAAAAATTACTAAATTCAGTTAAATTTCAAATATGTGTTTTGTTAAGGTCTTACAAACCCACTGCACACCCTTTGCATTGCTGGTGTCAGGCAGCAGAGGGGATTAGCTGCACATGTATTCAACTACTGCTAGATAGTGTAGTAGAAGAAAACTATCCCATAACTAGGCAAACAATAAATCTGTACAGACTTGCACAAGTACAAACATACCAATACTGGCTGAATAATCACAGAATTCTTTCAAGGTCACTGAAATCTTTCAGCCAGAACAATATATTACAGTACAATATACATTAAATTACCAGATGGTACGGTAAATGCAGACTGGAGCTAAAGTATATCATACTGCCAGCACCAAAAAGCAAGAAGTCGATGAAGTGTCCCCTGATCTGATAGTGATTCTCATAATTGCAGTGTATTGTGTGTTTATGACTGGGGAACAAAAGTTTATCATTCCTACTTGGCTGCTCTCATTACGTAAATGTCAAATCTACTACAGTCACCAAACACGTGGATCTAGGCCTAGCATGGCCACCTCAGTAGTGGTCTAATTAAGGCTTATCTTATCATTTGGCCCTTCAAATGCTCATAAGCTTTATGCAGGCCATCCTGCCCTTGCATGCTGCTCTCACAGGTATTCCCTAAGTGGTGCATCTGATTGACAAGTAAGATGGGGATACCAACATGCCCTCATAGCCTGCTCCTCATGAATACAGCAACAATAAGTGGAAAAAATCATGGATCCTGGTTTTTGCACTTTGAACCCCGCCCTACAATTCGTAAATGAGGCCTCCTGTGTCTTGGTTTTTCCCATTTTTCCCTTTTGGTATTTCAATTTCCCCAGATCATTTAGTAATGAGAAGGCAAGTGTTTTGGTCCCACGTGGTCCCAGGTTGCCCGATGCCTACCCACATATTTAAGAATGGTCAGTTTATGGAATGATAATTAATCCTGACTTGATGTCATAGATGCCCCTCCTGTGTGCTATCCATGAATTGTAACATTGGACAATTAACACTACTCCACCTTTAATGTTGTAAGTATTTACAGACAGGGATCTAATCTTGCTGCTCACCTAACTTTGGTCCACTGCTTCAGTAACTCATGATGACAAAGCAGATGTTTGTTTTCATGAGTCTCAATGGACGAGATCAATAACAGCCATTGCACTGATGCTAAATTGCACCTATGTTTGGGTGAGGACTTCCAATTGGTTAAGTGTTTACTTTAATTTGAGCATAGTTAATTGCAATGGGCCAGCAGGGACTATGGGAGAGATGTCAGGTTACCTATGCCTGGTGTGCGTTGAGGCACCTCCTAGAGTGATAGAAAGCTCCTGCTAGAAGAGATACGGCACTGCAGGGCCATACTATATGTCACACACAGCTGAATTCAGCTGCATTGAAAGTGCTCCAGATGGGACTGTCAGTGGCAAGATGAACAACCACCAAAAAGCAATTGCATTTCACAGCAAAGTTGCAATCACTTAGATCTGCCTTGGGGGCTTAGTGGCTGGTTGATTTCTTTTTCAGAGGATATTTCTATGAAGGGACAACTGTCTTTCCCAAAAGGGCTTGAAACTGACTGGCAATCAGGGTCCAGATAAAGCAAAGCTGTAATATGTCTGTATGTACTGTATACAACAATATACATTGATAATGTATATGGCCCATAGTTCTCCCAGGACAAGGGTGAGACTGAGAGTGAAACTCTAGACCCAATCTACTGTAGAAACTGCTACCTAATGCATAAAGATGCTTCCCAGAGCAGAGGTTTACCAAAGAGTTTAGACAGATATTGTCTGGCAGCTACAAATCAGTATACAAAGTTCTTAAGGTGGCCATAGACATAACAATTAAGATCTTCCAAAGATTGTTCGTTTCAATACATGTGTGTAGAGCTGAATCGTCACATATACAGGTAGAAACAATATAATTCTACCTGTATCTGATGATTCAGCACTATGGCCAATGTTTGGGTGCCTTCAAAGGCACCAGATCAAAATTTCCGACCAGCCTGATCTACGAACCGACGGATATCCAAGTTCTTGGATGATAACAGTCAGGTCCGGTGAGGTTGACACTGGCGATGGTCTAACCACACCTGTAGAGTTTGGTTTTTATTTTGAGATTATACCATCTGTCCCTCTCTCCAATGGTAAGTATCCAAACCTAATAAGGCCAGAACTATAACAATGTGAAATCCGTAAGATGTCACACGAGGATCACAGGTGACTTTACATATACAATATAAAACATGGTATAATCTAACATATACATTCTCTTATTTGGTTTTCCTGATATTTGTTTTATACGCAGGATACAAACCTATT
Organism: Xenopus petersii; assembly: GCA_038501925.1. NCBI lineage: Eukaryota > Metazoa > Chordata > Amphibia > Anura > Pipidae > Xenopus > Xenopus petersii. Next base: position 42,379,430 of record CM076684.1, on the reverse strand, counting down.
TATTATCACTACTTACAAGAAAAAAAAGAAGACACTCCAGCTAGCCTGGCTGCAATCCAAAACCCTTAGATAGCAGATGAGTTATAACCTGATGCTAATCAAATATTTGTAATCTCTAATCTACAAACTTTCATTCTTACTCTATACAGAGAAGAAAGGCACAAGCAAAATGAAAGCAGAGACATGATTCCACCTCCTCTGTGAAGCACTGAAATAGAACATTTTATACAGTAAATGCGAAATTACTCTACACCACCATGGAAGTCTCACTCTGGCACACAAGCATTTCCATACACGTGCACACGCATATGTTCTGCCAGACAACAGGGCATATATTATGCAAACAAAGGAAGAGGCCAGATCTGTCAGATGTTCTGGATTTTGAAGGATCTGTTTTGACTTATTTCAGATTCAGCCTTGCTAAAAGCAGTCTAATTATACAATTAGTTAAAGCCAGACATGCCTATTAAAGTGGTGAGTGCAGAACAATACAGAAGGATGTATGAATGTATCGCAAATACAGGGATTCAGGAAGATGGAACTGTTCAGGAACTGTTCCGCAAGGGGAAAATATTACTTTGGTGCTTTGCATTTTAATTTTTACTTTAATGTAATAGAATATATATATACATACATAAATAAGTGCAAGTTGCCACAGAGCACTAGTGCCCAGACTTTACCAGCGAAGTTACGGAATCAAGGTCTACCTCCTTAATTGTTACAGGTAGGGGCCGATTCACTAACTTCAAGTGAAGGATTCGAAGGTAAAAAACGTTGAATTTTGAAGTTTTTGTTTGGGCTACTTCGACCATCGAATGGGCTACTTCGACCTTCGACTACGACTTCGGATCGAAGGATTCAAAGTAAAAATCGTTCGACTATTCGACCATTCGATAGTCGAAGTACTGTCTCTTTAAAAAAAACTTCGACCCCCTAGTTCGCCATCTAAAAGCTACCGAAGTCAATGTTAGCCTATGGGGAAGGTCCCCATAGGCTTGGCTAACTTTTTTTGATCGAAGGATATTCCTTCGATCGTTGGATTAAAATCCTTCTAATCGTTCGATTCGAAAGATTTTATCGTTCGATCGAAGGAATTATCCTTCAAATCTAACTATCTGCGCTAAATCCTTCGACTTCGATATTCAAAGTCAAAGGATTTTAATTCCTAGTCGAATATCGAGGGTTAATTAACCCTCGATATTCGACCCTTAGTCAATCGGCCCCATAGTGTTGCATTTCTAAAGCACACCACCAATTACTGAAGCCATTGTTTAAAAAGCTGAATAAGACATCTGGAAGGGGGAATGGAGCAGTTTGTGGACAGCTGTGATCTACTGGTTGCCACCTTGAGATCTACTGGTACAGCAAAATTTATCTTTTGGGCTCTGTCATAGAGTTTTCCTTGGAAGAGGCAACAATGGTAAGAACCTTACTACTGGAATGCACAAGAGAAGGTGTTGTATTGATTACTACAGTGAAATAGATGCACAGATAATATATATTAGGTGAGTGTATGGTGGGAAAAGAGCTGACTGATATCAGCAGACGACTTGGATATCGGTCGGCTCGTCGATCGGGCTGGTCGGAAAAGTTTGAATGCCTCCAGAGGTACCCGAACAAACATCGACCATTGTTAGTGCTGAATCGTCAGATACAGGTAGAATACTATTGTTAGTCCGTGTAATATATAAGCAGCATAGATATAGTTCATGTTGAGTTTGTGACCTGGAACATGATAGGGCACCATCATTCACCAGAGTATAAACTGATATATGAAAAGAAACACTTGCAATGAAGAAAGAAACTCAAAAGTGGGTGATGAGGACTACTGTATAGATGGAAAGAAAAGGTGAACAAGAAAAGTTGTAGTTGAGGTCACTAGTGCTTGACAGAAAGAAAATGGACCCAAGTTAACATTTTGTACCTAAACCCCAATGGGCCACAGCTGTGAAGAGAAACATTACTGATTGTACAGTATGTTCTACCCTCATGGATCACTGACAGTTTAAATAAATACAAAATAAGCAAGTGTTTTAACTAGGATTTGCTTTCCCCTTTAAAAAGAAAGAAAAATCCCCAAGGCCAGAAGCCACACAAATGAGACATACAAGTTAGAAAAACATAGATGCGTACATAGCACACACCCTGATCCAATGAGTCATTCTCACCGATGCTTCCACTTGATTATCCAGTGATCATCACAGGGTCAGACAGACTATTGACTTTCTCTGCTTAAGGCTGATAGCATCACGAGAATTCTTAAAATTTGCATCAATTTAAGGATCAGTCCCTGGAAGATTTGTTTTGATCTCAGGCACAGCAATTGCGTGTTTTACCTTATTTTTAGCATGCCTAAACAAGCTCACATGCAGGAAGAGTTGGGCAAAAAATACTTAGACAAGATTGAATAAAAGATAAGACATTTATTAATAAGAAAATTGATTACACAGACTTTTTGACATAATATATATATATATATATATATATATATATATATATATATTTAATATAACATAATATAATATTTAATATACGTGATATTATTAGCACCATGTGTATACAGTCGGGCCATATTGCTTTACTGCATAATGTTTCAAAATGTGAGCCCAGCCTGAAGGCCGGTTAGGGCAAGATTTTGAAAAATATTTATTGTGCTGAATATTTCTGATATTAGTGTTTTCATATCTTTGCAACACTGTTAGAAGCAGAGTGAGCCTGATCAGAACTGTCATGGGTTTAGTACAATTTACCAGAATTCAGTGTGACATTTTATGTGAGAAATCAACTGCAATTACAAGGTATGCCACCTCTTCCACAATAATTTCTATCTTCCCAATCACCTTGCTAGCTCTGTGTATGGTGTCTAAGCTTCACACATGTTACTGTCACTACTAGTATTTATTTGTCTACAATCCACTGTTACTAAGGGCATGTTTACTAACATTGGAGATAAATGTCTCCACAGATTTCCAGATATGTTGCCTATGATTAGATTTTAAACCGTCACCTACAAGTTAGAAAACCAAAGCAAAGATCTGATTGGTTGCTATGGGCAACATCTCCTGACATCTGTGGAGATATTTATCTCCAATGATAGTAAGGAGCTGCAGAATTTTGCAAGGCAAACTGAAGGGCTGGCAGATCAATATTATTAGTCAATATTGTAGCTTTCAGATCATCAGTCATTAGAGTTTGCTAGGCTGCATGACATTCTGTTACTGCTGATTGAGGTTGTAATTGTAACTAGCAACATCTGCACAATCCACCATTTTTCTCACCACAATGCAGCATTTTCCCCAAAATTCTAGCCTGTTATTTATTTGTCCACCGCTAGAAGCATGTATGACATTTACTTCTTTCAAGCTACATCTGCATCATGAGTTTCACATTGGAGGCACAAGGCCAACATGCCCACCAATAACTAGTAGTCCCTTAAAATAATGAGCAGAGGTACGGTATAGAGTACTGTGTACCTACTGAATACAACTTTAGTATTAACACCAGGTTCTACATATACAAGGTGCAAGAGCTTTATGTATATTTATTTGTATGAATACATGTTTGTCAGGCGAGAATTCCTAAATAGATTCCAGGTCAGCAGTACTACCTAGTCCCAATAAGTTGGCAATGCTTAACCACTGAACAACAGTGGTGACAGAAGAGCTCTCCAAGCTTTCCAGTGTAAGTGTCCGGCACTGTAATTACTGCTGAGCTGAGGGTAGCTTCGGAGAAATTTTTCAGAAAGAATTGTGCCGTCCTCCAGCATGTAGCGCAAAAATCTTCATCCCACAACAAATTATACACGGGTAGGGACAACATGAACTGGTTATTTAAGTAAGAGCTCCTGTAGGTGCAAGGTGTATTCTGAGACTTGTACATATCACCTGTTCAAAGGCAGCATTAAGTAGAGGTCTTCCACCTTGCCCCAATGACTGATGCACCATTAAAGATGCAGTTGGCACAAGGGTGCACCGAACAGCTGCTCTGCACCATGTGTATTTGCAATTCGGTTCTAATTAATGCATGCAGTGTTTGGGTCTGACTTTTATAAGTGAATCCTATGCTGTGCCTCCTGCTTTGCTATCTGTCATCCTGATCCTGATCCTTTGGTTGCTTCAAAGGGAACTTGTGGTACTTAAGTTGCTAATGAATTGCAAATCACAGAATCTAAAAACTCCATCAGCTTTTTAAAGGAAGTTGGGCTGTAGTTTCACGTCCCTTTGCTAAATTAATTATTTATTACCCCCAAGTAAACATACACCAAGCAGCATGTACAATAAAGTCTGACACCCATAACACTCTGCAGACATCAGAATATACTCTGTTATCTTAGGGGTTGCTCAGTAAAGGGAGGATATTTTAAATAAACCCATGAATCAGAAGCCCCAGAGGCATTACTGAGAATCCTCCAGGAAAATATAATATTGTTCAGTCCCACTACTGCCTATGTTTACATTTAAAAAAAACAGTATATATTTTGCCAAGATTATCTTGCTAAGTAAAACAAGATGGTTCTAATATCTAAGAGCATGCTAGTTCAAAAGCCATTTGTTTGCAGGGAGTTTTACCAACACCTCCAATGCTTTGCTTCACATTGCCTTTCCTCCCAATGGTTAAGAAACTCATTACAGGAACAGGACACACCGGCACAGCATGGGTAAGTTCAGCAGGTTAAACCTTGCTCATTTATTGCGGATGCAACGTTTCGGGGCGTGACCCCTTTCTCAAGCATTGAGAAAGGGGTCACGCCCCGAAACGTTGCATCCGCAATAAACGAGCAAGGTTTAACCTGCTGAACTTACCCATGCTGTGCCGGTGTGTCCTGTTCCTACGTTGTTTTTGAGGTTGCCCATTCCCTCTGACATCGAGCACCTGGGAGTCGCTGAAGTCTGGACGGCCAGGGTGTGCGAGTGTAAGTCTTTCTTTTTAAGAAACTCATTACCCCAGCATCCTTCAGTAATCCTGGACTCTCACTTGCCACAACTACCACCTGCCATTACGCCACTGCTGGGTATTACCAACTCTCAGACAGATCTCCACCAGGTGCTGATCCCTACCATTTCCTTTGAACTATTTTCCAAGGCCAAGCACTACCTGATTCGTTCCATCCCTCAGGAGTGAAGTCGCTTCTCACTTGCCCTCACCAAAGTGATTTTAAGGAATTTACATTAGCCCTTTACTCTCCTTATCAGAGCCAAGTACTGCTCAGCTACAGCCCTTACTGGATGGGGAACCACCTATACTTGCCAAAACCTAACTTTCCATGTCCACTAACTAGGTTTTCCCCTATTGCAGGGGTTCCAACCTTTTTTATCCGGGAGCCACATTCAAATGTTAATAAAAGTTGGAGAGCAACACAAGCATGTTTAAGTTCCTGGGGTGCCAAATATAACTTGCTACCGATAGTTCCAATGTGGATTTGAAGCCAAAATGAGACTCTGTCTGACAGCACATATGATTTTTATGCACCTAAAGTTTGCCTTCAAGCCTGGAATTCAAAAATAAGCACCTGCTTTGAGGCCGCTGGGAGCAACATCTAATGGGTTGGTGCTCAACATGCTGCTCACAAGCCACTGGTTGAGGATTACTGCCCTATCGGGACTTCCCACTGCAGAAAGGAATACAAGGATCATTTAGTCAACCCTCCTTACAATTAGGTAAGGCAAGCATTTTAGCATCTTTCCTGACAAACTGGCCAGTGAATTATGCTCTCTTCTGATTAAGAAAATGGTTATTATCTGTCTCCTGGGTGTAGTGGAACACCTTGTACCCACTGTCTGTGCGAGATTAAGGTTTAGAGCGTTATTATTCTATGCTAAAAAATGTGTGATTATGCACTGGATGGGACCTAATCCTCCCACAAAGGACTCCTGGATTAACCTTGTTGATTCAACTATACCCAAAATAAAGCTTACCCATGAAGCGAGAGGCACCGCAGATAAATTTAAAAAGATATGGAGTCCTTGGTGGGAAATGGGACCGGGGGTGCAACCGAGAATTTATCATGCAACCGGATAATATATATGCTTGGACTATACCTGTAATGTCTTCTGATGCTAATTTACCCTCAATCTATGCTGTACCAATTGAAAGCAAATAATTATGGACCAGTGACACGTCTTAACTATGCACATGTTTGTGGATATATTACTTTTATTTTTTCTTGTTTGAAATGTTTATTAAAAGCAAATAAAACATAACCTTTAAAAAAAAAAGATAATGGTTATTATCAAACCTAAAAAAATATATATTTTTAGTCTGAAATCATTTTAATTTTCAACCAAAGTCATTTGTGGGGAAAAGATTTACTTACAGTCTGAAAAAGTAATCATCTCTATTGAGTTTGCACAGGGAAAGGTAACCACTGTCGCCTATCTTTGTCCCACAATGCAACAGTTCTATAATTGCTGCATTTAAAGGCAATATCTGCCCATGTAAGGGCTGGGACACACTGGGCGATTTGGGGAGATTTAGTCGCCTGGCGACTAATCGCCGCGACTTTCCACGACCAATCTTCCCCGAATGCCTCCCCTCGCTCTGCGCCTGGCTAAAATGAAAAATCGCGTGCGTTAATCACACGCGGCGATTCGTTTTCCGAAGTTGCCCGAAGTTTCCTCGTGAGGCAACTTCGGGCGACTTTGGAAAACGAATCGCCGCGTGTGATTAGCGCAGGCGATTTTTCATTTTAGCGAGGCGCAGAGCGAGGGGAGGCATTCGGGGAGAAAAGTCGCGTCGATTAGTCGCCAGGCGACTAAATCTCCCCAAATCGCCCAGTGTGTCCCAGCCCTAAAGCCATAAACAGCATTCATAAACCATTCATAGTACACCCAGGATTACTTAGCAGCTTGATTCAGATAAGAAAGCTTAGAAAGTTAAGGCTTGTTTCAAATCTTCCATTTTAGATAGTCTCATAGGGTGATGGTACTCCTTTAACATGAGCTGAGGTTCTAGAGGTTGGACATTGTAGTTTAAAGCAGTTGTCATCAATTCTACCCGGCTCAGACCACCCAGCAACCAGCATTTTATGGGCAGTATCACTCTAGGGAAATGTAGTACTGGTGTGCACCACTTGCAAACAAAGGGATGAACATCTGCAGCTTGTTTACTTGGCACCCAGTAACCACATCTATTGATTTCTGCCAACTAATCATGATATTTATATCACACTGCCCCCCTTTTTTAACATATGACCCACAGACACAATGTATTATATGCTTTTCCTTTGAATAAATCATTTCATGCCTCAGTGTTTGCCTCCATCACTTTTCCACACAAGCTGTCTCTCTTCCCCCACAATGCACTGCTGCATAAAATATTTCTCCTGAGACAAGACAGGGAAGACCTCTTCCCGTAAAATGCCCTGAGCTCTGAGGAGAGATAAAGCTTTGGAAGATCAGTAAATGCACAGAACTTATCCTAATGTTTCCTGAGTCTAAGCAAATTGCAGCCCATGACATCCGTGTCCTGTATCCCTCCCTCCTCCTCTGTGCCTGCAGTCTCTTGTTAAACTCTTTGCTTTAAGGCATCAGGAAATGAGATGGGATTTTCTGTCTGACCTTCCACTGCCTTCCATCTCTAAGCCTCTATATAGCTCTTCATTCTGACGTAAAAGGATGAAGCTCTGAGATTTTTACAATCGCTGTGTGATTGAGTCTTGACTCATGGGTACATGGGAATCAACCAATGTACTGCAAAGCAGCAGGCTGGTTTCTGTCACAATAAAGGGGAACTAAAGCATCACAATGAAATAGGTTTCTCTCAGGCACTGAAGCATACTGCACTGAGTTCCAGTGCCTACTGTATATGACAGTGAGGATGCTGCATTGTATGTATTTTTAGTCTAAGTCAGTGTACTGTATACTATGGTTAATTACAGGACAGTGGATTGAGCAGCATAGCATATTTGCCCAGACAGCATGATGTATACTGGACTGTACTATAGAACACTGTTTTTTTTTTTTTGTTTTAGATAGTTTGCTTCTCTCTTTGGGGCAGATTCACTAAAGGGCAAATTGTCACCAGCAACCGCTTCACATACATCGCACCACTTCAACAGGTGCAAAATCACTACCAATACACGAATTCAGTAATATGCGAAGTTGCGCCCTGGGCACCGAACGCTGGAGACTTTTCGCTAGCGTTACTTCGGCAGTGTGAGCATTTCATAGTGAAGAACATCTGACACTGAGTGTCAACTCTCACAGGTAGAACCCACGTCTCCATTCACATTTACTCCATCATTTAAAATTGTTTTGTTTATGTTTGCCATACTGTGTGCATGATGGCCAACACTCTGTACAAAGCTGCAGAATATGAGAGCAAAGCTACAAAAATTGCTACGGCTTTATAACAAAACAAGTCATCACTGCTGTAGAAGCAGTTACTTCCTATCAATTTCTCATTCTGAAACAGTATAGGAAGCAACATGTGCCACAATGGCTACAATGCAGCAGACACAGATGGACCCCTGTACATAGAAGAAGCATCAAGCTCAAACTTTTTGAGAATTTTATGTGTACATTAATTATTTATCCATAAACCCTGTGCATGGTGCTTGGGAGCTAACTAAATAATATTAAGGGTCAAATATCAATTTACTTTAGGCTAGTTTTCCAAGCAGAGCTTCAGATTTGTGCAACCAGCACAGTCTATTTACCAACACAAGCAACAATATTTGGAGACAAACTCACATCTGCACAAAAATCTAACCTGTGGATGAAATGCAGTCCAAGAATAATTTTGCCATGGGCCCCAGTTTCTGGGTGTATATGAAATCATACACCATATTATTCACACACTTAGGGGCCTATTTATTAACATTCAGATTTTCTATTTTTTCACGAATCACGTTTTTTCTCTAAAGATTTATTAAGTGTAAAATCTCTAATACAAAACTAATACAAGTAAAAACAGTCAAGGTCCCATATAAGTCAATAAAAGCTGTGCAGATCCTGTTGTAATTGTTTTTAAACATTCAGACTTCTAGAGGTTACCAGATATTTTTTTCCCTTGTAATTGTTAAAAACATGTGAATTTTTAGAGGTTTTTGAAATATTCTTTTTTTCGGATCTTTCAGCACTTTTTTTCGTACCTACTTTTTTTGTATCTTTTAATAACTTTCATGACATTTGTGGTTTTAGAGAAACAGAGTTTAACCATGGTTTTAAAGAGCTTTAATACCACTAAAATTCAACCTTTTATAAATAGACCTCCCCACATCATAGAGCTTTAAATAGAGAGTGACTAGGCAATGGAGTGACATAGACTAGCATTCATATTTAAGTGATCGGACTCGGTCAACTTGGGCCAAAGGTCAGTTAGGAGCAGGTCAGAGAGCAGAGTATGATCATGTACATGAGGCCAAACCAGATTGGAAAGGACTATAATGCAGTCTCTATAACTTGTTTTGTTTCATTAATTACTCATACATGTCAAATGAATGAACCAGGGTTCTTGTCCTAGCACAAAGACCCTATAGTTACTATACATTCTATGCTGGAATAACATAAAGGGCCCCTGTGCATGCCAATACCAATCGAAATCATTATGAGCTTGGTTCCCATGCCACACACATACGCACAAGAATGAACTCCCCTCACCCCAAAAGTGATGCTGTGTAGTTGTGTCGGCTTAGTAATGAGCCCATGGATCAGGTTGTAATAACAGAAGGTAGGAAATCAAAAATACATTAAGAAGATATTGTTTCAGCATGTAATAGATGTATCCACTAAAAGGAAACATCAGATATTTATGACCTTGAGTAAAAAAAAAATACTAGAATAATTTCTCCTTCAATGACAAGTGTATTGCCATTGATTCAGAAGGGCAGGGACAAGAAAATACGTCAACTATAGAAGAGCATTTTCTTTATACAGAGTTTTATTAAGCATGACATATTCTACTCACATGTACGTACGTATGTGTGTGCGTACATTTATTATGCTATATTTCATGATATTATGAATACTAGAAGGTACCTCTATGTGCTAAACATACACACACAAACTAGGAACATTAAAATTGGTCTTCAGCAATGAAATTCTAGGTTTCTATGTAGCTCACATTCCTTCACCTCTATACAAATTAGGAAGTATTCGATTGTTGAATTTGGGGTGAGTAACTAGAAAGCTCTGTGATATTAGTCTCTCTCTTTTTCTGGGCTGGGCATACCATAACATCTGGCAGCTACTAGCACCCCATCATTGTGGGATTATTAAACATCCAGCCGGACTGAGCAGATGTGTTTTGCAATCCCTGTAATAATCCAGTCTCAACAGGCAAATGAGATGAGTGCTTAAACAAGCACAGCTCATAATTCCACTTGCCCATTTAACCTTAATACTACTGAAAAGAGAGGAAAAAAACGAAATATCATAAAACAATTACATCAGTGGGCTGTGTATGGTGCAAGTTCTATATTTATAATTATACAAATATAGTATATAGGTAGGAGAGTCAAGTAAGTTAAGTCACGGGCTCTAAGTGCCCTGAGTGGGTGCGAGATGCAAATATACATTTTTTAAACTTTGTACAAATAAAAATATTTTTTAAACGATTTTCTCTGGACCTGTGGATCTGCCCTGTCTCTTCTACATATTCTTTGCCGTACCACTCCCTAAAGCTGGTGGTCTGGGGCTGGAGCTCCTGGACCACATTTACTATTTAGTGAGTCATACAATTTATCCTGGAGCACCGTGTTTTTCCAAACCATTGCAAATCATCTTAATACCCAAGTAAAATAATATACATACATCCAGGGTCAATTTAGTATTGCTCAATAATGAAACATCTGCGTATTCCACGGTCAAGTCACAAAGCTTCCTGAGACTAATGTCAAGCTATGCATTTCTTTGAACTTTCTAAACCAATTCATTAAGAAAAGCCTATACACATTATAGGGATCAAAGGACAACTATCACCTAAAAATTGTTTTCCCCACCAAAGGAGCAGGCTTACATAGTCCCCACTCTGGATGGGGTAAACAATAGTATTTCCTAAGAAAAAAAGTAAAGAAAACCCCTGTATTGAGTGCTTTGGCTGGCCATATATGTATGCATATATTTCTATTGGTAAAACACAAAAAAAAGACCGCTCCAGCTCACCACTCTTCCCTTTGCCCAGGTGCTCTATCAACAGTGTCTCCACTTTAACGCGTTTCAGGAATGTATCCCTTAATCATAGCCTATGATTAAGGGATACATTCCCGAAACGCGTTCGGTGTTTTACAGCAGCAATCCCAATAAACCTTATCCTGAAGTGCCATCTGCCTGTTGAGTTTTGACATATATTTCTATTAACTAACATTAGTCATAACATGATGTAACATAATCACGAACAAATGTATTAGTATTGTTAATAAGAACAATACTAATAATAAAGTTCTTAAAAATTTAGCATTGGTCTCAAATATTAATGATTGCAGGAATCCCTGATATAGAAAAAGTACTGTGCTTGCAATTCTTTACTGTCCAGGATTTTTTACTCAGAAAAAGTAGTGGGTCAAAATGGGCCAAACTATCACAAACTGCTTTCCATAATAATCAAAGAGAAGTACCTGTGAGTATTGCACATTGGCATAAGTATCCAACTTATCCAGTGATACCTATATCGTACATATATTCTACGTACTACGTACAACACTAACTGATCCCTAATGATTATTACTGGAAGTGGTCCACAACAATCCTACATTTTAGTATAGGGTACCTTGCAGGAAAATGCAGCAAAAAAAGAAAAAGAATAGCTGCCATGTTGGGAAGACACAGCAATCCGTTGCACTGGACTGCCAGGTGCCAACTAAGGAGGATCAGTAATAGTGGCGAGTTTGATGTCCAACAAAAGCAAAAAAAAAAGTTGTCATTGCCCAAGCAACTTGTGAGTATAGCTTAGGCAATGGCATAGACAAAGCTCATTTAAAAACACTGCACACATTTGCACCAAGGCAGTTCCCAATAAAAACCAATCAGTTGGTTTTAGGTTTTTTCAGACAGCTTCAGGTAGAACAATGAAAGCTATTGTCTAATTGGTTTCCATTGGTAATTGCCCATGTGCAGATTTTACAGTGTTTATAAATGACCATAGTGCTTTAGCCTCTGGCTGCTAGCTTGGGGTGTGCTTGAGTAATGAAGCAAGTTACCCAAGAACTTACCATGTGGTAGTTCACCATCTCCTGTAGGCTGTCCCCAAATTTGTCCAGGCATTCCTGACAAGAAGTAAAGGAAAAAAAGAAAATGTAAAAACCCATATTATGGTAGTATTATTTATGTATACATGCTCAGGGTAAAGGAACAGTAAATAACAGGAAATCATTATGCATCCAACAGGTTCAATTATTGTAAAATGTTAAGTTCATTATATACAAGTACTGCATATAAATACACAAACATAGTTTAGAAGAGTTTATGTTCCCACTAGGGAGCCAAGGGAAGACAGAATGGTATCCTTTTCTCAATAATAAGCATCTCCCTTGACTAGCGGTGCATTGTAAATAAGTCCTATAGTCATTGTAATTTGTGTTTTGCTGATTTAAAGAATAAAATGGGTCCATCAAATACTTTTGATGTTCAAAAACAGTTTTGCTTAGAAATGATATTATAGCAGGTAATAGAGGGCACTTGCTTGGACTCCTACTCCCCTTGTTGTTATTGGGAGTTGTAGTCCAGACAACAGCTGAAGGGTATGAGGCTGAACATCCCAGATGTAAATATTGGCCTTCTGTGGAAGCCTAACCCTTCTCTACCTCCAGCTGTGAGGTATCTAATTATTTGAATGCACACTTCTTCTCTTGGTGTATGCTGACCACTGCTGCCTTTATGGGGTGCTACAACATGTAGCCAAACAATGAGCCTTACATTTTTTATTGTGTGGTAATAAATAACACTAAGCTTTAACATACTGATAATAAGCAGGTTTTCTTATAAAATCTACCTGAATAATTGTATGTGTGTGTTTGCGAGTGTTTGTGTTCCAAATACAAATGATAAGTATTTATACATTACTTAGCAGCATATTTCAATATATAATCAGCATTTTCTATAAATAGCACAGGCCCTTAGCACAATGGTTTACCTTTAAGGGAACTTTTATTATGTTATAGAATGGCCAATTCTAAGCAACTTTTCAATTGGTTTTCATTATTTATTTTTTATAGTTATTTGCCCTTTTCTTCTGACTCTTTGCAGCTTTCAAAAGGGCGTCACTGATTCCCTTCTAAAAAACAAATGCTCTGTATGACTAGAAATGTATTGTTATTGTTACTTTTTATTACTGATACTTCAGGCCCTCTCGTATTCATATTCCAGTCTCTTATTCAAATCAATGCATGGTTGCTAGGGTAATTTGGACCAATCAGATGATTGCTTACAGTGTTGAACCTGCAACTGACTGAAAAAAGCTAACCACTGATTGGTTGCTATGGGTTTCTGCCCAGGTGCAATTTTGCCCAGAGTTTATAAATGAGCCCCCCGATTATATATCATACACATTAGTTCCTGCCCAGTGAAGCTTACAGTCTAAGGTTCCTATCACATTCACACACACTATTAAGCATTTGAAGTGTGGGAGGACACCAGAGTACCTGAAGGAAACCCATGTAGATATGTGGAAAACATACAAATACCTATACATTATTAATTTGGCAATATAGCCCTTGTTCATCATGATTTAAAAGAATAAGGCTTGTGCTGAACACACGTTACAGCAGAAAACTGCAAAATTTCAAAATGTAATTGGTCATACTCTCCTTAGCCCAGTTCCTTTAAGTTCCACACAACCTGAGAAGAACACACTGGGGCTGATTTTGCTAAATTACACCAGTGCAGTGGTTCATAGAGTCAAATTAAGGAATGTTGGCCTGGAACATAGTATTTGTACCTGGATAGAGAACTGGCTAAAAGATAGACTACAAAGAGTGGTGGAAAATGAAACATTTTCTAATTGGACCAGTGTTGTTAGTGGAGTACCGCAGGGCTCTGTACTAGGTCCCTTGCTTTTCAACTTGTTTATTAATGACCTGGAGGTGGCATTGAAAGTACTGTTTCTATTTTTGCAGATGATACTAAATTGTGCAGAACTATAGGTTCCATGCAGGATGCTGCCACTTTGCAGAGTGATTTGTCTACGTTGGGAAACTGGGCAGCAAACTGGAAAATGAGGTTCAATGTTAATAAATGCAAGGTTATGCACTTTGGCAAAAATAATATAAATGCAAGTTATACACTAAATGGCAGTGTGTTGGGGGATTTCTTAAATGATAAGGATCTAGGGGTTTTGTAGATAAGTTGTTTAATTCTGGGCAGCGTCATTCTGTGGCTACTAAAGCAAATAAAGTTCTGTCTTGCATAAAAAAGGGGCATTAAGGAATGAAAACATAATTATGCCTCTTTATAGGTTCCTGGTGAGGCCCCATCTGGAGTATGCAGTGCAGTTTTGGACTCCAGTCCTTAAGAGGGATATAAATGAGCTGGAGAGAGTGCAGAGATGTGCAACTAAACTGTCTAGAGGGATGGAAGACTTAAATTATGAGGGAAGACTGTCAAGGTGCTTGCGAAGGGACATGATTACACTTTACAAGTACATTAGAGGACATTATAGACAAATAGCAGGGGACCTTTTTACCCAAAAAGTGGATCGCCGTACCAGAGGCCATCCCTTTAGATTAGAAGAAAGGAAATTTCATTTGAAGCAACGTAGGTGGTTCTTCACAGCAGTGCTGGGCCAAGCCGGGCAGGTGCCCTAGGCAGCCTGCCCGGCTGCTGCGTGGTCTGGGTGCACGCATGCGCGTGAGCTAGATGTTCGCTTGTGTGCGAATAGGCGATTGTGGACATACGCGAAAAGACGCTTCTGTGCATTGGTGGAAAGACGCTTCTGCACATGCGCGAATAGACCATTTCTCAAAAGAGCAAACAGATTTTTTTACATTCAATATTGAAATCTGACATGGGGCTAGACATATTGTCAATTTCCCAGCTGCCCCAAGTCATGTGACTTGTGCTCTAATAAACTTCAATCACTCTTTACTGCTGTACTGCAAGTTCGATATCACCCCCTCCCCCCCAGCAGCCAAACAAAAGAATAATGGGAAGGTAACCAGATAGCAGCTCCCTAACACAAGATAACAGCTGCCAGGTAGATCTAAGAACAACACTCAATAGTAAAAACCCATGTCCCACTAAGACAAATTCAGTTACATTGAGAAGGAAAAACAGTAGCCTGCCAGAAAGCATTTCTCTCCTAAAGTGCAGGCACAAGTCACATGACCAGGGGCAGCTGGGAAACTGACAAAATGTCAAAATTGAATATAAAAAAATCTGTTTGCTCTTTTGAGAAATGGATTTCAGTGCAGAATTCTGCTGGAGCAGCACTATTAACTGATACGTTTTGAAAAAAACATGTTTTCCGATGACAGTATCCCTTTACGAGTGGCTTGGATGATTTTTTGGACAGACGTAATATCAAAGGCTATTGTGATACTAATAGACTAATAGACTATAGTTAGTATAGGTATGGGTATATATAATTTATGTGAAAGTATGGAGGGGTGTGTGTATGGATGCTGGATTTTCATTGGAGGTGTTGAACTTGATGGACTTTGTCTTTTTTCAACCCAATTTAACTATTATACTGTACCTTGTACACTGAACAAAATTAGCACCTATGTAAATTATTATTAACGTATTTTTAGAGCGCCAACATATTGCACAGAGCTTCTCAGGTAAGTATCTGAAAATTTGTTTCTGAGGAACTTTACTACACAGTTTTCATTGGTATATCTAAAGACATATAATTAGTACAGGGAGGGGATCTGTTATCCAGAAAGCTTTGAATTACGGAAAAGCCATCTCCCATAGACTCCATTTTATCCAAATAATCCAAATTTTTTAAAATGATTTTTTCTCTGTAATAATAAAACAGTAGCTTGTACTTGATCCAAACTTAGATATATCTAATCCTAATTGGAAGCTAAACCAGGCTATTGGGTTAATTTAATGTTTAAATGATATTCTAGTAGACTTAAGGTATGAAGATCCAAATTACGGAAAGATCAGTTATCCAGAAAACCCCAAATCCCGAGCGTTCTGGGTACAGGTCACATACCTTTAATGGACAGGTGTTACCCATTTTGCTTCACTGAAAAATTTTGAAACGGCAAGAAATTCGCCAAGTCAATGGGTGGTTTTTCTAATAACTTTTTCCAAACGGCACATTTTTTTTACTATACCTTAGAGTCTATGTGCGTTTTATATTGCAGAAAATCTTTTGCTCATCCCTACATATAATAAGTATGGTCAATTTTAATAGGACATTAAAAAGGGAAATCGGCACACGAGGCATTAGCGTTGCAGGGAACATTCTGCTCGTTTATTGTGCGGTGATGCGATGTTTCGGGGACACTCAAGAACTCACGCATCACAACAAAGGGGAGTGTCCCCGAAACGTTGCTTCACCACACAATAAACTAGCAGGGTGTTCCATGCAACACTAATGCCTCATGTGCCGATATTCTTTTTTAATGAACAATTGTGAGGTTGCTGATCTTCTAATATTGTGCACCAGGCTGATCATTTTGAGGGTGTGCGATTTTTCTAAATTGCTTGTGTGCAATTTTAATAGGAAACATTAATATACACCTACCGAGATCATCTCATCTTTCTTGCACTGCTGTGATAAGTCTCGGATGCCACTTACAAAGTGCTTGTTGGTTGTAAGGTAGGTTTTACCAGCTTCTAGCATACTGCTGCATAGTTTCACCAACTAGGAGTAAAGCAAATAGAGCATGGTAAAGCACAAATAAAGCTTTAATAACAAGAAAGGAGACAAATGGGTTTGTACAATGCGGTAACTACATTTAAACTGTTCAAACTGATTAAAGCCTTTTCTCTCTAGGTAGGTCTATTCTGTACATGTCAAAGCCAGTGAATGTGGGTGTCAGTTGTGTGTAGACGTGGGAAGAGTTTGTCATCTGGAGTCCAGACTGCGAGAAAGTCTGCAGTGGGCTGTTATATGTGGATGCACAAAGCTTGTGGGGATGCTTAAGGAAAGTGTGCCAGGGAATGCACTCTCAGCATACATTTCTACATGCTCTAAATCTCTTTGGAAACATTTTAAGGAATTTTTCCGCTCATTGGATGCAGATGTGTTTGGGTCCAAAATGTATCGGTGCTAACACTGTCTTTGCTAAGGGGATGAGACAATGCTGGAAGTCTGCTGCTCCTTCACTGTGAGACTGAGGCTGTAGTGTAAAGGAGTATTGACATTGTTGACCATGAGATGCTCCGCAACAGTATATTTCTCACCTTGTCAAGTTTGGCTTCAATTTCCACCACATCTGTTTCCACCTCGTCTATTGCTGCCCTGTGAGAAAAAGAAAACAACTGGGTTATATATGTGCCCAGAGGACAAAGATGGACGCTCCATGCACTTGCCCTAGAGGTCACCATTTCATTCCAAATAATGTTGAAAACCATAAAGGACATGAAAGGACAGAAAGAGAGGGATGTTGCTTTAATGAGGAATTAAGAAATAATATAACCCAACCATTGTTCTTTTTACATCAATTAGGTACCAAAGATATCAACTGTAAAAAAATGCATAAAAAAAGGGATACAGGTTAGAAGCCCACTGACGATAACTAACATAAGACATAAATTCTCAGATTGTTCACCTTATTGATAGGGTTTCTAATTTAAACCAACAACTGGATATTGTGTTTAATATTAGGGCAATCAAGTGCAATGTTCTGTCTTAGCAGTATGCTCATACACACAAACATTGTGCATGTACAAACAAAATATATTCCTTCCATGGTCCTAAAAACCACACTGTTTAAACCACAACAAAAGTTGTTTTGCCTGAAAAATTGATCATGACGATTTCTGTTGATTAACAGTGTGTATTTAGTGATTCTCTAGATTTCTCCGAGAGTCTGGTCTGAGCCCACAGTAAGATTAAATGATTTGCCCAAAATTAAAAGATTAAATGGTAAAATAATTGCTCCCATTTCTCCTGGATTCCATGTCCAACTCATTCTGCTTCTCAACTTACTCAAATACTATCCACCTTCCAGTAAATTCCACTTCTTTAAAGTCTACACATGGAGACTATCTCAAAAATGAAGGGCAATTGCAAAGTTGCTTAGAATTAGCCATTCTATAACATACTAAATAGTAACTGAAAGGTGAACCACCCCTTTAGTACTGAAAAAGCAGCGATGATTCATTGACTTTAGGGCAAATGAAATCAATACATAAAAGTAATTCATTAACACATATTCTCGCCACCCTCATCCGTGAGATAAATTAACAGCAGTACTACAGAAGCACAAGTGATTTACAATTTAGGGGTGGGGGCAGTTACAATGGTGACTTTGCAGGAGAGTGTTTTTTTGCACATAGACTGCCTGAAACAATACTTGATAATGAGACATTTGCTGTAATTATACCATGTATCCTATACACAACACATCCATATGGCATAACTGACATAAACACAAAGACTGTACATACACATTGAGATACAAACAATCCAATAGCATCATCTAAAGCCACTACCTTTCCTAACTCATCCCTAATCACCAGATCCCTGCAGAAAGCAAGAGAGACTATGACATATTTCTATCGTAAACCTCAAATGTGCCATTTGACACAGGAATTGGATAGAGACTTTTCTTTATTACTGGCAAACGCTTAACCTCATCCCATGCCTGGATGCCCATTCCACCAGTCTGTCCACAGGGTCTGTTTATGAATGCCGACAGTGCAACAGTGCATAGTCCAACATTCAAGCGTTACAAAATAAGTGTAACACTGACGCACTAACCTATAAAACGAATCCAGGTTTACCAACTATTGCCTTTTCCAAATACAAGTACAGAGAGTTTTGATAATTCATCTTGCACTTTTGCTGGGTAAAGAACACAACTAGACTGATGGGAATTTTTGACATTTTAGGGTGGTGCAGAGACAGCATTTGCCGTGGCTGCAGATGGGATCAATGAAAATGCTGACAAATGTACAAAACACAACGAGGGGCCATTTAACAATGCACCAGTAATAGGTGTTAGTGCACTTATTCATCATGTCCCCTTAATGTGGATTTACTCAGCATTTGTGTTTGATGCAGTGTTGATCTCTGTAACTTGTGCCGGATATGAAATTCAGAAGTAGTTGCAGCCCTGTCCTTACTGCCTGCCCTATGGAAAAATATTTGTAAAAAAACACTAACCTTAAGGTTAAGGTTTAAGGACAAGGCTCCTAAGCAACCTGCATCTGAATGATGCACAATTTTGGGGGCAGTACAGGGGACAAGACACCTACTTGTCTCCCCCACCCCCAAGAAAACAGAAATGCTAAATGCTGGCAGCATTATATTAATAGGCAATGCAGGGCTGCAGACCTGAACCTGTGGAGCAAATTGCTGGTGCAAAAGTGGGGAAAAAAAAAGTTTGCACCCTTTTTGTTTTAACCTTGCACTTGTAGTATAATGACTGCTAGATATTTTCAGCCATTGTCTGTTGGTGGTATGCAAAAAGTTAACATATGAGGGCTGCAGGCTGGATATGCCAATTTTTTGTCAATGTTCCCACCGCCTTAGATAAGGACCCCATTATAGTCGCATTGCCAGTGCTTTCTTCTTTCTTATCTCCAGTCTGTATGATGTTATAAATTCTGCTCGTTTCTCCATATGGAAAAATATGTGACTGTGGCCTCATGATATGCCAATGGGTCTGTGCAAACAGGAGTCTGGATGTTAAACAGAAACCGTCTTCCGTGCAATGGGTATGTTTTCTAAAGGAACATTACTAAAATAAATCAGACTTTTATTACAAATAGCTAATCTGGGCACTAACATGCAAGCCCCAGTGCTTTGAGGCCTGCAAAAATATATATACTTACATGTGTGGGCTGAGATTACTCATAAAGTGGATGTCATTGTGCGATTGTGACATTGCTCAGCCCTGGTAAAGGATGATGATGTTACTTTGCATGAATGCCATATTGCTATAAAATGAATGTTAATGCCTTTATCAACCTGATTACGAGTTAATTAATAGAGCTATTTTTGTTATATGTACAGTTAAAAATATCCTAGTGCTCAGGCATCCATTCTAAATTATATTTTTAAAGTATATGGCACCACTGTTAGATTGGGTAAGACTGGATGCAGCAGTCATTTGAAGTCACGGAGATTTAGCTTCCTATCAGTGCAACAAGAGGAATGTAAACATTGCTAAATCCTATGATGTTAAAGGAAGAACCACTAAATAAACTGATGACTGTATTTACGTTACTAAATTGGCTGAACAGATGATGTCCAGACTGTTTTGGACATGCAAAAAAATTCCCATTTGTCAGCTGAAATGGTCAGAACTGGGACAACGTGAAATTCCTGAGGGAGACAGATTTACTTTACTGTGTAAAAACACTAAACTCTGCTTATTCTCTGAATTTAATTAATACATTTACAGGCTTAGCTCAAATAGGAGTCCACACCACCAAAGGCTTGTTCAAATCAAAATTTGCCCCTGGTGTCTATGACTGGGCAGTTGTCCAATCATAGACAACGGGGACCTCATTTGTCCAGGCAATCAGGGTGTAAGGCTGTCCACATCAACATCCAATCAGAATGTTTGTATGGGCAAAAATCCTAATTAAAATATTAGATTTGATTATTTTGATGTATTTCATCTCACCCCCAGTCAACAGGAATTGTGGCCAACCAGAACACTGCCCTTAATTACACACGTCACACGTCAGTTACAGCCATGCTAAATATTTACTAGATACATAAAAGGGTGGATAACTTTCAAGTTAACTTATAGTATGTTATAAATTGGGCAGTAAGCAATATTTCATTATTTATAGTTTTAAGTATTTTCCCATTTCTTCTTTTAAAGGGGGTCGCTGTCCCCATCTAAAAAACAAATGCTCTGTAAGGCTACAAATTTATTGCTATTGCTACTTTTTATTCCACTCTCTTATTCAAAGCAATGCATGGTTGCTAGGGTAATTTGAAACTGCAAACTGGAGAGCAAAAATCTAAACTTAAAAACTGCAAATAGCAAAAAATTAAAACCAATTGCAAATTGTCTCAGAATATCACTCCCTGCATCATACTAAAAGTTAATTGAAAGGTGAACAACCACTTTAGGAAAAAAACTAGTGGAATAACACTTTATCTACATGTTTGAAAATGTCACTCTGGATCATGCATTTGCGGATGAACACAGCATATGAACATTAAGTGATGGTTATTTCAACAGGGTAATTATATGAGTCTTTTTTGATGTATTGGACAGTAACATGTTGAATATACAAGAGGCTTCTGTATCACCATTTGTGTACTTTATAAAGACTGCAAGCCACTGTAGAAAACAAGCACAAAAGAATAACATTCTGTAGCTTTGTTGATTTCTCCCTTACTGCACACCCCCTTACTGCATTTTTTCTCTCTCTGATTTACCACTTTGGCAGATTTTACACTGTTTTCACACTGTCCTCTAAAAACCGTAAAATCGGGGTTCTGCATAGTTTTCTGCAACGGGCATAAACTTTTTTTATATGCCAAGCAGATATGCAGTACCATTAGCAAAAGTTTCTGTGAGGCAACTGACACTAAAAATGCAATTCTACACAGGGCTTTGGACCATATAATATAATTGCAGTACAAGGCCCTATGATAATCAAGCAACCTTTCCCAAGCCCCTTCTTTTTACTTCTGTTCTTCAAATCCCAAGCATGGTTCTTTTGAAGCCCTCTGTACTAGGTAAGTGCAAATCATTAGCAGTGGCCGGAGTGGACATTAGAAAGCATTGGTCCAAAAACAGATATCGTTATTGTAACAGGCATGAATAACTGAAATCATACAGCAGCCCTTATTACAATAGCCAACAATAAATGTTAATAAAACATTAGTAAGTCCATCATTTGTCTTGTAAAACACTAAACTTGCCTGGAGCAAAAACACATAAGAGAAATTCACTGATAAATCTACAATCCATTGCAAAAAGAGGAACAATTGTTCTATGAAGAGGATGATAAATACCTGTGCTGTAAACGCTCAAAATGCCTGAAGCCACATTATAACTCATGGGGAACACAGACAATGAGATGCTTTGTTCCGTTAAAGACCATTCCCAAAATATAATGCTAGTTAGTATTAGGCAAAATCAGTAGAAATGTTTAGGCCCATTCTTAAGTTATAAAGCCTGACAAGCTATATAACACACAAGTATCTATCAAGATATGTAATTGTTTACATTGTTATATAATTCACATTTAAGAGGCACTTAAAATTGCCGTTACGTTCCCTGTGAGGTTAACTTGGGCAAGAAGGTCAAGTATAAAGAAGCGGTGTAATGTGCTTGCACAGTAAGGTCTTATTGCTTCAAGGTCATCTATTAAACATACAGTATGTAAATTCAATTTCCTGGCCTAAGTGTACGGTATGTTTGTTTCTGTCAGCGGAAAGAGAACTTAATGAGGGGCAGCTAAGCTGTTGCTGATAGTGATTTTGGAACAGTCTCGTGTTTTGCCAACTGAGGCAGGACATTGTACCCAATAGCTGGCAGACAAGGGCACATCGTCCCAACGTGCAGCATCACACAATGGATGCATTCCCAAAGCTTTGTTATCATCACATAGACACACTCAGCAGCTAGAAAGAACTCGACATGGAACATATTTCCCACTTTATTGTATAGCTATGGGACGCTACAGGGACTGGCTTATCATTAAGTACAAGAGCCACATGCGATTATCTTAATTACAGAGCAGTAAAACAGGTCGTGCAGTGCCGTATTGCCATTTCAGACGTAAAGATAGAATTACATACACAAATTCTGCGCACAGTCGGCTTTGAAAGAAAAATATGTTCTATATGTATGCAATGCCGAATCTTAGATGAAAAGGAAAGTATACTCATTTTTAGGATGATTTATATTTATGTACGGTAAATGATAAGTCTTTCCTTATGGTGTATATATGCTTTTCTCACAAGAAAACAGAGAGGGCTG
The DNA here is from genome assembly GCA_038501925.1 of Xenopus petersii. NCBI lineage: Eukaryota > Metazoa > Chordata > Amphibia > Anura > Pipidae > Xenopus > Xenopus petersii. The sequence goes on along the minus strand of CM076684.1, from coordinate 42,356,419 downwards.
CTATACTCATTCTTTATAACCAGCATTATTTATTCAGATGACTATGGGGTTTTGTGTTATGTAGTACAGTTTTTATATATAACACAGGCAGGAACACTGGCCCATACACATATTGTGTTCCTGCTTCCGTCCACTGGATTAATAATAGCAAACTTCCTTTCCCTGCCCCTGTCTTTCCAATATAGTACTATTATTAACATGTATTTATATAGCGCCAACATATTGCGTAGCACTGTAAAGTAAATGTGATTATACAACTAAATCACATGAATTCTATACATAGAACATATGGAGATACATACATCACAATCAATACCGGTACAAAAAGGTGAGGAAGGCCCTATGCATAGGCATACACCCTAAAGGGAAGGGAGTAATACACAAGGTGTGGGAGTGGGCAAGATTGAATTAAGTGGGTGAGAAATGTGGTTCTGTATGTCGTGTTGCGTTTGGTAGTTAAGCAGAGTGAGGGTAGGCTTCTCAAAAGAAGTGCGTTTTAAGAGATTTCTTGAAAGCAGAAAGGTTGGGAAAAAGTTGGACAGTATAGTATAATTACTATCCATGCAAATAGGATTGCTGGGTCAATACTACAAATAAAAAAACAAAGACCAATTGCTAAACTGACTACAGGCAATAAAATGCTACAAAGCTAATGCTAATTTATTGATAAACTTCCTGTTTAATGTAATATATATATAAGATTAATTTTGCTCTTTATGGGGCAAGTGTAAAGAGAACCTGAACACGGTGAGTCATTAAAATCTACAGACTAGAGGTTTATGATTTTGTTGTTTCTAGATTATACCTTTCCTTCTCCCTGCTGAGGCTTGTCACAAGATAATCTTCCCCAAACCCGCAAGGTATCCAAAATAAAGAACACAATTAGGAAATGTTAATACCATGTATTGGAACCTTCTGCATAATAGGTTAACAGATAATCAATCCAATACATGCTCTGTTTTACAGATTTTTTTGAGAAAGGAAAATGGAAAATACCGAAATTTCTTGTAGAACATTCAAAGTCTTACAAGAAACAGACTTTTAACAATTTACTCCCATCTATCTCAGTTTTGTTTGGTCTTATGTATGAACACGAGCTTCCATGGCAACAATTTCCTATGGCTACAGTATCCATGGCAACCACAATTCGTTAATGTTTGCCTTTTTCCACTCCAAAGGTCATCTTGGGTTTCCCCGTGTTATGTCAACAGTTCTTAATTCATCCAGGAAACGAACAAGGCCCAACAGTAGAACGAGTGAGACAAGTGTGTGGCAGCGGAGGAGTAAAACAGAAAGGCTAATACACTGTAAGGCATTGTGAAATGTAACAACCCATCATGGATGCCCAAAATGCTAAAAAAGTATGACGGTAAATAACCACTCAACCTGATTCAATAATCAGTGCCAGCAGAGATTCCCAATAAGCAGAAGGAACTTCATTAGCTATTAAACCTTATTAAAAGGAAGGGGCCTTTTAGCATAGCATTACTTATTAAAGGCATTCTTGCACTGTCCATTACTTCTGTAATTAAAATTATTTTGAATGGTAAATCTCTCTAGACGACCCTGCCACTATATATAATTACACCACTATGTATAATGCAGCAAAGTGGAAAGGAACTCTTTTTCTGATAATGCAGCTGTACCTGAGGCCAAGTCATGATTTGTCCCAGCGAGGACAGATTTCTCACTGTCTGCCCAATGGCAATGACAAACCAGCACAATCACTGAGCAACTTCTTATAGCAGGAGGTTTTTTTTTTGTTTTTTTTAAACACACATCAGTTTATCAGATTATTTTTAATATTTTTTTAATAATACTACGAATGTGATCCTTGATCCAAATAAAAGGCTTTGTTCTGCTGCACTGTAATGCCTATATTTCCTGACAATCAATAGGGCACTATATCCAATAAAGATATAAATACATGTACATATACAGTGTATTTAATATAGCCTACAAAGATGGTGGTTTTCAAATCAGAAATAATATGAGACATGGCATAGAACTCTTAACCTTGGATCTGTAGACGTTGCAGGACTAACCGTGCATTTTAACCCTTAAAGGGGTTGTTCACCTTTAAATTAACTCTTAGTATGATGTAGAGCAGGGATCCTCAACCTTTTTTACCCGTGAGCCACATTCAAATGTAAAAAAAGTTGGGGAGCAACACAAGCTCCCCCTGGGTGAGCCGAATATGGGCTGTGATTGGCTATGGGGCAGCCTCTATGTGGACTGGCAGCCTACAGGAGGCTCTGTTTGGCAGTACACCTGGTTTTTATGCAACTAAAACTTTCCTTTAGGACAGGGATTCAAGAATGAAGAATAAGCACCTGCTTTAAGGCCACTGGGAGCAACATCCAATGGGTCGGAGAGCAACTTGTTGCTCACGAGCCACTGGTTGGGGACCACTGATGTAGAGAGTGAAATTGTGACACAATTTGCAACTGGTTTTAATTTTTTATTATTTGTGACTTTTGAGTTATTTAGATTTTATTCAGCAGCTCTCTAGTTTGCAATTTTCTGGTTGCTAAGGTCCAAATTACCCTAGCAACCATGCACTGATATGAATAAAAGATTGGAATATGAATAGGAATGGGCCTGAACAGAAATATGAGTAATAAAAAGTAGCAATAACAATACATTTGTAGCTTTACAGAGCACTTATTTTTAGATGGGGTCAGTTACTCACATTTGAAAGCTGGAAAGAGTTAGAAGAAGGTAATACATTCAAAAACTATAAAAAAAAGAAAAATGAAGGACAATTGAAAAGTTGCTTGAGATTAGCCATTCTATTACATTTTAAAGGTAAACCATCTCTTTAATATATGTTAAAGGATTTTGGGGACAAAGACATTAAAAATTCTTCTTGTGCTAGGGTTAACATCTTGTGTTATCTGTAATAAAGCCTGTTTGCATTTCCAAGCTTGATCTGAGTGATGTCTTGGATGTTTCAGAATATGGGTTTCTAATGCAAGAAGCATTCAGTTATAATGCAAGAAGCATTCAGTTATAATTGCAAATTTGCACAGATGCTGCTTTAGGGGAATACAACCTGCTGCGCTTATGTGTCTATTAAAGGAAAACAAATCAAACTATTTTTAAGCAGTTCATATATTATTCACTATGTTAGGTATATTTATGGGAAAGTATTTAGTCTTATGGGACAACTGTGTGCTTACAGTATATGTTTGTATGTCCACAGCTCCACTGTGCAGTATAGAAAACATTGTCGGCAATGGAAATGTGAACCTGCCCTAATGCTGTACAAATGGTATATGTAGTATAGGTGCACAGCTGTGTGTGTGTGTATGTATGTGTATGAACTAAAAGGTGTTTGCATAGCTTTTGTACATCTGAATTTCTATAACATAAACATGCACATTTGCTAAGAAAGATTTTCGGTCTGTATGTACACTAACACATATCCGTTGCATGCACACAGGCTTTAATATCATGTGTCTACAAGCACTCAACCCAACCACTTTTGTCCAACATCAACCTTGGCCTGGCATGGCTGCTGCTCTCAGTCTTTGAGATACGCGAGTCTCCTTCTCAGGAACTTCTTCCACAGTGTAAGAAATTTGCACAGCCAGCTTCCCCTGAACTTTTGCCTGTCTGGGATTTTATTTTTCCAAGAAGTAAGTTCTTCCTAAAAGAGAGGCAGCTGGGGCCCAATCCTGTGCCAATATAGACATTAACGGAGGAATTATTGACTGGGAATCTTTATTTCTGCAAACCCAGTTGCTGTTTGAAATACAGTTTATAGATATGTGTTCCGATTTATAAAGTGCTATTGTGTGCAGTCTGATATTGAGCAGAAGAACTAAATCAGGACCTGATGAACCTTTTGATGGGAGACAAGTTAACCCTTTCAATTATATTAGACAACATATAAGGCCCAAATTACCCTAGCAACCATGCATTGATATGAATAAGAGATTCGATTATGAATAGGAGAGGGTCTGAACAGAAAGATGAGTAAAACAAAGTAGTCATAACAATACATTGTTACATTATATTAGACAACATATATCTGAAACCTAGATTATATATTCATCTGTGTAGTCCATGAAGAGTGTGGGGGCCATAATTAAAAGGAACTTGAGGGTCACAATTGACCCCATAATGTCCAACTAGACAGCAAAGTTATTTCTAAACTTTTTACAATACGTGTAGGACAAGAGGACACAACAAATGATGGAACACACAATAAATCTTGTTTCCATCACACTTATACATAAATCGAACTGTCACTACTGTTCACGACTCTACAGAGAGGTCCCATGTATGTGTTTAACTGGTTTTTAGATGCTGATGGTTACAATGATCATATTGTGTCATCAGCCATGACACAACCCTCACACCTGGTCTATAGATGAGAGCTTACATGTGTGACTTTTCCTTTGAGCACATCTACCTTCACAAAATAATGGTATATATATATATATATATATTTGTGTATTATAACAAATAAAGTACCCCTGTTGCAAAATATCAATAGTCATTGAACTGCTTGTTACCTTATAATAAACTTGTATTTTACAAGAGGGGGCACTTTATTTCCTATATATTTTACTCTGCTTGCAATCTGTTACACTTTTGATGACATTTTAATCCGCAGCTACATTTTATCCAGAGGCCTTGGGTTCTTGGAACTCTGCAATTTAACATCCCAGTAAAATTGACTGAAGCTAAAAAAATTAACCCAAACCTAAGTGTGTGAGTGTATGAACTATGCTTTTTAAAGAGCCAACTCAAATCTTATTAAAGCAAATCTTATTAATCCAAATCTCCTCTACTGTGGACACCTGGTGGGTGCCCAGCTAAGCCATATGCTACATCATGGCCATGCTATCTTAAGCACATGCACATGTCTTAATGTTATAGGTAAATAATCCAACTAAAATAGGATATAATTAGTAAAAAGATATTAGGGCTTATTTCTGATCTCTAGGCACAGCGCTACCCATTAAAACATCATTCAAAAAGGTATCTTTAGCTACTTATTTACTTACCGTATATACTCGTGTATAAGCCGACCCGTGTATAAGCCGAGGTACCTAATTTACCTAAGAAAACCTCTTGGGTAGAGGCCGGCGCCTCTACCCAAGTGGCGGCCATGGGCGCCGCCATTTTGGAAGGACGCCGGCAGGGAAGGACGCGCCACCCGGAGCTCCTGGACCTGCTCCGGGCGGCGATCGTCAGTCACAGAGTCCTGATGCGCTATGGGAGAGGGAGGTGAGGGATCCGGTGAGGGATTGGCGTATGACCCGCGTATAAGCCGAGGTCGAGTTTTTCAGCACATTTTGGGTGCTGAAAAACTCGGCTTATACGCGAGTATATACGGTATATACTACTATAGCTTCCTTAACCAGGTAATAAGAAGATATCTGGGATAAAATGTTGCATTAATGGCAAAAAATTTTCTTTTTAAAAAAAGAAACAGCAAACTGCACTAATTTGTTTGCATTTTGCAATTGTTAAGTTAATGAGCCATTTAATGTAGCTTGCTATTTTTTTTGGTCAGAGGAAGCCTCCGACTTCTATTACAAACTGTCAAGAATTTCCATCTTTGCACTGGTCTTCATGACAATTAGGGCTTAATAAGAAAGTCTCTGCATTGCTGTAAGGTTAGAGAGGAGTCCCCCAGGCAAAAAGAATATGCAATAATATCTGAAGTGGCCAAGTTTTGTGAGGTTCTATATGATGCAGTATTGTTTTAGGGCCAGGAAAAAAACAACAGGGAACAAACAGGATCTGTTTGTAATCTATTAGTTATGGGTGTCATGGGCTCATCTGTGACAATTTGAGCTATTCTATGTCAGCTGTGAAGAAGCTATGTAATGGGCCATAATATGCAACAGGATACGTTATCCCCTGCAGAGACTTTTTACAACTGATGGTGGGGGCAGAAAATGCTCCACATTCTTTTTCACAAGCATTTATATACAGCTATATGCTAATAACATCTTTAGTAGTTTAAAGCACAAAATGTCTCAATGTCCTTAATATATTGATAATGGTTTGAGTGCAGGGGACCTCTCGTATTTGTCTTAATCCAAACTAAAATATAATTAATCCTTATTGGAAGCAAAACCAGCCTTTTGGGCTTATTAATGTTTACATGCTTTTCTATGAGACTTAAGGTACAAAGATCGAAATTACGGAAAGATCCATTATCCGGAAAACCCCAGGGCCTGAGCATTCTGGATTACAGGTACCCATACCTGTATATCCAGCATATACTTGCCCTTGTCTGGAAATGTGTTGGATTTCTAGACAGGGTTACATAATCCACAATTATGTAGGTTGTTTATTCCTTACTTCAGTCTTAGTCATTATCCGTGATTCATCGTACGTATGCAAATCTGGGTGTCTTTTTTTATCCACGGTTTTTATCTTGCATAATTCCTAATAAAGAAACTGGTTAATTCAGATGATGTTAAATTGATCCAGTGCAGTTCAACCAATCAAATCTTTGTTTTTACTTTTGAACTGGTTACAGAAGACCAAAACTAAAGTTCTGCTATGAGCAACGTTGTGTGTGTGTGTGTAAGTATCAAATATGATCCCCCTGCCAGTATCTCCTACTTAGTTGATAGCTATTTGAGCTAGAGAAATGAGTAGGAGTAGTTGTAGTTAGGCATCAGCAAGTGTGCCAATTTTAACCCCGTCCCTCCAGCACACAATGGTTTGCAAGCTCCTGCAAGACAAGCCTTATGTAATACCGTATTTATTTTGGGGACAGGGAGAGATATAAACACATAAATAACTTTGTGCCTAATGAAGCATGCAAAGCACTGTTGAAATTTGAGCCTTCGTTGGAGGAGAGCTGACCTACTGTATTGTTTCAAGAGCCAGAACCAGCAGTGCAGAAAGGGACAGACAAATACTGATTTCAACAGCAATTACATTTGCAAACAACTTTAAAACCAGTGAAAATGTGTATTGAATGTATATGGGAAAGTTGCTTATAATTATAAATTCTTTAATTAGGCAAATATTTTATTTTTGACTTTACAAGAATCATATTTTACCATTATTTTTTATAAAAATATAAATATATAGTTTAACATTCTCTGATTACATCCCTCCTAACAGATTTGTGATCAGATAAACTTAATTTCAACATAAAGAAGAAGAAATCCCTAATGGTGTTATGTAATGATTGCACCTCATAAGTTATGTTCTATTGCAATTTCAATGTTAAACATGCACTTAATTCTTGAGAGTGCTCCACCAATTTTGTTTGATAAATGAACAGAATCTCTGGAAGAAGAAAATATTTTTATGCTGCCTGAAAATAATCGCATGACCACAAATTTATTAGAAAACATTAAAGCAGGAGCCATGGCATATAAGAGGTTAAAGCTCTCTTTCCCAATCAAATTTAAAGCAAGGGCAATGGGGCACAAGGTTGCACAGAGATAAAGTACGTGGGGTGGGGCTTGTCACATGTAATTAGAGCATTTCATGAACAGCACTAAAATAGCAAATCTTAGTTCTAATGAAAAGGCCATAACAATTATCTCCCCCCTTTGGACAGACAGCATATTGGGAATGGTAATGTGCAGTGAGAACTTGATCATAAAAACTTGAAGGAAATGCATATACCACATTATATTTATCATGGGAAATCCCATTGTGAAGTTACAGATTCCCCCAGAGGTTTCAGCCAAATAAATGACTTAAGCTTTATTTGTTGTATTGGATCAGCAGAGCTTTTTCAGTTTCAGTGTCACATGTCCACACCTGTAATTTATGGCTCAATGTGCAAGAAGGCAACAGCAAATCTAACAACATCTGTACTTGCTTCACACTGTTCCATTTAGTGGGTGTTAAAAGGGCTCAATAAATGACAGTATAGATGATGCTAAATACAGGAGGTTGAGTCACTGACAAAAAAAACTAAGGCGGGCTAACAAAGCAGCGGTGAGAGATAAAATAAATATTTTTTACTGTGTGATGCAAGAAATCAGAGTTCCAGGTTTACATGTCCTAATGGGTGTAAACAGTCACATAATAATGCAAATAAATATTGACATATATCCTAATCCAACCTTCACGTAGTTTATTAAGTCAATGACACCTAACCCACATATTATAAATATATAATATATATAGTGAATAAAATACCCCCTCTTGTAAATTATAAGGATATTATAAGTTACCAAGGAGTTTCATGACCATATAAAAACACAAGGCCAAAAGTCGAGTGTTTTTATACAGGTCATGGAACTCCGAGGTGACTTCTAATATCCTCATATTTTGCAACTGGGGGTACTTTATTTATTATAATACACAAGTTTCAGTGAGTCATGTGACAGAAATGACATCAGAACTCAACATTTATAAGGATATAATTTACAAGATATTCATGACTTTTGTGTATTATATGTGTGTATATATATATATATATATATATATATATATATATATATATATATATATGAACAAAAAAATACCGCACTCACAAGGCTCAAAGTAACTGATTTCAATAAACAAACAAAAGAAATTCCAATGTTTCAATCACATCTTTGTGGTCTTCCATTCTATTACAATGGCAGAGAGGTGCTCACTGGAATAACCCCGGGCCGGTGCAGTTTTCTGCTGATAGGAGCACCGGCTCACGGTTTCAGGTAAGTAAATACTTAACATTTGGCACCCCCAAATGGTAAACGACTTTCCTTCTCCTTTACAGCCTTACTGGGCCCTTTTCACTGCTGGGGCCCCCCCTGCAACCATACGGTCTGAACATCTGTAGTTATTTCCCTGGCACAGTCACACCTAATTGAAAGGAAACCATGGTAGTGTGTCTCTCTGCTTGCAGGGACTTGCTATTGGGCTCAAACTGTTATATAACCTCTACCTCACGGTGTTCCATTGTGAAGTGATGGCTTCTCGATTTGGCCAAGATTCTGCTTTTTTCAGCAAGATTCTGAATCCAAGTGCCTGGCTGAACCTAATTCAGATCCAAAAAAACACTTGACTTTTCATCACACAAACAAGGAATTAAAGCATACTTTTCCCTAATTCACATATGCAAATTAGGGTTCAGATTCGGCCCAAAATTTCACAAAGATTCGGGATTCTGCCAAAATAGTGAATTTGGTGCATCCCTACTTTTGGATCTGTCTTCCCAAAAAACTGTGCACTGCCCACCATGAAAAGTAAACCCATACCCTGCACTTGTGTTAGCAGAGTTCTGTGCCTTGCACCAGCTGGTACTGAAGGGCACAACTTTTCACTCCTATGCCCTCTGTACCCATGGAATATAACCCTTCACCCTTTTACCAACTGTACATTCTCCTATATATAATTTTAAACATTTCTGCGGCATACATTTTAATGTATAGCCACAGAAACCTTGCTGTTTCTAGGGGACTGCATCCTTCTTCCCTGGGCTGGGTTTAGGGCTGGGTCTCTTTTGTTATGTTACAAATGTCATATTACATATATACTAATTCAGAGAAGTTGTTAATATTTATGCTAGTTACGTCCAGCCTGCTTCCCTCCAGCTTTCTCTGGAATTCTCAGTCTCCCTTTTTTTCTTTACAATTGGGCCCCCCAGTATTCCTGTTGGGTTACCTCTGGTCTAAATCCAGCTCTGACAGATCGCAGGAAACCAGGGGCCACTTTTACTGCGTCTGCGAGACAATGTTATGTGGGATATCTGGCAATGAAATATTTTATGCACAGACTGGTATGTGTATACAGAACGTGAAATACTGAAGCTTGGCCGTTCTTGGACTACAACTAAAAAACGGAATACCCTAAAAAATTACTTTAATATGGATGGTGACAAATATATTGATATGGGTCCACAAAAAAGAAGGTCAATACCAAATGTGAAAGTGGTTAATTGAAGGTGACAATATATAAATAACAACAACCAATCTTACAATAAGAAAAGAAACAATGTATTGTAGATTAATATTATTTCTTGTTCTCAAATAATAAATGCAAACCTTTTTAGTTTATCACCGTTATGGGACTTGTTATTCGGAATCCTCAGGCCCTGGAGTTTTCCAGATAACAGATCTTTCTATTATTTTGATCTTCATACCATAAGTCTACTAGAAAATCATGTAAACATTAAATAAACCCAATAGGTTGGTTTTGCTTCCAATAAGGATTAATTATATCTTAGTTTGGATCAAGAACAAGATACTGTTTTATTATTACAGAGAAAAAGGAAATCATTTGGATTAAAGGTATGAGACCTGTTATCCAGAATGCTCAGGACTTAATATTAATAAGCATAAACACTTTAATAGGCACCATCTCCTGTGTTTATTTAGATGCTGCAGTGCACAATGTAAAAAAACCCCCACTCATTGTCTACTGGCTTACTTGCTTAACCCAAGTGAATCTTGCTCAGGGGAGTAGCACTACTAGGGACACATTTCAGTATATAGTACAATGCTGTAAAATTCTGACAAATCCCATAAGTGCTTCAGTTCTAGATGTAATACACTTTCCACATTTCACAACTGAAGGCCCGCAGGTGGGGTGTTCCTTGCACTAAGCTCTACCAGAGGTTCAGTGCCAGAATAGACTGGCAAAATGTATTTCCCATAATTCATTGGTCACCATATCCCTATTAGGTCTGAGAATTGTAGCTCTGCGACAGCACAGTGGAGAAAGGCTGCCTATAAGTGCTTTATATTACTTGCTTTCTGACACTAAACTTACACCGTTCCTGATTATCAATAAAAATGAGGTTTTATAGAAGACGACCTGATTTTTTGCCAATGTGTGTGTGTGTGAAGGAAGTGCATGTAAAGCTAACATTGCTAGACAGCTGTTCTTGCTTCCTCTTCGTATCCCACACTCCCTGAAAAAGATGCTTAGTGTTCCAGGCCGCTGCTAAAAATGACCCATGCTGGCTACTGTGCCAAGCAAAGAACAGTGAAAGGGAGGAAATTGGACAGGAAAAGGAAAACGTTGGTCATTTATCAACACAAAAATGTCCTCAAGTGGAATTCAGTCCAAATCGGTCTCTTGCCAAACCAAGTGGCCGCTGTAGCTTGTGTTGCCAAGAGAAAGACTTCACTTGTGACTTAACCACTTAATCAGCTGATAGTATTTCCTTATTTAGTTGTTCCCTCAAGTTATACAGAAAGCTACTGGAAAGAAGTATAGAAATCCTCCCGCAGGTGGGCAGCACCACAATCTTATAAATAAACAGTATTATGTCCGGTCTGGGATTTAAAATAGGCCCTAGCAATTAAAATAAAAAACGGCCCAAACAGCCACCACAGCCCACTAAAAATAGTGAATGTCTATGGCACCTTACAGAAGCCCCTCTGGCATTTGCCAGAATTCACAGATTGCATGTTCAGGCCTGAACAGTATCTATGTATAGCTAAGAGAACATTTTGCACACGTACAGCAGACCCACAACTCTGCATAGATGTTTGCTTCTTTGAAAAACAGACTGTAGTTTTGTCTATTTTTATGTGCTGTCAGTATCGCTTTTAAGACTGCAAACTGAAGAACAAAGGTTTTAGCAGCCACTTAATGATACAACTCACCCATGTCTAAGAACATACTGTATTGTAAAAAGTACACTTTATAAGATAAAATGTGTCCAAATAGTTAATGGCACTCAAGCACAAATCACTGTACAATGTGGCTTCACCCATCCAGATACAAAGCAGATAGAAACTTACAAACATACAGTATGTCTTCTGTTTCCATTTTCTATGTCATGTATTCAAATGTGACCCTGACACATTTAATAATACAGAGCTTAAGTTCTGTTATGATTTGGAGCTGGGCTCCAAATCTATACAGAGTATACTATAGAGTTTGGTTAAAGGAGTTGTTCACGTTAAAACACTTTCTTCAGTTCAGTTGGTTTCAGATAGTTCACCAGAAATAAAGACTTTTTCCAATTACTTTCTATTTTCTATGTGTAACTGTTTTTCTAATAGTGAAGTGTAAAGTTTTATTTTTCACCTTCTACAGCAGCTCTGAGAGGGTGGGGGTCACAGACTATTTCTAAATTGATACATTTATTTAATACATTTGTTATCTTTGTTCCTGCTGAGCAGATCTCTCATTTCCATTAGGGCAGAGACACACGTGGAGATTCGGGGAGAGTTAGTCACCTGGCAACAAATCACCTCTTCTTCGGGCGACTAATCTCCCCAAACTGCCTTCCAGCTGGCTAGACTTGAAATCGGCGGTGAGATGGCACTTGGGAGTGCTTCGGTTTCCGAAGTCTCCTCGTAGATTCTAGCCGGCGAGAAGGCAGTTCGGGGAGATTAGTCGCCCGAAGAAGAAGCGATTTCCACGTGTCTCTGCCCTTAAAAGCAGCTGTTAGAATTGATACAATAGTTGCTCATACTACAGAGATGCTGCTGAGAAATGTATCAACTGAGCTGCCAGACCAAGACACTGGAAACAGGAACTTTTTTTTTGTTTTTTGAGAAAGCGATAAAAAGTAAAAGATGGGAAGGAATTGAAAAAAGTAGTTATTTTTGGTGAACAATCTGAAAACAACTCAACTGAAAAAATGCTAAACTGAATGCTAAATTGTACCTTGTCTTTATCCATGTACTAGTAAAATTCCATAAACCAAGTGAGTGCAGTTTAATAAGGAAAGCATAATAAGAGACCTCTGTAAAATTTAAATCTGGCAACATAGGTGACATCACACTGGCCAACCACAGATCTATGTTTGGGATCCTTGGCCTATCAGGTCAGTGTGGAGACACCACACATATTAGGAACTCTTTATTCTGAACATTGCACATGCACAAATATGTTCTACAGAACATGGCACTATACCTCTAAAATACAGTGCAAGTCTCATCAGTTCCCATGCTACACAACAAAGATTAAACTCAATGTTCACATTTCAGAGCACCACCCCTGTTGCACTGCACAAACAACCTTTTCTCTTTTTCTTGACTGGTTCATGTAATACATATCCTGCATAAAATATTTCCTGTTCTGGGTGATAAAGATGGTGGGAGAATAGATCAAATGGCCATAGCACCTAGGGGAGGTATACTGCAGGTTAATTGCTAGGTCTGATTGTGCTCAGTTTGCTTCTTTCAGAAACAGTGTTGTTTTATTTTTTTCCAAGTGTTAGTATGCACTGCTGCAAGTTGAAAGCTGCAAACAGAACATTCCTTTCTCCATGTAAGAAATGCTTCAGTAAAAGCTTATTACCTGGCAAAGCCAAGCCTGCCAAAATGTGGGCACTGTGGGGTGTTTCTAGCTATATATAGCGATAGTTTTAGCTATAAATAAATTTAATTTGGGAGATAGCAGTATAGCAACAACCATTCAGTTATCAGATACAGTATATCTACAGCAAAGCTTATGGACGCCATCTTCCACCTTCCGTAAAGGAACAACCAACACTGAGCTATTTGGCGCGTGCCAGTAAGAGCAAACTGCTTATGCACCGAAAAATTTGGGGAGGGAGAGGGTCTGAAGAAGACCAAAGACGCAAAAGATGGTGTCCAGGAGCTCCGCTGCGCTACTCTGCATGGATACATGAGCGTGATATTCAGGGACACTTTTTGGAATAATGTGCTATGTGGGGAGGAAGCAGGGAGGGGGACTATCTAGGTTAGTGGATGGGGCTAGTCTTATTGGGGGGGTTAGTTCTCCTTTAAAAAATAAACAATTGAAAGAGCTTGTACTATGTGTAATAAATAACTGCAAGGCCCCTTACACATTTTGCAAAAATTCTGTAGCATTTCATAGGTTACAAAAAGTTAGTTTGTTAAATAAAGGGTCAATATGCACATAGAGAAAATCTGGAATAATTGTAAAAACAAAATGGTGGACTGTTCCTCTGTAAAATTCTCCGCTTGCCCCTTATGTGTCATTAAAAATAAAGCTTGAGTTAAAGCATGAAATGACTTTAGACACGGCTGTAATAGACAAACTGGTACATCTGGTGCATATTCTTGTTAAAACCAACTGTGATTAATTACAGCATCTATAAGGCCAATATGTCAGCTATACCATCTGATAACAGCTACATGGGAAAGCCTAGACACTGACCTGGAATAAATCACATGCATAAAAGACACAATAGTGGTATTTATAGCTAGCTTTTATGCTTTTAACCAGTACATAACTACAGTGTGTTCTGCACTTAGCTCAGGGCCCTTCTCGCTCCTACTTCTCATTTATAAGAATGTATAGCGTTTTCTTAATGGGAGGCCCCCAGCAGAAGAAGTCTCTATGCAATGTAGCAAATATGGGAAGGAAGAGTGTGGGCAATGTCCGTAACATCGCACATTCACTTTATAACAGTTTAGCTACCTAGGTATTTCTCCATTTATTTATATAATGCCAGCAAGTCGCATACAGCTTTACAATAAAGTACAGGTATGGGATATGTTATCCAGAATGCACAGGACCCATTTTCTGGATAACTAATCTTTCTGTATTTTGGATCTCATACCTTGAAGTAGAATTCAACCCTTTAACAAAAAAACCCATGGATAATGGATTTGGTGCAATAGGGATGCACCGAATTCAGGATTCGGACTCGGCTGAATCCTTCTGCACCGAATCCTAATTTGCATATGCAAATTAGGGGCAGGGAGAGAAATTACGTGACTTTTTGTCACAAAACAAGGAAGTAAAAAAATGTTTTCCCCTCTGATTGGTTGCTATGCGCAAAATCACCGGTAATGCACTTTTCACACAGCATAATAAACAGACCCCATAATGTCTTATGTCACAGATAGTATATTACACTAGTACTGTTATTCAGAATCCTCAGGACCTTGGGCTTTCCAGATAAGGGATCTTTCCGTAATTTGGATCTTCATACCTTACGTCTACTAGAAAATCATGTAAACATTAAATAAACCCAATGGACTGGTTCTGTTGCCAATGGATTAAATATATCTTGGTTTGGTCCAAGTACAAGCTACTGTTTTATTATAACAGAGAAAAGGGAAATCATTTTTAAAAATCTGAATAATTTGAATAAAATAGGGTCTATGGGAGACAGCCTTTCCGTAATTCAGAGTTGTTTGGATAACAGGTTTCCGGATAACGGATCCCATACCAGTATATAGTGTATTACACTTGTCAAGACACTACAGAGGAACAGCTTAAATTATTCCAAGACTGTATGTAAAACAAAATCTATCCATTTACTTGATCTAAAATCAAAACTCAAGATAAGTACTGTTCTATGTACAAAATAAGTTTTACTGTCTGTTTAAAGGGGACCCGTCACCCAAAAAAATTATTCAAAATCCTATTTTATCACATTAGTCAAGCAAAATTAACTTTTTTTTTTTAAAGGTAAAATTTTATTGTTTTATAACACATTAAACATAAAACAAAGTATATTCCGTAAATGTATTTGAGTTACCATTACAGAGCTTGGAATAAAACTTGTACATACAAATTCGTTTAGTAATGTGATTGATACACTCAAGATTTAAAACACAGTTCAAACAGTCGTACATTAAGATGTGAAAGTTGCCTCCTAAATTCCTATCAACATATGGGGCAGTAGCATCAGGTTCTAGATAGAAGTAAGGATTTACGCCTTAGACAGTATAAAAAAACTTTACCTTTCATGTTCGGGAGCCCTGACCCCAAGCCCCGCTTCCCACATGGACTCCATATTTTCTCAAATCGTTACAGCGAGCCTCTGGCTAGTAAGGTGAGTTTAATGAGAGGCAGATTCTGATTCACTAATGTTATCCAGTTTTGCACCGTGAGCGGTTGGGGACCCATCCATTCCATAGCAATTACTTTCTTAGCATAGTACAATAGTGTTTGGTATCTAACTCTGGCATGATTAGTGTATATGATTTTATCTATGACTCCTAATATGCAAACCTGTGGGGTCAGCAGCCTAGCGAAATCTAATTTATCTGCTAAGATATCCATGACTTTTTATTATTATTATTATTATTAACATGTATTTATATAGCGCCAACATATTGCGTAGCACTGTAAAGTAAATGTGATGATACAACTACATCACATGAATTACATATATAGAATATATGGAGTAACAAACATCACAATCAATACAGGTACAAAAAGGTGAGGAAGGCCCTATGCATAGGCATACAGGGAAGGGAGTAATACACAAGGTGTGGGAGTGGGCAAGATCGAATTAAGTGAGTGAGAAATGTGGTATTGTATGTGGTGTTGCGTTTGGTAGTTAAGCAGAGTGAGGGTAGGCTTCTCGAAAGAAGTGCGTTTTCAGAGATTTTTTGAAAGCAGAAAGGTTGGACTTCGGTCCAAAATTTGGAGACTGGTGGACACGACCAAGCCATGTGTATAAAGGTGGCCCCTTCAGCCCCGCACCTATGGCAACGTGCAGTCGGGTTAGCTCCCATGGCTTTTAATTGCACAGGGGTGATATCAAATTGATGAAGCCATTTAAATAGAACCAGTTTGTCACGTATAGAGTAGAGATGACTATAACCTTTGTCTGTTGCTTCCTCCCACTCCTCGTCTTCAAGATCTGGGATGTCAGCTAGCCATTTTTTATATGCTGCCTTAAATGGGGGGGGGCACGTTTGTAGCAAGGTCTTATATAAGGTGGATGTAAGTTTAGTTATGGTAGGAGACCATAACACAGTTTCAAACAGAGGTTATGAAGTTTGTATTTCAGAACCTCCAAATTGTGCTAGAAATACTTGCCGCAATTGGAAATATCTAAAGTGAAGCAAAATTAACTTTAATTACACTATATGAATTATTTGAATCTTGCTTCCTTCAGTCTGGAATTTCAAAATTAGAGCAAGCAGGCAGCAGCCATTCTGTGCACACTGTTATTAAGACAAGCCTTGCATCATCTCAGAATCTTGTTTGTGCAGCAGAATGGGGGACCCAATGTCCATCCCCATGCCCTGGCTATACAATTAAATAGTGAAGAGAACGGGGGAATATGTGGAGAGCAGTGACATCTAGGAAGTGCTGAATGGAAAATGAAAGTAATTGTCTGCCCTGCCTCTATGCCCAGGGCATAGAGGAGTGGCAGACAATATTTGATTGACAGCTGAGATTTTTAAATTAGCTTACAACAGCTATGAATGCTTTAATAAAAAATAGAAATTGGATGTCATGTTTAATTTGAAAAGGACTTTTATTATACAGATTTCTGTGTCTGGGTGAAAGGTCCACTTTAAGGAAACGTAAATAGAAGATAAAACCTGGCTATCAAAAGTTTTCCCTTTGATGGGTCGCAAGCATTGTCTTATACCATATATAAATATACAATAACTCAGTTTCCCTAAGTGACCATAGGAAATTGAGTTTCCTTGTGACCAGTAAAACTAAAAGCATTTATAGCTTGTTATTAATGTGCACCATTTCCCCCCAGCTTACCTAATGAAAAGATTTAAGGCTTCCTCTATGACATGTCCTGGCACAGCAAACCATTTATCTACATATTAGCCAATTTCTTCTCTCAGAGGAAAGGCCTGATTTCTCTTTATGCTCCCCTCGGGCATTTATGACTTTGCATCACGCAACAAGAGCCAGGACCATAGATCATTATATCTGGGGGGATCACTGAATGGTTCCCATGAATATTTTAGCATACGATAGCCACATGTGGGACTGACACATTTTTGGCTCTATTACAAAGATAAGGAGAACTATGTCATGTTGCAGATAATTCTCTTTTTTATAGGAATTTCATGCCTTCCATGAGAAAATGCCAATGTCCAATCTAGAAGCTTACTTCCTGAATTCTGCTCAGTATGTTGCCCTTAGTGCTTTCTTTCACCATCCCACTGACTATGGAGACTAGGCAGGCTGAAAGACAGGCTTTAGTTTTCAGCAGCTCCCACAGGAAGGAGCAAAAAAGAATTAAAAGAAAAACATCCACCGGGATATGAAACAGCTTTGCTTAATACAGCAGCAATCCTGCATTTACTGTACAACTGTTGCAGCGGGACTGAAGGGAGGACTGTCTTAAGGGGGTTCAGGCAGGGGTGACTGACCTGGGCTCTAAACACAGTGGGGGTCTACTGAGAAACAGCTGTTATTGGTAACAGTGTGGGAAAAAATTCAATAATAAAATACAAGTATATCTTTAAGTAGGATATGCAGCTGTACATATAATAGCAGCTGGGGAAACCAAAAATGATGGGGCCCCCATATGCCTATCTAGACACTCCCACAGTTTGCCCACCCATGCTATGCCACTTTATTATAAAGCCCTTCTTCTATCGTAGTAGTCACAATTTGGACTGGGTCCTTAATAGCAGACCTGGGACAAACACCTATTAAAACGGACTGCAGACTTGTACATCTATAGGAGACAAAATGTAATGGTAATGCTTTATGTCAGTGCTGCTCAACGTGCACAACTCCTAGCTGGAAGCTGTAGTTCAACTCAGCTTACGTGTCATAAATTGTTTGGTACTAATTTAAATAATTGCTTCAAGTCTTTCTCCTGGGCCCCAGGCACACTAACATTAACAAGACCAAATGGCACATGTAAATGACCGTCAGATGCCTTGTCTGCAATTTAATGTAATAAATGTATTTATTACTTATGGTTCTGTTTCTTCCTCATTAATAACTGAAACTCATCTGGGTTATTTCCAGCAGACAATAAGGAATAATGATGAAAAAATTAAACTTACAATATCTTATAAATGTATTTTATTTTTGAGGCACAAGACGCTTTATATATGTATCAGTAACTAATTATTCAGTGTATAACATATTCAATTTTACAGTACTGTGCTTTTGTTTGAATATAAACAGGAATTTTATCAGAATTGTCTTTCAATAGATGGCAACAGACTTAGAACCTGGAAACGGAGAGGTCCCTTCCAAAGTCTACGGAGAACTAAAAGTCTACATCTATTAGTATCACTAATAATTAGTATTAGTATCTGCTCCTCACTTACTCCTCTTCAGTTTCAGGTCCAGGTGTATCTGCCATAACTAGGAAACTCACTTTAGTATTTCTCCTTCCAGTGAGACGTCAATATTGTTTGTGCTGGTATGTAGCCTGTGTTATGTACATAATATTTTACAATAAATAGATGGTAGGTTAGCCTACATACCAAGAATAATGATAGCAGTACTAGAGAAACAGACCCCAGAGAGATCTAGTTGTATTCTGTAATCCAAGTAAACAGGTAGAGGAAGCTGCTGCAATTTAACATCCATTTTCTCTTTTATAGAGAATAAAATACCAGATAGAACTGGTGTATTTATGGGAAATACCATAATGCTTGCTTGATATGGGGCATAACCCCCATTATGTACTATTCTTAGTAAATTTTCAGGTAGTCTTCATTTGTAATTTTGTTATAGTTTTCTTTACTTAACTGCCTTCATCTTATCTCTTTGCCTTCTTCTTATCTTTTTTCTACAATCTCATTGTTAGTTTTTATTACTTTCTTTTTAATTCAGGCCCTCTCCTCTTCATATTCTCTCATTCAAACCATCGCCTGATTGTTAGGGTAAATTGGAACTTAGCAACCACGCTGCTGCTGAAATTCCAAACTGGAGAGCTGCTGAAAAAACATGAGGACCACTTGCAAATTGTCTCAGAATATCACTGTCTGTGTCTTACTTAAATTTAAAAATAAGCATTGCTTCCTTAGTAAATAAGGCTTATACTAAATTTTTAATATTTATACTACTTTTTTTGTAAATAACGAGCTACTCATTTATTCCAAGCACTGAATTAATGCTAAGACTGTATATTTAGCTCTTGTAGAAAACAGGATATAGAATGGAAATCAAGGTTATAAGGTCAGTTGCCACAGTCAATCTGTTAAATTGCACTGTTCGGGCAAAATAACAGGACGGCACGCACTTAACAAGGAGATATCCGCTACCAAAGTGACAGCTGGTATGACGTCCTGAGATTCTGGCTGCTCCGTTCCCGACCTTCATTATTTAATTAGCAGAATATGCAGCCTAAATTCATATGCTGCAAGGAGAGAAGGGCACTTTAAGAACCTACAATATAATTTTCAAATTCTAAGGGAATGTCACCCATAATTGGGATCAGTGCAGATACATTTGAATTCTCGTTTCTTCCCCGTTAGGAACCAATCGAAATAATATATCCTTTCACTTATGTAAAAAATAAAAATAAAACACCAAATGAAAACCAATGCAATCTAGTTATGGAGAAAGGTATAAATTCATGTTCATAATGCAATGAAAGCAGATGAAAAACTTAATTTTTATAAACCAGCAAACCATAAATAAGTCAAATGTGTACAACAACGTGTTTAAAAATTTAGATCTCAAATATGCTGAATTTATATCTAAAGCTTCCCATTTCTTCCTCTCATGACACATTGCTAATATTACATTTCACATTTGCTTTTACTGGGAAATCTTTGTACATCAAACCTCTAAAATATGTATTAAAGCTGAATAGCAATGGGAGTCAGGACAGGGGAGGGGACCTATCATTCACTGCAGGTAAGTATTGTTCTCATCACTGCGAATAACCACTTTCTAGGCACCTCCTGCATCTGGGATCAATTTTTCAAAAAAAAGTGAATAACAGTGATATCTGCAGGGAGGTATTTTCACAGGTGGAAGTGTCTCCAAGCAGAGTGAGGTTTTACATGAAAATCCCATAGTCCCCCCCCCCCCACATGTCCATATATGTGGACAATATATCACCTCTGGTGCACTTTATAAATGTGAACTTCAGGAACACCAATCCAAAAATTGGATTACTTGAGGCTTTTTACAACTAAACTGACATAAAAAAATTCTGATTTCCTTTTACAATCCATATATTTTTTTAAAATAGAAATTCTGATCTCCTTCTCTGGTTTCTTACATTAATTATAAAATGTAGTAACCCAGAGAGAATCTGATAATGACTTTTCCAGTTGCAGTTCTCTCTTTTATTACTCTATAGGATATTTAATTGGCAACAAATAACTTCCAAGGACACTTTGGTACAAGGCTGGTGATATTATCCCAAAGCAAAATCTATGTCCCTAACATTGATGGGTGGATAAAAAAAAAATACCCAACACACACTGAACTCTAGCCTACAACACCATAACCTACACCTGATCCAGACCTGCAAATGCGGTCATTTTATGACTGTTCAAACCCACACCTGCAGTTTAAATATCACAGTGCAGGAGAAGTCAACATCTTCAGTGGAAGGATAAGCACATCAAGTATTAGAATTTCCATTCTCAGAGAATGGAGCAACTAGGCTGGAGTAGAAACCTCCTATAATGACATTGTCTATAATGCCCTTCCAGTCACTAATTTCTGAATATGCATAATGCCAGTGATCTTTTGCCAGAAAGACAAAAGACATTAGCCCCATATTACTTGCACGCAACCGAAAAATATATATACACAGAATTCAACTCAACTGTGTAAACCCTTGGATGCAAAGAGTTCTAGGTCAAGACACCCATCAGCAGTCACCATTCAACCAAACCCTGAGGAAGAACATCTTTGTGAAATATATATATTAAAATTGTTCATTAGCCAAGGCCTACAATTGGGCCTCTTTACTAAGTTGTCTCATAATGTTATAGCCATCTAAAATGGGGCCCAGTGCTCCATACATACCATATATGGCATTCTAACAGAAATTATTGTGGATATTATAATGATTTTTACAACATTTGTAAATAACTATAGCCTTTTAAGAAAGAAAAAACACAGTGGATTACCTTATGCTCGTGGAATAACTGAAACCATTGGTGCTAATACTGCATTTTAAAGGGGTTGTTCACCTTCCAAACACTTTTTTTCAGTTCAATTGAATTCAGATTGTTCCCCAGAAAATAAGACTTTGTTCAATTACTTTCAATTATTTATTTGTTACTGTTTTATCAAAATCTAAGGTTAAAGTTGACGGTCTCTGGTAGAGTCCTGCAGCTGGTCAGGTACCCTGCAGGTTGCGGGTACAAGTTCCGGGTGCGGGTATAGACGTCGGTTGGCAGTTCTGTGGGTTTGCGGGTCGCGGGTCTTCTCAATAGTGTTTTTTACTCCTTTTTTCTGATCACGCCTACTTCAGATGATGTCACTTCCGGTTTACAATGACAGCACTTCCTGATTCTTGATGGTCAGCGGGTCACGGGTCTGGGTTGCAGATAATTACTAGCGGGTAGGGTCAGGTAGCGGGTCCAAGCGGGTAAGAATGCAGGTTGCGGGTCCTGGTTACGGATTGCAGGTAAGGGTCGGGTAAGGGTTGCAAAAAATGGACCCGCGCAGGACTCGAATCTCTGGTGTTTGAGTCTGGCAGCTCAGTAATTCAGGTGTAGACTCTAAAGTGTTACAATTTTGCAACTTTTAGTTGATACATTTGAGTAGCATCTCTGGAGTATTAGCAACTATTGTATCAATTCTAACATTTGCTTTAATGAAACCCAGGGATTCTGCTAAACAAGGACAAAGATAAGAAATGTATCAATTTAGAACAGTTTACAGGGTCGACGACCCCCCTCCCAGAGCTGCTTTAAAAGGTGTAAAATTAAACTTTACACTTCAATAGAAAATATTAACAGTTACATTTAGAAAATAAAAAGTAATTGGTAAACGTTATTTCTGGTGAACTATCTAAAAAACAACTAGGTGTTTGAAGGCGAACAACCCCTTTAACGACATTTCCAGGGAGACCTGTTTCTAGCATTGATATAAAAAGGGGAAACAAATACTGTCACAAACAAAAATATCGTCTTTTACCTAAAAATAAATATATTATATTATGAACAGTAGCATACCTCATTACAAGACTGATGGAACTGAACTCTGGAACAGAAAGGTAACACGTTTCAAGCAGAAAGAAGCAGTGTCAACTGTGTACATAAACCTATGATTTAATATATAGATATAGATATAGATATATATATATATACACACACACACACACACACACACTATATATAAACATAAAACTACATTAGCAGAAAAACAGTAGTAAAGAAGGAGCACAACTCACTCATTCAGAGCACACATCTATTACTCCTCTGGTTAAATGCATTTGCACAGGACTGGGTGCTGCCATGTTGCTTCTTCAGCTGAGGCATCCTCTTCAATAGATGGCAACTATCTTCTAGTTTCAGTAATGTTTATTAACAATGAACACCTTCTGCCATGGCAAGCAATATGGTAGCACAGAGCCACACATAAATGCAAACAGTAGAGAAACAACACACATTGGTAGCAATACAATTAAGGTTCATACTCATATATGTATGTAAATAAAAATGTATAGAAGGCTACCCTTACATTCAAATCAAAAACTGAATCTTTATCATGATCACAATGGGGCACATGGAGACTAGTTTATAAAAACGGCATTAATGCGCTGCTGTGGACTTTACCCCCATGGGATTTTCAAACATGCATGATCAATATCTGAGCAACTTTCAAGTAGATATTGATAGCTCAGGATCTCCTACATAGAACAATTAGCTGCAAACTCTGTCGAGGGGCTAAGACAGCCTAACTTATAGTCTAGTCTAGTCCATCAACTCATTATGAGAGGTTATTGGTTGCTTTGGGTTACAGTACCGTGGCAAACTTAGTGCCTTTTATTACACATAGTGGTTAAATGTATACATTTCTCACCTTTACGTTATTATATAAAAAAAAGGCAGAACTATTAAAATATGCACAAAAGTCACCCTAAGTTGCTTCAAGAGGAGGCCACAGGTGATTTTTCATTATAGCTGACGGAAGACAGGGGGAAGCTGTTCAGGGAGATTAGTCGCCCCAAAGAAGAGCCGATTAGTCGCCAGGCAACTAAATCTCCCCGAATCGCCAGGTGTGCCCTTAGGCTAGGGCCACACTAGGCGATAGCGCCGCGATTTGACTCGCGGCGACTTTTCGCCGCGACTTTTAATCCGCAATCGCTGGGGAAACTTTTGCGCTGGCGTCTATGGGGAATCGCGAAAAATCGCCAGCGTAAAAACACACGCGGCGATCTTTTTTCTACTGTCGCTCGAAATTGCCTCGCTAGGCGATTTCGAGCGACAATAGAAAAAAGATCGCCGCGTGTGTTTTTACGCCGCGATTCCCCATAGACGCCAGCTATCGCCTAGTGTGGCCTTAGCCTTACCCTTATAGTGTGAGGATATTATCCCTTTAAGTGGGAGCATTGATTGGATTTAAAAGAAATGATAACACACTCTTAATGTCACTGATTATACAAATAAGACATACGCCTACACATAATAAGGATCAGTGGCAGTAGAAATGTAATTGCAGTCGGTTTGTTTTATTCATGCTTCCCTCACATTAAACATTGGGCAACTTCATAGCAGTCTAATGACTGGGCTAGCAAACTCACTCACATGATTTCCAAGCTGATAAACTGTTCTGCACGCAGGGAGAATATTCATCCAGAGTTTTTTTTTCCTATTCTTGTTTTATTTGGCAGCAACGTTTATATACACAGTTTTAGGTAGAAGAACAGGAATTTCCAGAAATATCCATATCAAATAGACCACAGGAATACAGCAAAGGCTATGCTGACTATATGACATTTCTGAATATGGTAAAGTTAGACTGGTAATTATTTAAGTAGTTGTAATATAGCACACACAAGAATAAAATGCAGAGTGTCGCCACGGGTCACTTCCCAATGGCTCCATTGGGACAAACAGCCAAGTTCTCATTATGATACTCTCTCCTAAGGGAGCTAGCATACGGGCAGATTCAGGAGATTTAGTCGTGAGGAAAACTTCGGGTGACTTTGGAAATCGAAGTGCCGCGAGTGCATTGGCGCTGGCGTTTTCCCATTATAGCAGGCAGAAGGCAGTTCGGGGAGATGAGTCGCCAGGCGACTAAATCTCCCCAAATCTGCCTGTGTGCTAGCTCCCTAAAAGAAGCATAATTGTGTTTTTGGGTGAGAACTGTGGCAATCCTCTGGACTTTGATCTCTGCCAACAGGATATATTTGTCAAACGTACCATAAAGCTTCAGAAGATGCGATCACATTTCCTAAAATAAATAAGTACTTGTACATGATATTAAATATTCGCTATAGTGGTGTCAATCATATTTTCCAGAATGCCTGACACCTGTGTTTTTACAAATAAGGAGGTTTTCTGTAATTTGGATCATTATGCTTTGTCAACAAAAACATTTAACTGTTAAAGAAAACCAAAAAGATTGTTTTCCCACAAATATTGATTTATGAAGCACCATCAAGTACAAGGTACAGTTATGGGATCCATTATCCAGAAACCCATTTTCCAGAAAGTTTGAATTACAAAAAGGCTCTCTCTCATAGGGGCAAATTCACTAAGATGCGAAGTCGCGCCAGGCGCAACTTCACCGAGCTTCGCTGCACTTCGCCAGGCGTAGTTTCGCCAGTGCTCTGCAAATTCACTAAAATCCGAAGTTGCGCTCAGAGGTAGCGTAAGGTTGCGAAGTTGCGCTAGCGTTGATTCGATATGTAAAGTGAAGTTACGCTAGCGAAGGCTAATTTGCATACGGCGCGAAATTCAAATTTCAATGGAGGAACACGTATCAGCACTACAAATGCCAAGAAAACCTTCAAATCTGCAAATATAAATTTTAATTTGCCCTACACATGTGCCCACTGTCTAGGTAAGTTGCCATGAGTCAGGAAATGTAGGGGGGAAGGAGGGGAGCCCCAAAAAATTTTTCTTTTTCAGCCTATCACCCATCATGTAGAAAACACGCCAGCGTTTTTTGGGATTTAGAAAATTTTTTGACTTTTTTGGAAACAATCCCTATCTACTCTATTGCACTTCGCCAGGTCTGAGGTGGCAAAGGAAGTCTAGCGTAAAAGGTAGCGTTCAGTACACTGCGCAAGTTAGTGAATTTGTGTAGTTTCGTCGCTAGCGAAAATTCGCCTGGCGTAAGGGTGCGAAGTAACACTAGCGAAACTACGCCAGCGTTCGTTAGTGAATTTGCGCAGTAGCGAAAATGCCAAATGCTAGCGAATTAACGCTAGCGTTCGGCGCTTCGCGGCTTAGTGAATTTGCGCCATAGACTCTATTTTATCCAAATAATTAAAATTTTTAAAAATAATTTCCTTTTTCTTATTATTTCTTATTGTAATAATAAAACAGTACCCTATACTTGATCCAAACTAAAATATAATTAATCCTTATTGGAAGCAAAATCACTCTATTGAGTTTATTTAATATTTACATGATTTTCTAATAGACTTAAGGTATGGAGATCCAAAATATGGAAAAATCCATTATCCGGAAAAACCCCAGGTCAAGAGCATTCTGGATAACAGATCCCATACCTGTACTGTTTTGATATTACATTAAAATGGACTCCATGGGAGATATGGAGCTTTACAAACATCAGGTGCCCAGATAGATCCCATACCTGTACATTAAAGAAGTAAGGATATGGGGTCCAGGGGCAAGGTATGGAATCTTTTATCTGGAATGCCAGGGATATGTGGGTTTTCTGGATAAAGGTCTTTCCATAATTTGTATCATCATAAACAATAGGATTGTGTTGCCACCACATGCATTTATGCAATGTAGTTCCGAACAAGTACAAGCTATTTTTTTTATTATTACAGAAAAAAAGAAATCAGTAAAAAAAAAAGAATTGTTGTCTGCATAAATAGGACTCTACAGAAAATGTCATTAGGGAGGTTCTTGATAATGGGTTTCTAGACAATAAATTCCATACCTGTAAAATGCACGATATTAATCAAATAATAAAACCCTAGATATATTTATTAATTCACATGTGCCACTCAAAGTCAATATTCAGTCAGTCTTAATTTTTGGGGATTTCAGATACTGAACCCATTTATTCTGCAGCTCCCCAGCCTGGAATACTATGAGCCCTCTAGTTGCTACATAAAGTGCCAAAAAAAAAATTGTGGTTTCACAGGCAGAACAAAAATGTTGTTAGAGAAGTGCATGTCCCTGTCATTTCAGGCTCATATGATGACCTCCCATATTGAGGGCATTAAAATGCAGGCATCCACACAGTAAGATTTTTGGTATAGTGGTGAAAATCAATTCAGTGCTGGGCCAAATAACTACATAGGTACTAGGGATGCACTTAATTCAGGATTCAATTTGGGATTCAGCTAGGATTCAGCTTTTTTCAGTAGGATTCAGCCGGATCCAAATGCCTCAAAATAACGTGATTTTCGTCATATAAACAAGGAAGTTGAATTTTTTTTTACTGCGTGTGGTTCATTTTAACTCTTCCTTCCCAGTTCAGAGTCTGCTGAATCCTTCATGCTTTGGGATTCAGCCAAATACCAAAATAGAAGATTTGGTGCATTTCTAATAAGTACCCACTGTTATCTTGTGCCCCAGTATACTGTAAGCGGGCAGAGCACTGCACTTTATTCATATCACAAATAAAACTTGTGACGTTCCATAGGATAAATTGAATGCCTGAAGCTGTATGTTTGTTCAGGCAATGTAAGGTAAATCTCAGGTTGTCTGAACAGCTGCTGCTACGAGGCTAGTGATGTGCAGGTCAAGAATGACCTGAACCTGCAAAACTTTAACCTACATCTGACTCTTACCTGCTAAATGTTGCCATTTTAGAACCCATGCCCAATCCCTAGCAATGTCTCCTCACCCAGTACACTACTTTTGTGCCTGTCTCTGGTTTAAGACAGGGAATGTCTCTGGAGCAGTGGAGTCTTGACCAACACCCAACCCTAACCCGCAATGGTTTCAACTCAACCTACCCAACCAGTGGTCAACCCTGAGTCACTGCAGGTTTTGGGTCAACCCCCACATCACTACTATTCACTTACTAAAAAAATATACTGTGCAGATCTAATATTAGCCCCATAATGGTTTAACCAAAGAGTGCAAGTAAATAAACGAGAACTGCACTGAGGGACCAGATCTTTCTCCCTTCTGTCTCCCTGTTATACTAAAGCTGCGGGACTCTAGCTTTCTGTTTAGTCTACATCCTAGAGGCTGCAAATACAGCAAAAATACAGTTAGTGTCAGCACTCAGGGATAACACTTCCAATTCTGCCAACGACTCCATATATCTCACAGACAGTCAATAATGTCACATGGCCACAGGCAGCTCACTTCAGTCAACATTTGTTGTCTGTCATTTGTTTCACACGATCACAGAATATGTTAGCTCTTCATAAATAGCCTTGTAAAGCTCAAAACACAAAATAGACCCAATTTGTACACACAAAAGCTGTATTTCATGTCAAGACTTTATGAGAGTACTGAGAGTACTGGGTTACACACCGTGTTCCAGCCATAGAGTTAGCACAATAGATGTCATAGACATAACCTCTCTTTCAAAATATATCAAAACAAGTCATTTGACATCTCCCAGGTATTCCCATAACCAACAATAAATCAAACAATGAAGGCATTTCTACAAAAAAATGTTTTGTTTATATTGTTAAAGGGGCAGTAACAAAAAAATAAAAGCATTTGAGAAGATTGAAATGCAACATACTGTTAACCTGCACTTCTACATGCTGTGTGGATACTTCAGATGCTCTAATACAGTTCAATACAGTTCAAGCTTCCTTTTAGCAATGGAAGCTACCATGCAGAGCATATTGGGCTCAAAAAAGACAGGAATCGTAATTTGCGCAAATGAGGTGGATTATGTCCCAAAGATACAAAAAGTAAGTGCTTACTCCCATGGGTAGTTCAGGTATAAGAAACCTGAAAGGAAGGCATTTTAATCAAAGTTTATATAATATGAGGCTTTATATAGATCACTGATTTTATACCTACAGGTCTTTCTCAAAAAATGAATCCCCATGCGGAGTTTGCAGTAATCTGTTTTAAGGACAATGAAACCCAATGTCACAGTGCACTAGCCTGTGGTATATTGTGAAAATGTTAATTCTCCTTCCAAGTGATTCCCTGAATCACCCAAGGCAGACGCATGATGTGCAACACAGAACCTTCATTTGGTACAGATGATCCCTCTGACATAAAATAAAATGGCTGCTGTGAACTCTGTAGAATGGGCACCGAGCCAGTGCATTCAAACAAGAGAAGCAACAGCACTTTTATTTTCTTGAATCAAGAATATGACCAACAGACTTGGGCCCAGCAAGAACAAATTTCATAATGATGGAGATGATGGTTTACAGTCCCTTTAACGCAAATGATTACAGCTCAAAACCAAGGCTAGAGCTTTGAATGTTATCCTGTTATACTGCGGGAGAAGCGAGCTTGACACAGCTGACAGCAGGGAACACTGGGAAATGCAGCCCCACAACAGCACACACACAAACCCACCTTCCTTCAAGCTCAGCACATTTGATGTCATCCCCACAGCATGTCATTTTTACTTCTCACAGAGTCTGAAGTGGACATCAAACGCCACGTCCTTTCGCTGAGCACACAGAGTGGCAAGCCGCTGGGCCCTGTAATTGTTTTCTTTTCTTTAAACTATAAAAGCGGGGATGGATTTTTTAAATTGTTTTTCCTGCAACTTGTTTACTTGTACATAGATAAAGGCCTTCATGTGGTAAACTCAGCATTAATCAAAGTAAATACTGAAGGGAAAACACTGCATTTCAACTCAGTTGTTTCTAAAGGGTCCTGATGACGGCTCGAGTCTAAGAGCCGAAACGTTGAATAAACGCATTTTTTTCTTCACAAAAGACCTATGAGTGCGGATTTCTTTGCTCTATATATAAATAAATAAATAAATATATATATATATATATATATATATATATATACACACACACACACACACACACACACACGCAGTCTGGCAAGTAATGCATCAACATTTCACATCTGTCCAGAAGTAACAGAAACACAAAATAAAATGAATCTTGTGCTTGGACATCACCTCCTTGTAGGCCTTCTTCCCCTACCCACCTCCTTTCCAAACATAAACCATCCCCTGCTCTCTGCTCTGACGGGCCAGTTGTTCAGCATGACTGCAGAAATATTTTACTAATGACTGCGTGAAGTTCAGTACATTACCCCCCAACCATGATGATGCTGCATGGCTTGTGCTGATGATGACGGATTGCTCAATTTCCAGCTCTCGGAAACACAAAGAATCCCATGTATTCACTA
The DNA here is from genome assembly GCA_038501925.1 of Xenopus petersii. Classification (NCBI taxonomy): domain Eukaryota; kingdom Metazoa; phylum Chordata; class Amphibia; order Anura; family Pipidae; genus Xenopus; species Xenopus petersii. The sequence goes on along the minus strand of CM076684.1, from coordinate 42,326,429 downwards.
GCTTTTAAACATTTCAAGTTGCTGTGAGTGGGAAACAAAACAAACAGATCATTTTGCCTGGGCTCATCATGGCAAAAAAAAAAAATCACTGATGTTCCCTTTTTATTCCCAAGTATGTTCTGGTTAAAAAATATACACAGACAGTTCCAGTAATAAGCATCTACTTTAATTGCAACGTCATTTACTTTAAACAATAATTATATCAGCTGCACATTTACAACTCCAAGTTTACATTTACAAACGGAGTTCCTTATTGAGGCTGATAGCATTATTTTAACAGCAGGCCTTTTAAGGCAATGTCAATTTAAGATAAAACAGCAGTCATACAAAAAAGGGTGGTTCACCTTTAAGTTAACTTTTAGCATGTTATAGTCAGGTTAACAATTTGCCTTTGCCTCAGTTTTACTGTGTATTAGTAAAATTCATTACATGACCAGGACAGGAAGGGAAAATGGATTGCCCAAAAATTCCAGCCAAACTATTTTTAGAATATGTTTTAGCAAAGCACCAGTACAATAAAAATGCTGTAATGCAACCAGAGCTGTCTCGGTCCCTCTTCCAGTTCTTTGTTTAGGCCCCAGTGACAGAGAATGTTCCTAAACAGAGGAAATACAAGTCTATTCCTTCCTTCCTAATTGATCTGCAGCATAGAGATCACAGATGATGAGGCATTACAGTTGTTATGTGGAGCTAATAAAGTCCATCAGACATATAAAGTAATCCTAAAAACATACCTGCGGTGTGCTCTGCAGCACTGAACAATCTTTAGTATCTGTAACCTTACTGGCCAATGGACAGTGATTAAATAAAAAATAAATACCCCTAGTGCTTCTCTCCTGCATTAAGACCAAGACCAAGTGATTGTGCTGTATAGCCTGTAAGAAATCCACACATGTGCATTACCCACTATTAGGAGAGAGCACTATTAGGAGAGAGCATTTGTCTCCATGAAAAGCAGCGTAGGCTGAGTGACACGCTTACCATGAAGATGTGAAACAAGAGCAGGCGTAGAGAAGTTCACACAAGCACAGTAGATCGGGGGCGGCCATTTTAGTGAAGTAAAGGAAGCAAAAATGGAGCCTGCATCAACATGTTCTAGGATGAATATATGGAATGTAACTGCAGACTGCAGGTTTTCATGAGGAAAAAAAAACTTAGCGATCTGGCACAACAGGTGATAATGAAGAATATACTTCACACTTGTGGTGAATGGATTCCTTGTCTTTAAACAGTTCCAATTTAGAGAGTGCAGTCCAGATTTGTGTGGCCAAAAGAGTACAGGCCTTACTGGAAATAGATGAGCCACTCTTTGGGGGTTATTTATCAAAGGTCAAGTGTTAGAGGGGTTATTTTTTACCTCTAATGAACTTGAATGACCTGGGAAATAGAAAGACACCTCAGGGTCGAGGTATAAAAGATCTCAAATATTTTTTAAAAAAAAACTCAATTTGAGGTTTTGACCTGAATAGTCGAATTTTTTGTGGAAAAAACAACTCGAACCAGGGGCGTAACTACAGAGGAAGCAGACCCTGCGGCTGCAGGGGGGCCCAGGAGGTACAGGGGGCCCCATGAGGCTCTCATTGATGAGCAATTTGAACATATATTGGTAAAACAGGACAAACACTGGATATGTTGGGGGCCCTAAAATTAATTTGCTGTGGGGCCCAGCAAAATCTAGTTACGCCACTGACTCGAACCTTAATAAATATGCCCCTTTGAGTTGCAATTGGTCATAGCATTATACATTACAATTTTCTGTTAGGTATGCATATGAGTCACTATCTGCCAATGTAGAATGATTATTGACTGTAGCTGGGAATGCAAAGAGAGTTATACAAATAGCCTATAATTAGTATTTATTGCTCACATGCAGTTAGAATAGTGGAAGCAAACATTATTGGATCCTTTTCTTTACAGCAAGGCACACTGATTTCTGGTGTGCAATATGCATGATGGACATTAGAAAAGTAATGTCCACGGCCACAATAAATTGGAAAAAGGATTGTGACCTGTCCTCTGTTCAAGATCAAGAATCACCAGCAGACAGCCTCCTGCCAACTGATGTGTATTCTAGACGTATGATAGCTAAGTATGCCAGCCACATATACATTTAGTTATCAGAAAAACAATGTGTTGCCAGTAGAGACAGTATGGTCACTGACTGGCCTTCCAGCTGTTGCTAGATAAAAACTCACTCTGCCCTAAACAACCGGGAGCTCTAGAGCGTAGTCATTTCTGCCACAAAACATTACAGAAGTGGCTCTGGCTTCTTCCATATTCAAACTGTGCCTTTCATTTCTCCAGTGACTTAAAGCCAATAACTGATGGAATTATTCTCCTGTGGTCCCAAATGAACTGAGCATGAACTACTCAGCAAGTCCTTATGTTACATGAGAACTAACAGAAGTAAATTAGGGGTGTCACAAAACGTCATAGCGTGCAAAGGCCCATGTGCTGTACGGTCTCTGTTCCTCAGAGGGAAGGGTATTTGAGATTTACATCTTCGCCCCATTACAATGATCTTTCTATTCTCCAGGAATGTTACCATTATAAGTCATGTCCTGCCAAGAAAAGGGGGGGAGGCAGGAGGGAGAATGCAGACTTCGCTAGAGCTGTCTATTTCTAATAGGCAATGGACACTTCCCCTGAGCGATCCCAGGACAGAATACAATGCAGCTATTGGGTTGCTCATTGTAATACAGGAAATGCACCATAACTTATAGCCATCTAAACCCCTGCATTATCACAGCACTGCCAGACATCTGGCAGCACATTAACCCTTGCAGTGGTACCACTTGCAATTCATGCCTTCAAGCATTATGTATTAGAGAAAGCTCAATAAACAAAATCGTGAATTTTTGCTGAGCCAGGTGTTGCAGTATTGCCACTGTATATACCCGCGTATAAGCCGAGTTTTTCAGCATCCAAAATGTGCTGAAAAAGTCTACCTCGGCTATACGCGGGTCAGCGGTACCCGACCCGCTGAGATTGCAGGCACTTTTAATCATTCCTATACCAATAGTTCACTTGGGGAGAGACTGCAATATCCCACAATGCCCTCTGTTGGTTATATGAAAGAATTACAGTGCGCTCTCTGTTGGTTATATGAAAGAATAACAGTGACTGCAATATCACAGAGCGCCATCTGTTGGTTGTATGAAAGAATAACAGGGACTGCAATATCACACAGTGCCATCTGTTGGTTGTATGAAAGAATAACAGAGACTGCAATATCACACAGCACCATCTGTTGGTTGTATGAAAGAATATCAGAGACTGCAATATCACACAGTGCCATCTGTTGGTTGCATGAAAGAATAACAAGGACTGCAATATCACACAGTGCCATCTGTTGGTTGTATAAAAGAATAACCGGGACTGCAATATCACACAGCGCCCTCTGTTGGTTATATGAAAGATTAACAGTGACTGCAATATCACACAGCGCCATCTGTTGGTTATATGAAAGATTAACAGTGACTGCAATATCACACAGCGCCATCTGTTGGTTGTATGAAAGAATAACAGTGACTGCAATATCACACAGCACCCTCTGTTGGTTATATGAAAGATTAACAGTGACTGCAATATCACACAGCGCATCTGTTGGTTGTATGAAAGAATAACAGTGACTGCAATATCACACAGCACCCTCTGTTGGTTATCTGAAAGATTAACAGTGACTGCAATATCACACAGTGCCCTCTGTTGGTTATATGAAAGAATAACAGTGACTGCAATATCACACAGCGCCCTCTGTTGGTTATACAAAAGATTAACAGTGATGGCAATATCAAACAGCACCCTCTGCAAATGGCAGTGGGACAATGCACACAGTAATCAGTTTGGCAATTCTCTGTCACCATCAGCTTTGCAAAGAAGTCCGGTTGATCGCTGGGGGGGTCGCTTTGGCAGAATGTGCGCTGCTGGGAGACAGGGCTGTAGTTGTGTCTAGGCTTATACGCGAGTCAATAGATTTTCCCAGTTTTTGTAGGTAAAATTAGGTACCTCGGCTTATACACGGGTCGGCTTATACACGAGTATATACGGTATGTATGTGTATATACTCCTGTGAGTGTCGCTCTTTTTGCAAATATATATATACATATATATATATATATATATATATAGATATATATATATATATATAGATATATATAGAGATATATATAGAGATATAGATATAGATATATATAGATATATCTATATATATCTATATATATCTATATCTATATATATATATATATTTGCAAAAAGAGCGACACTCACAGGATTGTTTTCAATGCAGGCAAACTGTGTTTATTCCACTCAACGTTGCGAACCCCCACAGGGATCTTCGTCAGGAGATTACAGACAAGCTTGCTTGCAAATATCTACCATTTTATGGCTGGCACCCAGGTTTTTACCTAGTCAACGGAGTGCACCTTTGGATTTGGTGTGTGTGTGTGTGTATATATATATATATATATATATATATATATATATATATATATATATATATATATATATATATATATATATATATATATATATATATATATATATATAGTCTTTGTGTGTATGCACTCTTACCAGATTTTTGGTTACTTCGGGTGCGTTGGTCAATTTTGGTTATACAAGAAGATAGAAGGACCCGCACACCATTTTCCAGTGAATAAAACAGTGTTATTTTTTTTTTAGTGTTGTGCATCAAAGAATAAAATAACACGGTTTTATTCACTGGAAAATGATGTGCGAGTCCTTCTATCTTTATATATATATATATATATATATATATATATATATATATATATATATATATATATATATATTGTATATTGAAACCACACATCAATCAGCACTCCACACCTTTTACTTCCATAAATACTCCCAGGCTGCAGGAGTTGTACCTCTGTATTACTTGCATGAACCTGTAATTTTGGTTGATGTAACATTTGGATAGACATTTAACTTCTAAGCTTATGAGACTCTATTCAATGAGTACGAACTGCTGCTTCAGAATATCTGCTTTATAAAGGCCATAACTTGGAAGGGTGACAGCAGCAGCTGGGTTTCAGATCCCAGAATTCTAGTGATAATTCTTAGTTCTGTTTGTGAATACAAAATGAGGGCCAGATGTTAAAGCAGGACTTAGGCTAGGGCCAGACAAGGGGGATCTTGACCTGTGGAGAAACGCAGGCTGAGAATCTGCACATCCACTAATACTCTGCTGCTTGTACCTGGAAATTTTGCCTCAACACAGATGCGGCAGATTTTATCGTGAAAAGAAAAATCTTGTGTTTCTGCAGCACACTTAGTGGGAAAATTTCACCCAAGCAGAGGCAATGTTTCTGGGTGCAGCCATTTCACTAAGCAGCAGCAGCAGTGGAGGAGCGAATTCTTGGCCTGCATTTCTCAGTGATCCACATTGTCTGGCCCTAGCTTATCATACTGGCTGCAAAGAAAATGCACCCTAATGAGCACTGAATAGTACGTCTGGGTCATAAATATTTCTACAGATTAGTCATAATCACCAACATTAACCTCATTGGGTTGGTACAGTGCACAGACATAGGAGCAAGCGAATGGTAAAAAAATACTTTATTTACTGAAACATATGTGCTGCCATTGTCTTAAAATTATTCATGCACTCAATGAGCACATGCTGAAACCCTAACCATAAAGCTTGTATCTTACAATGCAAATTCCAAAGACAGTACAGATGTATTGTATATTATGTATGGGGACCTGTTATCCAGAATTCTCAGTGCCTGAGATTTTCCTGATAAGGGGTATTTCCATAATTTGGATCTGTAGTAAAGAAACTGATTAACTAAACCCAATAGGATTGTTTTGCATCCAATAAGGATTATTTATTGAATTATTTGGATCAAGGACAAGGTATGGTTTTATTATTACAGAGAAAAAGGAATTTTTGAGTTATTTGCCTTCCAACTCTTTCCAGTTTGAGCTATAAGGTTACACATTTATTGTTATTGTTACATTGTATTACTCATCTTTCTATTCAGAACCTCTCCTATTAATATTCCAGTCTCTTATTCAAACCAATGGTTGCTACTGTGATTTGAAATTGCAAACTGGAGAGCTGCTGAATAAAAAGCTAAACAACTCAAAAACCACAAACAATAAAAAATGAAAACCAATTGCAAATTGTTTCAGAATATCACTCTATGCATCATACTAAACGTTAATCTAAAGATGAACAACCCTTTTAACATAGCAATAAAATATTCCATATATTACATGCAAATATTAAAACTTTCTTCTTACACTCAATCTATTTATTTTGTAATCCTTTTTCTCTTTATTCTGAGGAACATGGATTATTAATAAACATGATTTGTATTACGGGATCCCTTATCCAGAAAACCATTATCCAGAAAGCCCTGAAGTATAGGAAGGCCATCTCCCATAGAGTATACTTTAACTAAATAATTGTAATTTTAAAAAATGACCTTATACTTAATGGTAACAAAGCTGCATGTACCCATACTAGGGGTGCCACCTAGTCCCGTTCCCCCTTTTCCAGATGTTGGGCGGGAGTTGATGTCATAGGGGGAGTGGGTGTGATGTTGCAGGTGGGAATGATGCAGGGGCAGGGCGATGATGTTGCAGTGGGGGCTGATGGCATGGTGATTGGCGATTGAGGAATCCTACCCGATTTTCTTAATATTTTCTTAATATTTGAAAACCAGGCAGTTTTGACCTGGGCAGCCCTTCTGAAAACCGGTCCAGATCAAAACCAGACAGGTAGCAACCATAATCCATACCGGTGGCAAAACAATCCTCTTTGGTTTATTTAATATTTAAATGTTTCGTTTTTTAGCAAAGTTACGGTAGGGTGATCCAAACTCAGGTCCCAAAAATTCCAGATAACAGATACTATACCTTAACTGTAATAAGAAGGACATTATTTTGTCATGTACACAGATTTTACACTACTAATTACAGGAAAATTATAAAATAAATTGTAAATCTCACCTGTCCATGGGGAAAATGCTGAATTGCCTATAAGCATTGCCAGCTATAGTCAGTACTGCACAGTCCCAAAGTTATCAATATGATGATTCAAAATAAGCCCTGGCTAAAGGCCCAAACAGACCCCCCAATCAGCCCTATGTCTATGGCATCTCTCTGGTCCTGGTACTGCACACAGGGCAGGATTTGTGGTCAGTACTTGTCATGCAGCCTACTTGTGTACAAGAGCACTTGCATCACTGACATAACTACTGGCACACCCTAGGCTACACACCACAAAATATTACAGCACCACCACATAGCCAGCTACACACCAGAACCAGCTACACCAGAGTTCTTTTACAGCTTTCTTACTATAGCTGTTGTCACCATAACCCTTGTGGAGTGCGGCCATTTGCTTCATTTATGTATTGCTATAGTTGTAATAAAAGGCGGATTAATGACAGAATGAATGCTGTCAAACTGGTAGACTTAATCATGAAGAAACATCCTACAGAAGGATTAAGTTTTCAGCAACTGACATAAGTCCTGAAGCCATATGGGAGGTTGCTTGCATGAGTCGTTTGTACAGTTGGCCCCTTCCTCAAACTATAGTTTTTAAAAAACATCCATTGCATTCTCCTGCTAGACAAGCAGACTAAAGAAACAATGTGCTATGTTGCTAGGGAAGGTGGCAAAACACAACAAGCAGGACATGTTTGTCCACATGGTGTCTGGGAGATGTGTGGTGCAGGCAAACAGTACAGGGAATCAGGTGTTTAAACTGGTTGGTCACCTTTAAATTAAAGGGGTGGTTCACCTTTAAAGGGGACCCGTCACCCAAAAAAATGATTCCAAATCCTATTTTATCATGTTAGTCAAGCAAAATTAAATTTTTTTTTTTTTTTTTTTTTTTAAAGTTTTTATTTTTCCAAAATTTTTTAACAGAGGAAAGAAGAAAAGAAGGAAGAAGAGAGAAAAAATCATACAATACAGCAGTTTATGCCAGTGGAGCCAAATAAAAAAGCAAAATTAACTTTAATTACACTGTATAAATTATTTGAATCTTGTTTCCATCAGTCTGGGAATTCATAATTATAGCAAGCAGGCAGGAGCCATTTTGTGGACACTGTTATTAAGACAAGCCTTTCATCATCTCAGAATCTTGTTTGTGCACCAGACTGGGGGACCTGGTGTCCATCCCCATGCACTGGTTACACAATTAAATTGTGAAGAGAATGGGTGAATGTGGGGAGAGCAGTCACATCTAGGAAGTGCTGAATGGAAAATCAAAATAATTGCTTGCCCGCCTCTATGTCCAAGGCATGATTTTTAAATGAGTTTACAACAGCTATGAATGCTTTAATAAAAAAAAAAAAGAATTTGGATTTCATGTTTAATTTGAAAAGGACTTTTATTATACAAATGTTTATGTCTGGGTGACAGGTCTACTTTAATTTAACTTTTGGTATGTTACAGAATGATCAATTATAAGAAACTTTTGAATTGGTCTTCATTATTTATTTTCTATAGTTTTTTTAATTAGTTGTCTTCTTGTTCTGACTCTTTCCAGCTTTCAAATGGGGGTCACTGACCCCATCTAAAAACAAATACTCTTTTTATTACTCATCTTTCTATTCAGGTCTCTCCTATTCATAGTCCAGGCTCTTCAGATGGCTGAAATTGCAAAAAATAACTAAAAAGCTAAATAACTCAAAACCACAAATAATAAAAAATGAAAATCAATTGACTCAGAATATACCTCTCTGCCTCATACTAACAGTTCATTTAAAGGTGAACAACCCCTTTAACTTATAGTATGTAGTGATGGGCGATGGATTTGTGGCGAATTTCCACACTTTACCGTCTGTGAATGTTTTTGCGACACTGCTGCGAAAATTTGCATTGGACATTTGTCCAAATTGTCGCACGTTAAATTGACACACGCAAAAATTATTTTGACGCCCATTGACTTTAATGCATTTGGACAAAAGTGAGAGTCGCACGTGTAAAAATTGTCACGCTCATTAAAAATTTTGTGCATCAAAATTATTCAGACACGATTGACTTTAATCAAGTTTGGATAAAAGAATTGTGCATATAGATTTGCGAAACGGGACATATTGCTCATCACTAATAGGGGCATGTTTACTAACATTGGAGATAAATATCTGGAGAAATTTTTGGAGATGTTGCCCATGGCAACCAATCAGCAATTAGATTTAAACAGCCACAGCCAAGTTAGAAAACAAAAGCAAAGATCTGATTGGTTGCTATGGGCAACATCTCCAGAAATCTCTCCAGATATTTATCTCCAATGTTAGTAAACATGCCCCATAGTATGATGTAGAGGGTGCTCTTCTGAGACAATTTATAATCGGTTTTCATTTTTTATAATCTGTGGTTTTTGAGCAACAGTTTGCAATTTCAGCAATCTGGTAGGTAGGGTTCAAATTACCATGCATTGATTTGAACATGAGACTGGAATATGAATAGAAAGATGAGTAATAAAAAGTAGCAATAACAATACATTTGTAGCCTTACAGAGCATTTGTTTTTTAGATGGGGTCAGTGAAAGGTGTATAAAAAGCCATAAGGGGGGACATAATTCAAAAAATTTAAAAAATACATACTGAAGACCAATTGAGAAGTTGCTTAGAATTAGGCATTGTATAACATAGTAAAATTTAACATAAAGGTGAACCACCCCTTTAACAATAAAACAAGAATAAATAAGAACAATTTAGCAACCACATTTTAAGAACAATGCCAGAAAGTGGCACATCATTTGCCAGATAAAACAATTATCAAGACGTATTAGGCCATCCCACTGGTCCCCCTGCCAATAGCCATATGCACTCAGCACACACCATGGTTTGTGACTTCCTAGGAAAAATACAACAGTTGGCAGAAAAAAAAGTTATAGCACTGGGTTAAAATACCAGGAAACTTCAAAAGAGGCTAGCACAAGCCTGGAAGCCACAAAGTAATTAAAAGCACTAGCACTGGGTTAAACCACAGGCTTCTGTACTGCTATACAGTGTAAGAATTCTGCCGCACACCTGTACTCCACTTCCACTGCAATGGTGGTGCTGGTCATCCGTAGGCCCGGCTGGGTCCCCTAGCAGAAACAGATCCGCAATCACTCAATTGAACCCAGTCAGTGAATATACCCATTTTATTATGTCTCCAGTAATTCAATGTTTCGGGGAGGGAGACCCTCCCTTCATCAGGACTTCATTCTGTACTGCTAGGTACACACTGAAGAGGGTTCTTTATATACACTGGGCATGGATGTTCTTTGCTACTTTCCAGTAAGCCAATGGAACTTAAACCTGATTGCAATTCCAGAATATAGAAGCTGTACCATTGTTCTATGTTCCTTTTTGGGCTAGAAGAGTAAAGCTATGGTTACAGATTAGTGTCACCCTCACCTTGCTATACCTCCATGCTGCTCTCTGGGGGTCCAATTACATCTAGGTCAGTTGCCCCTATTTGTACTACTCTCTTTTCTATAGATCTACACTCCTCAATGAAGAACTGGCTATTTTGACTTTTGTGGTGGTCAAGCATGGGTGATGCCATACCACCTAAGAAATTAGAGAATTTCCACCGAGGGATACAGGTACATTCATTCAGGAGACTGTAGAATCACCTAGGTTTGAGTAAGCGGAGGAAGCCTGGAGCTTTTCAAAGCAGTAAAATAAGTGCATTTATGTTAAAAATTGATTGATGTAAATCACAAGGCCATCACCCCATTCATGAGATATCATATGTATGGCTAATGTCTTCATTCCAGCAGCACAAGCTGTAGATGGGACTGTTATGTAGGGACCCATGTGTGGCCAGCTCTACCATTTTCCTACAATCTGAGTGAACAACAGCAATTATATCAATAAAAACAAACAAACAGTGCATTCAATTAGTTTTTGCCAGTCCTTCTGCTGAAGGCACCAAAAATATGAGGAAGGGCTGCCAGCTGAACATCTCTGGTTTGGGCCCATGTAGTTCAACAGTGATCCATATCACTGATCTGATAGTGATCCATATGTCCACAGTGACTTTATAGCTCAGCTTTACTAAAAATGCATTAGTGGTTAATATAAACGTTAATTAATGTATTTATGAATGAATATTGCCACCAAGATAAGCCCAGTGCTCCACTATCTTATTGCACCTTCCTGGCCGAGCTTGTGGGCATGTTTACTGTTTACATCACTATGGACTAGGTCAAAGGGCTGGTGTTCCACCCATTACTGAAAAGCAAGGGGACAGTTTGCTTGGGCTGCTGCACCCGGGAATCAGTAAAGAAGACCTGCATGTGAAGGCTGAGAACAAAAATTTTACGATTTTAGCTGCCCTTTAAGAAACCTAGTGAATTTGTTCCCTGCATGAAATTTAGCACAGCCCTCCGTTTTGATTTTACATTTCCATTATCACAAGGGGTGGGGATATCAAAAGCCCACAGATGCTACAGACATAAAGACTGACTAGAGAAGAGTCCTGGTGTGTAATAATTACTGCTAAGATTTTTTTTTCTAATCTGCAGCATCTTTCACAACACAATATCAGTCTATCTTCTGTTATTCCAGGGACAAGCAGACTGGCTCTCCAGCTGCTATTGAAGAACATCTCCCTGCAGAGAGCTAGGGCTTGGCTATTCCTTTGTTATTCTGCAGTGAACATTTCTCATCTAGCCATGAGATACTTTTATAAATCAGCCTACAAGAATAATAACAGCCACAATGGGATACAGCACTGGGAATGTGTCTGACACTCTAATATACTTTAATAAAATAATCTCTACATAACCAATTATACTTAACACTGAACCTAAAAGGGCCCAACAAAAGCAGATATACTCAGCATTTTCCTCTGGCTGGGCTTATTTTTTTTAAAGGGGATGTATATTCCTTTTTTTTTGCATAGTTAGGGCAGTGGCTACTAGGGAAGATTAGTTGCCCAGCCTCTACTTCGGGCAACTAATCTCCCGTAAATGCCTTCCCGCAAGCTAGAATTTAAATCGCCGGCGGGATAGCACTCGGAACACTTAGTTTCCTCACAAGGAAACTTCAGAAAGCGCATCTCTTTTAAACAAGCACCCACGTGCTGTTTGTTCTCTCTTTTCTTTTTTCTTAGGGAGATTTAGTCGCCTGGCGACTAATCGCCTCTTCTGTGGGGGCAACAATCTCCCCGAACTGCCATTCCGCCAGCTATAATGAGAAAACGACAGCGCCAATGCACTCGTGGCGCTTCGATTTCCGAAGTCGCCTCACAAGGAAAAATTTGAGTGACTTCGGAAATTGAAGTGATGCGAGTGCATGTCGTTTCTCATTATAGCAGGCGGAAGGCAGGGGAAAGGCAGTTCTGGGAGATTGTCGCCCTGCAGAATAGGCGATTAGTCGCCAGGCGGCTAAATCTTTCCGAATCTGCCCATGTGCAAGCTCCCTTACAGACACAAACAAACAATGTGGTGTTTAGGATCAGCAGATGATTAAAGCGGACCTTTCTGGGTCCTTAGCCATGTGGTTTCACTTTCTACTGGTTAGATCCTTGAGGTAAGATGCAAGTGTTGATAAGAAAGACCTCAGCACATAAGGGAGTGTCAGGAGCAATTTGTCTCCGTTCGACCAAGTACCCAAAAGTTATTAAATTTCAAGGTGACTTCACGTTTTGCTGTGTGAGACTGCATTGCTGCAGCCAAGGTTGTCAGTGGGATGCAAAGATTTGTTGGCCAACAAACATCTGAAAGACTACAGGTGACTATACCTGTCCTAGAATATTAAATCATGGAAAGAGAGCTAAATTTTCTTTTTATACAGAAAGCCAGGAGAACAAATGTAAGAAAGATAACAGCCAGTAATTCTTCCTAAACTGTATATAACGTAAAATTCTATTTCACATGAGTATTAATTACTAATAGCTTCCTTCCAACTGGCAGATGCAAGGGCTCCATTGTAGCTATTTTTGCGTGCCAGTTTTAGGAAGGTCAGTGTATAAATGGAAACACAGGATGTGTGAGCACTGAGGATGCCGACAAGGCCTCTGTTTTGAACATATGCTGCTTGGCAGAAATGGTAAGGGAGCCAATGAAGGTCTATTTATATTGGATAATCAGACACAGACCAACCACTGAGTGGAGATGAAAAGTTTTTTTCAGGGAACCGAGTTGAGCAGTTTAGGCTGTGTAAAAATTCACCACAGAGATTATGTTACAGACTGATATAAAGAATTCCTTAAGCACTGACCAGAATGCTGCATATACAGTTTTTTTTCCAGGCTTTCCACTTTTCCACTGGAAAGCAAATGGGCCCTAGCACAGATTTGTTAGGACAACCATGCTCAAATGTTGAAGAAATAATCTGTTATGCACACATATATTACTAAATGTATTATTCATTTATATAGCACTGAAATGTTCCACAGTGGGGAAAAAGGCTCTAAGTACAGGGCCACCTTGCACCCTATGGCCACCAGTGCTCTCTAACTTGCAGGGGACGGGACAGGGGATGTCTTCTACTGGGTAGTTACGCTACTGGATGAGCCTGAGTTTGCCTTGGGGTTGGCATTATCACTTGGCAATAGTCTGGCTCATGGATTTCCAAATCAGCCAGAAGCAGTATATTTATTTATCTATTTTAGTTGATCAACATTGGTGCAATCACACAAGCATCTAATTGGTCAAATATAAAGCAGCAACACGCAAACATTTAGAAACTGATAGATCTGTGGCATAAAACTTTATGCCTTGACCAGCTTAAGGCATTAGACAAAATCTATGGAGCTGGCCGCACTACAGAGTTCCAAAGCAGTTGGCTTGACTACATGAATACATGTGTACAAAGGGCAATGCACAAATGTTGAATTAGTGTCACCCAACACCAGTGATGTAATGCTGAAATAGCTCCTTATGACTACTGCCAAATACAGCAGGATTGATTTTCATCAGGGTCATGCAGGGTTACTGACCTGATTCCTTTTTGCATAAAACGTCATTAGACCACTGACAGTTTAGTTATCCTGCCCTGTATTGTCTGGGTTGCCTACACATACAATAAAGCCAGACAGCACTGGCTGCATCCTCAAAGTGATTGGTGAAAATGGTGGCACATACTCCATCTTAAGCTGGCCATAGACGCAAAGATCTGATCGTACGAATCGAGGATTCGTACGATTTTCGGAAGGTGTGTGGAGAATCCCAACATTTTTCGTCCGGCGGAGATCGGTCGTTTGCTCGATCGGACAGGTTAGAAAATTTGTCGGCTGCCGATAATATCTCTGCGTGTATTGCAGATCGAACGATTTTCAGTGGGAGACTGTCACTAGCTTTGGTTGGACATAGATATTGTACGATTGCGGTCAGGGGCAGAACATTGCTGATCTGTTCTTTAACTAATCTGACTGGTAAGACTTTGATCTGAATGGTTAGTGGCGGGTCGGGAGATGGGAAAGTCCGATCGTACGATGATTCGTACGATCGGATCTTTGCATCTATGACCAGCTTAACACTCAGTTTCCCATCTGGGTGTCACATTTAGTGTCAGCTTCTTCACTTTAGCACTTAGTACATTAGCAACATGGCCCAGAAACATCCAATATTAGTACCAACTGCTTGGCAAAAGAGTGGAGGAGGGTGCACTTAAAAGAATATTCAGATTATACATGCTCGGGACACAGATCTAGAACTAAGGCTGAACATGGGTTCAGTACATATGAAACAATGCACCAATGCCAAACACAAACCACACAAGCTAATAGAATAATACTGTTTTTTGGCCTTAGCCATTCAAAGTGGAAAACAAAAATAAAAAAAATCTATATTTTTACAATATACAATAGTTTCCAACTAAAGGTATGAATTATTTTCCAAATACAAAACCAATGTAAGTTTTTATAACAAAAATGTGACCTATTACAGTGACACTTTTGTTTGTGCACCACCACAACTACTGCTGGCCATTTCTGAGCAGATACTGGCTGCTGACATTTCCCGAAAAAGTCACAGCTCACTAGCCAAAAATGGGGCCAAAGACAATGGTCGCCAACCAGTTGCTTGTGTGCAACATGTTGCTAACCAGCCCCTTGGATGTTGTTGTTACTGGCCTCAAAACAGGTGCATATTTTTAAATTCCTGGCTTGGAGACAATTTTTGGTTGCATAAACACCAGGTGTACTGCCAAGTAGATCCTCCTGTAGGCTGGTAGTCCACATAAGGGCTACCAAATACCCAATCACCACCCTTATTTGAGAGTTGCTCCCCAACTATTTTTACATTGGTGGCTCATAGGTAGAAACAAGGTCAGGCCAGAAAAATTACCTTGGTGAGCTATTAACTGGAAAGGCTGAATTCAGCTCTCCTGATGGTTCACCCCAGGCCCATATGTAATCTGATGGTTAGCTTGGGGATAAAAGGTTTGAATAAAAGTAGTTTGCATGTCCATCTTAATATTTAATGTATGTTCAGGATTGTAAGATGGCCGTTTGTTAGGCTCATTCCCCATGTCACAAATAGCTATGGTGACAAATCACTGAGAAATCTCAATTCTCAATGGGAATTGTAGTTCAACATATGACATATCACTGTTTTAGAATATACAGTCAAGGCTTTAGCTTGTGGCAAACTGAGAACTGTAGATTAGCTCCCTAAACGTCTGAAAATATATATTTTCTTTGTGTAACAGCAGAACAGTGGAAAGAAAGCAGTCGCCTATGAGATGAGTCACATAATCCAAAGAACGAATCAAATTTCATAGTGATATGAATATATAACAATCAGTATGCTATAAATTCTTTCCAGACATAGCGTTTGACTGGCAAACCTCTTAATATTTTCCAAGTTCTTGTCCTAATGACAATGTAACCATATGACTGTGGGTATTACATGCACACATATGCAGTTTATCCAGATTCTAGGCAGACATATTGAAACTGCAGCTTAGATTCTTATCATAAAAAATGCTAGAATTGTAGAGCAGTGTTCTATAAAAGTACTCTTCCTCGCTCACATACGCCATGTTTCTGCCTGCTGGGAGAAGCAGTCACGTAACATTCAAGTGATCTTGATTTATGGCTTTTCATTTATAACTTGAATTTTTGTGACCAGCCCACAGATTTTATAGAGGGATTTACTTTTTTCATTCATTGAGTAAAGTATTTCATTCACTTACATTGGAAGATATACAATGCACATACATGGTAAATAGAAGTTAGTCATATGAACAAGAATGAAGAAGATTATTAGTAAAGATAATAAAATGCTATGTACACTTTAAAGGGGTTGTTCACCTTTAAATTAACTTTTAGTATGATGTAGAGAGTGATATTCTGAGACAATTTGCACCTGGTTTACATTTTTTTATTACTGTTTTTGAGTTATTTATTTAGCCTTTTATTCACCAGCTCTGCAGTTAGCAATTTCAACAAGCTGGTTGCTAGGGTCTATATTACCCTAGCAACCACACATTCATTTAAATGAGTGACTGGAATATGAACAGGAGCAATAAATGTTCTTTAAAGAAGAACTAAACCCCCAATAAGAAATACCCCTACCTACTACCCTAGATAGTCCCTTTCCCTGCTTCTCCCCTGAATAGTTTATTACCCCTGAAAGTGTCCCGATTACATTACTCACATATCTGTGCAGAGTAAGCGCAGCAGAGCTCATGGGTGTCATCTTCTGGATCTTTAGTCCTCTTCGGTAATTCATGGCACTTTGTGCAACTGCTCATGCGCCAATATGGCGCTCCTTACAGATGAAGAACGAAGATCCAGAGGATGGCAGCCATGAGCTTTGCTATGCTTACTCTGCACTATGTGAGCAATGTATTCAGGACACTTTCAGGGGTAATAAACTAAGCAGGGGAGAAGCAGGGAAATAGACTATCTAGGGTAGTAGGTAGGGGTATTTCTTATTGGGGGGTTTAGTTCTCCTTTAAAGATCTTTTTTTTTTTTAGACAGGGTCAGTGACCCCCCCTCTCTGAAAGGTGGAAAGAGGCAGAAAAAGAAGGCAAATAATTAAAAACGATAAAAAATAAAGGCAAACTGAAAGGTTGCTTACAATTCGCCATTCTAGAACATACTAAAAGATAACTTAAAGGTGAGCCACTCCTTGGAGTCTGAAATTACATATGTCAATAAGTCTACATTTTTAAAAGCATTATGAAATATCACATACACATAAAAGCATAGTTATCTGCTGTGCAGCTTTTGAAACAGAATGCAGAGGGAAATTCACTTGTTAATTGAAGAGCTGCAGAACTGACACCTAAGCTTTCAAAGTATGTGATATTTCATAGTTGTTTTTAAAATTCAAACTGTTTCAGGTTAAAATACCATTATGCTGAGACTAAGGCAAGTGATGAAATGCGTTGCCCCACAATAATGTCATGTAACTCAGATATGTGCCTCAGCCTGTGCTGGACCGACTGTCTACCTGATCCTAAACAGGTCTTTCCAGGCACTTATTCCTGTGTTTGTTTTGCCTCTTCAGACAAAACCTTCTGCTTTTACTGCAAGCTAAGTGTGCATATGTGGTTTACATTCTGCTTCAATTTAAAACGTAATATAAATATACATTATTAATAGTGATGGGTGAATTTCTCCAGTTTCGCGTCGCCGAAAAATTAATGAATTTCCCGCATGTCGAAAAATTCGTGATACTCGAAAATTTACACCTGTGTCAATTTTGGACGCGCGTCTGAAAGGTCGCTGGCGTCAATTTCGACTCTGGTGTCAATTGGCGTCCAAATAGTGTTGACATGTGCCAATTTTGACACGAGCGACTTTATAGACGCGCCTCCATTTTTTTTTGATGCTGGTGAATTTTGGCTGGAGTTTCCGGAAAGCGAAACACGGAATTTTTTTATTACTCATCTTTCTATTCAGGCCTCTCCTATTTATATTCCAGTCTCCTATTCAAATCAATGTATGGTTGCTGAGGTAATTTGGACCCTAGCAACCAGATTGCTGAAATTGCAAACTGCTGAGCTGCTGAATAAAAAGTGAAATAAAAATAAATACGATAATACATATTTTAATAACTATAAAAAAATCTATAAATAATAAAAGTGCACTGCATCACCTAACAGTCAGCATGAAAAGGGACACACTAGGCTGAGAGCCATTCTCATACACAGCTCTCTGGCCACACATTGTCATGCCAACCAATAGACCTTCACCGAGACCAATAGCAGTCAGAGCAGGACCCCCATATAACTGTATTAACCCTCAACAGCCTTAGAGATAAATGCTACCTAGCATTTACAAATGCTGATTGTATTGATCTTTTACATTTACCATGTACCTTACCCAGTATACACTGATGGTCATTACCTCCTTGCTTTGATTAGATCTACATAAAATGATATTCATCTAGTGGCATTGGCTGCATTTCTGACACTCCAGGTCTCATAGGAAGTGATGCTGTGCACCAGATGTTTTTTTATAATACATTGGCCATCATCGTACATCTGTGCAAACTTGTCCAAGCTTATAATATTACAGAGATTAATCCACAAAACACAGAGTAATATGAAAGGCAATAGACTAGAATATATTATAGAATTCCAGAAAACCTCTAAATTATGCATGCCCCCGCACTATATATATAAAATAAATATATATATTAATTTTTTATGTATTTATTTATTTTTTTAAAGAATTGAAATGGAGCAAGGTATCATATTGCTACAAAAGTGTATAAAAAAAAATCACATCACATATGCAATGTTTCAGGCATATAAAAATATGCCCTTTATCAAGCAGTAACTTGATACTGAGTGCTGTTTCAATTCTTTCAAGATTTCTCTATGATCTGGGGACATGACAGCGTACCAGATGGTAGCTGAGCACCGGGACTTTTTTTCTCTGTAATATATTATATAATGAATCCTTATCGGAAGCAAAACCAGCCTATTGGGTTTATTTAATGTAAATATGATTTTCTAGTAGAATTAAGTTATGAATATCCAAATTATGTAAAGATCCTTTATCTGGAAAACCCCTGGTCCCAAGCATTCTGGATAACAGGTCCTATACCTGTACTTAAAAATCAACATCCAATCCAGTGGAATGCTTTTAAACTTGGCTGTACTGCCAACTGCCCAATTCTGCTCATATACTTGCAAGATGTATTTTTTACAATACTTGGATTTTATATTCTCTTCTGTAAACTTTCTTCTGTCACCTACACTGGTTTAAAGACAAATAGCTCTTACAAGAAAGGTCATACAATGACATTCACAAACGCATCTAGAAAAGGTCCCCCAACTTATTAGAAGAGATGATATATAAAGTTGTCATGTACCCTTTCAAATCGGCTGGGGAAAACAAGCTTTTCTGTGCCCGGGTCAGTGTTCCAGTACATTTTAAAATTGTTCATAAGTTTCCATGAAGTAAAAAATAGCCCATTGTTCAAATGTGGTGTAAGACGACTGTACACAACATACAACTTTTCTCTTAGGTTTTGACAATTGCACAAAAAAATACAAAACTGTCTGAGGCTCTCAAGCATTTAACAAAGTAGGAATACTGTTTCTACTCACCATCTGTACAAATAGTTTCATATATGTGACTGTCACAACCTTTCAAGTAAACAAAAAAAATGAAAGAAACACTTCCTATTCATATTCCAGTCTTTTATTCAATTCAATGCATGGTTGCTAGGGTAATTTGGACCCTAGTGACAAGCTTACTGAAGTTGCAAACTGGAGAGCTGATAAATAAAAATCAAAATAACTCAAACTACAAATAATAAAAAATTAAAACCAACTGCAGATTGTCTCAGAATATCACACCCTAAATCATACTAAAAGTGAATTCAAAGGTGAACCCATGCCATAATGCTGTAATGAATCCTTGAGGCACATTAAACAAGGGACAGAAGTTGGCACACGGAGTTCCATGAATGGTGCAGTACGTGCTCCAGACTTTATCAGTTACACATAGGTGTCTTTGTGAATTGGCATGACCACTGTGTCAATTAATTCTTCTTTTTCTTCTAACTTTTTCCATCTTTCAAAAGTTGACACCATCTAAAAGACAAATGCTCATCTGGAAGGCTGCAAATGTATTGTTCTTGCTGCTTTTTTATTAATCATCATCTTCCTATTCAGGCCCTCTCCTATTCAGATTCCAGTCTCACATTCAAATCAGTGCATGGTTGCTAGGGTAATTTGGATTACTGAAATAAACTGGAGAGCTGCTGTATAAAAAACAAAATAATTCAAAAACCACAAATAATAAAAAACGAAAAATTGCAAATTGTCTCAGAATATAATTTCCTACAAGTTAACTCAAAGGTGCACAACCCTTTTAATGTATAGGCATCCAGGTTCAAGTGGACAAGTCCATATATGCAGCTGTACTTCGTTTATGAAGGTATGTGGCACTTTTAATTGTACGTGGACAAAAATACAGCAATAAATATATTTTCTGGGACTGCATTCCCCTGCTTTCCCTAAATGGTTACATCCTAGACAGGTTTCATAGCAAGTACTAGAACAGCAGGCTGCTACCACAAGGGCATACCAGGGACGTCTACTTCCTGCTCTTTATCTCTTATCGGGAAGCAGGTAAGAAAATAACTAGAACATACTTAACTAATAATTACTTTGGGACCCATGAAGTCACATCGTCTGAGCAGAACACTGCACCTCTCTTGGAGATGATATTCACTCCCCCCTGGTCTGGGCATTATACCTTACTGTTATAAACGGAAGGCACTGCAGCATATGTCTCTGTCTAACAAGCTATTCTGAAATCACAAATTCATACTTCTAATGCCAAAACAAAAGGACAAAGGACTGATATGCCCAATCAGAGAAATGATTACTTAAAAATACTTAATTGCAGAATACACAGTTGTGCATACTTAACCTTCAGTGCATACTGTCATCTGCCACACCTGCACTCCTATGCCAAGGGGACATTCCTGAGCATTATTATGTATGTCCTTGTCATTAAAGTTCATTTTAAATTACACAAATATGTTGTATTGACTAATGGTTTAATACGGCTGCCCACCCATATATGCAATGTTAGCACCTGCCAGTACCAGAAATGCAGTAACAAGCAAGGGCCCATCTCCTTCCTAAGGTAATACCTTACAAGATGTAGCTAAATGCAATAGATGGAATAAAAGGCACTAAGACAGGTATGTCAGGCATACTGTGCTCCATTTTTCCTTGAACTCCAGCTCCCAGTGTCCCAACAACATCCGGGTTTGGGAGTTGTAGTTCGATACATGCACAGCTTCCTGCTTCTCATCCCTGCTAAACAGTATGGACACGGTGTAACCTATTGCAAATTTGGAATAGTACGCTACATATTTTTACTTCAGCTCTACTTTTAGCTGCATTTTTGTTGGTGCTTTAAGTCCTAATATGAATCCTAAATTAGCACAGCGTAAATGTTCAGGTACATACTCCAGGTAGAAAGGCACAAGCAGCCTCCAGCTTCATCATTCCACATGTAAACAAAAACTAAAAGTTCTTAGAATGGGAGAGGCATGAACAAGTAAGAGTTGGCAGTTAAAATCCTCAGTTTAAAATATACACAGGCCTGTCCAACCTGCACCCGTACATCCCTGTATAATTATAACTCCCAACATGGATGATGTAGTCCAGCAACAGCTGGATGGATGCCAGCTGGACAGTAATGGTGTATACACCAACACTAAGACCACAACTGGTACAGGCATCTAAAATTAGAATGCTATTGATGAGATGATACAAGGATATCAACAGCCAAACATAATCCAGTTATATAATCTCCTCTGGTAAAGAAAGCTCCAAATATGATTGTTAGTTTTGTTTATTGGATACATAATGCTGACCTAAATTGTTTTACCATAGTTCATGGTTTGAACTGAGCTAGGCTGTGTGTTTATAATTGTGTTTATATGTATCTTTTTGCAAGGCATAGTCATAGACAATGTCAAGAACCAGCACAGTCATAGACAATGCCTCTGAATGGCAAACTGGAAGTACAGTGAAATAATGTGGATTGCTGTATATATTTAAAACTATCACTGAAGCACTCTTGTATTGCCGGAACTGGCAGTAATTTAAGTGTGGGGCTGCAAAAGATGGCAGTGGCACATTATAGCAAGCCTAGGCCAGAGCTTGGGTGTACACATCATCAACAAGTATAAATATCCATTCACTCCAGGAATATTTGTTATTATTATTTCATCATCATGTACAGGTTTGCGATCAGTTATCTGTTGACTCAATTTTAAGCAAATAATTCTAATTTTTAAAAAAAAAAATTAGGGATGCATCAAATCCAGGTTTTGTTCGGTATTTGGCCTGGTTTTGGTCTTTTTCAGCAGGATTCAGTGGAATCCTTGGGCCTGGCCGAACTGAAAACAAATCCTTAAAATTGTGACTTTTCTTCACAAAATGTGAAAACATTTTTAGCCATGCGCTTTCCTCCACCCTCATTTGCATATGCAAATTAGGTTTTGGATTTGTTTTTTTGCCCAGTCTGAAATGCACTGTACTTGTCACAAGATTCATAAAATGTGGCCACTAATTTGCCCCTGTATTACAGCATCATGCTTGTCAAAGTTACTTAGCAAATGTTACTTTCACATTGCTCTGCAGTCATAAATTAGTCCTATTAAGTGTAACATTATCTGGAGCCGGGTACACCACATACACACTAAACTGCAGCAACAATACCAGAAACCTGAACATACAATATTATATATTGTATGCCCTGCTGTGTATAAGTATAGAGAACCATTGTTTTCAGCTTGGTGATTCCTATACATCTGGCAGATCATTCCAGTTCCTCCAGTCCCTCGTTTAGTTTGTACCAACTGCACCAATGTATATTCTATTGTATGACCTGCTACATTAATATTGTCAATCTTGTAGTTACGCAGAAAGTATTATATATTCCAAAACATAAGGGAATCACAGGGGCTATCAATGTCTTATTTTTGGAGTGCATTGCTTTACCGTTGAAATTATATATCTTTTGAAACGGTTTATGGTCACTGGCAAAAGAGTTTGCTTATTACTAAGCCCAGCTGTTGCACTAATGAAAAATAACAGACTACTCTTGTTTTATGGCAAAGAGTCTTCCACAGACTCCAATCCTCCCTGGCCCAGTAAATGAATCTCTGTTGGAAAGACACAGGCAGTTGTTCTGTTTCTCATAATTGAAGATAGAGAATAAGCAGTAAAAAATATATAATAGGAAAGCAGAATCGTACAAAATAAAAATCATTCAAGAAAAAAAAAAAGATTTAATAATAATAATTGTCAGTGACAATAATATTTATTGATGTGATACTGCTGTAAAGGGGTTGTTAATCTTTGAGTTAACATTTAATATGACAGAGCGTAATTTTCTGAGACAATTTGAAACTAGTTTAAGTTTTTATTATTTGAGGTTTTTGAATTATTTCGCTTTTTATTCAGCAGCTCTCTAGTTTGCATTTCAGCAATCTGGTTGCAAGGGCTCAAATTACCGTAGCAACCATGCATTGCTTTGGATAAGAGACTGGAATATGAATAGGAAATTGCCGGAAAATAGAAAGATGTGTAATAAAAAGTAGCAATAACTTTACATTTGCAGCTTTACACAGCAGCTGTTTAACTTAAGTGAACTTAAAGGTGAACCACTCCTTTAAATCCTATACTCCAGGGGGTGCCCAAAAGGTAGATCAGGATCTACCAGTAGACCTTTAACTGGTGATCAGTAGATCTCAAGACACTGTCAACAAACAGCTTCACTAAATCACCCTCCTATTTCATTCTTTTCATTCAGATATTTTTTATGTTAAGGTTATATAAGAAATATATGTTTGTTAAATATAGCAATATAAATTCTCTCATAAATCAATATAATATTTAAGTAATATTTTCCATGGAGCAGAATGCTAACAATGGTTTAATGGATGTAGCTCATAATGGGACAACATCACTAAAAGCAGACCTCGCATTAGTAAAGTAGGGACACTCCAGCTATACTCTCTCTTGGTCTTTCAGAAGGGAACTACCATTATAATGCTGGTATATTCCAACTGCCCAACAACCTCAATAATCGTTTAATGCTTAAGTGCAAAACCAAAATACAGTAGAAACCACATTTTACGTTTTTCAGAGGACCAGAAAATAATGGTGTAAAATCCAGGACAATGTAAAATGAGGGAAATGTATTATGCATCATATATAGGTGGGACCACAAAACAACAATGTAAAACTAGAGAGGTACATTTCCTGAAGAAAATGTGAGTGGTGCTTGCCGTGGCAAAACTCAGGCCCCCCATATATGTTGGGTGTCTTGCCCAGTCGCCCCTGGTGCCTAGAGAGTACACAAAGTCGGTAGAATCCGGATTAAACCGGTGAAATTTAAAGCCAACCAAATTTTACCATTGAAATCAATCCAAACAAACTGGCTATTTTTGGCTCCGCCCACTTTTAAAAATTTGCAACCCAGTCACCAAATGGACCAAGTTTGAGCACTCTTACATTAACAGTGTAAGAATGACAGGAATTTAAATATTCCCATTGAATAGCGTTAGGTAAAATTTGATTGGCTGTCTTAAGCTCCGCCCATTTTTCTGAATTTTAACCCCAGTTACCTAGTCATGGTCAGTGCCAAGTTTGGGGCCTCTGGTTTTAAAACGGTGAGAACGGCGGTATTCCAAAATTTTATATTGAAGTCAATAGGTGAAAACTGATTGGCTGTTTTTGGCTCCACCCACTTGTCCTAAATTTTGACCATGGTCACCCAATGAGTAATTGAGCCAAGTTTGGTACACCTAGCATTTAAACTGTGATAATAGCAGCAGTTTATCATTTTTCATTAAGGTCAATGGCTGAAATCTGATTGGCTGTTTGCGGCTCCGCCCACTTTTCCTAAATTTTGACCGCAGTCACCCAGTGACGCACGGTGCCAAGTTTGGGAGTTCTGGCTTTGATACTGTGAGAATTACAGCTGTTTACATTTTCTCATTGAAGTCAATAGGGAACATCTGATTGGCTGTTCTTGGCTCCACCCACTTTTCCTAAATTTTGACCGCAGTTACCCAGTGAGTAATTGAGCCGAGTTTGGTACACCTAGCATTTAAACTGTGATAATAGCAGCAGTTTATCATTTTTCATTAAGGTCAATGGCTGAAATCTCATAGGCTGTTGTTGCCCCGCCCCTTTTTTTCCTAATTGTGAACCACAGTCACTCAGTGACTAACATACCAAAGTTTGGGAATGCTGTCATTTAATGTGTAAAAATGGCAGCATTTCTATTTTTTTCTATTGAAAATCAATGAATGAAATTTGATTGGTTGTTGGTGGGTCCGCCCACTTTTTCTAAACTTGAAGTGGAAACCCCCAGCGACCACATTTGTGATATTCAAGGTCCCTGACATCAATACTGAGAGAATGGCAGCCTTCTTAATTTTTCCCATTAAAACCAATCAAAGAAATCTGATTGGTTGGTTTTGGCTCCACCCACTTTTCTTAATTTTAATCCCAGTCCCCCAGTGACCAACTGTGCCAACTTTGAGGACCCTGCCATTAACGTCTAAGAGCGGCAGCAGTTAAAAAAATTCCTATTTAATTGAATGGCTGAAATTTGATTGGCTGTTGTAGACTCCACCCACTTTTTGTAAATTTTAGCCGCAGTCACCCAGTGACCCACGGTGCCAAGTTTGGGAGCTCTGGCTTTGATACTGTGAGAACAGCAGTAAAAAAATTTTACATAAACTGATTGGCTGTTTTTGGCTCCACCCACTTTTCCTAAATTTTGACCGCAGTCACCCAGTGAGTAATTGAGCCAAGTTTGGTACACCTAGCATTTAAACCGTGATAATAGCAGCAGTTTATCATTTTTCATTAAGGTCAAAGGCTGAAATCTGATTGGCTGTTGTTGCCCCGCCCCATTTTATTCCTAATTGTGAACCACAGTCACTCAGTGACTAACATTCCAAAGTTTGGGAATGCTGTCATTTAAAGTCTAAAAATGGCAGCATTTTTATTTTTTTCTATTGAAAATCAATGAATGAAATTCGATTGGTTGTTGGTGGCTCCGCCCACTTTTTCTAAACTTGAAGTGGAAACCCCCAGCGACCACATTTGTGATATTCAAGGTCCCTGACATCAATACTGTGAGAATGGCAGCCTTCTTAATTGTTCCCATTAAAATCAATCAAAGAAATCTGATTGGTTGGTTTTGGCCCCGCCCACATTTCCAAACTTTAATCCCAGTCCCCCAGTGACCAACTGTGCCAACTTTGAGGACCCTGCCATTAACCGTCTAAGAGCGGCAGCAGTTTAAAATTTTCCTATTTAATTGAATGGCTGAAATTTGATTGGCTGTTGTAGACTCCGCCCACTTTTTGTAAATTTTGGCTGCAGTCACCCAGTGACCCACGGTGCCAAGTTTGGGAGCTCTGGCTTTATTACTGTGAGAATTACAGCTGTTTACATTTTCTCATTGAAGTCAATAGGGAAAATCTGATTGGTTGTTTGCGGCTCCGCTCACTTTTTTGGGTCCCCAAAATAGGACAGAAAAGTCACAACACCCCATTCCCGAATAAGCTGAACGGTTTGACACCTCATTCATGGGTCTGCGACAAACTAATTATTCGATAAATTCCCCATTATAAGTCAATGGGGCAAATTTGGGGACCTCTCCTGCCCCGGGGGTAAAACTTATACCCTCGTGTGGGGTATCATCTGACACAGGTCGCAAACCTCTTCAAATGTGGTAAATTTAACGTTTCTACAAGATTCCCTCTTTGCACTAGAATCCGTCAAAAGTTGGCCTCAATGTTAATCTATGGGACTTTTTGGGGTGGTTAATTGCCCCCGCAAGGGGCAATTAACCACCCACCCCTTAGAAAAGTCATACCACCCCATTCCCGATTAAGCCGCACGATTTGACACCTCATTCATGGGTCTAGGACAAACGGTGCGGGACTAGTTACGCGCCAAACTTTCATACGGAAGAAGAATAAAAATAAGTTTGCAAGATAACAGTAGTGATGCTTTGCTTCGCAAGCACCACTAATGAGGGATAACTTAAAATCAGGGGATGTAAAATGGGGGTTCTGCTGTAATTCGTACATGTCGCACTGTGAGGTGTCTTAACTGGAAACTGGATTAAACTGGAATGCATTAATTTATTGATTTTGACAAAAATATTGTTGTGGAAGATTTGATTATTAGCAATATCTAAGAATTATGGAATATTGAAAAACCTCAATTTATATATTCAACTTTGAGCAACATAGAAAATAAACCTGTAGCATTCAAATAAAAGTGTTACATTCAGTTGCTGAGTGCTTTAAAGTATGATGTTGATAAAATAGACATTTATCAAAGTGTTTGCTTTGATAATGTTTGCTTATTTATGAAAAAACCCAAATGTAAAAAATTCGATTGAATGCAGTGGGGGGGGGGAATACTTCGAATTTACAGAGTTATAGGCTAATAGATCTCGGATACTTCGAATTTATAGAGTTTTCGAGAAAAAAATCATGAAGGCAAAAAATCTTCAAATCGTTCAAGGGACCTCTCCAACTGACTTCTACATTACCTCAACAGGTTTTAGCTGGAGTATTTTTGAATTCAGGCTTTTAGCAGCTTCAGGCATAATAAATCGTGAAAAATTTGAGGGTTTCTTTTATCCTGAAAATTAGATCTTTAATAAATAATTATATAGTTTGCACTGTGACCGCAAATAGAAAGAGCACAAATCTTCGTACTTGCCTTAGATGCTGATACAGCCTGTTCTATTGAAGTGTTGTGGAAATATGGATAATATTCCTGATGCAGATACACATAATCATCACAATATAAGCAACAGGACCTGTGCCCTGGTGTCCAATCTGCTGTGTCTGTCTATTTACCGCATTCAGTAAAAGGGGCATCAAATCTCAAGTGGATAGCAAATGAAAGGGTTAGTAGTCCAAGACTGGAAAGAAAGGCAGGGGTTAAACATGTTTGTTAATGGGTGTGTTAGGGGTGGGATAACGGAAATGCATCCATTTGTCTAGGAAAGCTGGGGGAGTCAAATCCCACCTGCCACCTTCTGACACCATCTATTGTCTTAGTCCCAGCTGGGCTATTAGGGAGAGGCTTGCCATAAGTGCTGCATGTATTTATTCACTGGGTGTCAGTATGCAGCCAAAGCTACGTTCTGATCACGATCCCATCACTGATCAGCACGTAGCTTTGGCTGCATAATGGCACTATGTATTTAATATGTATGTTCATTGGATTATGATAGAGAGATGCATAGTTTACTTGACATATGCACAATAGCTAATATAGCATATCACTTGGATATATATATACACAGTCACTATTTACATATACACGATCCAATGACGTCACACTCCAATTTTGGCACCATATGGGGTTTAAATCACGGGTTGTACAGTGTTTTGTGCGCACTTCCTGAAGAAGGCTCGAGTGTAGGAGCCGAAACGTTTTAATAAAAGCACTATTTTTGCACTAATACAAGTCCTGTGAGTGTGGTTTATATCATTATATAACCAGCACCCAGGCAGCTGACATGTTTGTATGTGAGTGCTCCAGCTCTATCAAAATGTATATATATATATATATATATATATATATATATATATATATATATAAATTCCCTATTACAACCTTTCTCAAGAATGTAAACATTTCAACATATATAGGTATACATGCATTCATACATATAGATAGAATCATTCGTTTATCAGTCATTCAGCCACACTAACCTCTAGGACAGCAATTATATTTTCATCCCAAATCTCACCATATTGACTTTCAAACTGGGGTTTCAGGTATATCTAGGACAGCAAATAGCCATTCTCGCCAATTCTTACCCCAAATGGTCTTCGTGCTGAAACCAACCTGCCATTGCTCAAAGCCCAGCTACATGGGCAGATAACACAGTTTGGGAACCACTGCAATATGGTATGACAGTGGTCCCAAGCCTTTTTCAAACCTTAAAAACTACCGTATATACTCGAGTATAAGCCGAGTTTTTCAGCACAAAAAATCTGCTGAAAAACTCTACCTCAGCTTATACTCGGGGCAGTGCCGCTTCCCCCTTTCCCGGCCAGATCCTCCCCTAGCTGCCCCATCCTCCCTCAGTGCCACTACCCGGTCCTGGACTGTCAGTGTCTGTCACTCACCTTCCGAACTCAGGGGGCAGAAAGGTCGCACCAGCTCGCAGAAAGAGAGTTGATTTTACCGGGCCAAGTTCTCCGCTTCCTCGCTGCAAAGTACGGCCACCTGTGGAACAAATGAATCCTGCAGAGACTCATGTACGGAGAGCAGACACGGCGCCATCCCAGGCATGAGCACCGGCAAAGGTTTCCTACTTCCTGTCACACGTTTGTAAGTTCCGGTTCACGCGCTGGAGCTCCGGTTCATGGCACAATAGGCGCACAAAGCAGCATGACAAGCACAGGAGCTGTACAGCTGTAGCCTGTATGAGCTTCTCTGTCCTGTGATTAGAGCTACTCACTCTGGGGCTGCTGCTGCTGCTTCTTCTTCGTCCTCTCTGACAATCAGCCCATCAGCCAGTGCGGGAGGTCACTTGACTTCCGCGTCTGTCATTGCCAGAGTTCTGTGGATAGGGTGCGGGCACAGCGCGAGGTTGGGCATTTATTGGTGAGTTGTACACATTTTGGAAAGCTTAAAACTGCAGTGCGTATTGGGCAGATTTGGGGGCAGCATTTTTCAGAAGACGAGGGTGTGACTTTTGTGCAGTAGCAATAGTCTTAGATTAGGGTGTCATTAGTAGGTAGGGCTTTCAGCCCAGATGAGTGTTGGGCTAATACTAGATGATGTTTTAATTTAACATATTTTTATTTATATAAACTTTACCTATTTAAAGCCCCATTGAAAGTCTGTTGTGGTTCATTATGCACCAGGCTGGTGGTATGTGTATGAATTATCAACAAAACAAATAACTGAGTAAAAGTACGGTATGCAATGGAAAAGGTTGATCTGTCATTTTTCACCCTAGGCTTATACGCGAGTCAATAAGTTTTCCCAGTTTTTGTAGGTAAAATTAGGTACCTCGGCTTATACACGGGTCGGCTTATACACGAGTATATACGGTAAGCCCTGGATCATACCAAGTGAGCAAGTAGGTGCCATCCCTGGCCTTATATATAGGTATTATGGCACAAGTAATAAGTATGGCTCAATTTCAATTACAAACATGAATAAAAGGTCATATGACTTCGCTATAATAGAAATCATGCAATATAAAATAACTATCCAGTACCTAGATAAGTATATTTTTTGCACTTTAAGCATCAAACATTTTGCTTACATTTACATATTGCTCTGATATTCACAGCGGTCGTGCACATTATGTGATCCAACTGTGACTGTCAGAAGAAGTTTTTAGCCTACTGTGACTTATCTCTAATTCATTCAGTCATATCCCCATTCGTCCCCCATAGAGTCACAACCATGTAACATTATTATTGTTATTCTTTTTTTATTTATAGCTCGACATATTCTGCAGCACATATACAATGATAACACATCCTTCATATCTTGTTCATGGGTCTCCTATTTAGTTTGACATGTAGATGGATCTAATGTAAGGGACAGGCATTTGTGTCACATTAATTTGAAGGGATTCTATAACCCCTAGAACTAAACAAATATAGTTACATAGTTAGTGTAACTATGGGAGGATCGCTGGGAGTGATGGGAGGATCAGGAAAAACTCAACCACCACCTGATCCTAACACACAAAATGATGCCATTGTAGGACCCACACCCTACCTATCCAGGGTCAGACTGGGAGGCCCAGGGTCCCCCTGGCACACCGGGCTGCGTAAGAGAGCCAGTCCACTGCGCAGCGCGAGTGCACATGCACACTGCGCAGCGTGTGCGTGCGCGCGCAAAGGGAATATTTGTGCCGCAACTGGGGGGCCAGCGGGGCCCACAAGAGCCTGGGGCCCACCGGGTTTTTTCCTGGTGTCCTCCCAGCCCAAATTTCAACCCAAACCTGCCAAACTAGTGGTAAACCAGGAGGTCCATGTGGGGTTTCGGGGGAATATGCACATCACTGCAGCATTGCACTCCCAGATGTGCATAGGCCTGAAACAAACAATATTACAACCCTACTGAGATCACCTGTAAGATGCAGTAAACCCTTCATCATCATCATTAATTTATACAGACTTCTACCAGCTGCAACAATCTGCAGCAAGACAAAAGATGTTTCAATACTGCAGGCCCCAGGTGACTAACTGACTTTCTGATTGGCTCTACATTAGGGTTGCCACCTGTCCGGTTTTGACCCGGTTTTTGAAGAGCTGCCCAGTTCAAAACTGCCTGCTCGGTTTTCCAAATTAGGAAAACCGAACAGGATTCCCTATGATTGACAATTGCCGTTCGCCACATCATAGCAACAGACCTGTTCCTGCAGCTTCACAGAACCATCCTCACTGCATCACAGCCCTGCCCGGATTCAACTAGGCTAAAAAGGTGGCAACCCTACTCTTCATATAAGGAGCTTCAGTTGCAACCATAGTATAAAAGCCCTCAGGTCACATAAGGTTGTATATGCTCATTACATAGGACAGGTATGGGACCTGGGGTTTTCCAGATAACAGATTGTTCCTGAATTTTGATCCTCATACCTTTAAGAGATGCTGACACCAGAATTAAAAACTCTTTTTTACATCTATCATAATATTGCCTTTGAAAGCAACTTATAACTTTTCCATAAAGTATTTGCACAATGCTTTTACATTACCTGTCTCATGTTCCTGTATGAGGGGGGGGGCTGCCATATTTGTGCAGCAGGAGTCCGTTAGCATTAGAAACGTTAACTGGCAGGTTGAGACGGGGACAGTCAGGTTGCCAAAACAAACAGTCAGGTTTAGGAACTTCAACTAGCAATTACTTACAAAAACAAACCTCTCAGCAAGAAATTATCGACATGATCTATGGGTAATTTTAATGTACATTCAAATTTTAAAAAGTAGTTTTTTAGTGCCAGTATCACTTTAAGTCTACTAAAAAAATCATGTAAACATTAAATAACCCCAATAGGCTGGTTTTGCTTCCAATAACGATGAATTATAGATGGATCAAGAATTATAGATGGATCAAGTACAAGGTGCGGTTTTATTATTACAGAGAAAAAGGAAATACATTTAAAAATGGAATCTAAGGGAGACAGACGGGCAGAGCTTTCTGGATAACAGATTTCCAGATAATGGATCCCATATCTGTACATTTTTAAATGTCAAATAATGAAACCACACATTACAAACAATTTTATACAGATGCAACTGGGTAGCCTTGTAGCTCATGGTATTATGTATTTATAAAGCTTGAAGCAAATGCTATAACATGAGCAGCAATGTACAGCATGCTGCAGTCAGACACAATACAAGACGCATGTGCTCAGTGATAGAAAGGGGGAAATGCAAGGCATGAAACCTAGGCCAAAACCACAACCAATATGACAGACAGGGAAAAAGCTCCATTCTGAAGATGTTTTTTTTTTATGTTAAACAGATAAGAGCATATTTTAAGAAAAGGGATACAGTATATAAAAGGGGTGAGGACAAAGCCCTCTGTCCGTCTTTATGTCCCAGGCAGCATCCCCACCCGTGTGCTTACAATGCAGAGGCAGAACACATAACTTATGCAGATCACAGCCCGCCAGCTGAATGCACCAGTCATTTGAAGGCTACACTCGGCAATGTCTTTTTTTAATTGTGCGAGAAGAATGGAGCAGGAAGGGCATTTTCCCCCTAAGCTGTAGATGTTCTTGTACCATAACACAAACCATTCTATTATATCCTGCCTACGGTCTAGATCTGGTTCTGTTAAATGCATATTCCACAATTGTAACTGCTAGTGTGACCAAGGCCTTTTCTACCCCAATGGCATGAAAGGGATTCCATGTAACCATTTCTAAATTCACTGCTCCCAATTGCCAGGTCTCAAGCCAGCAGTGAAATAAGATATAGGTGAACTTCATCATTAGGTCAGAATCACACAAAAATGCTTGTTCAGAACTGCCTGGCTCAACTGCAGGCTCTGTACATGTCTAATGGCAAGGCAGTCTCATGGGATGTGCTCGATCTATACGCCAGCCAGGAACAGCAGGCAATTTCAGAGCAAATAAATATTCAGGAAATTCCAAAATCTGCAGTCACAATACAGCCAATCCTGCTAAGACATACAATAAATCTGAGCCACAAAGACATAATCTTTTGTTTTCTGATTAGAAGACCCCAAATGAGTAACGACCCATAAGAACTGGGGGCATTAACCAGCAGTATGGATACATAAAGCCTTCTGCTTGATCCCTTAAGGCCTCTCTCCTGTTCTAATCAAGGGCCGAGATTCTCAAATAAGACGGGAGAAAGACTGTGCGGGAGAAAACAAGGAAACAATACAAGGATAACTATCATGTAATAAGGAAGGATTTCTCCTACCTAGGTCTATATTAGACTTTAAAGCTACAGCTATATATTTGATAATAACTGCCTATTTAAAACAAAATATCTGTATTGATACACAGTGCTGTTATCGGGGTTTGAGGACCATATTATTAAACTATGACACCAAGCTTTCATGATACTGAGCGTTACAGTTGCACAAGAGCAGCAGATACTGAGCTGCATACACCGATATTACAGAAAGGCAGACAGATTAATTCGCTTATTCCATAAAGCATATGATTTATTATGTAATACTTTCTGCATGACAAATGTGGAGGCAATGATAAGAGTCCCTGCCCTCTCTCTCCCTGGCCCTAACACCTATAGCAAAACCTGTTCTATCACATATGCAAGAACAGGGACTTTCTTCATTTTCCTATACAAGCCCAATAATATCTTCACCCATGCTACGAGCAAGCGAACATGCGTAACATCCTTACACTAATGTTCCTTTGGGGAAGCTACAGGAGGAATACTCCCCTTTCCAGCTGTTGAAGTCCTGGCTTAGTACCACTTTACTTTAGCAGCCCACACCCATCAGCAGTGTATATAGTGAATTGTGCTCTCATCCACACATGAGGATCTGGGAGCTTCCACCCTAACAGCAGGGATGGCTTCCCAGACTCACAGACTTATGAGAGTGATGTTCCCACGATATAAATCCACATCTAGGTCATATTAAGTGTCCACCCCAAGATATTCTCCCATCAAATTCCATGGGTTCAGCTGTAGCTGAATGAACCCCTATATATAAACTGCAGCCAACAGCCTTTCTGCAGAGTGGCACTGGACTTCAGCATTACCGTAAATTTTGGAGAATACATTTTCCCCTACTTCATGATCATGGGTGCAGGTATGGGTCCACTATCCACAAACCTGTTATCCAGAAAGCAAAACAGCCTTCTTTTTCCGAAGTCGCCCGAAATTGCCTCACGAGGAAACTTCGGGAGACTTCAGGAGTGCCATCCCGCCGGGCGATTTTCATTTTAGCCGAGAAGGCAGTTCGGGGAGATTAGTCGCCTTGAAGAAGAGATTTGTTGCTGGGCGACAAATCTCCCTGAATCTGCCTGTGTGCCCTAACCCTTAATGGGACCCCAGGTCCCAAGCATTATGAATAGCAGATCCCATACCTGTATTTAATAACTACCCTTCCCAACAGCTGTAAAAGTTTTAATCTGCAACCTGAGTATACATCCACCAGATCTGTGGCTCTCCACTGACTGTAGAACTACAACTCCCACAATCGCAACACTGCAATGGGATGCTCGTAGTTGTAATAAAGCTCTATGTCGTGGGGGTATGATCCCTCACTGGCTTGCATTCCCCTCTGCTGCACCTATGAGTCACCCTTAGCTGATAATCCATAATTAATGAGCTTTGTAGAAGCAATTCAAATGCATCCATTAACGCGCACCAAAGCGAGGAATCTTCAGCTCGTACTGATATAATAGACTGCCCATTGATCAGGGGCTGCTGGGAGTTGTAGTAATGAAATAAAAGACTGCCCATTGATCAGGGGCTGCTGAGAGTTGTAGTCTAATTATGCCAACATGGGATGCTCGCGTATTACGGGGTCACTAACTTCTCCCCATCCCTCCTCTTACCGAAAGCGGGGTGAATCCTTGATGCATTCCTCAAAATCCACCGTCATGTTTGCGGCTCCCCCCGCCCGTTCTCAGAGCATCGCAGGCAGTATGGTGCCCCCCACTCTCCCCCTACAGATCGCGATGGGGGAATCCGAGTGTCCTGGGATGACGAGCGGGACGCTGCGGTAGGATGCACCGGGGTCCTAGAGAAAGAGGATTCCAGCAGTCGAGGTATTTGCATAGGAACAAACAATCCCAGGTGCGGAGCTAGGTATCCGTCCAAACCCAGCAGCTCCACTAACTCTGGCCTGTGAAAATCACAGCTCCTCGCTGCCAAATTTAGCAGATTGTGCGATGCGCCGGGATATCCTCTCCCCAATGCTCCGCAGCCTATAATCCCTCCCGGGCTCCAAGCGTGACTCCTACTGCCGACTACTAGGAGGCAGCCCAGCCTGTCATATCTAGGGAGCGTCTGCAAACTGCTTGACTGCAGCCTGTCATATGAAAGGGAGTGTCTGACAACTGCCTACCCAGTAGCCTGACTCTGTAATATGCCTGGGGCCAGGGGTGCTCTGACAACTGCTGCTCACAGCTGTGTGTGTGTGTGTGTGAGATTCTAAGTGCAATTTAAATTTAAAATGGTGAAGAGCGTATAATAAGCAGCATTTCCCTGCCTTGTGTATGCAGTGATTCTAGGTCCAATTTAAAATGGACAAGAGCATATTATAAGCAACATTTCCCTGCCTTATGTGTGTAGTGATTCTAGGTGCAATTTAAAATGGACAAAAATGATGGGGGTCCTAAAAGCATTTTGCCGAGGGGCCCAGTAACCTCAAGTTATGCCAGTTTAAATTCAACCTAGAATCAGCCTTGTAACTGGGATGCCAGCAGTAAAATCGAGATCCAACAACACACCCCAACCAAACTTAAAGGAGCAGCAGAGGCCCTATTTTTGCCATGAAATAAAGCTCTGAAAACCTAATCGCAGTTCGTAGGCTGAGCAATCTTTGTGTAATACACACGGTGTGGGAGTAGGCAAGATTGAATTAAGTGGGTGAGAATTGTGGTAATTTATGTGGTGTTGCGTTTGGTAGTTAAAGGAAAACTATACCCCCCAAACAATGTAGGTCTCTATTAAAAGATACTAAGTAAAACAGCTCATGTGTAAAACCCTGCTTCATGTAAATGAATCATTATCATAATAATATACTTTTTTAGTAGTATGTGCCATTGGGTAATCATAAATAGAAAATTGCCATTTTAAAAAATAAGGGCCGCCCCCTGAGATCGTAAGATTCACTGTGCACACATACAAACCACATGTAAGGTCACATGAGCCAATTAACAGACAGAGTTCTGCCTTTTGCTTCCTCCCTTCTTCCTGTTACAGTTAGAGTTGTAGTATTTCTAGTCAGGTGATCTCTGAGGCAGCACAGATAGAGTCACGAAATGGTGGTTCAAGGCAAGAGATGTAAAAGGGCAATATTTATGTAAATATATATCCCAGTTTGGTAAGATTCTTGAATATGTCATTCAATTTGATATAAACTATCTGTTGCTTAAGTATTAATTTTGGGGGTATAGTTTTCCTTTAAGCAAAGTGAGGGTAGGCTTCTCGAAAGAAGTGCGTTTTAAGAGATTTCTTGAAAGCAGAAAGGTTGGGAGAAAGTCAGACAGACTGTGGGAGAGAGTTCCAGAGGAGGGGTGCAGCCCTTGCAAAGTCTTGAATGCGAGCATGTGAGGGGGTAATGAGAGAAGAGTTAAATAGCAGGTCAGTAAAGGAGCGTAGTAAGCGGTTGGGTGAGTATATAGAGATGAGTTCAGAGATGTAGGGTGGGGCAGAGTTATGAAGTGCTTTGAATGTCAGGGTCATTAATTTGAATTTAATTTTGAGAGGTAGTGGAAGCCAGTGCAGGGATTGACAGAATGGCGTGGCATTATGTAAATGACCCCTAATTTATCTTGAGCTGGTACCTAATAAAAGCAACTAGAAATAATTTATGCATGACTTTGAGAGTTACTGCAATTATACAATTTATCTCCACCAAGGGGTCCTTAACAGGGTCATGGATTTAGCTTTAATGATGCCAGAAGTCATAAAAGAGAACTAAGGCCTGACTAAGAATTAGACCAGAAATGCTGTAACTTAAGACTTTTTGTAGCAGCCTAGAGTTAAAGCACTCTAATATTTGAATGCCTCCTTCAAAAATTGCATGAACAAAAAAAGGCCACTGGCTCTGGAGAGCTGAACAAAAGTTGTATCAAGCTGTGTTGCTTGAATTCAGCTTTGATGTTGTTAGACCACAACTTCATAAAATGCCAAGATACACTCAAAACATTGCAAATCCAACTGGAAGAAGTTGTATGTGCATCCTAATTCAACGATGACAAAGCACTGAATATTGGCAAGTCAGTAAACAGTTCCCAGTATACTAATTTGCTGGACATTGAAGGGCAGTAACATAAGGTTTGCTTAGGAAGTTTTAGTCCACCTTTTAAAGTAGCTTAAAAGATAATAAAGGTAGTAAAGGAAAGTGGAATAAAAGTCAAAATGTGATTTATCTGACCCATAGGACAATTTTACATACAATACAAGAAGCCATCAGCAAACAGTTGTTTGATGAACAGGTTTAAAACACAATACTTTACTCACTTGTCAGGAAAAAACCCATCTCATCCTAAGAATACATGAATCTAGTCTACAATATAATGTATCAACAAGCAAAATTCGAAAGCTACACCAAATCAGACTTATGATATAAGCAGTGCCAAATATACTAACAGTCAAATTCTCAGTATTCTCAACATAAAGATTATGTGCCTGAACACCAAAGTATATAAGACATCACAAAGTACCTCCTTCGCAGAGAAATGGTTAGATCAGGGTCCATCGAGTTTGATGATCACCCTGATGTTACTGGGAAATTACTGGGAGTGGAAATCTTCCTTCTTAAATGCTACCAGAGATCTGGACAGGGGCGGAACTACTGGGGGAGTAGGAGGTGCGAGCGGGCCTGCACCCCCTCAGGGCGCCCCGGCAGTCTGCGCGCCGCACATATCCCGGCCAGTTCCAGGTTTACGGAGGGGGGCGGGGGCCCGGCTGCTCGTCCTGAGCCAGGGCCCGACCCCCTCTAGTTCCGTTTCTGGATCTGGATTTACCAGCAGCTAAGACACTAGACTTAACGATAAAATGGCTCAGTGTTCCTCTCCCATACCTTTGCAAGAAACCAAAATACTTTCTTGCAGCTGTAGCTGGAATGTCGAGCTTAGTGGTGGGCAAAGACCAAATTAAATGAGGAGAATACGTAATATGTCTTGAGCCCTCCAGCTTCAGCAGCAAGGGAAAAGGGTAAAAATTCTCAGCTGTTTAAGTACTGTACAAACTTAAACAAAACATTAAAAATTAATACAAAATATTATATAAAGAACATTAAAAAATTGATTATATAGAAAAACATGTAGATGCTAACTGAAAGCATTCTTTAATTTTGCAGTGCTGCCCTCATAGTTATTCCTGCAAAATTATTTTTGACTATTGAAGGTTTTTGAGTTATTTAGGTTTTTATTCAGCAGCTCTTCAATCTGAACCATTCTGGTAACTAGGGTCCAAATTACCCTAG
This sequence comes from Xenopus petersii, assembly GCA_038501925.1. Classification (NCBI taxonomy): domain Eukaryota; kingdom Metazoa; phylum Chordata; class Amphibia; order Anura; family Pipidae; genus Xenopus; species Xenopus petersii. The sequence continues at coordinate 42,287,816 of CM076684.1, read as the reverse complement.
CAACTATGCATTGATTTGAATAAGAGACTGAAATATGAATAGGAGAGGGTCTGAATGGAAGGATCAGTAATTAAAAAGTAACAATAACAATACATTTGTAGCCTTAGGGTAAGGGCACACCTGACGATTCGGGGAGACCCAGTCGCCTGACGACCAATCGCCTCCTCCCTGGGGGCGACCAATCTTCCCAAATGCCCCCCCCCCCGTCCTCCACCAGCTACAACGAAAAATCGCCTGCGGCATGGCACACGCGGCGCTTCATTTCCGAAGTCGCCCAAAGTTGCCTCATGAGGAAACCTCGGGCGACTTCGGAATTTTTCATTATAGCCGGCGGAAGACTGGGGAAGCCGTTTGGGGAGATCAGTCACCCCAGAGAAGAGGTGACTACTCGCCAGGCAACCAAATCTCCCCAAATCGCCAGGTGCGCCCCCAGCCTTACAGAGCGTTTGTTTTTTAGAAGGGAGTCAGCGACACCCATTTAAAAGCTGCAAAGAGTAGAAGAAAAAGGCAAATTACTATAAAAAATAAATAATGAAAACCAATTGAAAGGGTGCTTACAATTGGCCATTCTATAACATAATAAAAGTTACCATAAAGGTAAACCACCCCTTTAAGGAGACATGAGAGATAACCTGCAGGAAAAGCTTTGTAGTTTGGTAATTTGGAGTTAGAATACATATTTGCCAATTTTACATACGGCAAACAGATGTAAAAGGACACAAGTGTGTCCTTTCTAAGAATATTTAGGGCCAAATTTATCAAGGGTCGAATTTCGACGTAATGGGAGTTTTTTTGAACTTCCATAACTTCGAAATTCGAATTAAAAGACCAAATGAAATTTATATAAAAAAAAATCTACGTTTTTTTTTGTCGAAGGGAATAGGTCAGTTTTCGATCGAATTTGAATCGTACAAATCAAAGTAATATTGCATTCAATCGATTTCGATTCAAAGTTTTGATTTTTCAAAGTGCACCGATTGACTCCAAATGGGTTCTAGGAGGTCCCCCATAGGCTAAAACAGCAATTCGGCAGGTTTTAGATGGCGAATGGTCAAATTTGAAACAGACAGTACATAATACATTTTGATATTAAATTTTTTTTCAAATTTGAATAGAATTTGGACATAGGAGAAGTACACAAAAAATAGCTGGCATAAAGAATTTTATATTGTGCTGCTGAAAGTTTTTGATCTATAGTCAGAAATCTCTATAAAACCACACATATTTTGTAGAAGACATAATGTATTCAAAGTCAGGTTCATTTTTACACATATACAGCTATAGGCTCTATTATCCAGAATGCTCAGGACCTGGATAAGGGGTCTTTTATTTCATTTAGATTTCTAGTACTAGCGTTAATTCAAATGCTAATAGGACAAGATTGCAGAACAAACAAGGGTCCAAGACATTCTAAGCCTGCCACAATGATACCAAACTTGAATGGAAAAAAACTAAAATCTGTTAATTTGGGGCGAGAAACCTGAAAACTCTCATTTATCGAGTTTTCGGGAAAAAAAACTCGAATCGCTCAAATTAATTGATTTTTCAAACAACATTCCATATTTATAATATTGAAGTGGAATTTTACCTAAAAACTATCTTGCGTATGCATTAAATATAAGCAATACAGTATAGGTGTAAATATATTTTTGGCTCTTACGTATAAATACTGGAAACGTTGCCATGTTCCTGGCATTGCCTCTCAAGAATTTGCATGCAGACTTTAGTCAATTGGCATAGCACACAATGGATGGAACAATAAGGGGACATTTGGACATGGCCCCCAAACTACTAAATATTGCAGCCACCAAAAATATCTAAATTTGCCTGTGTCCCTATGATATAAGAAATGATTTGATCATGTAATATAGATGTGCCTTTTTAAAAACCACACTGTCAGTTACATTTGTTGTTGGACCATGAAACACAGACTTGAATGGTTTTAAACCATATATTCTGTGAATAGGGCAAGAATAGTAGATATTTCTTGAAGCATCAACTGATATTTACTAGTTTTCAAGAATGAGAAACATTTTCAGTTCAAACTTAATTGTAAAATCAGCCTTGATATGTATTTCAGTTAGAAGACCATGCATCAGCAAACTATAGTTAGACAGCAAATGGATGGGTAAGAGGCCTATTTATCATACTGTACAAAACATTGGAGAACAACGTCACCAGTGATGTTGCCCATAGCAACCAATCAGCAATTACATTTTTCGCCTACATGTTAGAAAACAAAAATCAGATTGGTTGCCATTGGCAAAATCACCGGCGATGTCTCCCTCCAATGCCTTAAACAGCATGACAAATAGGACCCCTAAGTATTGCCCATTACTGCCATCTTGAAAAATGGATGCAATCTAAGCAGCATCATAAGCCTTTTTTTTAATGAATTGCCTTTTTATTCTTCCAACTTGAAATTACAGTTTAGTTGTTAACCACAGCAAACCTAGCAACCATAAATTAGAGCAATAGTTAATATAGATATGCAATCTTACTTGCATATCTATGCTACTAATCTTCCTCATAAGGAATGCTCCTTTTATTATAAAACTAAGCGATTCTTGATTTGAATCCAAATCTAGAGAGCTGCAGAACAGAAACTTTAGGAATGCTAAGTGAGTTTAGTATCTACGACAAAAGCCCTGGAGTAAGTGGGCCAAGTCAACTAAACAGTTTAATACTTGTTTTATTTGCACTGTACTAACAAATGTGAAATGGTAAAAAAAAACTTGATTAATATGTGTCTATTTTATATTACACCTACTAAATAAAAATGTTAATTCTTTTATTCTACAGGAGTCTCGCAATAACCACATTTAACGAGAAAACTGGTAAATGCTGCATCGATCTGAGCAAGCGCCTATTGGAATTACTGCCGAGAAAAGACACAATGGAAGTAAGAGTTTTGGCTTTAATTCATTGTACATGTTTATAGGGACTCATAGAAATAGGAGATAATCAAGGCTTCCAAGATTTAGATAATACTAATATGTTTGGTAACAAAACAATAATATAGGTCTTTATTTGCCAATAGAAAATGTAACTAGAGCACGTCTTGATTTAACATGAACTGCAAAATGCATCCTTCCCCCTTAACTCTAAAGGGCATGGGGGTGAATTGTTTTTTACTCCTTAACACCTAATTACAATAATATTTAATATTGTATTATGGTGATATTAACTAGTTATATAAAATCCCTCTTTTACTTGTAAATTCTGTATAATACCGGGCCTTGCAACAATATTGAACTAACTGTAAGTATTTTCTACTCTACAGATGCTCCTACATGAAATGATTCATGCATATCTATATATCATGGATCTGGATGATCATAATGATGATGATCATGGAACAAGGTTCTGCTATTATAAGCAGTACATTGATAACATTAGTGGAACAAACATTAAAGTAAGTGCTTCTATTCTACTAAATAGCCAAAATATTCTGGGCCCAAGAGTCAAAGGAAATTTCCTTAAAGTTATAGTTTTGTCTGACAATTTGTGTTTCATTTTTAAATCAACCAAAAAGCAAGTTAAGTTTTTTATTTTTGTTTAATGGTTAAAAAGACATTTTCTTTTTTTAGACCCTTTGCTATTTAACTGCAATGACAACGTGCTCTAAATATCTATCTATAGTTTATATGTCTATATAGATAATTTCAAAGTAAACTGCAAATAAACTGAAAAATTGATTTTTCTTTTTCTATCATTGTTTGGCTTGTGCACGATTTTTATAAAGAAGCGGAGTCACTGAGATGCCACTGGTGGCAATGTGATGGACCCTGTGGGCAGCTAAAAAAGAGAGCAACAAACAGGAAACCAGATACGAAGGTGCACAAACGGAAATGTGGTGGAAATTTAGTGAAGATTGCAGAACCAGAGAAGCCACATAAAAAAAGAAAAAGAAGCTAAAACAGCCCCAGAATGGAATAACATCATGGATGAGAAAGGCCAGCATCCAACCAGAATACCTCCGAGATGTCCCTGTTAAGGTGACACACTATGGAGAGAATGAAAGGGGCTTAATACAAACTGTGTGGCTTCTAATAACACTTTAGGACTGTGCCACATAAGACTAATGGCCTACAGAAATGTTGGGAGGTATAAAACAGCCCCAGAATTCAGCACACCGTGATTGGTTTTGTAAGAAACGCAACAGAACCTTTGGTATATAAAGGAGAATATATCTGTAAACTGTATGAAACTAGGCTTCCAGTTTGTCAAGGACTCTTTTTTGGGTGATTATGGATCTGCCATTGAAGAGATTAATCCCAGCCCTTGCCAGAGAGTAGACTGATTTCACAGGCTAGAAGACTAATTAAGCAACTAATGAACTTGCCTGATCTCTCTGGGCTGATGGAGATCGTCTCACTGGAAGCACAACTGCAGACTAAGTCTGAAGGGCCCTAAGTCTGCATTTTTCAGGCCATCTTTGGTTATTACAGATATATTGTTACTTTCATCACAGTTTTTAATAAAAAGATACTACTCATTAAAGTTGTCAGTGTAATTTGAAACATTTAAGGTACTAACATAGTACATGAACCATTCTAAGGGTTAAAATAAAAATGAAAGAATGAATGAGAATCTGGTAAATTAAAAAAGGAATTTGCATTTTATAATGCAGTATTGCTTGTAAAAATTATTACATTGCTAATTCTAGTCATGAATATTGCTTATTGCTTCACTTCAAAATGACCTAATGCTGGTTAAAAATTGTTTACTTTAAAATTACCAATTTTTAAAATGTATAATATAATTTTTTTTAAAGAATTAAGTTATTAAATTAAGTATTAAGTTATTATATTGCAAACTTGCAGGCCACAACACATACTGCTTGCCCTATGGTAGCCTATAAGGACAGGCCTGGCCTCTGCCAACCTATGCAGCGCTCTGCACCTTGTACCTGACTTTTGTATTCAGCATGAGGTGCAGTCCTCCCCAAGCTCAAATACTCTTATGACCTTTCCTTTTTGATGATATTTTAAACAACATGACATCTGTTTCAAGTGCTGTGAATCCACTAAGCATATAGCTGAAGACTGTAAAAAGCCAGTGGAATGCTCAGAATGTTACAGTAAGGGACACTACACCCTAATCCACCTCCTTCACCATTGCAGACTGCACAATTCACGAAAGGTCAGGGCAAGGAGCAAAAAGAAAACTCACCTTCCCTGGTAATGTTTAAGTGCACAGAAATCCGAGGCACAGGCAAGGGTTCTTGTTCATGTTCAAAAATTTGCCTAGCTACCGTGTAACCCACTGGAAGGAGGGAGAAAATAGTGGAGATGTATGTGGTCCTTGATGAACAAAGTAACAGGTCACTAGCCAGGTCAGACTTTTTTGATATCTTTAACATACAACTCTATACACCTTAAAAACATGTTCAGGGATAAAGGAAACCACAGGAAGATGAGCTACATGTTTCAATATCAAATCTCTTGATGAAAGTTACAACTCCAACTCCCTACTCTAATAAAGTGACATGATACCCAATGATAAATCAGCGATTTATCTCCAGAGGTAGCTTATAGCCATCCCGATCTGTACTCAATTTTTCAACTATTTTCAGTTGTTAAGTTAGATGCTCTTATCCTTTAGCTTCTTGGAAGAGACATTTCACAAGTACATATGGTGCAAAAGCAATTTATTAATGGACCTTATAAACAGTCTTGACCTGGGTTGGGTCATTATAGGAGAAGTTTGTCTGGGATTGGTACACCAGCCAGACAGTATGTAACGTCTGTTACATAGTTAGTTAAATCGGGTTGAAAAAAGACAAAGTCCATCAAGTACAACCCCTCCAAATGAAAACCCAGCATCCATACACACACCCCTCCCTACTTTCACACAAATTATATATACCCATACCTATACTAACTAAAGAGTTTAGTATCACAATAACATTTGATATTCTGTCTGTCAAAAAATCATCCAAGCCATTCTTAAAGGCATTAACTGAATCAGCCATCACAACATCACCTGGCAGTGCATTCCACAACCTCACTGTCCTGACTGTGAAGAACCCCCTACGTTGCTTCAAATGAAAGTTCTTTTCTTCTAGTCTGAAGGGGTGGCCTCTGGTCTGTGTTCGCAAATGGTCGCACATCCTTTCTCAGTCCATGCTAGTACAGTTTCACTGTTAAAGAAACCTTAAACAGACAAATGCAGTACTGGAACCCTTCATCACAATAAAGAAAATGTCAACATCAGCATAGAAACAGGCCAATAACCTGCAGATTATGCACTACGCCTACACAGACAGCATGCCTTCAGGACTCCATATGGAAAAAAACACACCCTCTCAGAGAACCCAAAGTCGATCCTGAAATGATATCAGAAATAGCAAACTTCGCCACCAGAACTTCTGAAGGCACTCTTCATTCACATTGCTTTGAGAGGTTCTCTGATTGGAAGACAATAATTCAGACTATAGCTGGATTCATTCATATTGCCAAAAGTTTCCAAAGGAAAATTTGTGGCAATCAACCTGGAAGCTGGAAAACTTTTCACAAACAACTCAGTTTGGAAGAACTTTCACAAGCAAAGACCTTGATACTTTTTTCTGTTCAACATAGACACTTTGGATTTGAGTTCAAATATACTGTATCAAAAATCATCCCAAGAAACTCGGTACTGTTATAAATAAAGATGGACAGTAGGCGGATTTTTGTCTCTTGCAGATTTGACGGATAAAGAGAAGCAGCCTATTATTAGCCCTTGTAATAATCACATTGCTACACTGATAAGATATCGCCACAATCAACTGTTTCATCAAGGGTGTTGCATAAAGGAAGGTGTAAACAGAGGTGCAGGTCTCTGGATCATTGGTGGCAACCACCTAGTATCTGCAATCATCCACAAATGTGTTACCTGTTGCAAGCTACGGGGAAAATTGTTAAGTTAAAAGATGTCAAGTCAAAAGATAAGATTAGGCCTGAACCTCCATTCACTAGTGTGGGTATCAATGTTCTCAGTCCTTGGTCAATTGTTACCGGCTGCACTAGAGAAGGTAGTGCTGACAGCAAGAGCTGGGCAGAACATTTTCCTTGTTGTCTACAAGAGCTGTTCATATACAATTGATTGAATCTATATCAGCTTCTAGTTTCAATGCTTTAAGATTCTTTTCAATTTGTGGCCCAGCAACGTTATTCTGCTCTGACAGAGGGTCAAACCTCATGGGAGCTTTCAAAGAACTGTATATTTGTACTAACAATTCAGATCTGCAAGATTATCTTCTAGACGGAGGATACACTTGGATTTTTTTTCCACCACACTCAACTCATACTGTATTTGTGGTGTTTGGGAGAGACTGATAGGTGAAACTAGTCATGTTTTAGAATCAATGTTACTCCAAGCTAAACATATCCATCTGACTCATTAGACTTTGTGTACCTTTATGGAAGAAGTTATGGTCATAATAATGCAAGACATTTGGTACTAGTATTTTCAGAGCCAGATCATCCTATGGTCCTTACCCTAGCTATGCTCTTCTTTAAAGAGAATGTTCACCTTTACAAGGGCTTGTATACCATCTTGTTCAACAGGAGTTCAATAAATAGTACTTGTGCTGAACATACTTTTTGCCTATTGTCTAATGGCTAAAAAGTTATGGATTCCATTACTACATTACAGGGCACCTGTGGAGACTGAATCTACTGCAAGTTTGGTTCTTGCAAAACCGAATTACCAGTATGCATATCCTCTCCTTACCATTCACCCTCTGTTGTAACGGTTTTGTTACCAGGATTCTATTATACAGAAATGTGTGAGGTTATGTGTGCACTGGCAATATACTTTGCAAAGACCATACATGGAGTAGTTTCAATTTCCCTGTTTGTCCTTTTTCATCCAAAAAATAACAAAAACATAGATTATTTTTTATTTAAAAAATAGGTGAATTGTTCAGCACAAGCCCTATATTGTTCACTGTTGATTGGGTTTTCTAAGCAGCTTCTCAAATAGTTTTTATTTTCCTTTATTTACGCTTTAATTCAGCTTCTTTTCATCCTGAAAATGCTTTCTGATTCTTGGGGTCACTGACACCAAAGCCTGGTTTTCTTGTAACTGTTTATCTTTCCATTCGGTGGTTCTAGCACTGCCTTGTTCAAGGTCAAAGAATGAACAGATACAGGAAAACTGCATGTATAATCTGTCTTGCATCCTTATTTGTTTGGTTAAGATTGTAATTTTGAAGGTACCAGTTCTGTGACTGCTTAACGCTTGACTGGCTACAAAAAAGTTAATGTTCTATACACAAGGGTACTTCTTTGTATACTTGTTGTCTGCACCTATATGCCTGCTCAGTCTAAGTTGACAAATTAATTGTAATTGCCAGCTGTAGATGATGCCATCTGCACTGACGCATAGGGACAGATTAATATTGCTTGAGTCTTTTGGCTTAAGTAAATCTGTTATAAAAACCTTGAGTACATTCTTGAATATTTCACATTTTCAATAAAAAAGCTTGAACGGATTGTAAAACAGGGTTATTGTCCCACTAGTTTTGGAAAAAAAGAGATAAATAGCATACTGATTTTAGGTGGCAAACGGTTTTTTCAACAACTTTTTTAAAGTCAGATTTCTTTTGTTCTGATTTTACAGAATATAATCCCATATCAGTGTTGATAAAGATGGTTTAGCAAAGAAAAATTTATTGAAATAAAAAAATAGAATACCCCATGTGCAACTTCCTGGTATGATATTGACTAATATATGTATTATTTTAAGGTGTAAGATCACATAATATTATAGTGGCACGACTGTATCTGGAGTAGTGTTTTAATAGTTACAGTAGAGGCACTTTCTCTGTATTAACTTAGCTTAATAGCTTAATAAATGGACTATCTCCCAAATGCACAAAGGTCCATGCTATGTCTTAGTCTATCCCATAGCTATTGTTAAAACATATTTGATCCTTTGTGGGTTTACTCAATGTTTCTGTATGTTGCATTAGAAAATGTATAAACTTAGCTTAATAGCTTAATAAATGGACTATCTCCCAAATGCACAAAGGTCCATGCTATGTCTTAGTCTATCCCATAACTATTGTTAAAACATATTTGATCATTTGTGGGTTTACTCAATGTTTCTGTATGTTGCATTAGAAAATTAGAAAAAGGGATCACTATACCTTTATGCTTCTATTTGCCCCTGTATGGCATGACCCATACCTACACAATGCCAGACATTTAAATTAATTCTGTCATGATTTTTATGGTGTACTTTTTATAAAATTTTACTCCTGAACCAACAAATGTATTTTTTTTAGCTGTAAAATAAGTGTGTAGGCAGCCATCTCGATTCATTGTGCCTGATGTTGTGCTTTCCCAAAGAGCCAGCACAATGGAACTGATTTCAAATAAGCTATTGTTTCTTCTACTCAGTGTAACTGGAGGAGTCGCAGTTGGGCTTGGGTGTTTTACTATTGCCTACTATTTTCATGTGTACCACTAGGTCACATGGCTGAGGGCACCTGAGAAACTATCATGTCTAGGGACACGTCATATTGAAAAATAAAACATGGAAATGGATTTCAGTGCATGATAGTGCTGGAACAGCACTATTAACTGATGTATTTTGAAGAAACAAAAGCATGCTTTTCTTGTGACAGAATCCCTTTAAATAAACATTTGACTTAAAGCCCAGAGCATTCTTTGGATTACCTCATAAAAATTATAACAATACAACACTGCTACCTAAGCTACATTTATAAGGGCTGTGATGATAGAACAAATGTATTTAACTCTGGGATATAAGAAACCAGGTATTATATATATATATATATATATATATATATATATATATATATATATATATATATATATATATATATATATAATACCTGGTTTCTTATCTTAAAGCTGTGGTAACTGAAGGCAAATCATGTGCTGTATATCAGCAAAAAAAAAACACGGGGGGGTTCTGGGCAAATTTGAGGCACCCATCTTGCCATACACAGGTGGATTTAAGCTGTCGATTTGGCCCCTTTAGCCCAAGTTGGCAGCTTATCTGCCTATGTATGGACACACCCCAACACTAACGGGCAGGTTTGAAAATCCCATCTGATGAGAACAACATCATTGTATTTCTGTGGCCCTCGCCCAATGGGCCTGGTTAGTCACACGTTATGATCCTATGTTTAGCCCAGGAGTCAAACAATAAAATCAGCCTGAATAGGTCCAGCATGTAGGTAGCCAGAGTGAACAAAGATGCACTCATTTGGCATGTAACCAAACAAATGTGTATGGCAAAATGAATGCATGAGCTTCTGTATTTGCAGTAGTGTGATTCAGCAGCAGCCAGCTGAGGGCAGTATAACAGGTCAATGTAAATTCAACATCATTGCAAGTCAGTCTTGTAGACATATTATACAGCTTGCCATACTTTATGATGAAGTTGCATATATATTCCAAAGAGAACTGACTTATGATACATATCACCAAGTATTTACTTTAAGTATGTCTTATCCTTTAGCTTTGGGTTGTCTGCCAGATCTAGATGGAAATAATTATCCAAACAAGAGTTTAGCTTTGAGTAAACATCACATTTCATCTGTTTAATAAGACCACATATGAAGCTTTACAAATGATCAAAACATTAAGATTGCTGGCCCATGCTTAACTGCAGTGAAAACGGTTCTGATCTAAACATCCACCACAGTGACGCAAGGTCATTAACAATGTTTTGCTATGTTACAGAGTGTCCAATGCCAACCCTCAATCCAGAATGCCAACTGAAAACAAAACATGCCAGACGAGTAATTGAAAATGCCTGGGACCAGTGCTTTAAGTAAAATAAGATGTTTTGCGTAGCCCTTCTATCTGTATTTTGAGAAAAGTCCTCAATTTGTTCACATGATCTTGTGTTGTTGTGGTTAAGCTGTTGGCATAACAAAAGAGCAATCAGTACTCACCACTATTCCCTGTAATAATGTACCCATAGCCATTTGATGCATTTTGGAGGATCAGACCCATGGCACTGTATTTAGAGTCTAGTCCCATTTAGCCTTATGGCCCTGTACCCATAGGGCCGAGTGATTCAAAAATAGACATATTGACCATAACACCATGCATTTAGAGTTTTTCTGACATTGCTGAACAGGACTGGTTTGTTCTCCAGATATGTGTGTGTATGCACTTTGTATGTGCTACTCACAAACTAGGGGCTGCTGACTTGTTTGTTGCACAGCAACATGGAGAAACGCAAGTGCAAAGGAGCTCACAAATACAGGGGTATGAGCTGGATTTATATTGTTGTGCTTGTGTTTGGTTATAGGCAGTGTGTATTACTTTTATCATTAAAATTGATGGGATTTTGCTACTCTCATCAGTATGGGCCTTTATACTCTATGTTGCCAAAAGTATCCAGAAAAGGATCTGAATTGGAATGCCATGTAAGTGAGCCAGGCCTGATCACAAACATCAGTGCCCAACCTCACTAATGCTGAATTTAAGCAAATCCCACAAGCAATGTTACAAAATGAAAACTTTCCCTTAAAAGAACAGGCTGTTTTAGCAACAAAGGAGGAGCAACTTATTAATAATAATAATAATCCTATACATGTATAATAAAGTTGAAGTGTCTCTGCGTCCAGTCCCTGTGTCTGTGGGATTGCGCTACTGCGCATGTGCCCCACGGACCATCGTTACATACAATCCTATCTGTTGCTATTACTCAGCCGCTTCCCCTGCGTCCCCACCCTCAGTGAGCTTCGGCGTAACTCCTCCTGCATACTGCGGCCTCCTCGCCTGCTGACGTGTGCGCTCCGCACTGGCCCCTGAGCGAGTGAGTGGAGCGCGCCGTGTCTCCCGGGTGGACATTCGAGTTATAACCCGGAGAGGGGCGAGAGGGCTCGGCCGGACCAACCTCGCGTTCCCTCGGGCTGGAATGTCATGAGTGTAGGGGGAGCGGCGATAGGGGCAGCTATGAGCAGGAGAAAGAAGAAGAGGAGACTGGTGCCAGCGCTGCCGCAATGGGTCTGTGTTTGTGCTGCGCCCGACAACAAATCCCCCGGTGTGTGTCTGGCGCTGCTCCTGGCTGTGCTGCTGCCGTCCGTGTCCGTCTGTACCTTGTGCGAGGCCGGCGGCCCTTGCAGGAGGCAATGGACCTGGGAGCCTCAGTCCCACACTCACAGCAGACTAATAAGTGTCTGGAGTCCCACAGGCAGCACTCTGGCTTATCCTATCCTATCCTATATAATCCTATCCTATATAATAAAGTTGAAGTGTCTCTGCGTCCAGTCCCTGTGTCCGTGGGATTGCGCTACTGCGCATGTACCCCACGGACCGTCATTACATATGTTCTAGCGCCCGTTAATTTAACGGGCTTAATGTCTAGTAATAAAAATAATAGCCTTGGTTTGGGAGTAAGATGTTTGACAGGCACATCTGGAAATGTTTGTCATACAGTGTATTACTGGGTCTGCTTCCTACCACACATACACTTGACCTTATTTTATGAGGCATATGCATTGCCATAGAGTGGCTGTAAGAATTGGTATAAAGAAAATAGTGGAAAATATACGTGATAATTTGCATCACATAAATTAGAACTCTTACTTATTACTACTGTTGACTTATTGCTTCTTTGGTATTTTGCAGAATCGACCAACAGCTTTAGAGTGTATACAGAACTTAATGCACAAAAAAGATACAATATAAGGATGTAAAAATGAGTAAACTGTTTGGGCTTATTACACATTTGTTATCCTACACTTCAATATGGTCAAATTGTTTCCAAATATGTATAAGTTTGCTACACATTTATGCAATCAGTATAGATGTGCCAAGATCAAGATGCAATCATGCAACCATAATCTGAATTTCCACTTTTCAATTTGTATTCATCTTACACCTGTTATTTCCTGCATTCTCAGTAGCCTCATCTAGAAACATTTTTGTTGGCATGCAGGAATTATTTCCACCTGACCAGTATTTTTCCCTCCTGTCCTGAAAAAATGATGCTTGGTACCAATGTTATTAATAGGGGAGAAAGGTAAATATATTTTTTTTTCCAGAAACAACTCTTGTGTGTATTTTTTTCCTTGACAAAACCATGGTGTTCATATGCCTTATTAAGATCAATCATTTAGAATGTCAGCACAAGTATTTGTAAAGTAATACACTTGCTTTGAGTCATCAACAATGTTCCATTTAGTGTTTAGATCCCTTATGGTGCGGTCACTGGCGAATACCTTTGCACCTATATATCCAGCTCCTCCAAACCTACAGATCTTTAACACGGAACAATACAGGAGCTGTAATATTTGTCCAGTGTTTTGGCTACACAAGTGACGACTCTTTAGCCATCCTGTTTTCAGAGGGACAGTCCCTCTTTTGACAGCTCAACACGCAGTCCCTCGTTTGTACTGAAAAGTCCCGTTTTTCTCTGCACTGAAAAGCCAGAAAAAGAAACAACGCGTAATTGGCTTTTGACAGAGAGCCCAGAACAGCCACAGCTGCAGATGAGACACTTTTGTAATAATTTTGAGATAAGCAAATAAGTAATTGTAACAATATAAGATAACAGGTCTCTTGGGGAAACTGACTCACAGCTTAAAGGGCAATTCACCTTCATTAGCAAAACTGTTGTAAATGGAAAAAAAACCACAGAAATATGTTCAAACTTTCATAACCTGCCAAATTTAGTAAAATGAACATGGTAATTAGCAGCGAACAGTTTAAGTATATCTGCGGGGCTTTCTTCACAAAACACTAATTACGCAGATATTACCTAACCAGTACAGTAATCTTCCCCTCGGCAAAGGTACATGGGAGAGTAGGGCAAATCTCTCAGCACATCTGTTCATTTTCTACTTGGGCCCGTCCCTTACATTTTTCGTCACAACATGTGAGCCGCCCAGTGTCTAAGGACCCTGAAACCGCTCTATCAACGTTGAGCGCTGAAAAGAGAGCCGTCCGATGCTTGCCTGAAAATCCGAGCAGCATCCAAAACACACGGCAACCCCACATATTAAGGAATAAAGCTGTACTGCGTCATATAGATGTCATAAAACGCTGGAAATATTTTAAATAGGAGGAATTTGATTTGTTTAAACCCCGGTTTAATTCATGTATTGCGTTCTAGTGTCAGGCATTGTAGGGCCGCCTCTGATCATCCTGCTGAAGGTTGTGCTTTAGAGTCAGGCGGATCTCATGCTGTGCAGGGACATTTGCTTTATCCCTGCGTTCCTTACTTGATTGAAAAATAATGCATTCCAGCAAAGCCCGATACTTAGTCTTCTTTCAGTATTATGGAACAAAGTATAGGTAGGTCGGTGAGCCACTTTTGCCATTAGCAGATGCATTTTAGTTATACTGTTACCATGACAAAATGTCAGGCGAGCCAAACCATCAGCTAAAGAACAGGGAGAATATCATTTGTATTTAACCCGTATGAATGACTAGGGTAACTATAACCTGGGCACCTAGTAACAAGCTCAGGGTATGCGGCTAATGCTGCTGTTAAAGGAACAGAAACATCAAAAAATGAAATTGTTTTGAAGTAAATGCAGTGTTGCCCTGCATTGGTAAAACTGCTGTGCTTGCTTCAGAAACACTACTTTTGTTTATATAAATAAGCTGATGTGCAGCAATGGGGGAAGCCAATCGAAGGAGAAAAGGCTCAGGTTACACAACAGAAAAGCTCTGTAGAACATAATGGTGTTATCTGTTATCCATATTTTCAATTTCTGCCATCGCTACACAGCAGCTTGTTTATATGAACTATAATAGTGTTTCAGAAGCAAACAGTTTTACTAGTGCAAGGCAACAGTATATGGTATTTTATGACTTTAAAACACTTTTTGGTGTTACTGTTCCTTTAATGCTGACTCACAGTAGGGTGTATTTTCCATAGTGAGCTGTATGCTGCATTTCCATACTCTGGGTATGGTGGACACGACAGTATGAGGTAGGAAATCCATAACTCCCAAAGGGACAATAAAGAGCACATGGCATATAAGTCTTAAAGGAACAGCTCAGTGTGGAAATAAAAACTGTGTAATGTATAAAGGCTGGAGTGACTGGATGTCTCACATAATATCCAGAACACTACTTCCTGATTTTCAGCTCTCTAACTCTGAGTTAGTCAGCGACTTGAAGGGGGGCCACATGGTACATATCTGTTCAGTGAGTTTGCAATTGATCCTCAGCATTCAGCTCAGATTCAAAAGCAACAGATATGACCCATGTGGCCTCCCCTCAAGTCACTGATTGGTTACTGCCTGGTAACCAGTCAGCAGGGCCGGAACTAGGGGTTGGCAGAGTAGGCAAGTGCCTAGGGCGCAAAGCTGGGGGGGCGCCAGGCACGTACCTGCTCTGTCGCCTACCCCGTGTCCGGTCCCGTCTCTCAGACTGCCGAATGTAAATGCGCCTCTGCGCATGTGCGAACACCATTTTGCGCATGCGCGCTGTAGTGTAGTTTCGCGCATGCGCAGTTTCGCGCACACTGAGCCGGCGCCGTGCCCGCCAGGTTGCCTAGGGCGCCTGGCAGGGTTGGCCCGGCTCTGCCAGTCAGTGTAAACCAAGAGAGCTGAAAAGCAGGAAGTAGTGGCGTTTATGTTAGACATCCAGTCACTCCAGCCTTTATACATTACATTTTTGCCTAATTATATTAGAAACATTATTTATTTAGCACAGCCTATCTATTTACCCAGTTTTATTTTTACACTGAACAATTCCTTTAATAAATAGTTTTGCATAGAATTTTTGAAAAAAAAAACAAATATTTATAAGACACTGGGTTATTAAACACCAGGGCTGATTTACAAATATAGATGCTACATTGCTCAAGTGTAGCTGCTTGTAGGCACCAATCTACATTTATTTTTTTAACAGCTGTGTTCATAACTCAAAAGGGTTGCCAACCTTTCAGTTAACTTTTAGAATATTGCAAAAAGCCCTAGTTTAGAAACCTTTTCATTGTTTGTCTTCTGCTTCTTTTCAGCTATCAAATGGGAGTCACTGACTCCTTCAGCCAAAAAAAGATTATTGGACAGACTACAATGTTATTGTTACTTTTGTTTTCCTTATTTTTCTATTCAGGCCCCCTCCCATTCATCTTCCAGTCTCTCGTGCAACCTGCTGCCTGGTTGTTAGGGTGCTAGGGCACCCTAGCAAACAGTGAATTGCTAAATTCCATGCTGGAGGACTGCTAAACAAAAAAAGCTAAATAATTCTAAAATTACAAAAAATAAATTAAAACAAATTTCAAATAGTCTTAGAATATGAAAGTCTACATCATAATAAAAGTTAATTTAAAGGTGAACACCCCATTATGAGGTACAGTCTTATCTTTTGTAACTTTTCTGGCACCACCTTCAACTGGGCCAGAATTAGGGCCCTGGCTGAAGTTTCAGTTAGCTGATTTTGGCACTGCAATATCACAAAGTAACACGACAGCATATGGCCATGATGAAAAGCAACATCAAAAATACTTTGAATGATGAACTGGAAGCAAAGTTAGTTCAAACTGGTAAACTGATTTTCCTACCACTGTCCTTTTCAATGGTAGCTTACTGCATCAGCTTCAGAGTTTGTCACTTCCTGGGCAACTGCCACTTTGCCCGGTAGTCAGTTCTTCCTTTATAGGGGTTGTTCACCTTTGAGTTCACGTTTAGTATGATGTAGAGAGTGAAATTCAGAGACAATTTGCAATTGTTTTTCATTTTTATTTATTTGTTGTATTTTGAGTTATTTAGCTTTTTATTCAACAGCTCTCCAGTTTGCAATTTCAGCAATCTGGTTGCTAGCGTCCACATTACCCAAGCAACCATGCCTTGATTTGAATAAGAGACTAGAAAAGGAATAGGAGAGGCCTAGATAGAAAGATGAGTAATAAAAAGTAGCAATAACAATACATTTGTAGCCTTATAGAGCATTTGTTTTTAGATGTAGTCAGTGACCCCCTTTTGAAAGCTGGAAAGAGTCAGAAGAAGGCAAATAATTAAAAACATATAAATAATGAAGACCATTTGAAAAGTTGATTAGAATTTGCCATTCTATAACATACAAAAAATTAAGTTAAAGGTGACCCCTTTAAGTCAGAACTGGAGCTCCTAGCAATAACAACTGCCCAAAGTCCTTTTGTCTTTTCCCAAGATGGTGGTTAGGGATCCATATAGATTCTGGTCTGTCATCTCTCCTGCTTGGCTTCAAGTCCAGGATTCTTGGTCTACCCTATATCCTAGTTGTCCCCTGTGGCTGCCAAGATCCCTTAGCAGGCCATCTAGTCTCTCAGCCAATTGGGTCATTTGCTGGAGGGTGATGCTTACTGCGATGGTCACAGCCAGGTAAGTGAGTGAGTAACAAATGTGACCCTACATTTCTGAAAACTTTCTCAAACCTGAAATGAGTAAACTCTGTAATTCACCACTAAACTTTTTCTTTGAATCATATTTTTTTGTAGTATATAGCTACTGTATATTCAACATACACCCAGCAATTATGTCTTATGCAGAAACGTTGTTCTTACATTAAAAATGTTTCATTTTTTTCAAAGATGATACTGTATCACCAAAATATTAACAAAAATAAAATATTAACAGTGATAGAATACACTATATCTGTTTTTTTATATCTAATCTATATATTCATCCATTTATTGAACAGGGCCGTGAAATATGTTGTTGCTTTGTCAAGGCATAAATAATCTTTATGCCATTAATTTAATCATAAGATTTTAGGACTGTAATATATTGGGATTTTCTGAGGGTCTGATCTTTATCTCAGATACATAAATGGGTAGTTTACCTTTAAATTAACTTAGTATGATGTAGACAGTGATATTCTAAGAAAGTTCGTTTTTTATGCCTTTTGAATGATTAAGGGGCATGTTTACTAACATTGGAGATAAATATCTGGAGAGATTTCTGGAGATGTTGCCCATGGCAACCAATCAGCAATTAGATTTAAACAGCCACAGCCAAGTTAGAGAACAAAAGCAAAGATCTGATTGGTTGCTATGGGCAACATCTCCAGAAATCTCTCCAGATATTTATCTCCAATGTTAGTAAACATGCCCCTAAGCTTTTTGTAAAAGGAGAAGGAAAGGTTAAAACTAAGTAAGCCTTATCAGAAAGGTCCACCTAAATATACCAGTAAACCCTCAAAGTAATGCTGGTCTGAGTCCTCTGTCAAAAGAAACACTGCATTTCTTTCTTTCTATTGTGTACACATGGGCTTCTGTATTAGACTTCCTGCCGTCAGCTTAAACCTCCTTGCCCCGGGCCTGAGCATGCTCAGTTTGCTCCCCTCCCTTCTTTGCGTAATCTGAGCCCAGAGCAGGGAGAGACTCAGGCAGGAAGTGATATCACACCAAACAAAAACTGCAGCTGCTATCCTAAACAAACAGAGAGCTTCTAGAGCTTTTTACTCAGGTATGGTAAAATATTCTAAAGAATGAATATAGCATTCTAGCTTGCACTATTGCAGCTAATCTATTGGCAATAAAATGCCTCCATAGCTTTCCTTCTCCTTTAAGCAGCTCTTCATTTTGGCGTTTCAGCAGTTCTCTGGTTTCAGGGTCCAGTTTACTCCTGATTGATTTACAGTGCACATTCAGGGGCAGACTGTTGACAGGACCAGATCAATATCTGATTTGGATAGTTAGCAATCAGAACAGGTGGAAAATCTTGTAAACCAAGACTCTCTGTGTCTTCTGAATAAAATGTGTTCATATCATTAAAAATAGTTTAGAATTATAAAAAAAAAAAATAATTTACATGGTGTCAGCTGCAGCAGTTCAATGTGACTTCTTTATGTATTTAATTTCAGTGGCGTTATGGAGACACCTATTACTCAGTCTGTCCTAGGAGTACAAAACTATTTGGAGGTGAGAATCATCACAGGTATTTGGAGTTTTGCGCTTGTTTTATTGCTTGGTTATTTTAAATAACTGAATTGTAGAATTATGCAATGTGTAACAATAATCATATAAAACATGCCTTAAAAGCTGGAAAACTGGAATTACAGTCCAGGCTAGCCCGCCTTCTCCAAGCCAAAATGCAACTAGTCTGCATTAAGCCTCCTTAATTCAGGGGCCATGTACTGCTACTATACGGTGGTTCCCTAAATCCAGTTGTACGGTATTTACATTGCCAGTGCAGCTACCAGAAGCTCTGCTGCTATATTTGCACTTGGGGTGAAGTCTTATATGTTACTGGTGCCATTATCCCTGATCTTTTTAAAGGCAAATAATGAATCTTTATAGAGATATCATTTTACTGTATCTCTAGAAGGACCATAGTAAGCACAGAAATTCTTTTGATTTTAATTTTTGTACAATAGTAATCCTGAATAAATATACTGTTGTATTACAATTTTATATGAATACGCTATAGGTATATACTCTATATCCGGAAACCCGTTGTCCAGAAAGCTCTGAATTACAGGAAGGTCATCTCCCATGGATTCCATTTTAATCAAATAAAATATATTTCCTTTTTGTTTGGAATAACATAACAGTACCTTGTACTTGATCCCAACTATTGTATAATTGATACTTATTGGAGGCTAAACAAGCCCATTGGATTTTAATGTTCTATTAATTTTTTTCAAAGGTCAAAATTCGAGTTCATGTGAGTTTTTAAAAACTCCCACAAGTTCAAAATTTGACCAATCTAAATTTATTTTAAAAATCGAATTTTTCAAACTCGGGTGAATTAAATCGACCCGAAAACTCGAATCGAATTCTCCAAAAAAAAACTTGAATGTCAGGAAGGCTGCAAACAACTTCAAGTTGATCCCTGGACGTCTCCCATTGATTTAAATAGCAAACCGGCAAGTTTTAGGTGGTGAATAGTCGAATTCAAGTTCTTAAAGGGCCAGAGTATGATAAATCTCAAAATTCGAATATTTTGAAAAACGCTAATCGATTTTGAATAACTCCCTAGTCGAAGGGACCCTTGTTAAATCTGCCCCTGGTTAAGTATGGTGCCAGTGGAAAGACCCCCTTATCCAAAAAAAATCCCAAGTTCCAAGCATTCTGGATAACAGGTCCCAGAGTTTATTATTTTTTGTTACATTATATGCAGTGTCGTACTGGCCAGACCCCCTCTCCTGGTGCTCGTTTTTTTTAAACGTATGTGCACCGTGTGGTGCCTTCATGCACCGTCACAGGAGGGGGATGGGGGGCCCTGGTTAGCATTGCCGGTGGGCCCCAGGCCAACCCTTATTCCAGCCATTATTTTTTGTACATTGTGTATACTTGGGGGCAAAAAAAAGAGTGGAAAAATTCCCATTGCTTTTATTCTCCTAACTTGCATATTTGCAAATATCAAGTATGAGCGATTTATGGAAAATTGTAGTAGATTGTGTTTCTGTGTTGCCATTAACAAAATCTCTGAGGATGCCAAGTTAATGACCGTTTAATTAAAGAATGAAAATGTATTGCTGTGTCAGGCAGCTCTGTGCCATGTTTCTCCCGCTGGTGCCTACTGCCTTTATCACCTGCAGGTAATTAACAGGATCCCGTCTCCAGATCCGCTCCGACATGAGAACTCTGCACGGAGAAACAGAGAGCGGCTGGAGCATAGGTTCAGGTAGTTCTTTAACGGCTTATCCCATGTATTGAATCAGGGTTGTCTCCAGCACATTTGCATTGCTGCTACCAAACTTCTTATGTGTATAAACATTTGTGTAACATTGTGAAAAGGGAAATAAAATACAACAAAAGAAAAGTGCACTTCTCTCTTATTGAAAAGCAAGAAAACACAATAGATATATATAACTTTATATAGTGACACTTTTTATAGTGTAAGTATACCCACTTCCAGTCTCAATTGGGTGCAACTAAATATAGTCAGAATAAGTGGTACATGTATAGGACCCGTTATCCAGAAAGCTCCGAATTACAGAATGGCCATCTCTATTCCATCAAATACAAATTTTTGAAAATGATTACCTTTTTCTCTTTTATAATAAAACAGTACCTTGTACTTGATCCAAACTAAGATACAATTAATATTTATTTGAAGCAAAACAAGCCAATTGGGTTAATTTAATGTTTACATAGTATACTTTAAGGTATGAAGATCCAAATTACAGAAAGATCCATTATCCGGAAAACCCCAGGTTCCAAGCATTTTGGATAGCAAATGAGTGTACACATCCAAGTGGTGACTCTCCACAGTATATGTGCAGCAAGGGTGCAGTAAAAAAAGTCCTCACAAGATGTATGGTCTTAGTGTAGTTTTCCTCAAAAAAAAGCAACCTATTATGGTGCAGTAATTGGTTTCCTTTTTTTCCGAGGAAAACTACATTGAGACCATACCTGGGTATTTCCAGATACGGATTTATTGTTTGGTAGACAAGTGTGTAAGCATTGAACTGTATTACTTTTATGACTGCATTATTGATACTGTGGAGAGTCACCACTTGGTTGTGTACATTCACTTGCTATACCACTTGTTCTGCCTGTATTTAGTTGCACCAAATTGAGACTGGAAGTGGGTATATTTACATTGTAAAAAGCGCCACTATTGTGAAAAGGGAGATAAAAGTCACGCTTTAAAGGCATGTTCATCCATTAATGAATGGGTGTAATAAACGCAAAACAGCATGTTGTTTATTATTGTAGTTATTTAATTTTATTGTGCAGGGGTCTTTATTTGCTTTTCTGTTAAAGAATATTAGCAGCAACAGGTCAAACTGCATGCACAGCATTGCAGTTTTATCTTGTGGTCAACAAATCACTTTATTGTTTTATTATTAATGTTTATTCATCCTAATCCTAATTTAAAGAGAGAACTAAAACCTAAAAATGAATATGGCTAAAAATGCCATATTTTATATTATGAACTTATTGCACCAGCTTAAAGTTTCAGCATCTCAATAGCAGCAATGATCCAGGACTTCAAACTTTTCATAGGGGGTCACCATCTTGGAAAGTGTCTGTGACACTCACATGCTCAGTGGGCTCTGAGCAGTTGTTGAGAAGCTAAGCTTAGGGGTCCTAGCAAATGATCAAGAAGAAAATTAGATTGGCCTGCAATATAAGCTGATGCTACAAGGCTGATTATTACATTCTTATATTGCACTGGTTTCTGTGCTGCCATGTAATAATTATCTGTATTAATTACTAATCAGCCTTATATTGTGACATTTATATTCTATGTGTACTGTATATTGCGTGTCGGTCCCTAAGCTCAGTAAGTGACAGCAGCACAGCAGAAAAGAAGATGGGGAGCTATTGGGGCATCTTTGGAGACACAGATCTTCCCTGCTAAAAGGCTGTGATTGCCTTGGACTGGTACAGAAGCCCAAAACATAATGTACAACATTTCTAGCCTACTTATTTAGTTAAGCATTAGTTCTCCTTTTAAGGGATACTGTCTTGGGAAAACATGTTTTTTTACAAAATGCATCAGTTAATAGAGCTCCTCCAGAAGAATCCTGAATCGAAATACCTGACACCTGCACTGCTAAAAATGCTTCCATGTCCCACCTAGTGGTAGATATGAGAACAGCTCTTGGTAAAAATCCAAGTCTGGGTAACTCAAGTTGCTGCTCCTTCAGTTACACTGAGTAGAAGAAACAATACGCCTATCTGAAAACAGTTTCATTGTAAATTGCTGGCTCTTTCTGAAAACACATGACCAGGCAAAATGACCCGATATGGCGCCTACACACCAATATTCAAGAATAAAATTTTAAATGGTAGAATTACCTGCAGTGTACACAGTGTATTTTAATAATGAAAACAATACCATAAAAATCATGACAGAATCCCATTAATAAAAACCTTAAAAAAAGATTAGGAACACACGTCATTTTTACGTTGTGTTGTAAAAAAAACCCTTGGTACCGTAATACGCCAATAATGTATTCACATTGAAATTCATTGGATCAGCCAAATGCTAATACATGCATTTCCAATGGGCGTAAACAATGCAGGACAGTGATTGCTTTTCTTTTGTAGGCTGAAAAAGGCCTATGCCATTACGTGAACACCAATAATAACGTAATAACGCAATGCATCACGAGGAATGAAAAAATTGATAAATGCAATGGAGTATGGGAAAGTTAAAAGAAAACCTGGCTGAAATATGCTTGAATATTCCAAAAACTTGAAAAATGTTAGTTTTTTTTTTTTACAATATGAATTGGTAGGGGGTTACTTATTTAAGTCCGAATGCCAAAAACTCTAGTTTTTTTCTATAAAAATCTGAATTTTTAGTGATAAAAATCCTCACATTTTTTCGTGATGTATTTCCGTTTTTGGGCGGAAAATCCGAAAAATTTGTACAATTCGAATTTTCTGAATTTTTTGGGAAAATGTATTGATAAATTACGGGAAATAACGTGTGAATTTGGTTGGAGTATATTCCAGAAAATAATGGGATAAATTTGGATTTTGATAAATAACCCCCTAAGTATCTACAAAAAAAGTAAAATATGGCCTCTTACAGTAATATGTCAGCTGATCCTCTCACTTTTACTAATGCTTGTGTACGCATATTCCCTATAGCTGAAACGCCAATAAGTATGCTAAGGGCTGCAGTTTAACAGGAGCACCAGTTCAGTGGCAATTGGCCAGCAGGCACTGAGACTGATGTTGAAGACAGTCGAATTTAAAAATCTTTAGTAGAACAACAGCACTCTAAATGGCTAACAGGGTATTTTCTTGTCCTATATCTTTTGGCTAAGATTTTCACATATGACTGCCCTGAGTTTAGAAGGTGCCATCATTTGATAAGAAAGCTCTTATGCCATCAGAAAGGCGTTTTACTTTCTTAAGCCCCTATACTGCTGTCAGTACAAAGTCCATGGCGCGTCTATTGAAGCAGGATCATAATAGGTAGCAGATGAATTTAGCATTTTTAAAAAATGTGTAATCATTTCTGAAGGTAAGAAAGTTGAGATTTCATTTCTTGGGCTCATTCAATTTTTGGTTACAAAGAATGTTGTGGGAGGACAGAACAAACAGATCAGTCATCTGTCACCTGCACTGGATTCCATGACTCACTGTGCAGCCCCCTTAGTTCCTGCTTAAAATATCAATTTGAAAATTGGATTTTCCAATTGATATATGGAAAACTTTTGGGTACTAGTGTTAATAAAAAATGTCTAACTATTTCTTGACTAATGGAAGAGGGAGACATCATAATAATCTGTTAATTGGTGGATTTATGACATGACACACTCTCCTTTCTTTACCCCTAAACATTAGGCAGTTATCAGTGCATTTAAATCACACTTATCAAAGAATACTGACATAGGAATAACTATAACGAGTTAACGATATAAATGAAACAAAACCATTACAAGCACAATGTTCTAACTTTACTTTACACTTCCTAGGGTGTCCTAGAATAAATCAGGAGGCATGTACAGGTATGGGATCCATTATCCAGAATGTTCTGAATTACGGGTAGGCCTTTACCATAGTCTCCATTATAATCAAATAACTCAAATTTGCAAAACTGATTTCCTATTTCTCTGTAATAATAAAACAATACCATGTACTTGATCCTAACTAAGCTGCATGCATCTATACTAGTGGCAAAACTATCCTATTTTTAGGTTTATTATTTAAATTATTTTTAATTACACCTAAGGTATGGAGAGCCACATTGTGGAAAGATCTTATCTGGAAACACCCCCCAGGTCTCCAGAATTCTGGATAACAGGTCCCATAACTGTATATTCAAAATTGTGGGGCCTTTTTTAGTAACCGTCTCATTTTAGTGGTTTTAGAAACTACGACTAAACTCTAAAACTACAATTGTATATTTATTATAAAATCAGAATAAAAAAAGTAGGAACAGAAAATTACACTGAACTCTGTGATAAAATAATTGGCGTTCATTTCTGCCTAGTGAAACTTCGTTAGTACTCTTAAGCTTAGGTACATTTGAATAGGGCGGTTACATAAAAGTCGTCTTTATTAGAGATGTTGGTACAAATCCTTGAAGTGGCCACTTATTATTACTAATGTCCAAGAAACAGGTCTGGACTGAGAATCAAAATAGGCCCTGGCATTTCAGGTACCCAGAGGCCCCAACAGGCCACACAGAGGCCTCAACAGGCCACACAGAGGCCCAAACAGCCCCCCACCAGCCCACTTAAAGGAAAACTATACCCCCAAAATGAACACTTAAGCAACAGATAGTTCATATCATATTAAGTGGCATATTAAAGAATCTCACCAAACTGGAATATATATTTAAGTAAATATTGCCCTTTTACATCTCTTGCCTTGAGCCACCATTTCGTGATGGTCTCTGTGCTGCCTCAGAGATCAGCTGACCAGAAATACTTCAACTTTAACTGTAACAGGAAGAAGTGTGGAAGCAAAAGACACAACTCTGTCTGTTAATTGGCTCATGTGACCTAACATACAGTACAGTGAATCTTACGATCTCAGGGGGTGGCCCTTATTTTTTAAAATGGCAATTTTCTATTTATGATTACCCAATGGCACATACTACTGAAAAAGTATATTATTATGAAAATGGTTTATTTACATGAAGCAGGATTTTACATATGAGCTGTTTTATGCAATATCTTTTTATAGAGACCTACATTGTTTTGGGGGTATAGTTTTCCTTTAATAGTGACTTTCTATGGCATCTTACAGCAGCCCCTCTGGCATTTGCCAGAACCCACAGATTGCCAGCCCGGGCCTGCCAAGGAAGCAAAATAAAGACAAAAGAGATCCTCAAATGCCCTAGACATGAGCCATCTCGATTAAGGATCCGCACACACGCTATTTATATGCAGTATGTTCAAATTTATTTCAAAAACACCGCTGTATCAACTTTCGGGGGGATTTAACCTCTTTTCATCAGGATTCTGATAAAGGGAGGTTAAATCCCCCCGAAACGTTGATAAAGTGGGGGTTTTTAAATAAATTTGAACATACTGCATTTAAATAGCGTGTGTGCGGATCCATAATCGAGATTGCTGTTGCTGAGGGGCCTTGCTGGGTCGACGGATGACCAGCACCACCATTGCAGTAAGGTAAGCGGCAGGAGTGCGGTGGATTAATCAAAACTAGACATGAGCCAACAACCCTAAAACAAATGTGGCTTGCACCTTAAATGGTTGGGAAAACATGTTAACACAAACATTTCTAATAGTTAGGACTTTTGATGGCAATCCCACTTAAAAATATGAAAAAACGCCAGCAGTTTTTTAGAACTTTTATGACTTTCTGGCATACAGGATATGATGTCACTGACATAAGATTGAGGAGGATGAAGCTTCATCTTATCGGTTTGCCAGGTCTAAGGTGCTGAAGGAAACTAACGAAAGAGGTAACGTTATGTAAAATTCACACTTTAGTGAATTTGCAGAGATATGATTGCTCACATGAGCGAAAATTCGCCTGGCGATAGGGCGTCTATGGCCAGCTTTACTGTTCTCTTGAAGCAGTCATTTTGACACCTGGTTGAGATCTCTGGGGGTGCCTGTAGATTTTAGGTCCTGTGTATTGTCATTCTAAGGTCACATTCACAGCACAGACTTTAATGGCAGAGACAGAAGGGCTGTAGATATCGGCCGTGTTGGAGGCAGACAGCAGTTGGGAAGGTAAAGAAACAAGGCACCAAGCATGAAAGACAGTGTGAAAGGTGTGGCTGGATCAAAGCCAGGGCAGTTTTACAAAGAGAAAACATTCCTCAGTATCAGTGTATATGCAGTGTGATTGAGAAGAAAATCACAAATGCATTTTCTAATTTTGGACTTTAGACAGAAGTCAAGTCAGCAGGGAGTGTTTAGTGTTTAATATACCGGGCAGCATGGTGGCTCATAGTAAGCATTGCTTTACTGCCTTAGGTTCCTAAGGTTACTTCAGAAGAACATTATTTAGCAGCAGATAAGCAATGTATTCTGCATTGCAATTTATTAAAAATTACTCATCTGGTACTAGACTTAACAGATGTAACCTTACTTTCTGATATTTCTAATATTTTGGTGAATTTCAGCTAAGAGCACACTGAGCATGTGCAGTACCACTGGTACTCAAATGATAGGTAACAGATATGGAGAGCTCAAGCCCCCAAAAGACACCTAAGTCGTGGTGTCAGCTGCTGTACTGGAGGGCCCACGCCTGACACAGTGCCATAACCATGTACCAAAAATAATTACCAGCAGCTCAGTGAGTAAGTTTAAGTTGTGCAAAACCATTTAACCATGGGCTAAATAAACCATTTTGCACAACTACAACTTACTCAATGTGCTGCTGGTAATTATTTTTGCTACTCAAACGATGGTCTAACAGAGTCAGAAGATGAGTGTTGCTGTTCACAACCTTGAAGACATTGACCATTGCTGTTATTGTGGCTCATTACTGTTATAGGGTTATCAAGCATCTGGCATGATAAAGTAAGTTCAGTATATATTTAGCCATTTTATTCTTTTTTTATTTTTTAGGTCTTCTTTAAAAGTCACAATGTGAAATTATGAAGGGATTTCTGATTTGTATTAAGCACATATGGATGAACAGATGTTTCACTGCAATAAGAATACCGATAAATATTTTGGCAAGAGAGTAGTGGTACTCTGAATGAGAAAAGTTTCTCTCTTATTGTGGAGCAATTAACAACACTGATTACATTTGGCAATCATCCACCAATCAACTGCAGCACTTTTTGTCTGACTAAACTAGCATATCCATCAACTCTAGCTGTAATTCTGATTCTTGATAAGAAGTGGTATTTATCATGGCAGTTTTATTGTAAATTGAGCCTTTTGAGCTTGTAGATTATGCCATCTATTTGGATTTGTCTACTTTGTACTTTTTCTCTTTGTTTTAAAAGACTTTATGCAGAAAGAAATCAAGACATTTTTGTTTATGTGGCTTGAAATAGTGTGACTAGTAGTGGCACAAGACCTTGGAGAACCACTGTGCAATTTTCTTAAACCATTAGAAAAGACAACATTCACTGTCATTTTCAGGCCCAGATGCTTCTGTGTCCAAATACCACTGAACATGTCTGGACAGTTCTGCCTATTATGTTTAACTTGCACTTTTTAGACCACTGTATTGGTAACTTCACTGCCATGATCCACTTAAATCAAGGTGAGAATGCCAGAATTATAACAGAGTTCATATGTAGCACAACCTAAAAAAGGGCACCATCTTAACTGAAATGCATTTAGCTATATTTAGTAGCATGCCTACCAACTGTCACTTTATAGGCAGGACAGTTACCAGTCCCAAGTCCCAAAAATATGCTGGTTTTCTGTAGAGTGGACATGAATGGGGTTAGACATGGATGGAGGTAACTGGGATGGCCCTGAGTGGATTGAACTTCTTGAATTCATCCAATTTGAAATAGTGAATGATGGGAGTTTCAACGTTTTTGCTGTCCCAACAACAAAGTTTCCTAGGATGTGCTACGACTAAGTGGACAATGTATTGCAGAATGTGTATAAATCACCACAAAACTTTTGACACAATAGTGTGCAGAAACTACAATGACTGCCATTTAATATTCTCAGTGTATTTGTCTCATATAGATTGTTTGCCATCAGCCTTAGACTTCAAGTCTGTTTTAAGGAAGAATATTCCAGTTACAATTCAGCCTTTCATTTGGTGGGATTTGTATAGAAGTGAAACGAGTGTCTGCTCGAGGATCTGTGAGAAGAAGCAAATTCTGTTCCTTATGCCAGCCCGAACTTTCTGCAAAACATGTAATATGTTATTGTAAATGATTCCCACTGGGCATCTTCAGATTTTTTTGTTTGTTTGGTTGACATGGAATTTTCTGGAGATATATGCCAGAATTTCTGCAGATTTCAAGTACTCCTGTAGTCTAAACACAAGTGAGACTTGAAAAATGTTTGGTGTGTTTATTTATTCAGGATATAGTTTTTATTTTATCTTTTAGAAACAAAAGCAGCATCATCATTATTGTTGTTGTTGATGTAATTATTATATGGTCACGTGGAAAGGTACATACACCCTATAGCAAGGCTTTTTTTAGCCATACACATATAGATAAAGGTTACATAATATATGCAATATCATGCACCTTTTGTAACATTTTGTTGTCAGCAATTTCTACTGCCGAGAGCAGAACGCAAGTTGCGGCAAGTCTCAAAGAACACCAACATTTACCATCAAGCACTCTACCATTAGAAGGAGGCTGCACAAGTTAGAGCTACATGGGAGGTGGGCCAGACGGAAAGTTTTGATGCTCAGAAAGATAATCAAGGCAAGATAAAGGTTTGCACAGGAGCGCCTAGGCAAAGAAAATAATGGGCTCTGTATGGACCAGGCAAACATAGAGTTACCAGAAGAAGTGTGTGGCGAAAACCAAAGAAAGAATTTCACCAGAAAAACAGATGCAAACTATAAATCATGGTGATGGAAATATTATGGTTTTGGGGCTTCTTCATGCTGCAACAGGACCTTGGCAGCTCACAATCGTAGAATCCGCTATGATGGTGTTTGAGGCAGGGCCACTCCTGCCATGAGACAAGGTGAAAACTTTAAACAAATATCTCTTAGGGGAATCTAGCTGCCAGTCAGAAATGGGCTAAAATAAACATTTATTATCCTAGTTCCCAGAGCACAAATCACCACTTATAGCAAAAAATATCCTGTAATTCACAAAATTTCATTTAAAAAATGTCATCATGGGGTCAGTATGAACATTTTTAATAAACATTGAATTTAACAAATTATGTCAGGCAGCAGCGAGGGCTAGTTAGCAGTGGTGGCAAAAAGATGCCTCTGGTTTTAAGAGCCGAATTTCCTGGTTTTAAGTCGGAAATTTCTCTCTGCTAATGCAGCATGCACAATAGTGCTCTCTGTATTAGCAATGCAGCTCAGTTTGACCCGCTCCTTCACTAAAGTTTTAAGTGAGGAGTAGAAGAGGGGGGATGCATCAGGACTGCTACCTCAGGTGGCAGCAGCCCCACAAACAGCTATTATGTAGATAATGTAAGACTATCTGCAGTGTTGGACTGGGGTGTCTGGTAGCTGCTGCCTGGGGATCATCCACCCCAGTCGCCAGCTGCAGCTCCTCCATATGGTACCGGCTAGCCATTGCTCGCAGAAAAGTTAATTCGTTTTTGATACAAACTTTAAGGGGATTATTTATCAAAGATGAACTCACAACTAGAATAGTATCTTACTAAAGAAAAAATGCAAATCATTTGAGTTTTCGAACAAAACCCTACGGAAAAAACTCAAACATCATGGAGGCTATTAATATCTTCAAATGGTTCAAGGGACCTCTGCCATTGACTTCTACATGACCTCGACAGGTTTTACATGGTGTATTTTCAAATTCAAGCTATTTCCAGGGTCAGGGTATAAAAAATCTCAAATAAAATTTAGTTTTCTACCCCGAAAAATTGGTTTTTGACCAAAAAAAATAACCTTGAAAACGCAAATTTTCATGGAAAACACAACTCGAGCCTTAATAAATCTATCCCTTAACCCCCATTCACAAATCTACTTGTCTGTAGATCTTCCTTGTAACTTGTAGGCCAATTCCACTTGTGTGAGGTGCACACATATCTGCCTCAATTTGAGTTGTTTTTTTAACTCGAAAATGCGAGTTTTGACCAAAAAAATCACAACTCAAACTTTAATAAATAACCCCCTAAGAATTCTATCTCTGTCTGATGATTCAGCAGTAACCATGCCCAATGTTCAGGGGCCGTCAAAGGCGCCCAAAATTTTTTTTCCGTCTGGGCCGATCGAAGAGACGACCGATACCCAAGTCTTTTGCCCATACAGGTCACCTCTTTTCCCACCTTACATGCACCGAATATTGTTTCATACGTTAATATCTGTGCGTGTATGTTCATCTTTAAGGATAGTAAAGTCATAGGCATCCAATCACAATGGTTCCATTGAACTTAATTAGTTGTTGGCTGAAACTCTGATACCATGATCCTCATTGAGACAGGTGTTAAAATGATCAGCAAAAATAAAGTGATATTGGAAAGGATGTGCCAAAAGCACATATCATGCATGCATTTGGAAGAGCCATTTTCATTGGAAATAAAATACCTCCATTTATTCGTCCTTTTTTAAACTTATTAAGGTTCTGTTTAAGGGAAAATAATACTGTTGTTTTAAAGGCTGTACACTTATATCTCTAACAGAATCAGAAAATATGTACGGTGCTTTCATGTGGAATCTGGGCTACAGCCAGGATCTGCTGAGTTGGCTGCTTTTTATTTAAACCGCATGGAGTAAATGGACTCACACTTATGTCTGCATAAAATATGTTATTGAAGCCTTTAACTTCTCTCTACTTGTGTCTTTGGATTGACAAATCCTTTAGGTTACTGTTTCTAACTGGCAACATTACAGTATATATTAATACTGTATTTGTGCAGTATGACAAGGCAAGATGTTAATGTTGTCTTGAAAGCCAAACAGAGGTGTAAAGGTACAGGTATGGGATCTGTTATCCAGAATGCTCGGAACCTGGGGTTTTCCGGATAACGGATCTTTCCATAATTTGGGTCTTCATGCCTTAAGTCTACTAGAAAATGATTTAAACATTGAATAAACCCAATAGGCTGGTTTTGCTTCCAATAAGTATAAATTATATCTTAGTTGGGATCATGTATAAGCTATTGTTTTATTATTACAGAGAAAAAGGAAACCATTTTTAAAAATTTGGATTATTTGGATAAAATGGAGTCTATGGGAGCCATTCTGTAATTCGGAGCTTTCTGGATATCGGGTTTCCAGAGTATGGATCCTATACCTGTAGTATCTTAGCGCCAAGCAGGATATTTTGTACAGGTATGGGACCTGTTATTCAGAATGCTTGGGACCTGGTGTTTTCCAGATAAGGGTTTTTATGTAATTTGGATCTCCATACCTTAAGTCTACTAAAAAAATCATTTAAACATTAAATAAAACCAACAGGCTTGTTTTGCCTTCAGTAAGGATTAGTTGGGATCAAGTATAACTAGCTGTTTTATTATTACAGAAAAAAAGGAAATCATTTAAAAAAAAAAAAAAAGTGATTATTTTAATATAGTGGAGTTCATGGGCAAAGACCTTCCCCAAATTCAGAGAATCCTGTATAACAGGTTAACGAATAACGGATCCCATACTAATTCATCCTACTTGCCCCACTTGCTTACAGTTTCATTAAATACAGTGGGGCAGATTTACTAAGGGCCAATTTACTAACAGGTGTAGATGGTCGTCCTTTTGCCAGGCTCATTTTCAGTCAGGCGAATGATCATTACTCCGCAAAATTTTCCATTACGTTACCCCTTTCACCCTTAGCCAGTTTAGACAATGCAAACTGAAAAGATAAAGCTACATACTCCTCAATCTTATGTCAGTAACATCATATCCTGTATGCCGGATAGTCATAAAAATGTTAAAAAAACACTGGCGTTTTTTCATATTTTAAACCTGGATTATCTTTAAAGGAACAGTAACACCAAAAAATTTAAAAGTAAAAAAAAAAGTGTTTTAAAGTAATCAAAAGTAATAAAAATATCATATAGTGTTTCCCTGCACTGGTAAAACTGATGTGTTTGCTTCAGAAACACTACTATAGTTCATATAAACAAGCTGCTGTGTAGCATTGGCAGAAATTGAAAAAAGGCTATATTTTCAATTTCTGCCAATGCTGTGTAACCTGATCCTTTTCTCCTTTGAATGGCTGCCCCATTACTACACAGCCGATTGTTTATATAAACAATTGTAGTGTTTCTGAAGCAAACACAGCAGTGCAGGGCAACACTGCATTATATTTTTATTACTTTAAAACACTTTAATTTTTTAGGGTACTGTTCCTTTTTACAAATGTATTATAAATGTATTTTAAACCATTTTTACCATTTGAGGGGCATGCCACATTTGTTTTAGTGTGGGTTCATGTCTAGTGCTTTAGAGGATCTCCTTTGTCTTTATTTTGCTTCCTTGAACATTCTTAATAACAAGTGGCCACTTCAAGCATTTGCACAGACATCTCGAATAAAGACAGATATACGACCTATATGTACCCACCCTATTCAAATTGACCAAACCGTAAGGGTACTAACGAAGGTTCGCTAGGCAGAAACGAACTTTAGCGCAAAATTAACACTAGCTAAACTTCTCCAACGTTGCGCTGCAGAGAAGAAACTTCGCATTTCAGAAAATTTGCCCCAGTGTTGGGAGTTGAGAGAGAAATTTATTCACACTGCACTAACATTTTAACGGACAAACAAAATCAGCAAAAAGCCTGTTAATGATTGTTCTTCAGTTGTAGGATGACTGTATCAGAAACAGTGACCCTTTACTCTAAAACTAGTTCCTTAAATAAGCCCTTTTTTTATGGTTGCGCTCCATCTCTGCTTGCCGGCCAGTTATTTTGCTACCACTTAGGGTATTCTTACAATGTACAATGGTGATATTAATGCTCCTGTTATTATTGACTACTGGCACCTTTGTCTACATAATCACATGTTGTTACTGACACAAGTGCAGTTGCTTGATTGTGGCATCATTTATTGATAGTTTGTGTTACATGCAAAAAACAGAACATGCCCAATATGGTTCATACTTGACTCCGGGGAACACAATTGCAAGAGCACTAAGGGGACGAACGAGTGCACCCTTGGTATATATTAAGCAGCACTTGTGCCCCCCAGGCTTGCTGCTCTTTGCACTGAAAACCTGAACACAATTTAAAAAATAATTTTTTCCCTGTCATGCTAAAACTGTAACTTGTACTTGATCCCAGCTAAGATATAATTATTCCTTATTGGAGGCAAAATAATCCTATTTGATTTAATTAATATTTAAATGATATTTTACTACACTTAGGGGCAGATTTATTAAGGGTCAAATTGAAAATTCGAATTATTTAAAAAAAATGTATTTTCAAAACTCTCAAATTCGAATTGTGAATTATCCAAACTCGATTTGAGTTTTAATTTGAATTTCAAGATTTATCATACTCTGGCCATTTAAGAACTCAAATGTGACTATTTGCCACCTAAAACCTGCCGAGTTCATGCATAAGTCAATGGGAGAGGTCCAGTGACCATTTTTATGCTGTAGCCTTCCTGACATTCAAGTTTTTTTCAGAGAAAAAACTCGGATCAAGCTTCGTTGAATTCGATTTGAGTTTTCAGGTCGGGACTATTAGTCCGAGTTTTAGATATTCAATTTTTTTTAAATAACCCCCCATTTCGAGAAAAAAAAAAAACTCGCATGAATTTGAAAATTCTAACTTTAATAAATGTGCCTCTTAAGGTATGGTGATCCAAATTACAGAAGCATTATAGTAGTACCTGTACTACTGTATACCATGGAAATATATATCATCACAGAGAAAGGGTTCCGTCTTTAGCTGGTATTCATCAAAGCCAGGATTCTGTCTGGGATTTCTCCCGATAGTTTTAAAATTTTTAGAGCAGTGATTACTAAACTGCTCCACGTCTGTTACCTGAAATACAGCTGCCACCTTCATCCTCCATTATAAGTTAAGGATGCTGGGATTTGTAGTCTAGTGATTGCCAAAGGGTAATTTATTGGAAATTCCTATATGTAACTTTAGAAAGTGCTCTTGATAGTCCTAACAGTATTTCCATTATATGCTAATTCTAATAAGTCAATGGAATGGAAACAATCAATTTTTAGTGGAGGATAAAGAAGCTTTTGCTGAGCAAACATTTATTAAAGGGCTTCTCTGTGCCCTTGGGATCAGTCACTCAGCCATGATGATGGATAGCATTAATATTTTATAAAGGCTTCTAGCTGCAAGCAAGCCCAGCGTTGGCACGTGAAATTCTGGCAGTGTCAGAGCCGTGGAGCCTCATCGTTCAGATCTATGAGCCAAAACCATGTAACATTCTTTCTTGAGTTTATATAAGTAAGTGCGGCCAGAATATTCCGATACAACCCACTTATCTCCATGCTATTCCAGGCTTTCCAGTCTATTGTAGACAAATGTTTTCCATCAGTTATATACTCAGATGTTATTGGCAGGATTTAATTTATCCTCTCTTAATGGCCTGATCCCATCTTCGGGTCAGATATTGCACTTGAATAAGCTGATTGCCTTTATTGATTCTGCTTAGTTCTAGGCAGATGGCTAGATATAGTGCTGCAATATAGAACATTGTTGATTCTTACACGGCTCAATAAACAACTAAAGCATACAATCATTGCAAATGTTTCATGCAGCATATAAAATTGTTCTACAATTTCCCACATACCCTGGGTACAACTGCCGTCGTCCAGCGATCCTACGC
The DNA here is from genome assembly GCA_038501925.1 of Xenopus petersii. Taxonomy (NCBI): domain Eukaryota; kingdom Metazoa; phylum Chordata; class Amphibia; order Anura; family Pipidae; genus Xenopus; species Xenopus petersii. Next base: position 42,252,627 of record CM076684.1, on the reverse strand, counting down.
TAACCTCCAACATGAACAGTGGGTGTAAGTGCAAAAGACTAGCAGAGGAGAAAATTCCACATGCCTGTGTCCTGTTCAGAAAAGCCATGTAGAGTCATTGGAAGGCACAAAACTGGACCCCACACAGGACAGGTTCTTAAACATGTAGTTTATTAAGAAAATATAATTTTGCTGTATGAAATTATATATAAAGGTTTGGGACATGTTATCCAGAATGCTCTGTACTTCGGTTTGTCCAGATAATGGGTCTTTATGTAATTTGGATCTCTATTCCTTTTGGGGAAAATTTATTAAGGATAGAGTTATGTTTTACATGAAAATTTGATTTTTCAGGGGGTTTTTTTGGTCAAAAACACGAATATTTCAAGATTTATTATACACCAACCCTGGAAATAGCTCAAAAATACAACATCTAAAAGCTGTTAAGGTCATGTATAAGTCAATGGCAGAGGTCTTTTGAACCATTTGAAGATAGCCTTCATGATGCTCGAGTTTTTTTCAGAGAGTTTTGCCCGAAAACTCAATTAATTAGAGCAATTTAAGTTTTTTTCCACTGAAAACTCAAAATCAATTCGAGTTTTCACATTGTTAACCTCAAACTAGCTGATTCGAGTTTTTTCTTAAATAAGAAACCCTTCAAGTTGTGAGTTCATTTGAGGTATAAAACTCTAAAATTCGACCTTTGATAAATTACCCCTTTAGTCCACTAAAAAAAAGCATTAAAACGTTAATTAAACCCCTATAGAATTTTTTTAGCCTCCAATAATGATGAATTATATCTTAGTTGGGATAAAGTACAAGGTACTATTTTATTATTACAGAGTTAAAAGAAATCAAATGTAAAATTAGAATTATTTGCTTAAAATGGAGTCTATTGGAGAGGGCCTTCTTGTAATTTGGTGCTTTCTGGATGATGGGTTTCTGGATAACACATCCTATACCTGTATAAGTCCTTCAACTCAATTGGTTAATTGGCCCTGCAGTGACCAGTGAATGTTTTACACATGAAAATATAAAATCAGACTACCTTATCCCTTTTATACCAATTTCATTTTTTTCTTTTCAAAGACACAAGGGGTAGATTTAGCAATGTTTGGGGAAAAAATCCACACATTCTGAAAATATTAAACATTCTATCACCAGTGAAAAAAAGTTGTTGAGAAATGTTCTCATATTTATCATTGCTCCCTAGCCTAGACATTATTAAGTGAATTATAATTATAAGTGAATTATGTCATTATTAAAAAAAATCACCTTTGTGCTTCTTCAGAGCAATTGTGGGAACAGGAGCATTTTTCTTTCCCAGTTAAACACTTTGTATAATGAACTCTTCCTTACCTGTAAACCTGAGATACCACCAGCAGCTATTGGGCGGAGAAGGGTGCTTAGTTTATACAGAGCTGGTTTTCTGATTCCAGTGGCTGGGAGTCAGAGGTAGTAAGGCTAAGAAACATTGATCCATTAGTATGTTATACAGGTATGGGACCTTTTATCCAGAATGCTCTGGAACTGTGGTTTTCCATATAAGGGATCTTCCATAATTTGGATCTTCATACCTTAAAGGGGATGTAAAGGCAAAAAAGTAAAATCTCATTTTTATTTTCTTTAATGAAAAATAAACCTATCTCCAATATACTTTAATTAAAAAATGTGTACCATTTTTATAAGAAACCTGACTGTATGCAGTGAAATTCCCCCTTCGTTTTACTTGCTCTGACTGCTGCAGATAGGAAACTGCTCTGCAGGGAAATTATCATACTTTGCAACAGCAGGGGGAGCCCCTCCCACTTCCCTGACCTCTAGCAGCTTTGTCTGTTTCCCAGTAGAGCTCCTTTAAAAAATATAACCCTTTTGCCCTTTCAGGCCTTATTGTCAATTACCCCCCCCCCCGGGGTCCCCACCATAGCCTCAATACCCCTCCAGACCCCCCTGCCCAAGCTGCAATCCTCCTCCAGCCCCCCGCATGTACCGTTTTCTTCTTGCAGCCATGCCAGGGGCCAAGTAGGGGAGTCAGAAGCAGTGACAAGGGCTTTGTACAGAGTGCAGGTCTGGACCGGCAGGACCTATCAGGTTTTTTCCGGTGTCCCGGAGACCCAGTCAGACCCTCTAGATGCTGAAACATTCTACATTCTACTAATGGTATTTCTCTTCTTTTTTTTTTTTAGAAAGCATAGACCACACTAGATCTGCACGAGCTTCATTGTATTTTATATCACCAGAGCCTCAAATGCCACCTCTTGGTCAGGATATTTAGGGGCAGATTTATCAATATTTGAATTTGCATTATAGCTGAAGAAATAATAATACAACAGGCAAGAAGCTAGTACTTGATCCGGAGATATAATTAATCCTGATTGGATGCAAAACAATCCTATTGGGTTTCATTAATGTTTACATGATTTTTAGCATACATAAGGTATGGAGATGCAAATTATGGCAAAACCCCTTATCCAGAAAACCCCAGGTCCCAAGAATTCTGAATCACAAGCCCCGTACCTATGTCATGCTTCATGTGCTATAAATGTTTCTGTAAATTCCTTGAATACATAATCCTATTTTGTTAGAGGCACGTATTTATGTAGAGTTTTGTTATCATCAAGGACTTTGCAGTGAGGTTTGGTGTGCGTGAATCACAGGAGTGTGACAGGACTTGTGGTGGGCCCTAAACGTGCTGTCAGGTTCCCCCCTCACGCTCCTGTGACTCCTTATTCGTTCCACATGTTCTGCTTGCAGCCCTGTCGGCCAAATGCTTATAGGGAGACAGCCAAGGCAGGGCGAATGTGGGAATACGGCTATTCCAAGGGCTGAGGCCGACTGCCAAGCCAAGACTGTGCGTGTAATCAGAGCACAACATGCACACTAACAGACATGCAATGGGCTTTATTAACCCTTTCAGTGCCAGCGAGGCCCATTCATTTAAGCAGGGCTGCCTCAAGACCTATAAAGGCATGATGATTGCAAGTATACCTGGATATTTTGTAATTGGTGCCCTGTGGAACAACCTTCCATGACATTTTTCTGGCTCCCTTTGCTTTTTCTGTGGAAGCCAAGACCCTTATATGCAAAGGTTTATCAGGTATTCATAATAACGTCTGTAATAAATAAATATATGTTTGTTTTACTGAACCCAGAGTGTCTCATTTCCTCTAAGGGGAATAATATGTGTGAATAACTGGTGGATAAAAGGGAATAACTGTGTCTAATAAGGAAAGAAACAAGTAGCGTAACTAGATATTACAGGGCCCCACAGCAAATTATTTTTCAGGCCCCCAAAATGTTTAGCTGTTGACTTGTTTTACCAATATTTATTGCAACTGTATATGAATTAGGGCCTCATGGGGCTTCTGTACCTCTGGGCCCCCCTGCAGCTGCAGGGTCTGCTTCCTCTATAGGTATTCCCCTAGAAGAGGCTCTGTCAATGTTGCATCAAATGTTTTTTCCAAACTTGTGCAAAAGTTGCTGATTCAAGGCATTCGTCACAATTAATGTGGTGGTGCGTCAGGCCGAGTTGGCAGCACATAAAAGCTACTGGTTCATCACCCAGGCATGGCAATGCTAAGGGAATCTATATTATTTGTCATGCTGCTGCTGAGCAATAAGATTTCCTTTCCTAATCAAAGCCACATGGAAAATGAAACAATGCAGACGTGGAAAGGCAAATTAATTTTTTTGAGACTTCTGGTTCCCAGGCATACCATAGCTGTCTTTGTTACAAAATATACATCTATTTTTCACTTTCTCCCACTGGATACGAACTCTGAGGCTGGCCCAGGGAAAACAAGCTGTAGGACTGGAAGGCAGCCGCTATCTGTGATTTCAGATGTGGGCAAATGTAGTGCAGCAGATGGAATCGATAGGGAAAGGAGTAATTTGAGGTTACAATTTTTGGACATCGAAGAGGGAGAAAATTGTTTAAAGACTGCCTGAGTCTTGTACACAGATAGATAAACTACTCCATTCCCCTTTGATGAAACGATCAGGGAAGACTGCAAGCTCCTTTGGGAAAGAGATTATAATTAGTGATGGGCGAATCTGTCCCGTTTCGCCTAAAGTTTTGCGAACCTCGAAAAAAATTGAGGAAATGTGAAAAATTTGCAAAACGCATTGACGTCAATGGGCGTCAAAATGATTTTTTTTATGTGTGCCACAATTTTTACACATGCAGTTTTTCTGTCCAAACACATTTAAGTTAACGGGTGTCAAAATTATTTTGATGCGCTATCATTTTTACACGAGACTTTTAGGTGGCAGCAAATTTTTTTCACTGGCGAATTTTTGCAGCAGTTTTTGCAGGTGGCGAAATGTGTAAATTTGCCACAAATCCATGCCTGGTGAATAAATTCACCCATCACTATTTATAATAATATGGATGGAAATTGCAAGCACTAGTGAGACCAGATCAATTTGCATTAATAGGGAATCTATCCTCTGTGCTCTGGACATTATGCAGTCTAATTGTCTTAGTGGAGATTTGCAGATTAGACTATTAAACTATAATTTATGGCTCTTTACATTTCTAGAATAAAGGTCATTAGCCAAGGATATGCTAGCTATTTATATCATTCTACTGCAGTTTGACATCCCCATTCCTGTAATATACCCATGGCAGCTAAGGATCATCCAGTGGATGAACTATGACCACCATCTTTTTTTGCCTTTAAATTATTGTATTTCTGGAATCCACTGTTATACTGGGCATACACATTAAGATCCAACTGTTTGGTGAGGTAACAAAACGAGTGGATCTTTCCCCAATTTGACCATCTACATTCTAGGCCAAATTGGGCCGATTTGGGATTTTGGCCCATCATTCTGATCATAATGATCATAATAAGGTCACCATCCAATTAAACTGAGCAATCCCTGCCCAACTGGATTGAAACCTCCTTAATACATATGTGGCCTATTTTTCGGCCCGATATCTTTTTGATAGGCTGTATGGGAGGGCCCATACACGGCAGATAAGCTACCAACTCGGTCTGAAGGGACTGAATTGGTAGCTAAAATCTGCCCTTGTATAACCATCTTTAGTCATGAACTGCCAACCCTAGTACACTTGAATACTGGATATTAAGGTACCCCTACAGAAGCTTTATCCTCAAACTTGCTGCCTGGGCGTCCATTTCCCTTTCTCTTCTTCCTGCTCGTTTTTATTTTGTTTTATTTTTTTTTTATTTGCCCTGCACTGCCAGCTATTAATGTGATGGCTGGTGGTACAAGGCTCAGTTAAAAGATCCGGTATGTCTGTGTAAAAAACGAGATTTATATTTATTTCTGGAAGTTTAGATTTAGAGGGATCTAGACTTTCATGGGAAAGAGAAACCCAGGGGTTTGTATGTTTTTGAATATTACGTTTACATTTTATCATCTGCGTAATGTGATCTTGACACTGTAGAATTTAGAAAAAGAGCTCCAAAATATGTGAAAAGGCGATTTGGCCCATTTAAACGTCTATTTCTTGATCCACACTGGAATATAAGGAGAAAAGCTACATTGTTGTGGATTAATTTTGTGCCAGGTTTATCGTGAGGCCTGAGACATAACTGTGAGAAATTTATGATGTGAGAACAGCTTTAAATGCCCAGTGGGACTGCAGTTGTGAATAGAGGATCAACGTTAAAACAGAATTTCTTACATTCATAGTCTCACTGGGGCATTTGCCCATGTAAAATATTAGTAGGCTAGAAGGGGAGAAGCCAGTGGGTTATAATATTGTTTAGTCCCTACAATGTATGTCCCTGACCCGTGTGTTTCTGTTACTTTGTTATCCAATGACAATTTCTACCTTTCAGCTGCTTACCTCTGGAATTTTATCCCTGAATTCCTTCATAGTAATCACTCACTCAATCTTTAAAAAAAAAAAAAGTCAGATCCTACCTTTTGGAACACTATAACATATCTTGTCTGCTGGTCCTGGCACTTAAGGGTAATGTCACACTTGGAGATTTGGGGAGATTTAGTCGCCTGGCGACTAATCTCCCCGAGCTGCTTCCCCCTGTCTTCCGCCTGCTACAATGAAAAAACACCAGCGGCATGGCACTTGCGTCGCTTCGTTTCCTCGTGAGGCAACTTCGGGGCGACTTTGGAAAACGAAGCGACGCGATTGCCGCGCTGCAGACAATTTTTTTTCATTGTAGCAGGCGGTAGACAGGGAGAAGCAGTTCTGGGAGATTAGTTGCCCCAAGGAAGAGGCGATTAGTCGCAGGGCGACTAAATCTCCCTGATTCTCCAGGTGTGACCTTACCCTAAAGGTGTTTTTCACATTTGAGATAACGTTTAGTATGATGTAGAGTGATAATCTGAGACAATTTGCAATTGTTTTTTATTATTTGTGATTTTTGAGTTAGCTTTTTATTCAACAGCTCTTCAGTTTGCAATTTCAATTGCCCCAGCAACCATGCATTGATTTTAACAAGATAGCAGACAATGAATAGGAGAGGTCTGAATAGAAAGATGAATAATAAAAAAGTAGCAATAACAATATATATGTAGTCTTACAGAGCACATTTTTAGATGGGGTCAGTGACCCATGTTTAAAAGCTGGAAAGAGTCAGAAGAAGAAGGCAAATAATTAAAAAACGATGAAAAATAAATAATGAATAAACAATTGAAAAGTTGCTTGGAATTGGCCATTCTGTAACATACTAAAAGTTAACTTAAAGGTTAACCACCCCTTTAAGGGCCAATGCCCAAACCTACAATTTTCCCTTCAATTTGTGTCTGTATGTTATCCACCCTCTTAGGTTGTAAGCTCTCTGGGGCAGGGACCTCTTTTATCACATTGTACTTAATCTCTGTATATTTATACTTATTTCTCACTATGCTTGTTACTTATTTGGCATTTATTATTATGCTTGTCCTCCCTGTGTGTACATTTTTACCCTGTAAAATTTGACAGTGCTGCATATTCATTCAATTAAATATAACTACAGTGATACATACATACATTTCTTTGTTGTTTCAAAATTCATGCTAGTTAGGCAGTTGAGGTGTGTTGAGAACTTTTTATTGAATGTTAAAGTTTTATTTTATAATACAATTCCTAGTACAGGCAGTCCCCGGGTTACATACGAGATAGGGTCTGTTTGTTCTTAAAGGGATACTGTCGTGGGAAAACCAGTTTTTTTCAAAACACATCAGTTAATAGTCAAAAGAGCAAACAGATTTTTTAATATTCAATTTTGAAGTCTGACATGGGGCTAGACATATTGTCAGTTTCCCAGCTGCCCCCAGTCAGAGTCTGTAGCAGCAGCAGTGTCTCTGAGATGCATACGGTATACATGTTACAGGTAACCACTTTATAGCTTTCTATAATGGCCGGTCTGTTTTATCTGTTATCAATCCTCCACAGGTGGCAGCACAAAAACTCAGGCCTGTTGGCACCGTCAAATTCTTTATCTCCAGCAGAACAGACTCTGGTGTCCATGCAATCTGTAACTCAGCACATGTGGATATAGAAAGGGCAAAAGGGAAGCCTCCATTTACAGAGGAAATTCTAGTACAAGCCATGAACCACCACCTGCAACCAGAGCCCATCAGGTGAGTCAGTGTGTATGGTGAAGGTACAATATAATAGTCAAAAATTACCTACTGAAGGAGGTGGGTCACCCCCCGCGCCTCTACTCTCCCAATCCAGAACCCTTCAAAACAATCTTTAATTTGTATAAAGTGTACCACTCCTCCTTCCTACATATTTGTGACAGTGCCTCCTGTTTTATTTAATGCAAACGTACATGTCATTAGTATTAATACAAGGAAAGTTTGTATTTAATAGGCTTGTCTGTCAGCCATATATGCCCCTTTGGTTTTGTAATGGAGATGCACTTGCAGATTCAATTATTTGTCATTCTTTTTTCAGTGAGTTTAGGGATTAATTACAATGTATTTTAGGGGCTGATTTATGAAGAATTTCAAATTTATTATTATTTTTGAGTTTTTTTATGGCCAAAACTGTCAAATTCAACTAGGGAATTCAAATTCGATTAAAATTTTTGTAAAAATTCAAATTAGATTTTCAAGAATTATCATACTCTGGCCCTTCAAAAACTCATATTCGACTATTCGCCACCTAAAACCTGCCGAATTGCTGTTTTAGTCAATGGGAGACGTCCTGGGATTAATTTGGAGTTTGCAGCCTTCCTGACATTTGAGAAAAAAATTGAATCAAGTTTTTAAAACTCGAATCGAGTACTATGCCTTTTTGGTGGTGTCCCAGGGCCGGATTTAAATAGTGGGCGCCCCTAGGCTCAGTGCCGTTCATCTGAGGGGACAGGAGCAATGGGGATTGGTGTACGGGAAATTTAAAAAATGATTGTATCTCCAGTGCATCCCCAGTGTTTTTCGAACCAATGTGGGTGTGGTTGGGCAGCATGCCGCCTCCTTAAAATCCTGCCGGCCTGATAAGTCCGCTGATCTGTAAGTGACCTTCCCTTTAATTATCTTTCCTAGAACCTTGAACACTGACACTTGAACAAATCACAGGCAGACCAAATAGTTGCATGAACATCACATGTAAAAGTAACCTCATAAATTGATACAGGACAGACAAAATAGTTTGTGTACCTAGCCTACTAAAAGAATGATTATTTTGATATACACCCTTGGGTCTGCTGAGTGTGGTGTGTGTTACAGTTGGAGGGTGGAAGAGATTTCTCTGCGTCCCTTAGTGCACGGAAGCAAAAGTATCACTTACGTCCATGAGATTCTTTGACTTCCTATTTTTTTAACAGATTTTTTTTATATTTAAAGGGCTGTTCACCTTTAAATAAACTTTGTAGAGTGATGTTTTGATACAGTTTTCAGTTGGTTTTCATTTTTAATTATTTGTTGTTTTTTTTATTTAGCTTTTTATTCAGCACTCCAGTTTGCAATTTCAGCAACCTGTTTGCTAGGGTCCAACCTACCCTAGCAACCATACATTGACTTGAATGAGAGACTGGAATATGAATAGGAGAAGGCCCGAATAGAAATAAGTAATAAAAGTAGCAAGAACAATAAAGTTATAACCTTACAGAGCATTTGTTTTTTTAGATGGGGTCAGTGGCCCTTGTCTGAGAGCTGGAAAGAGTCAAAAGAAGACGAATGCTATAAACTATTAAAAGAAAACCTGAAAGATCAATTAAAAAGTTGCTTAAACTGTAGCCATTCTAACACATACTAAAAGTTAATTTAAAGGTGAACCACCCCTTTAATGCAAATGAAGAATAGTCTCATACTATAATTACCGCCTTTCCTTCTTGGACTCTTTATTGTTGTCATGGGAGGACATATAGGGTCTCTTCCTCTCTGTTAATCTTCTGTATTATAACCACCACCTTAGTTACTCATATGATATAGCTTATTATCTGCCATTGTACTGCCTCTGAGAAATCTTAGGGTAGGGCAGAGAAGGGGTTACCGGAACACTAGTTTTTAGGGCTCCCATTGGAAAGATGTTAATAAAAGCAGAAACGACAGAGGTAAGGACCTGTTATTTAGAATGCCTGGGATCTGTGTTATGTCCTCAATTGTCAGCTATTTTTAGTCCAGATATTCGGAATATCCACACATGGAACATCATGATAAAATAAACATTTTCTGAAGAAATAAAATAATGAGGGAGAACATGGCTCACAGATTGGGAAAGGGAAAAGAGATAAAGATGATAGTAGAAAACATGCAATAGAAAGGGTTGCTTTAGTTGGCTGTAATTAAAAATAATTCTTGGGCCTTATGTAGAAATGCTCTGTAGAGAGATGTTATTATCTATATACAATAGTACGTTTGAGTGCCTAGAAGCTTTGAAACTTTAACACAGCCGTGCAGAAGAATATTCCTAGATGCACTGGGGGTGACTCTGGCAGGGTGTAGTTCAGTATATGAGGTTAATGGATGATGCTGTGCGTGTTTATTTTTGGTGTGGGGTGCAATGGAGTGGCAATTATTTCTGGCTGGGGAACAAAGAATGTTTCTGCCTATAAAGCACCTCTCAAATGGAATCTCCATAGTAACTAATCACATTTGACGTACTTACTGCTCACTTATTACATTGACGGAGGAAGATATGTATGTGACTAAGTGGAATTGTATTATAGTATCCAGAGAGAAAACGTCCACTTCACCTTCATTGTATCTCCCTGCTCACTGCACTAAGCACTCAGCACTGCTCTATTGAGCTGAGGGATCAGAGTCTCTTTTTCCTAATGCACCTGAGCTCTAGAATGCTGGAAAATATTCTAGGGCTTGACACATAAGGGGTTATTTATCAAAGGTCAAACTTTAGAGTTCTTTATACTCACAACTCGAATGAACTCAGAGCTCGAATGGTTTCTTATTTAAGAAAAAACTTGAAAGGAGTTCTGGGTTAACTCCTACATGACCTTGACAGGTTTTATATGGTGTATTTTCAGATTTGAGCTATTTCCAGGGTCAGGGTATAATAAATCTTGAAAAATTTGAGTTTCTTTTTTCACCCCAGTTTTTTGTTTGACCAGAAAAAATCTCTGTAATATAACCTCTATTCGCAAAGTTACTTATGTCTGTAGATCTTCCTTGCAACTTACTTGTGTGTGTGAGGGTGCACACATATCTGCCTCAAGGAGATGCTTATTCCAGGGTAGAGTCCTGCAGCCAAAACCTTCGGTACCTTGCGTGTTGAGGGGAGAAGTTCTGGGTGAGGTTAAAGACGCGGGTCGGCGGTTTTGCGGGTCGGGCTGTGGGTCTTCTCAGTAGCGATATTTACTCCTTTTTTCTGGTCATGGGTACTTTCGATGACGACGTCATTTCCGGTTTACAATGACAGCACTTCTTGTTTTACTCCTTTTTTTCTGATCATGTCTACTTCTGATGATGTCACTTCCAGTTTACAATGACAGCACTTCCTGATTCTTGATGGTCGCGAGTCCGGGTTGCGGGTACGGGTCACAAAAAATTGAGCCGTGCAGGATTCTATTCCAGGGTTCCCTTACAGGCTCATGCCTGCAAACACATTTTACTTGCACCAAAGAATTGCAAATATATACTCTCAAGGCTTATTGAAGTACAGGTATGGGAAACTGAAATCCAGAAAGTTTTGAATTACAGGACTGCTATTTCCCACACAGTTCAGTTTAAACACTTAGAAAAACAAGACTATGGTCATTAAATTAGCAAGCCACTATACCACTTCTAGGGAAAACCCATATAGTGGTCCTAACTACTGTATCTACCTCTGCTCATATTTGTAATTGTCTGGGACCTCCAGATCAAATAGTCTAATCCACTGCTGCTGTAGCTTTTATAGGTGAGAATTAATCACACATACTGTTGCAATGTACACTGGTTCTGCATAGGACACTGCACATGCTTCTTGTCACTTGTATTAGTAAATAAACCCTTATAAGCTGGACTGGAATTCAAAATAGGTCCTGGCATTTTAAATACACAGAGGTCCAAACAGCCCCCACCAGCACAATAAATAGTGACCTGCAGGAGCCCATCTGACATTTGCCAGGACCTACAAATTGCCAGTCTGGGCCTGAGCCCTTATGTCTGTCACTTTACTGGTGAATATCAAATGTCAACAGTGACATAGCATTCCAGAGTTCTATTTCTATTAGTTAAAAGAATAATAAAACCAATATAATAAAAAAGGCATAAAATGCCTTGCTACCATGTTCTGTGAATCATTGCACACACTTTTGGGTTTTCAGGTATATGCATAGCTGAAGACAGGATAGGATAACAAGGAAGCAATTTATACTCTCTTGATAGCATTCATGGCACCTATAACTCTGTTCATCCAGGGGTAGGATGACAAATTTCAAGGAGAACCTACAAGGATTAAGGAATGGTTTATTATGAGCATCATCAGCCTCTATTTATTCTGAGTCAGATCGTTAAGATAACTTTGACCAGGATGTCTTATTGCATTGCTTTTGCTGGTACAATATGATCTTAAGGGACAGGGGAATATTATTTGAAACGTTGGGGTACTGGTGATATTGTTAGGTATGTATATGATTGCCACTTTAACAATAAGGGAGTGTGTCTTATAGTTTATATACTGTACACAACATGAAAGAAGACACGGAACACATTTTTTTGTAAAGGCAGGCCATCTGTGCCTGACATTTGGAAAATGCATTACTATCTTCTTCTGTTTCTTGTTCACCTATCCTTAATAAATAACATCAATGTACTCAGGTGCTGCTGTTTTAAAGGCATTGCAGCTCTCATGCACTAGGGAGTCATTCATTGTATACATTGTTGACACAACAGGAGTTGGAGATCAGTGCACCTGAGAGGCCAAAAGTCTTCCAAACTTATCACCAAAATAGCTGCTCTTTGTTGAGAGAATACCCTTCCAAGCCTTCTGTAATGAAACTATTTCTGTTATGTAAAATACCTTTAATACCACTTAACAACAAGATGTTTGAAAAAAGCTTTGGCATAGAAGAAAAACATAAACACACTGCTGTATACTTCAGTCCATTCCCCCATTTACCTTTGTATATTTCTGTTCCAGTGATGGTCTGTACTCTGAACTGTTCCAGCTAATTGTTATCTGTTTCCTTTCACCCAGGTTACTAAAGGCCATTCGTGTATGTGACAACTTCCATGCTCGTCACAATGCTCTGTCTCGGACGTATGTCTACCGTGTGGCAGCAGGATGCAGTCGTCCAGAGCTTCCTGTGTTTGAGGGAAACCTTTGCTGGGCAATACAAGATGGGTAAGTGCTTGTAATTGTGGCCTCAAAAGGGAGAAAAACAATACAGGTACAAGCACTTCTGTTTAATCCTACCATTATTTATTATGCTTCTGGTTTTGCTATAGTCCTGATTTGGCCTTTGAAGAGTTGATTGGGAGCTCTTATGGGAAATCAGAAAGCACCACACTTGTGCCCTTCAGGTTTCCTTGGTCCCCTATGGAATTTATTACTAACCAGTAACTTAAGGGTTACTATATGGAACTGTAAAGCAACTGAATGTGCTATATATGTAGTACAGGTATGGGACCAGTTATCCAGAATGCTTGAGACCTGGGGTATTGATCTTCATATCTTAAAGTAACAGTTGATTGTAAAAATAAAAACTGGGGGAATAGATAGGCTGTACAAAATAAAAATGTTTCTAATATAGTTAGTTAGCCAAAATTGTAATGTATAAAGGCTGGAGTGACTTGATGTCTAACATAATAGCCAGAACTCTATTTCCTGCTTTGCATAAAGGTCAGATGAAAATGCAAACCGTTATGACCCATAAGGCCCCCCCCCTCAAGTCACTGACTGGTTACTGTCTGGTAACCAATAAGTGGAAACCAAGAGAGGTGCAAAGCAGGAAGGAATGTTCTGGCTATTATGTTAAACACATGCTCACTCCAGCCTTTATACATTTCATTGAAAACATTTTTTATTTTGCATTTTAATTTACCAAGTTTTTGTTTTTATTCTGAACAATTCCTTTAATTATTACAGAGAAAAATGAAATAATTTTTTTTTAAAAAAATGTAATTATTTATAATTTTATTAAAGTGAAATTTGGAGCTTTCTGGATAATGGTATTCCAGATAATGCATCCCATACCTGTTCAATCCTATTACCAAGAGTTTTGTGTAAAGTGTCTTGCTGGCAGCAGGGGAAACCACTATGATTGGTTCCCAGAGGGAATTAAACAGCACTGATTACTGCCCTGCCTGTTAATGAGCTTAATGTAAACAAAAGAATGTTCTTTAAAAATCAAAAGTTTTCTTTAGAATTGTGCTTGAGTTCCCTGGCGCCATCTTCTACTCATTTACCTTCTCTTCTGGTCTCTTCACCAATACAAAGCCTACAGGAGCATGTGCAGTTGGGCCTAGTCAGGAATGGCTTCAGCTGTGCATGCTCCTGTAGGCTTCGTATGGCAAAGAGACCCAAAAGAATGTGCAGCTCTGCATTTTATGCTCAGGTTTTTTTCAGGGACACCTTTCTGACTAGGGAGAGGTGAGGGGTGATGGAAGTCAGTTAAGGGGGGGCCATGTTACTGGGGGGGCGGTTAGTTCTCCTTTAAGGCATAAGGCATTTATTCCATAAAACAGCAAATTAGTATTACTGATCTATATGAATTAGGGAGTGATATCGGTGCTGGGGTGGAGCAAAGTGATTGCATTTTTTATTATAATCCCATGTCTCTGTTTGGATTTGTAGTCTGAATGTGACAGCAATAAATGAAGCTTCAAAGATGCTCCTGGGTACCCACAACTTCAGTGCTTTCCGATCTGCTAATTCTGAGAATGCCTTCAAGTCTCCCATCAAGACTCTGCAGCAGGCAGATATTAACCCTTCCTCTGGCATACTGACACATCATTGGCAGAGCAGGTAATAGCAGCGTGTGTTCCTTTCTCTAATGCCAATACATTTTTATCACCTTGGAATTTATCAAGATTTTAAATATCATAATGCCAGAAAGGGCATATTCCCAACCATATTCTGATGGGACACTCAGGCCAGATCCAATGCAAACAACCATAATTCCACATGGCAAACATGTCATTGAAAAATTATTAAATGTAGAGCAGCACACATAGTTGATACTTGGTGGGGCAGATGTATCCATTTTTGGGTATGAGAGAAAAAAATAGATACTCGGCTAGAATTTATTCTTTTTTTTTCTTTAATAAATTGCGACTATTCAAGTTCTCAGCGTTCTTAGCGTATATGCAGTCACTTTTTTTCAATCACAAAAGCACCCAATCTCAAATTTGTTCCTAAGTATCTCTTGTTATGGGATTAATTAAATCCCCCTGTGGTTGAAGGGTCTGTATATAGGTAGTTAAGCTACTAAGTATACACAATAATTTTTATTACAAAAAGATATGTTTTATGGGGTAAACGCTGCCAGACCTAAATGGCCAACTGCTTCTCCTACACTAGGGAGAGAAAGGAACCCAAAGGTCTGCTCATCTTGTGCTCATTTCCTGAAAACAATCATGGAGGAACTAACAGACCATCTACATAAGATGCCAGTAGAACATATACCAGATTTTTATAGAAGGAATTGAATAGAACTCAAATCAGATTGTATTTGCAGAGCTCTAACAGATGGTGAAAATGGGTCCTCCATTTCTGGAGCATGCTTCAGTCAAACGTTATAGCAGATGAAAAGTTTGATGGTGTGCCCCATCTTGGTGGGCAAGCACCCGTTTACCCATTTATCAGAACGAACTTGTGCCTGACAAGTACAAGCCCAAAAAAGTGGGTTCTAATTGTAACAGAAAGATTTGTGGCAGTAAAAGACATGTTGATGTCCATTCATTGGCTGATGCAACCTTGCAAGTAAGCATGCTTTATGTATTTAGAAGGCTTCTCCAGTCAAATAGTCTCTCTGTATAGGCTTATGTCACTACCTGCTATCTGGGTGAGGCTGTGAAACAAAGGAGCCATTTCCCCAGCCCAGTGCAGTTCTCTGTGATTGCCAACAGTTCCCTTGTACTGAGACATTGGATCAGGTTGGCAGAGAGATTTATCTACATGTTCACATGGGCGTTAGGAATGGTTTAGATGAGAGAAACCAAAGTGAAATAGACAGCTGGAGGGTGCTCCTTCCCTGAGAACTGGATCCCTACACAGTAACTCTTCTTAATTCTTCATGTCATGTAGCTCCTAACACTGTATAGATGGGGGGGGGGGTTAGGTGAGAATCCACAGACATATTCTTGTGATGGGACATAAGGGTTAATGGTACATTGCCTGTGGGTAGGAATTTCCCATGAATAAGATGTACTTGGAATAACCAAATCTCCCTGTGGATTCTCTGTAAAAGCGTCACAGGACAGTCGACCCCACCCGGCATGCAGAACTTTCTAAAGCAAAACCCTGAGCACTAAGTACAGGATGGGCTTGTGAGCTGATCTGCGGCTGTGACACTGTATTCTCCCTCTTTTATATGGAACGTTTTAAAGTGGGTGCTTTCAGCTTTTTCCTTTTATGACGGCTCCATCAGAGCATTTTATTGTGATGCATCACTGGCAGCAGTTTCCAATTCCAGCAGGCTGGGAATGTATCTACTTAGCACCAAACTGTCCCAGCCATGAAATAAAACCTTTATCAATTCTCAATTCTAATTTCCAAGGGGCATCATCATTTCATTATTGTGATCTGTCCATCACAGTGGCAATGTCCTTAAAGTCAGCGCCAAAGGCATAGGGACTGACAAGAAAATATATAGGGTAATATTGTTTGATAAATGACACCCCGTATAGTGCGGGATTAAGTACACCACTTTGTGTGTTAGACCCCTTCCAGTTTCAAAACCACCATCAGAGAATAGATACAGAGGGAATAACTAATCCTATTTTTGTGCAGATGGGTACAAACATTCACTTTTTTAGCTTGCACATAAGAAATGATCCCAGGGCACTGCTTTCCCTCTCGTGCAGGCTGTGACAAAATGGATTCATCAGTACCAAAAGGGTTGAATGTAGACAATAATTTGAGAGCTTTCTTATGATAAAGTGTCTTTGGAAAATTGGAAAACTTTTTAAAATGTAGTTAAGTCATCACTTTTAATATATAGTTATCATATATTTATTGTATAATGGATGTGTAATTTTTACCTATATACACTTTCATATTTTACCATAACCCATTGTAAATCATATAAATTAATCCGACCCATCGACGGACACGAGGAAAAGACACTACAAGGAGGTTTACATCCAAAACTCAAGCGTGCTGTCAGACTATACACCAAGGGGGAGCTCAAGTGAAACGTCCAACCTAAATATGTTTTTATAACATGAATACCATGTGAGTGTAATTTTAAAACTTTATTTTTAAAGATTAAAAAAACGTTTTACACTTTTGCTGCTGCATATCACTTCACAGCCAGTATGAGAGGGAAAGCAGTGCCCTGGGATCATTTCTTATGTGCAAGCTATCTGTATCTATTCTCTGATGGTGGTGTTGAAACTGGAAGGGGTCTAACACACAGAGTGGTGTACTTATTAATCCTCTTAAAGCACTATAGGGGGTGTTAATTATCAAACAATATTACCCTATATATTTTCTTGCTAGTCCCTGTGCCTTTGGTGCTGGCTTTGTTTTTAGATATTGAGATTTCGACTTGAAGGGATACAAGTACAAGCCGGACAAGGAGTGTAAACCTTAGGACTTTTTTTTTTACTTCATTCCTTAATGCCCTTAACTGGCATCCACTTTATATACACAAGTCTACAGGGAGGGGGCAGGGGAGCCTGTTTGAAAATTTCGCCTTTTGGACCGTTAGCATCTAATTCTACCACAGCTTGACCCATTGTACTACATTCAGAGTAGAGATCAGTTCAGCTAATAAATAACAACCGTTATACTTTTGTTTTTTATCTAGAAACCTGCAGTTTTGGGATTTTACTTTCAGAGCCAGATCCTTTCTATACAAGCAGGTATGTCTGTTTATTCGCTAATGTCTCTCCTAATCTAATCACTGTAAAATAGTTATCAATATTCATACACTGCAGGAATAAATTCCCCTGATAAAGACCTATTTCTATATGATGTGTATAGTATAGTTTATTATCCAGTTTCAAATGCATTGAATATTGTGTTAGTAACAGTTCCATGACCAGTGCTCAAATACAATTTTAGATTATTACAGGATTGTTACTGCCTTCTAGTGGTATATCTTCTTAATGCTACTTCTTTTAGTAGAGTTTCTAAATGAAATACAATGTGAAAGATAAAGTTGTATTATTTATAGTATTTGGGAAATATCATACAATGTATAAAGTGAATTTTTGGTAGCCAGATATAGGCACACCTCAGAACACTGGGTTCTGCCATTATAGGTTCATCCTCCACTTTGTTGCCAAGCACTTATTCAGGAACTCACTAACAAGGTTACAAATATGTGAATTGTTTTAGATCCTCTTAAAACAGCACAACAAACCAGGTATCCCCATGATTTGTCTTTAGGCCAGGCTTTAAGGAATATCTTGGGTGGTGAATAAGCATTCGCACTAAATCCTATACCCACTGGGCTTCATGCTCAACTGCTTTGGCCCCAACCCTAAGTGAGGCCAGACACACAATTTGGGAAGGAGTCATATAGAAATATCTTTATTTCTTTAATCAGAAATCTTTATGTTTGCAGATATTATATCCTGACATCTCTCTTTGTACTATAGTGAAGCCAAAGTGGTAGTTCTAGACTTCATTAAGAAGTTCATAATTATTTCAGCAAAACAATCAAATACTCAAATATGTCTTGGTTTTCTTGGGAATTTTAGGTGAGGAGAATGACTGGTGCGCTAGTTGCTGTTGGACAAGGTCGGCTCACACCACAACAAATAAAGGAGTTTCTGGAGAATCAAGATCCTACTTTTTTCCTGGGGAACTTTGTTGCTCCACCACATGGGCTTTTCCTTAAGGATGTAGAATATGATGGAACCGGTAAGTTTTGGAAATCTTGGGTACTGATTTCTGTCCCCTACAAAAGGGACAGACAAGTGCTGGGGAACTGCATTGGTCAGGGGAAGCTCAATGAAACAACACAAATGTGCCTCTTGATGCTGCAGGTAGTTCACTGGGAATAAAAGCATCTGGGATAGGCCTGCAGATCTGGTGTGTTCAAATATTTTGTTAGGTTGATCTTTTTTTAAATAAAGTGTCTCACTCTCACCTTCTGCCTGTATATCAGCAGCCAGCTATTAAATAGTACCTTTGCATTAGGATATGGCTTTGCCAGCCTCTGGTCCAGGGTCAGAGACTGATAATTGAAGCCATGTTGGAAGAGTGTCATACTACAAATCAGTGTTATAGAAGGCCAGACTCCCCCAGTTAGCTTACATGGGGGGCTGATTGATGCCAACTTCTGTCTTCTTGAGTATGGTATAGTTTAAAGGACAAGAAAATCCATCCGTAAGTGATACATCCCCTGCAAATCCCCTCCAAAATGAACATCAGCAATCCTCAGAAATATTGAACTATCTGTCCCCTATGTGGTCCTGACTGTGCATCTCTGTGTGCTCCAAGTGGGACATTGCTGGCAGATTCCTGGGAAAAGGTCTTCCAACATGGCAGCCACTGACCTCACTGTACCCCAAAATTGCAGCTGGAGCCCAGGGGGTTTCTTTTTATGTGCAGGGGTTCCAAACCTGGGAAAAATGCCATTTAGGATGACATCTTGAAGGTGAAGGCCTTGTTTACAGATATAATGAGGACTATAGAAGTAACTTTACAGCTATAATTTCACGGAGCTGTAATGTTTAGAGATAATGGGCTTACTAATTGCATTCCTTTCTTCTTTATTTAACTATATGCATGAGCAGGAGCTGCCATATTACTGTTTTCATTTGCTTGAAGATTAAGTTCTGATAATAAATTCAGGGCCCCTTAGATGATATTATTATTAACATTGGGATATTGTAAAATGATTACATACTATAAAAAAAGATGAAAGAGAATATAGATATATACACTGTATACATTGTCCTGTGCAAGCCCTGACCCACGCCATACAATGAGTGCTGTTCAGCTGGTAGACAGAAGAGTAGAAAGCTGCTTATGATTTCCTAGGGACTGGCACAAAGTCAAAGTACATTATTATTTTCTACTTATTAGAGAGAGAGAGTGAATAAGAGACCAGGGGAAGGAGCTGCCTTCCAAACACAAAGGCAACACTGTCTGTAGATTTTGCCACTTCTAGCTCTTTTGTTCTGCTTTGTAGGCTCAGCAGTGAATACAGACAGAGGTTGATATAAATTGTCTGTAGTAGGCACAGCTCTCTAGCTTTTCTAATAGACTGTAAAGAGAAATACTGTGAAACTCTGCCAGTGTAGGTTCCCCCCCTGCACTATGCTCAATTTCTCAGAAAAATCTTAGTCAATAGTGGCCCTATTTAGAAACACAAACCTTACTTAGTGTATATTCTTAAATTTTCCCCAATAAGCTCTTTTTGAATTTTTGCTTTAAAATTGTCAATTTCTAGACTTACTCTCTTTTTTTTTTCCCCCATCCTCTCAATTTAAGAATTGAACGGCTTTTCAGCTGAAGAGACGCAGAAATATTCCAGCCACTTGAACTAAGCCAAGCTTTCTTTGCTGCTCTTGACTGTTCTTATCTACTGTTTGTAAAATAAATGCATATATTTTTTAAAATGTGTATTGTTATTACAATGACAAGGAGCGAGTCACAAGGTGTGAATGGCTGGTGCTGTCTCTATAAATACTGCAGACTGCTGGGTAGCACTGGGCCATATCGTGTGCTGGATGCTTTCTGCATATAGTGAAATAGAGCTGCTCATAGAAAACTCTACTAAATACAGTCTTCAGCTCCACTTATCCCAACCCAGGAGTGCTGCACCTGAAGCTTGGGAACAGTCAGTCAATGTTGCCCTCCCAATAGAAAGCAGTTTAAATTGCAAGCTTGAGATCCCCAGAAAAAAAACACTTCTAACCTCCCCAAGCAACTATAATACTACCCCCCCACCTGCATACACATCTGGGGATATATTTATGAAAGAGTGAAGTTAGAAATCACTACAGTTCACTAGAATGAAATACTGCCTCTCTCCATTCATTAAAGGCATATTTATCAAAGGGTGAAAGTGAAAGTTCACCATTTGATAAATACGCCTTTAAAAATCCCGTAGAAATAAACGGAGAGAGGTGGTATTTCATGCTATCAGACTGTGGCCATCTCTAACTTCACTCTTTGGTAAATATATCCCCTTGTACGATCAAGCATTAAAGGGGAACTATCGCAAAAATGTAATATAAGCTTCAGCATACTGAAATAAGAAACTTTCTAAATATCAATTCAAAATTCTGTAGCGTTTCTGAAATAATCAAGTTTATCTTCACTCTTCCTCTCTCATCTGTTTCTCTTTATTCTGTCTTCATTCAGGAGTTGGGTGTCAGATGAATGATCCAATATATTTTATAGGGGGGCTCCTTTTGCCTAGAAGATGTATTAGAGCTCACTCTTATTAAAATCACCAGACATCATGTCTCTCTACATGCAGAATTTGTGGAAAAGGCAGTTATTTTGTTAGATTTTGTTTGTACTGGAATCAGTTATTTGATTGAGCTCTAATACATCTGCTAGCAAAAGCTGATATAATAATAATAATCATATAATAAAGTCTTTTTTATTAAATATAAATATATGTGTGTCTCTTAATTGTAATCATCCAAACTATCTACCCAAACCCGACAAAGTGCTTATACCCTGATAATAAACTGATCACCCCAAAGGATGGCTGCATATTACTGGCAATTGGCCACATGTAGAGATGGGCACAATCCATTTATACATTTCTAAGGGCAACATGTGCATAGACAGTTGTACAGTATGGCTGGAAGGTGACTGTATTGTACTAAACATCAGTGAGAACGTGTCAAGGGCAGGACTACTTGTATCCAAACACCATTGCACCAGTGCCAAATCCCTACATCCATGTCCCTGCAGCAAAAACAATTACTCACCTTCTTCTAAAAAATACCTATTCCCAGTGTTCCCCAAAAAAAAAACAATTCCCAAGGTGTCAAACGGATACAGATAGCATAAAGGAAAATGGAGTTATGCATTATATATTTTATTTTTTCATATCATTAAGACAAACAGAATATTCCTCCTCACCCCTTGCATTTACTGTATGTTACTTTCCACTCACCTTTTAAATGTATAAAGTTCTAATACAATACAGTGATGAAACAACAGAAATATATGTTCCTCTGGTTTCCTCCCACACTCTGAAAACATACAGGCACATTAATGGACTCTTGTCTAATAGTGTCAATGAATACAGGTCCTTTTACCTGATCTCATGTTGTACCATTGGCATCTGAGAAACTTCCAGTGTTCTTTACTCTGTAATACAAAGGTATGTGCCAGGAGGTTTCAGTGCAGCAGGCTGTGGTACCTGAACAGAAGCACAGAAATGGAAAAAGAGAATTATCTATTATATAGATGTGAGTGCACAGACATATGTAGATCTGTAGAAAACAAAATTAGCAGTGCATATCTGTGGCTGCCCCATCTCCAACTTACTAAAGCAAATGGCTACCCTTGTGTAATGGATTCTGCCCTCACTATGGAAAAACTGACCAGTTTAAACAGAAGACCTCATTCTCTTGCTCAAACCAGAAGCTAGAAGATAAGACACACGTTTTTGGGAGGAACAAAGCATAGCGGACATAGGAACAGAAAATGGAGTTGATTAGAATTCAGCCAAGAGGTGAGCACAAGAAACAGAGAAAGAAAAACGTGGGATTCTAAAGAAAGGCCAAAAGCAAAAGAGAAGAACTGAGGAGAACACCAGTGACTGATAGAAAGAGGCTGGACAGAAGAAAGATGAAAAATCTGAAAAATGAGGAATTAAGAATGTGAAAATAAAAGAGAAAGGCAATGGAGGAAACCAGAAGTGGAAGACAGGACACCGTGAGAACTAAGGAGAGGGGATAGGGACATATGAAATGTAACAGCAGAGAACAGGAAGCTATAAATGGGGATGGAGAATGAACAAGTTGCATTAGAGGAAACTTTTTAAAATGTTACTATTTATTATTATTACCATGTATTTTTAAAGTGCCAACATATTGCGCATATGCTAGGTATTGCTATATATTAAAGACATAAATGTCTCCAATATCAAACAGCTGGTTGCTTAAGGGCAATGGCACACCAGGAGATTAATTGCCAGTGATAAATCTCTGCTTATGCCGGAGACTAAAGCTGGCCATAGACACAAAGATCTAATTGTACGAATCGAGGATTTGTACAATTTTCGGACCATGTGTGGAGAGTTCTGTCATTTTTCATCCAGCGGAGATCGGTCGTTTGGTCGATCAGACAGGTTAAAAGATTTCTGTCGGCTGTGGGTAATATCTCTGCATGTATTGCCGATCGTACGATTTTCAGTGATAGACTGTCACTAGCTTTGGTCAGACATAACTTTCATACGATTGTTGTCAGGGGCAGAACATCGGCTGACCTGTTCTTTTGTACTTTATTTGGTCGGAATGGTAAGACTTTGGTCTGAATGGTTAGTGGCAGGTCGGGAGATGGGGAAGTCCGATCGTACATTGATTTGTATGATCGGATCTTTGCGTCTGTGGCCAGCTTAACATCTTCCAAAATCACTTGAAGTTTCCTCTTGAGTCAACTTCAAATGATTTTGGGAGACTAAAGTGACACATGGGTTTTACCATCATCGATTCACATTATTGCCAGTGGGAAAGCTTTTACAGGAGATTAGTCACCCTCAGAAGCAGAGAGTTATCGCTGATGATTACTCTCCTGGTGTGCCATTGCCCTAAAGTAAAAGTTCTACTGAACATAATTCCCTCAGCCACTTTAGTCAAAATGTGTCAAATGTTTTTATCTGTTCGGGGCTGCTGTATACCCCACTTTACTGGACACGGCTACCTGGAAATGATGAACCTCAGATGGTATTTGAGCAGGCATAAAGGTTGGTGTCAGTGGAATTGGGTCCTTTCTGTGCCCCTCTGTGGCTGCAGGGTCTGCTGATAGGTAGGAACAAATATGATTGTTACAAAAATATATGATTTATGGGTTAAACAGTGTCAGACCTAAATGACCAACTGATTCTTCTACACCAGGGAAAGAAAGGAACCCAGAGTTCTGCTCATCTTGCACTCATTGCGTTAAAACAAACATGGAGGAGCTCACAGCCACCTACATACAGTAGAACCACCAATTGAACAAAATATCTCCACTAAATATACCAGTTTTCTATAGAAGGAAAAGCACACAAATCAAATTGTATTTGCAGAGTTCTAATTTAACAGATGGTGAAAACTGGTCTGCTATTTCTGGAGCATGCTTCCGTCAAAAGTTATAGCAGATGAAAGGTTTTATGGTATGTCCCATCTTGGTGGGCACCTCTTTTATCCATTAGCACCCGACAAGTACAAGTCCAAATAAAGTGGGGTTTTCTTATAACAGGCAGAATTGTGGAAGTAAAAGATGTTGCTGCATTCATTGGTTGATGTAACATTGCTAGTTAGTGTCCCTTTCCTATATATTAGGCTTCTCCAGTCAAAACGTTTCTCTACCTGCTAACTGGTTCTCTCTAGGCTTGTGTCACTACCCACTATCTGGGTGAGGCTGTGAAGGGAAGGAGCCATTTCCCCAGCCCAGTTCAATTCTCAGTGATTGCCAACAGTTCCCTTGTACTGAGACATGGGATCAGGTTGGCAGAGAGATTTATCTACATGTTCACATGGGTGTGAAATGTTTTAGATGAGAGAAACCAAAGTGAAATAGACAGCTGGAGGGTGCTCCTTCCCTAAGAACTGGATCCCTACAAAGTAACTCTTCATTCTCTATGTCATGTAGCTCTTAACACTGTATAGATAGGGGGGATTAAGTGGGAATCCACAGACATATTCTTGTGATGGGACATAAGGGTTAATGACATTGCCTGGGGGTAGGAATTTTCCCATGAATAATAATACTTGGAATAACCAAATCTCCCTGTGGATTCTCTGTACAAGTGTCAGAGGACAGTCGACCCCACCCGGCATGCAGAACTTTCTAAAGCAAAACCCTAAGCACTAAGTACAGGATGGGCTTGTGAGCTGCGGCTGTGACACTGTATTCTCCCTCTTTTATATGAAATGGTTTAAAGTGGGCGCTTTCAGCTTGTTCCTTTTATGTCGGCTCAGTCAGTGCATTTTATTGTGATGCATCACTGGCAGCAGTTTCCAGAACAGGCTGGGAAATTATCTATAGTAGAATTTTACGTTTTTCAGGGAACAAGAAAAAAATGGTGTAAAAGCCAGGAAAATGTAGAATGAGGGAAATGTATTATGCATAATATATAGGTGGGACCACAAAACAACAATGTAAAATGAGGGAAAACTTAAAAATGATGGGATGTAAAATTGAGGTTCCACTGTATTTAGCACCAAACTGTCCCAGCCATGAAATGAAACATTAATTCCAATTGCAATTTCCAAGGGGCATCGTCATTCCATTACACTGACAGAGATCTGTTTGTCATCATGATGGCAATGTGCTTGACATGTTACAGCTCAGATAGTGTTGGAATGGGAACCAGCATCCACTCTATTTATTAAGTCTGCAGTTGGGGGCAAGAGAGCCTGGTTGAAAATGTTACCCTCTGGACCTTTGGCATCTAGTTCTGCCACTTCTTAACCCACTGTTCTACACACAGACAGGTATCCCTTTTATAGCCATTTATAGGGGGGCTTAATAACTGTTACTTTTTTTTATCTAGTAAGCTGCAATTCTGGGATTTCACTTTCAGAGCCAGATCCTTTCTATACAAGCAGGAACAGTATGTCTTTGTTTATCAGCCAACGTCTCTCCAAATCGAATCACTGTGAAATAGTTACTAATATTCGATTTCCCGATGAAGACCTATTTCTATCTGCTGTGTATTG
The DNA here is from genome assembly GCA_038501925.1 of Xenopus petersii. Lineage (NCBI taxonomy): Eukaryota > Metazoa > Chordata > Amphibia > Anura > Pipidae > Xenopus > Xenopus petersii. The sequence goes on along the minus strand of CM076684.1, from coordinate 42,227,268 downwards.
TATATTTTATTATCCAGTTTCAGGAAAGTATATTGTTTATGTATTGTCAGTAACAGTTCCATGACCGGTGCTCAACCCAGCATAGTGCAGATTGCTCTCCCAAACCCATGGACCATAAGGGGTGCAAAAGTCTTTTTTAAACAAGTAATTAGTAAAAAATGAAGGTTTAGGGCCCCACATGCATGTAGCACTGACTTTATCATATATCTAGCCTGTTGAAATGTTTTGTTAGGTTCATCTTTTATTTCCTGTGATATAATGTTCTTTCACCTCCTGCCTATATATCAGCAGCTTAACCAGCTTTGTTGGGACACACAACTGGTCCACAGGCAGAAACTGATTATTGAAGCCATGTTGGAAGAGTTTCTCACTACAAATCGGTGTAATAAAAAGCCACCCACCTTACAGTTACAGTAGCCTGACTGAGAATTAAAATAGGTCCTGGCATTTCAGGTACACAGAGGCCCAAACAGCCGCCACCAGCCCACTAAATACTGACTTTCTATGGCACCTTCTAGCAGCCCCTCTGGCATTTTCCAGAACCCACAGACTCCAGACCTGACAGTAGCTAACATTGGGGGGGGGGGTGATTTACGCCATGTCTGCATCATGAATATCGTATGTGGACAGCACTTTAAAAGACACGAAAATCCATCTATAAATGATACACCCCCCAGTCCTGAAATCAGTACCCGCAATCCCCAGTAATGAGCCATTTGTCCTTCCCTGTTGAAAAAATAAGCAAAAAGCACAAAGACAGGCCACAAATGCCCAGGCCTAGGGCGGCAAAATTTTAGGGACGGCATGCCGCCCAGCTCCTTCCTAAAGTGCATTGGGAATGCTCCCAGCACTATGTCGCACTATGGGGGGGGCACTAGGACCATGATTTCTCAGGGTGCTGCGGAGGGAAATCCGGCCCTGGGTACAACAGTGCAATATTTTAGCGTTCAGGAAAAACATGGACGATATATAACCATTTGAGAACAAATATGCGCTGCACAAACTTTATAAATTACCTCCCATTCTCTTAATTTAAGAACTGGACAGCTTTTCAGCTGAAGAGATGCAGAAATACTCCAACCACCTGAACAAAGCCAAGTTCCCAAGCCGATCCATGCTCCGAACACAGACTGTCTGTAAAATAAATAAATATATATATATATAAAATATTTTAAAATTGGTATTATTAGTATGCGTATATAACCAGCAGCATCTTTACTGTCTGACAAGGAGCAAGACACAAGCTGTGATTGTGAATGGTTGGTGGTTTCAGCATTTAAGCCTATAGCTTTATCAGAGTCTTTAAAAGGAATAATGTATGTAGAAAAAAGTTCTCTTCTTGTATATATAAAATGGAAATACCCAGAGTTCAATTATAATTGGAATATACGGTATAGTCCCAGTAGATCTCAATCAGGATTAGCCTTGTCAATCAATCAATCCCTGGGGTGCTGCCACTTCAAAAAAATCGGCTCCACTTCCCAGGTCTCTCACCTGCCCATCCACCTGGAGCCGCAGACTAGAGTTGGAAGGAAGGATGTGCCACTCCTCAGTTTCCTCTATTATGCAATCCAGGAGCAAGACTTTGTACCTCAAATGACTTCACTTAAAGTAGGAGGGGCTTACATTTTGTTTAGTTTTAGAATTGTATAATCCTTATTCTTGACACTGTGGGGGTTATTTACTAAACTCCGAGATTTTTGGGCAAAACAAATTTTTCTTTTAAAAAACAAAACAAAGCCTGAAGATGAAAATCCGCCATCTCAGACCTGCCGAGGTTGTGTATAAGTCAATGGCAGAGGTCCCTATCCTATGTTGACGTTTCTGTGGTCTGCGCTGGAATTAACCCGGAAATCTCACCATTACGGGTTTTTACAGGCAAAGATCCGTAAAATTCGGGCTTTCCGGTTAAAAGAGAGATTAGATTTTTCGCTGAATTTTACCGAGTTTTTACCCGAAACTATTGAATCAAGGTTTTTTAATAATAAATAAGGTTAAAATCGGTTATGGTAGTTTGGTTGTAGTTTTTATTTTAAAAATTAGATAAATTCGGATTTTAGTAAATAACCCTCTGTATGTCCTCTAAGAAACAATAAAATTTCAGGACTAGTTATGTGTTATTCCCATTCACTTTAAAAAAAAGCAACACAAGCAGGACATGGCCCATAATTCAAGGATGGTTGATCATGTCCCAATACAACAGGTATTGGCCGGCAATAATCATAGAACTGTTCTTTGTGCCTGTAGGGAAAATGATTAACTGACTAGCACAAAACATTAAAGATCTCTATATCTCTAGGAGTTCCTCTAGGTTAGTGTGTGACTTTCTCAATCAGTTGGACACCTTCCAGCTCTCTGGAACTGATAAGGTGAATGAGCTGTAATGCTGTTATTCTGCGCTCCTTGTGCTCCCCAGTCTTCTCATCCTAAGAGAACAGCAACAAGTAAGTGCACATTTTTCTCATTTCATTTCATAAAAGCCTTTGCATGTAACAAAATAACTGGGTGCTTTTTGGATATCACAAATAAACAGAATTTTATAATATTGCTGCACACTCCATGATGACTCTAACTTTTCTTTAAGAATTCCCATGTATTTTACAGGGAACCATTACTGGGACCAGAAATTCCAGGTAATAAGTTAAAAAGAAAATGGGTCAGAATTACTATTTATTCATGGACTATTTACTATATTTATTTACACATACATTATTAAGTACTTGGAAGATCCACCCACTTGGTGTACTGTTTTTAAAAAGTCCATTTAAAGAATATTTTTGGGCAGGAGATTAGAGAGAGCATTGGTCACTGCTATAAAACAAATGGGTTCTTTGACCGTCACATGTAAGTAAATTTGAGTCCAGAACATATTGAGCCTGAATTAGCCAACATCTAAAGAACCAGGTGCTATGCAGTTACCGAACTTTACTATTACAGGGATACTTTACTTTCAGACCAGTACAACAGCCCAGTGATTAGGTACAGAGTCTTGATTAGGCTTTGCTTGCACCTTTATAAAATGTAAGCAGAACTAAGGATCAAGGAACTTTGAATTACAAACTTTTTTTTGGGTACTTCGACCATCGAATAGGCTACTTTGACCTTCGACTACGACTTAGATTCGAAAGATTCAAACTAAAAATCGTTAGACTATTCGACCATTTGATAGTCAAAGTACTGTCTCTTTAAAAAAAACTTTGACTACATACTTCGCCACTTTAAACCTACCGAGCACCAATGTTAGCCTATAGGGACCTTCCCCATAAGTTTTGCAAGCTATTTCTGATCAAAGGAAAATCGTTCGATCGATGGATTAAAATCCTTCGAATCGTTCGTTTAGAAGGATTTAATCGTTCGATCGAACGATTTTTCCTTCGATCGATCGAAGTATTTGCAGTAAATCCTTCGACTTCAATATTCGAAGTCGAAGGATTTTACTTTGATGGTCGAATATCGAGAGTTAATTAACCCTCGATATTCGACCCTTAGTAAATGTGCCCCTAAGTAAGAATATTCAACCCCATAAGACATAAGTAAGACTTATTATGCTCTCGGGATGTTGCTCAGATATTTCAAATAACTGTTGTACTCACAAGGAAGCTCTGAAACCTCTTTGTTGTGATCTTGTACCAAAATAAAGTTTTGTATACAGTAACAATTGAGATCTGGTTGAGACAACTACTCAGCGAATGAACATGCAAAGGACGGAGAGTAATGACTTCATGTTAATGGAAATGTTATCAAGTATAATGTTGATCCAGGGAGTGGCCCCATTTACTGCTGATCCAGGTAACAGTTCAATTGTCATTTTTGGAGTCAGGAAAAAGACCGACAGGAGGACACTGCCTTGCAAGTTCTGTAATTAGAGATCTGAATATGCCTACTTTTGTTGGAAAACGATGTAGTGTAATAATACCCTTGGGCCAATGGAACAATGAACGTATCACCATCAGTGTATAAAGCAGAATTAATACTACACATATTTTCTGTTAATACTGTATTCTAGATCTGACCTTGTTAGCATATATGTGTTTAGGAGATATGACAGCAATAAAATTACTCAGCAAGCCTATAAATTCAGCTATAATTCTAATGAGGAAAGGAGATAAAATATCAATTTTGACAAATTCTCCTGTAGGAATATCCTATAATTGAATTCTAATACTTGCCTTTAACGGCATGTTAAGTCCTAAATAAATGGGAATAAAACCTAAATAAATATGGTTTATGTTTAATAACCTTATGTCATAGAACTTTGTTTGACTTCACATTAGGCATCAGCTCTAAGCCAAAACAGATTCTTTTGTGTGACCATAGCCCTTGTGTACTGGCAATTATAGTCAAATATACTGCATCTGACATCACTATGATAAAGAATTGCAATATATTATTACTTTATTATTATTATTAATTTATTAATTAAACTTTATTCATATTTGCTGTTCTGTTAAGAGAAGGTGTATATATACTTAGTAGGTGCGGCACCCTTATCCCTGTAACAGGATTGATTGGACAAATCAAAAGGGAATAAATATTATCCTGGAACTTGTAACAGCTACTTCGCTTGCCAGTTATTTACCAGACCTTGTGGTAAAGCAGGAGCTAAAGTCAGAAGGAGCACAAATGTTAAACAGTAGAACCCCCATTTTACGTTTTTCAGGGGACCTGAAAAAAATGGTGTAAAATCCAGGAAAATGTAAAATCAGAGAAATGCATTATGCATAATATATAAGTGGGACCACAAAACAACAATGTTTCACTATATTTCCAATATGTGTCTTATAGTAAACTGAGCACCTTGATGACCCATTACAGACACTACTTATTAAAGTTTACACTGCTCCGCTAATTACCCATTCTACCAATTATGCTAATCTGGCATCTCATTAGGATCTATATTTCTCTCTGATCAACTTCTCATTCTCTAGGATTTTCCTGAGCTTAGGCTTCACTGAGGCCCCTGCCTTAAGATCCCTGCTATCACCCTAAGCTTTCCTCATTGACCTTTTGTGAGTGAAATGCTATTTCTTGGTAAAATGATCCATGTTTTGTATCTCACCAAATGAAGTGACTTTGCTCAGGTTACTGTTACAGAGGTGACAACGGATTGTTCTACAGCAGAGTGAATAATCATTTTGCTTTGTATGGTCAGATCCTGGTTATGGAGTCTGCAGACAAAGTGAAAACAGAACGGTGGATTGAATACTATGACTCCTTTGAAGAAATGTTTCAGTACTTCTGTGACAACACCACAATCCATGGTACCATCCGGCTCAACTGCTCCAAAAGGAACAAAATGAAGACCACTTTCTGGCTTGTGATATTCTTACTTTCAATTGCTATTATGTACTGGCAATTTGGAATTATGATCAACCACTATTGGTCCTACCCCATCAGCACAGCTATAAGCTTGCAGTCAAAGGGCAACACGTTTCCAGCTGTGACCATCTGCAATCTGAACCCATACAGGTGAATATTTCATATCCATAGAGACACTCATAGAACCATGTTGTCAGATAAAATTTACCATTTACAGTCAGTTCTAAATTCTAAAGATGAATAAGATTCAGAAATGAATCTCTTCTGTCAGGAAAACAAAAAAAGGGGCATTTAAAAAATGTTCTAGTGACCTTGTAATGCTGAGTGAAAGCTTTCTGTATATCCACAAATGAGATTAAGCATTATGGATTATGTAAATCATAATAAATAATTTATTGCTTAATGCAAAGCCACAAATTTATGAAGATTCTTGTAGATGAAATATTCTAATAATTCTTGTAATTGCATTGGGAATATCTTCTTTTGTTTCCTTCCTCTCTCTTCAAAATATTAAGTCCTCTCATGCTAAGAGACTTTACAACAGAATATACTGTCACAGTGGAGATCCTTGGGCTCATTTACTAAGGGGGAGTTGTTGTTCTGGAATGCTGAGGACCCATATATCAACATACATTAAGAGCTTGGGTATACCATTGACTGCACAGAATATCTGGTACAAGGAACACAGCATAATACTTAATAATGAAGAGAGTCCTGTACTTAACGTCTGCCTTGAATAGGCAGTGACTATTGGGTAAATTACAGGTATGGAAGGGGCGTGCAAAGGGATGCCCACTTCCTGCACACGTGCAGCCTCTTCCATGGTGCCTGCAACTAGCACCTGTCAATTTAGCATTCATAGACAATTTTTTTTTGCTCCATAGTGGAAGCACCAAGAGAGAGCATTGTAGGCAAAAAACAATGATCAGCATTGATCAGTTCTTCCACGTTGCACCTTTGCTACCCCTTGAGAAATGGGTATAAATAAGTACTCTGATCTGAAACGCATTGCACAATTTACAGTCTCGGTAGGCATAAATACCCAGAACACTGCCCAACACTAAGAGAGTTATTTACTAAAATCTGAATTTATCTCATGTTTAAAATAAAAGCTTGACCAAATCCCCATGCCCAATTTTGACTTATTTATTAATAATATAACTCAAATAATTTGGATCGGGAAAACAAACGGATAAACGTGAGCGAAAACCAAATCATATACATTTTTCTGGCTTTTTTTTCCCGATTCTCTTGAATTTTTCTATTTTTTCCCAAAAACCCAGAAGATACTGATAACTTCAAGGTGCCCCTTATACAGGACATATACAGGACCTCGACAGGTCTAAGATGGTGGATTTTTGGAATCAGGCTTTTTGCAGCATCGGGGTATAATAAATTTAGAAAATTCAAGTTTTTTTTCTCTTGAAAAATTCGAGTTTTGTCCCAAAAAGTCCAACCAGAAAAATATGAGGATTAATAAATAATCCCCTAATTCTTTTTTGTTCTTTTTGCACTAATTCTACTAATTCTACATGAGTGGAAAAATGATGGGACCATCTTTTAGATATGATCTAGATAGCACATAGCCTGGAAAAGTTCCATGGATTCATTTACACAAAACTGGGTGCAAAAAATGGGTCTGAAAAGGCATGGCAAATTCTGTTGAAATTATGGGAAACAATGAGGCATGGTGGGTAGCAAAAAATAGACATTTGCACAGATACTTTGCACCCACTTTGTCACTGATCTCCCACAAATAGGAAGAAGGGTAATGGAAACTAAAAGTAGATTAAGGACAAAAAAAACAATGCAGAGATTGGGTAAATGAGATTGGGCCAAGGAAACTAAAAATAAAACAAATAAATTAGAAATTGATTGTGTCACAAGAGCAAAATGATTGATTCACAAGGAAGGGGTTTTGAGTAAAGCAACCCTGCCTTAACAGATGGAATAAAACAATTGTTGATAAATGTGAATTAGGGTTAAAATAATCTTTAGATGATTAGGGAGTATGAGTGTAGGTGCATAAAGCTATGCTAGAGGATATTGGGTGGCAATAGAATAATTACTGAATATAAATCAACTGCTATTATGTAATTGTGTAAAATAATATTATAAACTGTGTGTTTGTTTCCATACCATTCAATGTAATTGAATAGTACAGACACAACAGTGCAAATCCCTAATCAAATGTATCTAACTCACAGATTATGTTGTTCCCCTAGATTTGATGAAGTGAATACATATGTTAATCAGCTGGACAAGATGGCACAGGAAACACTTTATTCTGTGTATAAATATGATGGTCCCAAAGCAAGAAATCAAGTTATTCATCTACAGGATTTCCTGCCCAATGTGACACACCAGTTCAATGGAAGTTTTCAGTTAGACCAAAGTATTGTGTTGCTAAAGTTACAAGAGAATGGCTCGGGCCCAGCTTTACCAGGAGTCAAGAAATTTCAATTGGGATTTAAGCTGGTAAATATTTGCAATTTTACAGTCTGGTATATCTTTAATTTTTTTCATTTTATAGAAGCTTCCATTCAATCCTTTCAGCAATAACACCTACAGTAGATTGTAATTTTATTTGCTAATACGCCCATGTGTAGTGACCTGTTTTGGAGAAAATGTAAAATTATCTTTATGGGATTTCTGTTCAGCAATACATTTCCTCCACATACTTCCACCAAGGGCTCAGTTGAGATAAAGGGTCATAATGTAGCAATGCTATGGTCAGAAGTTAAATCAGTTTCCTACTCTTTTCTATAAGGTTACATTTTCCTATTGGAAATTGCATATTGGTAGTAATGGGAAAAATGATTAGTGAACTCCTATTTATCCTATAAATACGTTATATGGTTAAGTAAAAGAACCACTGGTGTGCATTCTTGTGGAAATACTAAATGTCACAGTTGCACTACACCATGCCTCCACACTGTTGTGAGGGCCCACACCAGAGTGTCATCCAAGCAGATTTATGGTAAAGCTCATAGCCCAGAAGAAAAGTTTCTGGTCCATTTTACTATAGTCTTACATATGTTTTACTGGAGATATTCAGTATAAACAATGTAGGTGGGATTTGGAAGAATTGCACCTTTTTATTTGTTTCTTTTACAGCAAAATTCTGTAGTGTTAACTGCAGCATCAGCTCTTCAGCAAACCCATCACTACCTGCCAACCGCCATCCCCACACACTTACGTTACCTTTTCCTTCCCCTTCATGGTTACAATCAGGGGTTGATGGGGAGAGCTCACAGTTCCTAGGGGGGAGCAAGTCTGGGTCTGCTGATGGTTGAGGTTCACTGGTTTTTTTTTCCAGTTGTCCCGCTGGCCCAATCTATCGCTGGTTAACTTTGCCACTGCGGAGGAAGTCCCTGGTCAGCAACTTATACCCAGTGCACATTGGCCATAAAGTTATTTACTATTTTCTGTGTATTAAAAAAAGGAGGAAACATGTGTCTACTCACTTTCTAGACTTCACCATAGAATAGAGGAGTTAGTTAGAGAACAGAGGAGGTAGAATAGAGGAGTGTGTAAGAGAATAGAGGAGTTAGAATAAAGGAGTTAGAGAATAGAGGAGTTAGTTAGAGAATAGAGGAGTTAGAATAGAGGAGTTAGTTAGAGAATAGAGGAGTTACAATAGAGGCGTTCAATAGAGAATAGACGAGGTAGAATAAAGGAGTTAGTTAGAGAATAGAGGCGTTAGAATACAGGAGTTAGTTAAAAAATAGAGGAGTTAGAATATAGGCATTAGTTAGAGAATAGAGGAGTTAGTAGCACCTGTCTTGGGGGTAGATTTATCAAAGAGTGAAGTTAGAGATCTCCACAGTCTGCAGAGTGAAATGCCGCTTCTCTCCATTAATTTCTATGGAATTTTTAAAGGATTATTTATCAAAAGGTAAACTTTCACTTTCACCTTTAGTAGGGTGCGCCCATTAGTAAATAGCCGAAGTCCCTGAAAGGGTTGTCGCCAGCATTAGTCACTTCGCCCTTTAGTAAATCTCCCCCAGTGTATTGTCATACATGCATGAATTCTTAATGCTTACAACTGACAGCAGAAATGCAGTAAAACTATTTCTAACCTGTAGTTATCTATTTATTGTTTTCCAGTGTAATTCTTCTAGAGAAGATTGCTACTATAAATCATATTGGTCTGGCGTGGATGCCCTGCATGAATGGTACAAATATCACTACATAAACATAATGTCTAAAATCCCCCCTGTGCTGAACACAGCAGGAGAAGAGTTAGCCAAGAATTTCATCTTCACCTGCGATTTCATTGACAAACCTTGTATAGAACGGTATGGACATTATTCCGTAAATTTTGCTGTTTGCAGAAAAAGAAAAGTGAGCAAAGTCTAAAATGACTCATGGATGACATGGATTGCAAGGATGCTCTTGTTTTCACATATATTCACATATATTCTTATTTTCACATATTCTTAACCACATGTTCAAGCTGGGGGAAAGAACCAAAACAATACAAAAATGTAACTTATCTGAAGTGTAATATGTACAGTCCATGAGCAGCAGTGCAATCATCTCTCTTTGTTCTATTTATTCTATTCTATTCTAGTTTGTATGCAATGTATAGTATCTAATGACAGCATTAGAGGAGTAATGTTTCCAATATCAGAGACCATGCTTAGGTAAGCATGCCATAAACTAATTGTACTGGAGTGCCAATGCATACTGGAAAGAACAACATACTGAACATATACTGTAAAACATGATACAAGTACAATTTATACTTACAGATATCTGCATGTATTAAATACTTCTTCTAGAATACATTTCCTAGGTATTTAACCGGCAATGGGTTGGGTGGAAGGCTAGGGAACAACGGGGATGACAGTTCTAAGTTGGTGGATGGGGGAATTGAAGTGCAATTGCCTTGCCCAATTTCAAGGGGGTTATTTATTAAGGTTAAGTTGTGTTTTCCAAGTTCTAGTTCCAAATTCTAGTTTTCAAGTTGTTTTTGGTCAAAACTCACATTTTCAGGTTAAAAAAAAAACTTAAAATTTTTGGGTTTTTTGAAAAAAATATAGAAGTTTTGAGATTTATTTTACTCGAGCCTGGACGGGGTCACTACAGTCTGTAACTAAATCCAAGAAGCTGTAATTAAGGGGCAGATTTATTAATGGTCAAATAGTTAATTAGGATTAGAATTTTGAATTTTAATCCCCTAATTCGAATGTAACAATTGGAGAAATAGTTCTAATTCGAATAATCGCCACCTAAAACCTGATAAGTTAATTTACAAGTCAATGGCAGAGGTCCATTGAACCATTTGAATATGTTAATTGCCTCCCTGATATGCAAGGTTTTTTTTTCGGAAAAAAAAAAACGAGTTTGATTTGAATTTTCGGGTCGGGACTATACGATTGAATATTAGACATTCAAATTTTTTTTTTAAAAAAAAATGTCCCATTCGAGATGTGAGTATATTCTGATTTAATACAGTTAAAAAAAATTCACATGAATTGGAAATCCGACCTTTGATAAATCTGCTCATGAGTCTCATGTGAAATGATAGTGTGTATGCTAGTTGCTGACTTGCCATTATCAGGTAGTACATGTCAAGTATGTATCTATTGGATGCTAATGAAGAAATGTATTTCTTGCAGAGAATATGATTATTTCCATCACCCAATTTATGGAAGCTGCTTCACAATTAATCCCCAAAGGAAGGAAAATGTTCTGCATTCTCCCAGGCCTGGCAAGAAGTATGGTAAATCTTTTCTCTAATCAAAAACACAATGCGAGAAGCACATAGACACAGTCTCAACAGTCTGATTTTGTGGTTTTATCTTTTAGTCTATTTTTGCGATGTTTTTTTGATACTACGACTAAACTCACAAACTCTAAGGAGCAGATTGAGTTGTGTATTCCCAAAAAATTGGAGTTTTTCTAGGTTATTTTTCATTTAAAAACTCAAAATTTCAGGTTGGAAAAAAAAAATCTAAATTTTCAGGGTTAAAAAAAAATTGTGGTTTTTATAAAAAAAAAGTTTTCTCTAGATTTATAATATTCCGAAGCTGGAAATAGCTCAAATCAGGGGTTTTTATAAAAAAAATGTTTTCTCTAGATTTATAATATTCCGAAGCTGGAAATAGCTCAAATCAGAAAATAGTAAAATACTAAAAACCTGCTGAGATCATGTAGAAGTCAATGTCAGAGGTCCCTTGAATCATTTGAAGATTTTAAAGGAATTGTTTAGGGTAAAAATAAAAACTGGGTAAATAGATAGGCTGTGCAAAATAAAACATGTTTCTAATGTAGTTAGTTAGCTAAAAACATAATGTATAAAGGCTGGAGTGACTGGATGACTAACATAATACTCAGAAAACTACTTCCTGCTTTTCAGCTCTCTTGGTTTCCACTGATTGGTTACTAGGAAGATTTGAGGGAGGCACATGGGTCATAACTGTTGTTTTTGAATCTGAGCTAAATGCTGAGGATCAATTGCAAACTCACTGAACAGATATGTCCCATGTGCCCCTCCTTCAAGTCACTGACTAGCTCAGAGTTATAGAGCTGAAAAGCAGGAAGTAGTGTTCTGTTATGTTAGACATCCAGTCACTCTAGCCTTTATACATTACATTTTTGCCAAACTAACTATATATTAGAAACACTTTTTATTTTGCACAGCCTATCTATTTACCCAGTTTTTATTTGTACAGGTATAGGATCCCTTATCCGGAAACCAGATATCCAGAAAGCTCCGAATTACGGAATGGCTGTCTCCCATAGACTCCATTTTATCCAAATAATACAAATTTAAAAATGATTTCCTTTTTCTCTGTAATAATAAAACAGTACCTTGTACTTGATCCCAAATAAGATATAATTAATCCTTATTGGAAGCAAAACTATTGGATTTATTTAATGTTTACATGAATTTCTAGTAGACTTAAGGCATGAAGACCCTAATTACGGAAAGATCCATTATCCGGAAAACCCCAGGTCCCAAGCATTCTGGATAACAGGTCCCATACCTGTACACTGAACTGTTCTTTAATAGCCTTCAGGATGTTTGGGTTTTTTCAGTGGGTTTCGCTCGGAAACACAATTAATTAGAGTAATTCAAGTTTTTTTCCCTCTGAAAACTTGATCAATTCGAGTTTTCAGGTTGTTCTCTCCCAATTCACCGATTCGAGTTTTTTTCCATTCGAGTTTTTTCTTAAATCAGAAAACATCTGAGTTGTAAATTCATTCCCCAAACCCTACAAACCTCTAAAACTTGACCTTTGATAAATAACCCCCTAAAACTACGAATGTCATGAGATTTATTTAAAATCCTAATAAAAAAAAGTATAAACAGAAACTTATGCTGAATGATGCACTAAAATATATGGATACCTTGAAAACCTCTAAAAATGTGAGTTTTTCAGACGATTACAGCTCGTATTGACTTCTATAGCAGCAAAGTTTTGTTATTAGAGGTTTTACTAATTTTTTTTTTAATTCTTTATTTGTGGGGGTTTTTTTTAACAAAAGAAATAAAAGAGGAACAGTAGGGGTACAGAAAAGAAAAAAGGGGGGGTAATTCTCAGGCAAAACATTAAACAGCTTTTATATAACTTAAAAAATCATACAATAAATATGAGTATGCAAATTAGACCCTTCTATGAATAGGCTTACACTGTTGTTTCGAGTAACTAAGGCAGGAGAGATAGAAGATGAGATATAAGATATTCCTTCAATAAAAAACAGGGGCTTACTTATTACCCATGGCTTTGATAAAATGTATCCATGGGGCCCAAATTTTCTTTTCTTCTTTATTACACCTCCAGCATAAATTAGAGTAGTTGGAGTACATTTTTCTCAGTTTTGAAGGAGTATAATACCACCTAGTGGTGAGTTTATATAGTGCTTCAGTTGCCTGAGGTTTTACTATTTTTTACACTTAATAAATCTCACATTTTTTGAGCTTTTTTAAAAAGAAATAGGAAAACCACAGATTTTTTAAAATGTGAAAAAAAAGAAAAAAAATCAACCCCTAAGTTTTATATACTGTTTTATATTGAATATACGTTTTATACTGAATAAGATATGTTTGCCAACTGGATTTTTTGAGATGGCTTCAAAAAGGTAACATTTTCACTCTGTTGTGTATTGTGTGTGTATTCTGGCAACAATCACATGAAAATCTCCAGTGCTCTTAAAGGTGAACTAAACCCTAAAAATGTATATGGTGAAAAATGCCATATTTCATATAATGACCTTATCGCACCAGCCTAAAGTTTCAGCTTCTCAATAGCAGCAATGATCCAGGACTTCAAACTTGTCACAGGGGGTCACCATCTTGGAAAGTGTCTGCGACACTCACATGCTCCGTGGGCTCTGAGCAGCTGTTGAGAAGCTAAGCTTAGGGTTGTTGTAAATGAACAAATAGAAAATGAAGTTGTTCTGTAATATAAGCTGATGCTACAGGGCTGATTATTAAATTCTGATGTTAGTTGCACTGGTTTCTGTGCTGCCATGTAGTAATTATCTGTATTAATTAATAATCAGCCTTATATTGTGACATTCTATTCGATGTGTATTGTATATTGTGAGTGGGTCTCTAAGCTTAAGTGAGAGCAGCACAGAGCATGTGCAGTGAATCAGCAGAAAAAAAGATGGGCAGCTACTGGGGCATCTTTGGAGACACAGATCTTTACTGCTAAAGGGCTGTTTGGGCTATAACTTAAAAAATTAAAATATAATGCACAACATTTTTAGCTACTTCTTTAGTTAAGCTTTAGTTCTCCTTTAAATCATTGCCATTTAGGACAATGGGAAGCAGCAGGGTAATTTCAGCTTTTTTGATGATGCCATTTTTTCCAAAAAGTACAGTGGGCAAAACATTCAGTGTCTACTACATAGACCTTATGGTGACCGGTCTTTTCAGAGAAGGCACTTTTAATATCCCAATTATGATTGGATTTTATTTTGGTATTTGTACAAATCTTTTGTGGAGGGTTCCGTATTTCACAGAAGAAGATTATAAATTAAGTGCTGCCTAATAAGGAATGATCTAGATTAGTGGGGTCCAGCATTTCCCTGTGTTTTGGGTTGTTTGACTGATTTGCCACATGTTGATTGTTAGAGTATATTAATATAATGATACATGTCTGTTGCCTCCAAGTGAAAGATCCATTGGACTCCGGTTGAACAGCACTGATCAGGTTCCAGTTGTACATAAGAACATTATCCTTCTTTTCTAGCCAATAACCACATCACGATAACTTCTGCACCACCAGAATGTACTTTTTTGTGACAAGACATTGTGGGAATTTGAGCATTTGCTAGAAATAAGCTGATTCTGTTAATTTGTTTCTGTAATCGTTCAAGCTGTGATGGACAGACAAACTGCTCTCAACCATTTTCTATTCAGGGCTGTCTCTGAAGGTGAAGGTGGATCAGAACGACAACATGCCTCTCCTGTCATCAGCCGCCGGAGCAAGAATAATGATCCACAACCCCAACCAGCCACCTCTAGTGGAACACGACGGTTTTGATATAAGGCCAGGAACTGAGACTTCAATAGGCATAAAACAGGTTAGAGGAAACATTTACCTCACTTCTCTGGTTCTGGTTAATGAGCAGGTTGCAATGGGACAACAAGTCTTACCCTTATCATTCTGTGTTTTCAGTTTTGTATTTGCAGCATGTAGTGAGCGTACACTATGTCCTTTCCTGATTCAAATCAGAGATGTGTTTTTTTCTACTAATTATGAAACGGTTTTGTTTCAGGATGAGGTAAAACATCTAGGTGGAAAATATGGTCAATGCGCTTCTGATGGAAATGATTTGGGGTTCAAACTGTTGTACAGCACATCATATACACTCCAGGTGAGTTTTCTATCAGTAGAAGAAAAGTGCACTCTCAGCAGTGACCATTGGTGGATAGTGAGTTTCTGTCCCTTATATTGTTAATGATTTTTAACTCATTTGCTGACTTTCGGCCTTTCCTCAGTTGTTGTTCCTCACTTTTGACATCAGTCTGACTCCCATATTAATAAGTGCTGCCTGCCTTAACATTTTGGCCTGTTGTAATCTACCTGTTAGGTTTGGACATTCAGTGGCCATGCCTGGGCTCTTATCACCCATTTTTCTTTTCCAGGCATGCCTGAATTCCTGCTTTCAGTACAAGATGATTGAAATGTGTGGATGTGGATATTATTTTTATCCACTGCCTCCAGGCACAGAATACTGCAACTATAACAAGTATCCTGGTTGGGGTAAGCAAACGTTTAATGTCCATTTATTTATGAAGGGCTAGAGGTAATAGCAGAAGGCTGCAGAATCACAAGCCTTAAGCTGGCCATAGACGTGCAGATATACCTGCAATATCGGACGAACGATCAGACATCCAAATCTCCTGAACTGCCACTAACCTTTCAGATTAAATAAAGTAGTAAAAGAACAGATCAGACAATGTTCTGCCCCGACAGCAATCATACAAATGTTATGTCCGACAAAAGCTGGTGACAGTCTCCCACTGATATTGGCAGATCGGCAATACATGTAGAGATATTATTGGAAGCTGACAGAAATTTTCTAACCTGTCCAATAGACTAAACGATCATCATGGCATGAAAAATGTCGGGACACAACTCTGGTGGGCTGGGATTCCCTAACATCAGAATGTATTACATTGCTACAATGTTGGAAACTGTAATTCGTTTGCACTCCCCGCCTGGGGTTAGGAACTGGGTAGACATTGAGTCCAACTTTGCTAGTGATCATAATTTGTTGCAACTTTTCTGGATACCTAAGAAGTCTAGGCCGTCCATCACGAACTTATTGCCAACAACTCGAACTCTGCTACATCTCTGGGATGTCCTAGCTAAAAAGCTTCAGCTTACCTCCTTTCCATCGCCACTGACTCCCATCATAGCCTTGAAATATCTGATCCCTAATATCAATCTCCAAACATGGATTACTAAAGGAATCACTGCAGTTGGGCACTTGTATTTTGCGAATTCCTTGCGGGGATTCGAGGACTTAGCTGACAAATATGATCTGCCAATCTCTCAACATTACACTTACCTTCAGGTGGTTCATTTTCTTAAATCTCATCTCCCGAATGTCAAGCTCTTTCGTCAAAAGACGAGAATGGAATATCTTTGTAGTAAAGCATGGGATGGTAAAGGACTCATTTCCGATTGCTATAAACAGCAACTCCAGTTGCCGGGTGATTTTAAATTTCCGTATATGCAGAAATGGGAGGAGGATCTTCAGGTTCATTTTGCCCCTCGCCTCTGGCAGTATTCCATTTCTGCCCCCAAGGGCGCCACCAGTTGCACGAACCATGTTGAAACCCACCTGAAAATACTCCACCGCTGGTACCTTACCCCGCAAAGGATAGCAAAGATAAATCCCCAGTATTCTTCTTTGTGTTGGAGGCAATGTGGGGAGGTTGGCACATATCTTCATATGTGGTGGCACTGTGCATCAGTTCAACCGTTTTGGTCTGCAGTTTTTGTCCTACTGAACGACAGATTAAACTATACTCTGCCGTGCCTGCCCCAGATAGGGCTGCTACAAATATATCCTGAAAATTCTTCACGTCTCAATAAGAAACTGTTGTTCCATGTTTTCAATACGGCGACTGTTCTTATAGCGAAATCCTGGAAACTAAAGGAAACACCTACTATACAACACCTACTTCAACAATTGGACTCTAGAGAGCATATGGAGAGGATGATTGCAGAAATGCCGGAGTCCAAACTCAAATGTAGCCAGATTTGGGATCCTTGGCATCCTTTAAGACTCTCGTGATGCTGTGTCTTCTATATCTATTGCGCTGACTGTTGCCAGGAGATGTGAGGAACACTTGCCTATCCTACAACCCTTAGTCTTTACGTTTTTAGCCACATATGCCATGTACCACGTACCACTTATGGTTTTTGTTTTCTGTTATTTGATATTTCATTTTATCTTCTTTTATTTTTCATCTTTTCTTTTCTTATGCACCAAACAGACTGGATACTGTTTGGGTTGATACGTGCTTTGAGTATGTTCACTCAAGTCGACTGTGTGTGTTTGAACTTGTTTTCTCTCGCATAATAAACATGCAAGTTTCAAAAAAAAAAAAAATGTCGGGACACTCCACACACTGTCTGAAAATCATACGAAACAAAGATTAGTACGATCATATCTGCACGTCTATGGCCAGCTTTAAAACTTCATGTAGTAAGCTCTTCAGCCTGACCCTTTTGGTGCTGCCTCTACATTCTTTAGCTCAGGCATGTCCAAAGTCCGGTCTGCAGGCCAATTGTGGCCCATTTTCAAATTTACACCGGCCCGCAGCCTCTGTTATGAAATAATTAATAATGTGGCTGCCAGCACAGTGCAATCAGGAATTGTGTCTATACTGCTGCCTGTGTGCTAAAGGTGTTAGCAATAGACACGTACTGGAACCTAGTGACGCACCGCTCTCACATACTTCTTTAGGGCTGAAGGTGTCAATAGATGTACTGACGTGCCAGTACAGTAAACTAAACAAGTATGCGAGAGCGGTGCGTCACTATGTGCCAGTACGTGTCTATTGCTAACACCTTCAGCACACAGGCAGCAGTATAGACCAAGTGGCAGATCATTTCACTAATGTACCCAAATATTACTGCTACGATTACTCGATTGCTGTAATTTAAAGTTAATGGTTCAAAGAATGTCAGGCTGAATGGTCGGCCCCCACACATTTTCACCTCACCAAATCTGGCCCTCGTTGCAAAAAGTTTGGACACCCCTGCTTTAGCTGTTTAAAAATTCAGAGCAGGATACAGAAAACTGTGTGTCCCCTCCAGACGGTGCTTCTGTTATGTTTGAGAGGACACTCATGTGCCACTCCCCACCCAGCCCTTTTTTAGGAAGTGTAAATTATTGGTGTAAATATTCTTTGCATAAAATTCCATTGTAAAAAAGCAGCTTCTTAAAAACGCACTTACACTTTTTCCATTGGCTTCAATGGGTTACTCCATAAATATAACAGCTTCACGTAATATACACAGCTTTATAAATTATCCATATATTTTACACCACTTATTACCAGGGGAGTATTTACCATATAGGAAATCAAGGGCCTGTGCCTAGGGTCGCAGCTTTAAAGGGGCGGGCCTCAGATGCCTATATGGTAAATAAAATTAACATCTGTTACCAGATATTTTCCATTGAAATCCAGTGACAGAGGTAGGCGGGTAGCCGGCACCAAGGATGTGTCATGATGTCATGGTGTGTCATGATGTCATATCCGCTGATGTCACAGCAAATGCGCTGACGGGCCCGAAGAGCACAAAATACAAAGCTGCTAATTACACGGAAAGGCCTCAAGGGCCTCAAAACATCAGACTAGTTACTGTATGATGTAAAAAATACTAGAGACTGCATGATGTAAAAAAATGTGTATTTATACACGTATTAAACAAAATAATATGCACAGCTTTATAAACTTGCCATTTATTTTACATTACATTTTAAAGAGTCTCAAGGGGGACTGAAACATCAGACTGTATGATGTATTGGTACACACACACACAGTGTACATATGATTTCTTACAAATGACCCACTATATGCACAGGTACTATCTTTCCCATTTAACACACACATCACATAACTTACAGTTTGGCTAATATGCTCCATTTACTGTACACAGATATCTGCTTGAGATAAAGCCAACCAAACTGTCTTTGTTTCAGGGCATTGTTTCTACCGCTTGCATGAAAAGATGCTAGATCACAGGCACCACTGCTTTACCCAATGCCCAATGCAATGCACGTAAGTATTTTACTGTGTGTAAATGCTGTTCCGCTATGTATCTCCATCATGTAATATTCTTAACAAACACAGTGATAAATAACCAGGTTCTAAACCAAGTGAGTACTGTGCTTAGAAATATGTATTTGTTTCTGTATCTCACTGGATACAAAATGTTATTCTTAAGTATGTGGCTAAAAATATGCCAAAGGGCTTACATGATCATATGTGCACAGTAAACCATAGAATAAACATGAGCCAATGACTACCACTTCTAGCTTTGAACTTAGATTCAGAATTTAACATAAACGTATAATTCTTATAAAATCTTCATAATAAGATACCATAGGCCAAGCACTTTGATACAGATCACTCCAAGGTGGCTTCTTACATCTTGTTATAATACACAAAAGCCATGAATATCTTGTAAATTATATTCTTATAAACGGTGACTAGTGATGTCATCAGTTATAAACGGTGAGTAGTGATGTCATTTTTGTCACATGACTCACTGAAACTTGTGTATTATAATAAATAAAGTACCCATTGTGAAAAAATTAGGATATGAGAAGTAACCTTAGAGTTCCATGAGCTGTAAAAAAAGCACTCAGCCTTCGGGTTCATGCTTTAATATGGTCATGGAACTCCTTGGTGACTTATAATATCCTTATATTTTACAATAGGGGGTACTTTATTCATTATATACTGCTAATTTGAATATAATTTTGGCAACACATATGCCATTGCTAAGCACTGATTATAACCAATAATATTGCTAAGCACTGTTTATATGGACATGTTGAGTAACAGGTATGGGACCTGGGGTTTTCCGGATTATGGATCTTTCCATAATTTGGATCAACATACCTTAAGTCTACTAAAATAATATTTAAATATGAATAAAACCCAGTAGGATTGTGTTGCCTTCAATAAGAATTAATTATATCTTTGTTTGGCTCAAGTACAATGCATTGTTTTATAATTACAGAGAAAAGGGAAACTAGAATTATTTGGTAAAATTGAGTCAATGGGAGTTGGTAATTTGGAACTTTGCAGATAACGAGTTTCCTGATAACGGATCCCATTCCTGTATTATGTTCTAATGTAATAATGTGTCAATGATTACATTACATTGGATGCAACAGGATGTATACAGTAGAATAATACATGTACAATATATGTCCCATCAGAGAGACAAGGTATCAACTTTCTGCAGGGACAGCCCAATGGCCATCACCCACATCAAAGGTAAGTGCAGTTGTTGTCATGTTACAAATAGACTTATGATATGTTATTAACTTGGCAGTACAGGTAAAATTAATATAAAAACATAAATATAATCTGCCTTTCACTGAACGTGATACTGTTGTTTTTCACAATTTAAAAGTTGCGGTATATTCCATAGCATAGGTGATCTTTCTGTAATGTTAAAGAAATTATGATATAGGGTTTTATCTACAGGATTCTTTCATGTAATGTTTGATAGTGGCCTCACGACTACCGGAGGAATGGCTTAAAGGGGACCCATCACCCCAAAAAATTATTCCAAATCCTATTTTGTCATGTTAGACAAGTGAAATTAACTTTAATTACACTGTAAAAATCATTTTGAATCTTGTTTAGAACAGGCAGGGATGTTTTAATAAAAAAAAAGAATTTGGATTTCATGTTTAATTTGAAGTGGACATTTATTAAACAGCTTTTTATGCCTGGGTGACAGGTCCACTTTAATTGTCTCATGAAGGGGCACATTTACTAAGCTCGAGTGAAGGATTCGAAGTACAAAAACTTCAAATTTTTTTTTGGCTAATTCGACCATCGAATTGGCTTCTTCGCCCTTCGACTACGACTTTGAATCGAACAATTCAAACTAAAAATCATTTGACTATTCGACCATTCGATAGTCGAAGTACTGTCTCTTTAAAAAAAACTTTGACTACCAACTGCACCTCTTTAAACCTACAGAGCATCAATGTTAGCCTATGGGGACCTTCCCCATAAGCTTTCTAAGCTTTTTTTGATTGAAGGAAAATCCTTTGATCGATGGATTAAAATCCATCAAATCATTCGATTCGAAGGATTTAATCGTATTGGACCCTTAGCAAATGTGCCGATAAAAGTTATATAATTTGGTTCATTACTGATTTAGAGACCAATGTTCCCTGGCAGTCAGGGTATTGATTTCACTTTCTGCAGGGTGTTTAAGTGAAATCCTTTTTTCCCCAGAATATTATCTGTAAATCTAAAGTAGTTGGCTTAGCTCTGCCTTAACTAATCATTCTCATCTAACTAGGATAGGAATGTCACCCACTCTGCTTATGAAATGCAAAATTTTTCAGACTGAATATTTTCAAGGGTGTCCTGGGCTGTCAGGAGTTTCCTATTCAAGTAAATGAGAGGAGGCGGGTGGATTTTCTGCACAAAATAAAATAAAATAGACCTTATGCCTTATTGTTTGGAATGGTCTGGGCCACCTCTGTAATTTCATCAGTTTCATCCCCAAGGTCTTAGCACAATTAACAATACTGTAAAATGAGAATTTTCATTTAGCTTTCATGGTCCCTGTTTGAAGAGGAATTCCCTTTGGAAATACACCTTAATTTTATAGAAATACAGAAAGATTATTAGACCATGGAAAACACTGCTGTAGCATTCAAGGAACAACACAAGATTCATTATAGATAGTGATTGTATATGCTTTATTGTGCTACTTAAGCTGCATTTAATAACCACCTCTTTCCATGGACTATGCTATTATTATACTGGTATATACTTGTATGCAATATAAAAAAGACATGAGATTAGAGTCATTCTCTTTCTTGCAGACATGGGTCATCCCAGTCTTAAGCTGGCACAAAGGATACAACAGAACAAGTAAAAGGTGAAATATTTATATAAAGAAACAATATATATTTATATAAAGAAACAACTGCTGCAGACCTCCATTTATGTACTTAAAGGAGAGCTATTGCGAACATTTTCATTTAATATACCCTTCAACTCATGGAGATATTAAACTTTCTAAATATAATAAAATAAAAAATATTTGAAATACCAGTAATAAAGTTACTGTTCACTATCTCCCTCTCAGCATCTTTCAAAGTCAAAAGTCTTTTCTCTTCAGGCAGGAATCAGAGTCAGATTTTGATCTGACGGTAAGATCTAATACATCTTTTAGGGGAGCTCCCTTGCCTTGAAAATGTATTAGAGCTCACTCAAATGACAGACTCCAGCACAAACAAAAACGAACAGACTTCAGCACAAATCCTGCATGTGGAGAGACACGATTTTTGTCAGTCGTTTATTTTGAAAGAGTTAACCCTAATACGGGGTTTTAGATCTAACTGTGAAACAAAATCTGACCCTGACCCCTGCATGAAGAGAGACAGATGTTGAGGGAGATAGTGAAGATAAACTTGATTATTTCAGAAATAGTACAGAATTTTTAATTGGCTGAGTAGGGCTATCATTAAGTGCCCCTAGATGGCCTCCAGGCCTGGACTGGCAATCTCTGGGTTCTGGCAAATGCCAGAAGGGCTGCTATAAGGTGCCATAGAAAGTCAGTATTTAGTGGGCTGGTGGGGGCTGTTTGGGCCTCTATGTACCTGAAACACCAGGGTCAATTTTATTCTCAGTCCTGGACTGGCCTCAAACATATAAAGCTGCTTTATGAATGTATTATAGATGCACAATAAACTTGATTGATATTAAAACAATCAAACTGTGTATAGTTATATCAACTTGGTGGACCAGATAAGTGCCAGCCTGTCTGCTATTTGAAAATGTTAAGCCAGTAAGATTGTCTGCAGGGAACAGTTCTTCAATAATTGCTTTCTGTGTAATCAAATAGTTTGGACTGGAGGTTCACTGGAGCGTAGTGATGGGCGAATGTATTCACCAGGCCCGAATTTGCAGCGAATTTGCGCGAAACGGCGCGAAAATTCACCGGCGTAAAAAAAAAAAAACGGACGCCGGCATCAAAAATGGATGCAGGCGTCAACAAATGAGACACCTGTGCCGTTTCGCAAATTTTTGCAAAACGGCACAAATTCGCCCATCACTACTGGAGCGTTATTATCTGGCCGCACATTGCATAAATATGTACCCAATACAACCAATTACCCTAGCAACCATGCTCTGATCTGAATAAGAGACTGGAATATGAATAGGAGAGGGGTTGAATAGAAAAATGAGTAAAAAGTAGCAATAACAATAAGGGGGTTATTTATCAAAGTTCGAATTTTTTTTACTCTAATAAATTTGAATGTACTCACAACTTACAGTATTTATGAAAAAAATGTAATGCCTAATATTCAATCGAATAGTCCCAACCCAAATTCAAATCGAGTTTTTCCTCTGAAAAAAACCCTCAAATGTCAGGAAGGCAATTCACATATTTAAATGGAACCTCTGCCATTGACTTGTAAATGAACTTGACACGTTTTAGGTGGCGAATATTCAAAGTAGAACTGGTTCCATGGTCGAGGTGAGATAAATCTCAAATTCAAATTTTCTTTCAAGCTTTTAAATTGAAATGACAGAATTTTTTTTTTCGAAAAATCGAATTTACCATTCGAACCTTAATAAATCTGGCCCCCTAAATGTGTAGCTTTACAGAGCATTTGTTTTGTAGATGGGGTCAGTGAAGTTGGAAAGAGTCAGAAAAAAAAAAAGCCAAATAATTCAAAAACTATAAAAAAGAAAGAAAGATATGAATGCCAGTTGAAAAGTTGCTTAGAATTGGCCATTCTATAACATACTGAGGGGCATATTTATTATGCTGTGTAAAATAAAATAGGGTGTAAAAAGCGGTGTAAAATAAATGGTGAATTTATTAAGGTGTGTGTAATTTTACGCCATGTGAACGCTAGATTTGCAGTTGTTATTTTTCATTGCTTCACTCTAAGGGGCAAATTCACTAAGCGACGAACGCTAGCGTTACTTCGCTAGCGTTTGGCATTTTCGTTACTGCGCAAATTCACTAACGAACGCTGGTGTAGTTTCGCTAGTGTTACTTCGCACCCTTACGCCTGGCGAAGTTTCGCTAGCGACGTAACTACGCAAATTCACTAACGCGCGCAGTGTACTGAACGCTACCTTTTACGCTAGACTTCCTTCGCCACCTCAGACCAGGCGAAGTGCAATAGAGTAGATAGGGATTGCTTCAAAAAAGAAAATCAAAATTTTTTCTAAGTCCCAAAATACGCTGGCGTGTTTTCTACATTATGGGTGATAGGCTGAAAAAGATCGAAAAAATTTTTGGGGCTCCCCTCCTTCCCCCCTACATTCCTGACTCATGGCAACTTACCTAGACAGTGGGCACATGTGTAGGGCAAAATAAAATTTATATTTGCTGATTTGAAGGTTTTCTAGCCATTTGTAGTGCTGATACGTATTCCTCCATTGAAATTTGAATTTGGCACCGTATGCAAATTAGCCTTCGCTAGCGTAACTTCGCTTTATATAGCGAATCAACTCTAGCGCAACTTCGCAACCTTACACTACCTCTGAGCGCAACTTTGGATTTTAGTGAATTTGCGAAGCGCTGGTGAAACTACGCCTGGCGAAGTGTGGCGAAGTGCGGCGAAGTTACGCCTGGTGCAACTACGAATCTTAGTGAATTTTCCCCTAAGGGGGAAATTTACTAAAGGGCGAAGTGGCTAACGCTGGCATAATTTCACCAAGGAAATAGACTCTGGCACAACTTTGCACTCTTACGCCAGGCGAATTTATGTTCTGGCGAAAGAGCATTACTACGCAAATTCACTACGTTTTTGATCTTACTGACCGTTACCAGACTTGCCTTCGCCACCTCAGACCAGGCGAAGTGCAATAGAGTAGATAGGACTTCCTCAAAAAATAGTTGAACATTTTTCTAAGTTCCAAAAAACGCTGGAGTCTTTTCCTTTTTTCAGGGTGAAAAAGAGCATGTTTTGGGGGTAACCGGCTTCTCCCTACATTTGATAACATATGGCACATAAACTATACTGTGGGCACATGTGTAGGGCAATATAACAACTCTATTTTATTTTATTAAGGTTCCCTGGGCTTGTGTAATGTAATGTATTTGCTGCAACATATACGTCCATTCAACTTTAACTGCATGCCTTATGCAAATTAGCCAACGCTAGCTTAACTTCGAACTGCTGAGCGTAATTTCGCCAGCGTTCGGTACCCTGTGCGCAACTTTGGATCTTCCTGAATTAGTGTTGTCCAGACGATTTTTCGCCTGGCGAAGTGTTGCTATGTGCACGAAGCCAGCGCTGGCGGATTTTCGGCGGTTAGTGAATTTGCCCCTAAGAAAGGGTAAAAATTTATGCCGTTTTATCATCCCGCTATTTTTTACACAGCATAATAAATATGCCCCTAAAAGTTATCTTAAAGAACCACCCCTTTATAATCAATACTGCTCAGTCAGTGAATTATGCAGCGTAGAAACTCAGAAGAATAAGCGAACCAGTATTTTTGTATTGCAAATGGAATAATCACATGTGACATGGCACCTCATTCAATTTCAGGAGCGATGTATCGAAGATTAATATATATTATGAAGAGGTGAGTTACCAGTCGGTTGAGGAAACACCTGCTATACCAGTAAGTTTATAATTGTATTTATAATACCGACTTCAAATCCTTTCGCTCCACATATTCTGCTGGTGCAACTGCATAATTGTATCACACATATGGATAATATATGTATTCATGCTGTAAGCAAAGCAAGAATCAAGCAGAGACATATTTTCCCACACTGTAATTAGTTATAAATGAGCCCTAGGGTCATCCACATGATTCAAATGCTGCAATGCAAATCCCATGTCCCAGTCCACATCAGTATGTTGCACCTCTGTTGGTATTTCTACATGGGGAACTATACAAGCCATAGATAGATTCCGTGGGTAAAAGCATTGCTTAAAAGAGATCTAAGCCCAAAATAATGAATTGGTATTTTTTTTCAGTGCAGTCCTCTAAGCACTTTTGCAATATACATTTATTTTCTAGTATACGTGGTTTCTGAGATATTGGCAGCAGTAGAAAGTTTTATATAGCTTGGCCCAACAGCTCTCTTTCGAGGCCCATAGTGTCAGTGACTCTGTCCATGTCCTGGATTCAGTTAACCCTAGGGTTGCTGACTGTAATTGTTGCCAAAAGCCTGGTACAGGTATGGGATCCGTTATCCAGAAACCTGTTATCCAGAAAGCTCCGAATTTTATCCAAATACTTTTAAAAATGATTTTATTTTTCTCTGGAATAATAAAACAGTACATTGTACTTGAGCCAAACTAAGATATAATTAATCCTTATTGGAAGCAGAACCAGCCTATTGGGTTTATTTAATGTTTACATGATTTTCTAGAAGACTTAAAGGGGTTGTTCACCTTCAAACACCTAGTTGGTTTCAGATAGTTCACCAGAAATAAAGACTTTTTTCCAATTATTTTCTATGTTCTATGTTTTTCTAATATTCAAGTGTAAAGTGTCATGTTTCACCTTCTAAAGCAGCTCTGGGATGGGGGCTCGCCGACCCTGTAAACTGTTCTAGATTGATACATTTGTTATATTTGTCCCTGCTGAGCAGATTCCCTGAAGATTCCATGAAGGGTCTGGCCTCCCGAGCAGATTCGGGGAGATTAGTCAGCCCAGCCACAAATCTCCTCTTCTTCGGGGCGAGAATCTCCCCGAACTGCCTTCCCCCTGGCCTCCGCCGGCTAAAATGAAAATCGCCTGGGGAAATGCACATGTGGCGCTTCGTTTTCCGTAGTCGCCTGACGTTGCCTCACAAGGAAACTTGGGTGACTTCGGAAAAGAAGAAAATTGCAATGTGATGCTTTTACAGAAGTTGTCACACTACTTATATGGGGGCATCATATAAATACATATACAGTATTGTCTTCAGAGGTGGCCCTTACATTTCTATTTTCATAATATGCTGTTTTTTATATTGAAGTACTGGTAATCCAGAATGCTTGGGACCTGTGGTTTTCCGGATAAGGAATCTTTCCGTAATTCGGATCGCCATACTTTGTCTACTAAAAAAAATCTTTGAAACATTAAATAAACCCAGTAGGATTGTTTTTGCCTCCAATATGAATGTATTATATCGTAGGGTCATGTACAAGGTACTGTTTTATTATTACAGAGAAAAAAGGGAAATTATTTTATAATTAAAAATTTTTTAATTATTTGCTTATTACCGTATATACTCGTGTATAAGCCGACCCGTGTATAAGCCGAGGTACCTAATTTACCTAAGAAAACTGGAAAAATGTATTGACTCGTGTATAAGCCTAGGGGCCCCATGTCAGATTTCAAAATGTGAATGTGTAATCATGTTTTATGGCATAGAAATCTATCTAAAACTATTTAAAAGAGCCTCCCCATAATTCCATCAGCAGGAACATGACACTGCAAAAATATGCTTACCCTGAGAAGGATCAGTGTGGGCCAGGTTATAAATAGTCATTGAACCTCACATACTGGCACCCAGTACATTTGAATGTTGGAGTTCCCTGTGACTCCCACCATAAGTCACAAGCTTGGCATGTTTCTATCTGACAACAGCAAGAACTTGCCAGGCAGCATTGTTCTCCGCCCTATGTACCTGGCGTAATGATGACAGAATGAAAGGGGAGTGACAAGGCAATTTATATGTACATGTACAGCTCCACAGATAGCACTCTGCTGCTGGCAAACTTGGAATCAAGCTTTAGGACCTTTTAACAATGGCCGCCAGGGGCCCTGTGAAAGAGCTGCAGGACGGTTCACTGTGTCCACTCTCCGGGCGGCGCGTCCTTCCCTGCCGGCGTAGATACCGTAGATATGCCCAGCAGTGCGACCCCCTGTGACCCGGCCCCAGCAGGACTGTCTGTGACGCCGCCCGGAGCAGGTCCAGGAGCTCCGGGCGGCGCGTCCTTCCCTGCCGGCGTAGATACCGTAGATATGCCCAGCAGTGCGACCCCTGTGACCCGGCCCCAGCAGGACTGTCTGTGACGCCGCCCGGAGCAGGTCCAGGAGCTCCGGGCGGCGCGTCCTTCCCTGCCGGCGTTCGCTCCCAAAACGGCGGCGCCCATGGCCGCCACGTGGGTAGCGGCCTGCTCCGGGCGGCGTCACAGACAGTCCTGCTGGGGCCGGGTCACAGGGGGTCGCACTGCTGGGCATATCTACGGTATGACCCGCGTATAAGCCGAAGTTGAGTTTTTCAGCACATTTTGGGTGCTGAAAAACTCGGCTTATACGCGAGTATATACGGTATGGAGTCTATGGGACATGCCTTTCCCGTAATTTGGAGGTTTGTGGCTAATGGGTTTACAGATAACAGATCCCATACCTGCATGAGATCTCTCTGCTGTTCCTGTGTTTTTGAGCTTCGTGGTGTCTATATCTTCTTTAGATCTACATATATTGTCTTCAAAACCCTTACTTTGATAATTACTCTGACTAATGATAAACCAATTGTGTAATGTATTATGTTTATACGTGTGTGTCTTGATATGAAAGATTTGCTTGATAATATAAACTCAGATACTGATAATAAATTGGGGCTGTTTACAGGTGACCTTGTTGCTTTCCAATATGGGAGGACAATGGAGCTGGTGGTTTGGTTCTTCAGTCCTTTCGGTGGTTGAGATTGCAGAACTAGTGCTTGATACTGTGGCCATGGTAATACTCATTACATACCGCTGGAAGAAGAAGAAGAGGGCTCCTCAATAGCTCCACTGCTCTGGCACCATTAAAAGACAGTACCTCTGGAAACTAAGTCATCTCGAGAAATCATGCAACAAAGAAATCTTGAAACAAATCAAAGCTATGTCTTAATTTGTACCATACTATAAGCTCATTTACAAAACCTACCTGGTGCACCTTCAGACCCATCCACAAAATACTTGTACCCTCCGGATTTTAGTGAAGCCTGTGCTAAACCCAGCACAAGGTGCAGATTGTTGTGCTTTGGATGCAAAACAGCCCTGTACTAATACCTGCTAAAGGCAACCATTAATTACAGGGCACCATCAAGTCTGGCACCTACTGGCAATCCCAAGCTTGCATTACTGCCCCCCAGTGTGCCCCTCATGAATACAGTGCTGCTTAATGCAAGTAGCATTTTATTCATGAAAGAGTTGCAGATCACAAACCTGTGCCTAAAGGTGGCCATAGACGTTTGAATTACTATCTTTCCTGGAAAATATCTTTCCAAGAAAGATCGTTCACTCTAATACACAGGTGTAGAGCTGAATCATCAGATACACAAGTAGAAACAATAGAATTCTACCTGTATCTGATGATTCACCACTAACAATGGGCAGCCTGATTGATGAGCCGCCCAATATCCAAGTCTTCTGTCGGCTTGTTTCCCACCATACACGCACCGAATATTGTAAGAAAATTTGTTTTGTTTGAGTTTATTATGACGTAAACATTATTTTTTAATGTTTTAACTGGTTTTAATGTTTTTATTTTTTGTGGTTTCTGAATTATTTCGCTTTTTGTTAAGCAGCCCTCTAGTGTAGAATTCGGCAGCTAAATGGTCGCTACATGCAGCAACAGGGCTGGAACTAGGGGTGGGCAGAAGAGGCATGTGTCTGAAAATGGAATAATGCTTGTTCAATATAATAAGCAACGTGTTTGGAAATATACACCTCCCAAGCATGGACTGGCCCTTGCTTTTTCCAGAAACAAATGAAATGGCAGGTGTTTGTTTTTTCATAATAAAAGAAAGCAACTTTAAGTATGTTTCCTGCATTTTCTTTTAATCGCATAGATTTGCAATTCATTCTCAGGGAAAAAAGGTACAAAAAAATGAGCTTCTCAACTTTTTTCAATGAGCATCAGGGAGATAGACAGAAGTGTCAGATTGGTTGGAGACATGCAGGGAACAAACACAGGATCAGGAGTGTTAAAAGTTGTTGGAAAGGTATATAATGGAAAGAGCAAATGACCAGGGTATGGGCTCTTTAAAGGGGTTATACACCTTGGGGTTAACTTTTAGTATCTTTTCAGAGATAGATGGGTAAACGATTACAAAAAAAAGCCCCTTACTGCAGCACATAGCAGTAAGACATTTGCAGCAGAGGAAATCAGCTTGATGCCATTTCTTATAGTTTGCAGACTACTTCTACTACAGACATTGAAGAATCACAGTGATTCAGTGCAATAGTTCATTAGCAATAAGTGTCTTTCCTAAGCCGGAATCAGTGTAAGAATGGGTTGATTTAAATGAAATTAAGATTCATGTGTAATATGTCACACGACCAACTGTGGCTGTTCTGAATTTAAGGGAATCTCAGCGCAAAAATACATTTTGAAAATAAAATGTATAATAAATAAATGAAAACATAATTCTAAGCAACTTTGCAATATACATTCATTAAAAATGTTCTGTGTTTTTTAAGTTAATTATTGCTATTGAAAGCAGTGTCTGTCCCTTTCACTTACAATGTAACACAAGGCAGCTGATTAACAGACGTAAGGGGTAATGTATTATGATTCGCAAAAAGCGACCATGTTTGCGCCATTTTCGCGCCATTTTCGACTGATTAAGACTTCCTTGCAAAGTTGCGACCAAACTGCTGTTGTGAATGTTTCCAGTGTATGTAATAAAGATTTGCAAACTCAAACCAGTTTTTGCGACAAAATATTTGACGAAACTCCAGAGCAGACGTTAAAGGTTCATAACGCACAACATTGCGGCAGGCAAATTTTTACTTTCCAAGTTTTGCTCTTTGCGAATTTTATTACATTTCCCCCTCAGACTTTTGCAATTTTTTTTTTAAAAAGCAACAACCAGGAGTTAAGCAAATGCTGCTTTCAATAGCAATTGTTTTTCCCAATAACTTTAAAAGCTCTGAAAATGTTTACTAAATGTATATTGGAAAGTTGCTTAGAATTATGTTTTCTTTTATTAGGCAAATATTTATTTTGGGGATGACTTGCCCTTTAATAAAAATGCTCATTTAAGCCCCAAGTAAGGTTGAGTGAGTCCTGATATAGCAGTGGCCAGATACTCTCAGATAATAGTTAAAGGAGAAGAAAAGGTATAATCACTGGGGGGTGCACATGTTATGCCCGTGGTACTTCTTTAAGAGCACCTGCTTCATTGTTCTTCTCTGGAGGGCCCCTGGGCTGAGTGCAAATGAAAGAAGATCCAGAAAGCAGAGGATGGCCTAGTAAACAGGAATACCAGCCTGGGGATGCCTAAACATCATCATTATACTAGTGATTTCATGTTTTTTCCTCCTTTGAGAAATATATATACATACTAATAAAAGTAGAATAGTAAAGTGACTCATTGGAGGAAACAATGCCTTGTAGTGCAGAAGCCCCAGAACATTAGAAAAGAAATCACACTGAAACAAAAGGAATTTGGACAGCCAGGCTATGGACACCACCAAATGTGCAAGGTTATGAAAGAGTTCAGGGCAGGTAGTAGACCAGTAATTAAAGCTGACCATACTCTAGCAGATAGTGGCTGCTAATTTGGCAAAACCTCGTTGGCTGAGGACCAAATAGGGTCCTTGATGAGATTCGCACCCAGTGGCTCGGATCAGAACATAAAGATTTGGTCCAACACTTATTTAGTCAAATTCAGCAAAGATGCTCCTTTGGCAACCACAAGGGAGTTGATCTTGCTTAAGTCACTGTGACCATACATTAGGGGCAGATTTATTAAGGTTCGATGGTAAATGCTAATTTGAATTTTCAAGTTGGATTTTTGGTCAAAACTCACAAATTAGAGCTGGGAATAATCCAAACTCGAATGTGAATTCGAGATTTATCATGCCTCGACCCTGGGAACAACTCAAATTCGATAGTAAGCCACCTAAAACCTGAGTTCATGTAGAAGTCAATGGCAGAGCTCCAGTGATCCATTTGAAGATGTTAATAGTCTTCCTGACATTCAAGTTTCTTTCGTAGAACTCAATTCAACTGCCGTCTAATTCGATTCGAGTTTTCGGGTCTGTAATATTGTTCGAGTTCTTGACTTTCAAGTTTTTTCTTAAATAAGATACTATTCGAGTTACGAGGTCATTCGAGTTCATTCAAGTTAAAAAAAACCTAATCCTTTATAAATATACCCCTAGATATATGGTCCAACAGTTTTGTTTTCAACATTATTAAAATCCATATTAACAAGCTGTTCAATCTCATTGCTCTGCCAATGCCGACTGTCAGCTTGCGATTGGGCGATCAACTGGCCAGGAAGTGACAGAAGATGAACAACGGACTATCTACACATATCGCCATTTGTGGACAATAAGTAAAAAAAATATATTTTTGGCTCTTGCTTGACTTTAAAAACTGAAAAATAAGTTAGCAATAGAATTGTAAAGCTGCCAGGACCACATCCCTGACCAATGGGCAGACAAAGTCTATATATCAGTGAGCTTGTAATACTACATGGTGGTCAAACGTGGTTGCTAAAACTCTGCCTTAAATCATTCTAAACCTCACAGACCACTGATGGTTTTTTTATTCTGAAAAGTGATATTTAGATCTGAATGTGGGCCCCTGTGTGTATACTGAATTGTCTTTCTTCCTCTGTCATTACATGTTACATAGGGGTTTTCATAAAATGTCTAGACATAAAAGCCTCATTCAGCAAGGACCTAATAAAGAAAAAACTATTTCAATATACTCTTACCTGTTTTTTATAATTATGAGCACAAATCACCGCTTCATAGACATACATTTCAAGGAGGCATATATATGAATACCTGAAATAATTAAATGCTGAAGAAACTTTCCAGCAGTTCATTTGTGAATCATCCTCGGCTGAAAGGTCTATTATTACTCTGATATTGTCAAGACTGATGTCTATGTATTATCAAAGAACGAGTTTAAGTAAAAAAATCTTTTATATGTTCTTTACCTATTATTTTAAGGTCTAATCGCTCTGTATAATTATTGAGATTGGAGCTGGCTAAGTGTATATAAACTCCTGAGGAGAACACTTTCAGCTATTGCAAATCTGCTTCAGCAACAAGAGCAACAAAAGCACCAACATGAAAAAGATTCTTCTAATCGGACTTGCATTGGCTCTGAGTAAGTACCTGATATTCAATCGTGGGCATATATTATGGTCTCGTTTCTCACAATTTACTGTCAGGACTCGGATGGTAAGGGTGAATTCACACTACTATTCACCGACAGTTCATAGGTTGAGTAGTACAGTTATGGAAACCGTTATGCGGAAACCCCGTATCTAGAAAGCTCCAAATTATAGGAAGGCCATCTCCTATAAGACTCCATCATAATAAAATAATTCACATTTTTAAAAAAATGTACTTGGTCCCAAATAATCCTAGTGGCTTTGAATAATATTTAAATGATTTTTTAGTAGACTTAAGGCATGGAGGTTCAAATTACTGAAAGATCCCTTATCTGAGAAACCCCAGATCATTCTGGATTATAAATCCTATACCTGTAGTTTATTGTTACCTGATTTTGATGCAATTTCATTACTTTGCTAAAATGAACCACATGAGAGGCATGAGCAGGATATGATTGCTTTTCACTGCCCTTCATCTCCACCCTATATTTGGATAAGAAAACGTAGCTATTTGAATGTCTGGATGTCTAGGTACAAATTCATAGAATAATAATAACATAAGGGAGTAACTAAAACACTAAATTTCAGACGTGCAAACTTTGACAGTATAAGGGCATCTCTGCAACATATTAAGTGGGAAATGCTTTTCACAGGGTTAAACACAGAACAAAAATGGGAAGTCTTTAAAATGCTGCTTAATAAATATACTTGTCAGTATATTCCACTTGTAAGCAAGGAACGTCGTTGCAAAGCAAAACCTTTTTGGTTCAATAGAAGCGTTGGTGTTGAGGTGGGTAAGAAAAGACGTGCTTTTAAGGCTTTCAAGTTAGCTGGTACAGCCGAAACATTTATAAGGTACAAGGAGGCCAATAAATCATGCAAAGAAGCTATAAGGCAAGCTAAAATTGCTATAGAAAAGGATATTGCAGCAAGCAGTAAAAAAAATCCAAAATTATTTTTTAAATATGTCAATAGTAAAAAAATGAAGCAGGAAGGGGTGGGACCCTTACTATCAGAGGGGGGTCAGCTGGTTGATGAAAACAAAATAAAAGCGCAGATTCTGAACTCGTATTTTTCATCTGTGTACACAAATGAAGAACCAGTAAGTGAAGGTTTCCTTCTTAACACTCCCAATTATAGTAATACAACTAATGATGCATGGTTCACACATGAAGAAATTCAAAAGAGACTTGAACATGTTAAGATTAACAAAGGTCCAGGGCCAGATGGTATTCATCCCAGGGTAATTAGCGAGCTTAGCTCTGTGATTGCCAAACCTCTTTACTTAATTTTTCAGGATTCATTGAGATCTGGCATTGTGCCGAGAGACTGGCGAATTGCTAATGTGGTGCCTCTATTCAAAAAAGGATCCCGTTCTCAGCCTCAAAACTATAGGCCAGTTAGTCTGACGTCAGTATTAGGAAAGCTTTTCGAAGGGTTAATAAAGGATAAGATACTGGACTTCATAGCAAATCATAATACTATGAGTTTGTGCCAGCATGGTTTTATGCGTAATAGATCTTGCCAGACTAACTTAATTTCTTTTTACGAGAATGTAAGTAGAGACCTCGATTCTGGGATGGCAGTGGATGTGATTTACTTAGACTTTGCTAAAGCATTTGATACAGTGCCACACAAAAGGTTACTGGTTAAATTAAGGAATGTTGGCCTGGAACATAGTATTTGTACCTGGATAGAGAACTGGCTAAAAGATAGACTACAAAGAGTGGTGGTAAATGGAACATTTTCTAATTGGACCAGTGTTGTTAGTGGAGTACCGCAGGGCTCTGTACTAGGTCCCTTGCTTTTCAACTTGTTTATTAATGACCTGGAGGTGGGCATTGAAAGTACTGTTTCTATTTTTGCAGATGATACTAAATTGTGCAGAACTATAGGTTCCATGCAGGATGCTGCCACTTTGCAAAGTGATCTGTCTAAACTGGAAAACTGGGCAGCAAACTGGAAAATGAGGTTCAACGTTGATAAATGCAAGGTTATGCACTTTGGCAAAAATAATATAAATGCAAGTTATACACTAAATGGCAGTGTGTTGGGAGTTTCCTTAAATGAAAAGGATCTAGGGGTCTTTGTAGATAACACGTTGTCTAATTCTGGGCAGTGTCATTCTGTGGCTACTAAAGCAAATAAAGTTCTGTCTTGCATAAAAAAGGGCATTAACTCAAGGGATGAAAACATAATTATGCCTCTTTATGGGTCCTTGGTGAGGCCTCATCTGGAGTATGCAGTTCAGTTTTGGACTCCAGTCCTTAAGAGGGATATAAATGAGCTGGAGAGAGTGCAGAGACGTGCAACTAAATTGGTTAAAGGGACGGAAGACTTAAATTATGAGGGTAGACTGTCAAGGTTGGGGTTGTTTTCTCTGGAAAAAAGGCGCTTGCGAGGGGACATGATTACACTTTACAAGTACATTAGAGGACATTATAGACAAATGGCAGGGGACCTTTTTACCCATAAAGTGGATCACCGTACCAGAGGCCACCCCTTTAGACTAGAAGAAAAGAACTTTCATTTGAAGCAACGTAGAGGGTTCTTCACAGTCAGGACAGTGAGGTTGTGGAATGCACTGCCGGGTGATGTTGTGATGGCTGATTCAGTTAATGCCTTTAAGAATGGCTTGGATGATTTTTTGGACAGACATAATATCCAAGGCTATTGTGATACTAAACTCTATAGTTAGTATAGGTATGGGTATAAAGAATTTTAATTAAAAGTAGGGAGGGGTGTGTGTATGGATGATGGGTTTTCATTTGGAGGGGTTGAACTTGATGGACTTTGTCTTTTTTCAACCCAATTTAACTATGTAACTATGTAACTATGTAACATACCACAGACTTCATGTAGACTACAGTGTTAGAACAATCACTAGGAACACCTGAAAAGTGATCTAGCACATACATATCATTTTCCTCTTCGAATAGCATGGCATGCACATTATTTGTAGCACATACATCAATCACAGAAGCTCTATCTGCTATTTGGTGTGACCAGAAAATGCCCTTCTCTAATAAGATAAAGCGGCACAGTTTCACAGAACCTACACAGGGTCTCCTTAGTTGAAAATTGCTGATAAAAGTACAAAGACGACTGTATATTTGAATTGATGTCAAGCCAACAGCCTTCCAGCTGCTGTTGATCTTCAGCTTCCAGCATCCTATTAACTTTTAGATCAATAACTTGATCTCAAATGGAGACCAGGACTGATTTCATGGTAAAACAGAGGAGAAGATCATCAGCATCACAGGGGCTTCATAGTAGAGAGAGATGCTAATAAGGGTACAAAGACTATATTGTAATTGGTGTCAAGCCTATTGCCTTCCAGCTAATGTTGATATTTAGCTTCCCGGACCACTATTAACTTGGGGACATAGTCATTCTACAAGTTCTTGAAAAGACTATAGGGAATGAGCTATGGGACCTGTTATCCAGAATGCTCAGAACCTGGGGTTTTTTGGATAATGTATCTTTCTGTAATTTGGATCTTTATACCTTGTCTACTGGAAAATTATGTAAACATTAAATAAATCCAATAGGCTGGTTTTGCTTCAAATATGGATTACTTATGTCTTAGTTTGGATTAAGTACAAGGTATTATTTTAATATCACAGAGAGAAAGGAAATCATTTTTTAAAATTTAGAATATTTGGATTAATGGGGATTATGGGAGACAGCCTTTTCATAGAGCTTTCTGGATAATGGGTTTCTGGATAACGAATCCCATACCAGTATTAAGTCTTCTATATTCAACTATATAAGTAGTTTAGTTTAATAATTCAGTTTGCTGGCACAAAATTTTTTCTATGTTGATGCCCTTCAGAACCCTGTACATTAGCAGCACTAAATGAAGCATAATAAATGCAAACGATACACACATTGTGCACCTCAGTTGGGTAAGCCTTTATTCTCTTTATATCTGCAGCATTATTAACAAAACCGTTGTATTTGCAGTCATAGTTCTGGTCACCAGCACACCAGCCCAGTTTGATGAGATGATTAAAGTGACCACCATCATTTATGGCCTGGCTAACTTCTCAGACTATGGATGCCACTGCGGCCTAAACAACCAAGGAATGCCTGTGGACTCCATTGATTGGTAAAATATGGAAGAGAATGTATTATAAATAAAAAACACATAGCATCAGATAAAAATTATACAATTAAACTCTAACTTCCAGCTTGATCTTCTTTCTTCTCAGGAAACAACTTCAGATGTACTGCATCATGTTTTTGTCTCCAAAATTCAGTGCTACTTTGTAGCATTTAGCAGTGCTAATAATGCAATAGGGATCTCATGGGCCATAGATATATAGTTTCAAAGGTTGCATGTGATTGTGCAAGAGTAATAGTTACAATATCCGTAATGTATTCCTGGTGAAGGGCTTCCTTGTGCCCTGCACCATATACTTCACTCAAATTAATGGAAATTAAAATCTTTATGTCAGTGTTTTTGCCTTTAAAGTATCATGAAACTCCTAATTCAACAAACAATATTCCACTCAAGTGGCATCTAGTGGACATTATGAATAATTACAATATTGTTTTGCAATGGATTTCCAAGACACGCCATTGAAGAGACATTATATTGACACTTTGTGTTGTTAAATAGACTATACTAATACTATTGTTACAAATACTGATGTAGATGTGCATTCAATGCTCAACATTTTAATGATCAGAAAAGAGATCCTTTTATTCAAACTATTTCTCAAATGTATTTCATTATAGTATAACCTGTGTTATTCAGGTGCTGCCACAGCCAAGACTGCTGCTACAACAAGGCTGAAATGAGCGGATGTAACCCTGTTACACAGGCTTACAGGTTCTATCTTGAGGAAGAGAAGAAAGTAAAGTGCAGTAAGTAGAACAATCTGCTCAGCTGGGATGTGTATGCATTGATTCATTGTGACTTGGGCAATGGCGTTGGTATGACCCTGGCAAAGATCTATCCTCTCCATTCTAACAACCCACAATGGCAGCTCTCCAGATGTCATGGGATGCAGGCCAGCACTGTTGTTACCTCATGCCATAAGTTTCTCAGATACTCCCTAACTTGCATGTTATTCAGATGGGTAGGGAGTGGGAGAAACACCTAAATGCCTCCCCCTCTAAAGAATAGTGTTGCTGAACCCAGGAATGGCCCCAAATGATGTCACACGGGCCCTTCTGCATTTGGCAGTGTGGTTTTCTTGAGAGGAGGGACATTTAGACACAAGTTAAGGAGCAGAGGAGAACGCGTACTGCGGGCCCTGTACATACCACCTGCCCAGGTAAGGACAAGGCTGGCATGCACCCGCCAATGCTGTTCAGGCAGAACCAAGGCAAATAAGGTGTGAGCTCTTGAGCCCATTAGTGCCCTTGCACTTCTCACTTCTGCCTATCATCATGTCTGTATTCCTTGTTAAATAGAGTTGTTTGGTGGCATATAATTAAATGTGATCCCTCTCTCCCCTAGTGAAAGCCAGTAATCGCTGTGAGAAAATGATCTGCGAGTGTGATGAAAAGGCTGCAAATTGTTTCCGCAAGGAGCTGGAAGATTATAACATATATTTCCGCAATTTCTCATCTCTGGGGGCATGTCGAGGGCCCAGACCTTTTTGCTAATTTCATGTCTAAATTCCTCATCCATTCATTCCTTTCTTTTGTAGTCATTTTGCTTGTAAACCTAGGAACACATATTATTGATTTACATTAAATTGGCAGCCTTGAAAAAACCGAGCGTTGTAGTTGAAATGTGCACTGTAATAATGAATAAAGCTTTTGTTTCTGCTTGAGAACAATCTGTGCCTCTCAATAAGATAGTGTCAAAAAGCAAGTTACTTTGGTTCCCAAAAACGTCTAATTCCCTTTTCTGGGCCAGGGGTAATGTGAGTTGATAACTTCACTTGGTAGTTACGAGCATAAAGGCATCAAGTGTCCATAGGGAATAAGATTATGTGGCTAATGTATATTGTGTCTTGCCCAAACCAAAATTAACAAAAAGCATATTTAAAATGATTGCTCCATCATCAGTTAATATTGAACATTAATCATTTTTAACTTAATTGAAGTGTCTAGCTGTTTAAGGGATTGTTCACCTTTAAATTAACATTTAGTATGATGTAGAGAGTGATATTCTGAGACAATTTGCAATTTGTTTTAATTTTTTGTGGTTTTTGAGTTATTTGAGTCAGTTTGTAATTTCAGCAATCTTGTTGCAAGGGTCCAAATTACCCTAGCAACCATGAATTGATTTGAATAAGAGACTGGAATATGAATAGGAGCGGCCTGAATATGAGTAATAATAAGTAGCAATAGCAATACATTTGTAGTTTCAATGGACATTTGTTTTTTAGATGGAGTCAGTGACTCTCTACCCCACCCCCCCAGTTGACAGTCAGAAGAGGGCAAACAATTTAAAAACTGTAAAAAATAAAAAATAAAAGGCCAACTGAAAAGTTGCTTGCCGTTCTGAAAGTTAACTTTAAATATATCTGAAGATGACAACAAATAATTTT
Organism: Xenopus petersii; assembly: GCA_038501925.1. Classification (NCBI taxonomy): domain Eukaryota; kingdom Metazoa; phylum Chordata; class Amphibia; order Anura; family Pipidae; genus Xenopus; species Xenopus petersii. The sequence goes on along the minus strand of CM076684.1, from coordinate 42,187,646 downwards.
AAAAAATGATACAAAATAAAGAATGAAGACCCATATGAAAGATGCTACAAAAAAAGGCCATTCTATAACACACTAAAATGTTACGTAAAGATGAATTTTATCATCTTTAGTAAGCTTGGTTAATCTTCAAAGACACGGAGCACATGCGGGGCTAAAAACACTCATTTATTATTCAAACATAGTAGTTGTTACTCAGCAAATTTGCTAAAATACAAATTTTACTGAACGTTACCCCTTTCGCCAGAGTTTATTTCACCACCTCAGACCAGGCAAACTGATAAAACTAAGCTACATCTTCCTCAATCTTATGTCAGTGACATCATATCCTGGATGCCCGGAAATTCATTAAACTTGTAAAAAAAACGTTGGTGATTGCTTTCAAAGGTCCAAACTATTAAAGACTTATGTGAGAACAATTTTTTTAAATCGAATTTGAGGGGCATGCCACATTTATATAAGGGTGGGTTCATATCTAGGACATCGGAGGATCTCTCCTGTCTTTATTATGGCTCATTGGACATGTGTTTGAAAAAGTGGCCACTTCAAGCATTTGCACTAACATTACTATTAAAGATGTCCATATGACTTTTGACCTAATTGCAAGAGTACTAGCGAAGCTTTTCTAGGCAGAAATGAATGCTAGTGAAAATTCGCTATGGAATGCTTGCCCAGCCGAAGTAATGCTAGGGAAAATTTGCCAGCGTTTGGCTAGTGAGACGCAACTTTGCATTCTAGTTAATTAGCGTAGTGGTAACAAATTTGCGCCTGGTGAAGTGGCGCGATGTGTGGCGAAGAGGTTGCTTGCGAAAATCCGCCCTTTAGTGAATTTGCTCCTAGGTCTCAATGCACTGTGACAATGAGGCAATTTGAGAAACTCGCCTCAGGTGCCTGTGCCCCGCTGAGAATAAAACGCTGCTCCTGGAACCGAATTTCCAGTTTTCAAACGGGAAATTCAGCACTTCTGGTGCAGAGAGCACAATTGCACTTCTCTTCACTCAGGGCTGGATTTACATAGTGGCCATCCCTAGGCCCGCTGCCGTTAGGCACCCCTGTCCCCTCCCCTTAATTTGTGCACATGCATACATTTTTATAATCCGGTCAGGAGCACTAGGGATTGGCACACAGGAAATTTAAAAAAAAAATTGTATCTCATGATCAGCATTAGAGCTTCCAAACTAATGTGGATGTGGTTGGGCAGCATGCTGCCCCCCTAAAATCCTGCCACCCTAGGCACAGGCCTTGGAGGCCTTTCCACAAATCCGGGCCTGTTTGCACTAGAATCATGTGTCCTTTGCAGGTCTCGGGTGGGGAGAGCAGGCAGAAGAGCTCAATCCTAACCCGCCTGCGACCCCCAAAGTAAGCGCTGAGGTTGACTTGAACTCGCCTGGCCCAACTTTACATTGCTGGCTTCCTGCTTTCAGCTTTTGTTTTATAGCTGCGTACTCACCCCGCCCCACCCCTTTGTTACGTCATCAGCAGGGTGGGTCGCCGCAGTCCTATAAATAGAGGGGACCCCCTCCAGCACCAGAAAGGTGAGTGTGAGGGGAGGGGTGGCAGTAGCATCATCATCCCTGATCATATCATGTTAGCAGAGTAACTGGGTAATCTGGGTAATACTGGACTCTTACCAGTCAGTATAATACTGCAAGTGTGGTGTTTATACAAATGGCCTGTAGATGTCACTGTGCCCAGACTTATACTGTGCATACTTCCTGACAGCCTAAAAGTGAAAGTTACTGTTGTGTAATGGCTGCATGAATCTGCTAATAAAGCACTGTTCTACTCTACTCATCCTTGGCTACCCAAGACATAACAAATGGTGACAAGGATGGCTCTTCTACCTCTGCAGCAGCCTGCACCTTTTCTTCCAAACCCTGGTGAGCCTACCATACCTTTACTGTGACTTTGGGAATCTAACAGATGAAATGCTAAGAGACCAAATAGTGGAAAAAACAAACTCACCTCGCATTAGAGAGAGACTGCTCCTATAGCAGGATTTAACCCTTGCAAAGGCTATTACAGTTGCTAGCCAAATTGAAACAGCAGTGGCAGAGGCTACAACTCTCAGTCAGGGAACTGCTGGGAATGTACAGATTGTGAATCCAATACTGTGGCCTAATAATGCACAGTCACAGGCAAAATACAGTGCTAAGGAAAGAGATTCACCTAAACTGCAAAGCCATACAGCAAATACAAATAGAAAATACTTCTTTCGCTGTGGTTCAACACAACACACTGCAAATCATGTTACATGTCCTGCAAAAGCTAAATGGTGCCGCAAATGCACAAAAGTAGGACATTTTGCTAAGATCTGCCGTAGTTCTGCTAAAGATGTTCATGAATTCACTACTACAAATGTCTCAGTATTAAGTGCGGATAAAGCTGGTACATTTATTCCAGACAAGTTTATATGCACTGTCAGTGTCAGTACTGCTTCTGCTGACAAGGGACACTCCATTAACCTGATGCTTGATACAGGTTCAGCTTTTTCTATACAACCAAAGGATATTTTCTTGAAATACTTTGCAAAAGATCCGCTTGTTGCACCTGCCCTGAAACTGGTCAGTTACTTAAAGGATCCAATCCCTGTGCTTGGTTGCTTGCCAGTGACTGTACAATTTGAATCAAATACTGCAAAATGTGACTTTTTCATTGTGAATAAGGGCACTGCTATACTTGGAATGGATCTCTTTGCTGCATTAAACCTACAATTAGTTGATGGTCTCATTACTACAGCACCAGTGCCTGCCACAAAGCCAGTGTCTAAACTTTCACCACAAAGCAACACTTCACTGGTTTGTGCAAAGAACTTTGTACACAAAGTTAAGGTGAGACCAGATGTGAAACCAGTACCATTCCCTGATTCAGCATGGGAAAAACTTGCTATTGATATTGTCGGTCCTTTTACAGATGCTCCTATAGATTATAGATTTGCTATATCCTTGATAGGCTATTACAGTAAATGGACAGAAATTGCATTTGTTTCTCATATAACATCATCTACAGTAATAACATTTCTGGCTACAGTCTTCAGCAGAGAAGGTAATCCAAAGGAGTTAATATCAGACAACGGACCACAGTTTGTCTCATCTCAGTTGAATCCTTTCTGAGAGAGAGGAATATTGTGCATAGGAAATCTTTAGTGTATTACCCACAAGCAAATGAATAAATCGAGCGATTCAACAGAATTCTGAAAGAAGCACTACAGACAGCAAATCTTACTGGGAATCTTGGAAAGTATATACAACAGAGTTCCTACATAACAACAGAGCAACGAGCCATGCAACAACCCAATCATCTCCTGCTGAATTATTACATGGCAGACAGATGCGCCCTAGGTTACATGTTGCAGACATCAAACTTCCACAAAATACTGTGCCTACAAAATCATCTACTACTGACATTGTCAAATGTCAACAAGCCAAATGCAAGGCTTATACTGACAGAAAACGTGGTGCAAGAGAAGTGCACTTTCAGTCTGGATCTTAAGTTAGAATTAAGAAACCAGGAATATTGAAACAAGGACAATTTACTACACCACTTGAAGTGAGACGCCAGCGAGGACCATACACATATGAACTGTCTGATGGATGCATATGGAATGCAAGTCGTCTTGCTCCTGTTAGATATGACTTCGGAGAAGCTCCATTTGATGAATGACATTTTCCTACTCCTGATGTCAACTGCAATAGGCCTGAAGAAAGTGAACCTTTAAGGTGTACTGAGAGAATCAGAAAACTACCTCCATGGACCCAGGACTATGTGATGTGAATAATGTATATTATCGCTTTAAGATGCATTGTTGTTGTTTATTACATTTGCCCAAATGCTTTCCTACTATGGGGGGAATATGTGGTGTTTATGCAAATGGCCTGTAGATGTCACTGTGCCCAGACTTATACTGTGCATACTTCCTGACAGCTTAAAAGTGAAAGTTACTGTTGTATAATGCCTGCATGAGTCTCTGCTAATAAAGCAGTTATACTCTACTCATCCTCGGCTACCCAAAACATAACAGCAAGCATGGTTACCCCTGATGTTGCTCCTGGTCTCAGGAGAAGGCATGGGCCTAGGGCATAGTGGTGGGGATAGTGCAATGGACTGAAAATTGACATGGATGGCCTAGGAACTGAACTTCTGGGGTGGTGGGGAGGTGAGTGAGTGGTTGCCTGGGGACCAAATACCATATTTTAGACAGATATACCATATTACAAGACAGATAAACACAACAGCTCTTCCAACCTTATTGATTGGCTAAACAGTCGCGGCAGACATGCCAATATAGGAATGCAATCTATAGGAGCACAGTTCCAAAGTAGTACTATAAAAATTTTGCTGCTTTGTGATGGAAAGGAAGGAGAGTTACGTACACTTTCAAATAAAAGCTCAAAAGTGACTACAATTATAGTTATTTTAACAAACCTGCTCTTATAAACATTACGTATAGTTTTTCAGACACGTACACAAAAAATTCCTTAAACATGTGCTATTGGGACTGATTAATGTCTTGAGACAAACTACAAAGAAACTTGTTAACGTTTAACTTAGTAAATACTGTAAAATGTTGTTAGACCTGTCCATATACTAGTTATTTCTAGTTCTCAGTGGGAAAGGTTTCCAGGAGTCTTATCATTTTATAAGTTCTACCAAGGACGTATATTCTTATGCAGCACTGCTTTGCTTTTATTAAAAGCTATAAGCAACGGGACCGTATTGTACAATGTAGGTGGTGCTGTTGAGGAGGGGGCAAATATTGTGTAAATTGGGTTCCTTGTCTTTTAAGTACCTTAAATGTTCTTTTTTTCTATGAAAAGATACTCATATCTCTATAGATGAAAGGGGTTGTTCCCCTTTAAATTAACTTTTCGTTTGTTATAAAATGACCAATTCTAAGCAGCTTTACAATTGGTCTTCATTATTTCTTTTTTTTATTTATAGTTTTTTCAATGATTTGTCTTATTGTTCTGACTCTTTCCAGCTTTCAAATGGGGGTCACTGACCCCATCTAAAAAAAAATATTCTATAAGGCTACACATTTACTATTATTGCTACTTTTTATTACTCATCTATGCAGACCCTCTCTTATTCATATTCCAGTGTCTTATTCAAATCAGTGCATGGTTGCTAGGGTCATTCAGACCTGCTGAATAAAATGCTAAATAACTCAAAAAAACACAAATAATAAAAAAAGAAAACCAAGTGCAAGTGGTCTCAGAATATATTTTTCTACATAACTAAAAAGTTAACTCAAAGGTGAACAATCCCTTTAAGGTTAACATTCCATAAATGATTTTGTTTCAGATTTTTTGATCTGCACTATTATTGAAACATGTAATGCTTTTTATTTTATTTATTTATTTCCCCATTAAATTTGGGGTCATTTGTTTTGCTTTCTAATTCTTTTTCAGACAGCCCAGTCTGGGGAGTGGAGAAAGTCTTGCTGTCGATATAAGGTACAGAGCACACGTTACTGGCTGCATTGCTTCCATTCATGCCATCATTTCTATTTGCCCTCTGCTTTTTCCATTGGTATATAACAATGGTTACCATGGCCGCAGTATCAAGCACTAGTTCTGCAATTTCAGCCACTGAAAGAACTGAAGAACCAAACCACCAGCTCCATAGTCCTCCCATACTGGAGAGCAACACGGTCACCTGTGAACATCCACAATTCACTGTATTAGGGCAGTAAACAAACATCTCAAAAATCAATCTTAACTGTTTGGATATATTCTAACAGTTTCCTGTGTATAGGTATGGGACCTGTTATCCATAATTTGGATCTTAATTTCTTTGAGTCTACTTGAAAATCATGTAAACATTAAAGGGAAACTAATGTTATCATTTTATATAAGCTTCAGCATACTGAAATAAGACAATTTCCAAATAGAATCAATTAAAAATGTTTATATTCATTATTGCTCTCTCGGCGTCTGTTTCTCTTCATTCTGTCTTCATTCAGCAGTTGGGTGTCAGATATTCATTGACAGTTAGATCCAATATATCTTTTTGCCTAGCAGATGTATTAGAGCTTACTTAAATAACTGATTCCAGTACTAACAAAATCTAAAATAACTGCCTTTTGTGCAAATTCTGCATGTAGAGAGACATGGGAGCAGATTTACTAAAGGGCGAAAAAACAGATGCTGAGAAAGAAAAACTTGATTATTTTAGAAAGGATGAAGAATATTTAATTGGATTGGATATATAAAGTTTCTTATTTCAGCATGATGAAGCTTGTATTACATTTTCTTTTTCACAATAGTTCCCCTTTAAATAAACTCAATAGGCTGGTGTTAGAGTCCTGCAGCAGGTCGGGTACCCGTGGGTTACCCGCAAAAACCTGCGGTACCCTGCTGGTTGTGGATAGAAGTTCCCGGTGCAGGTATAGACGCGGGTCTGCAGGTTGCGGGTCGGGTCAGTAGCGATATTTACTCCCTTTTTCTGGCCATGTCTACTTCCGATGACATCACTTCCAGTTTACAATGACAGCACTTCCTGATTCTTGATGGTCAGCGGGTCGCGGGTCCGGGTTCCGGATAAGGTATTTGCGGGTCCGGTTGCGGGTCCAAGCGGGTAAGAAATTGGATTGCAGGTCTGGGTTGCGGATTGCAGGTTGCGGGTACGGACCTGCGCAGGATTCTAGCTGGTGTTGCTTCCAATAAGGATTAATTATATCTTAGTTTGGATCAAGTAAAAGGTATTGTTTTATTTAATATTAAAAATGTGGATTATCTGGATAAAATGGGGTCTATGTGGCAAAATTACTAAAGGGTGAAGCACCAAACTGACAATCGCAGTGACATTGCCAATTTACTGAGAGTTGAGGAAAACAATTCATTAGTGAAAGAGCTCAGAGCAAGAGAATTTTTGCGCAGTTTTGCCAGCCAAATTTTCGCCCAGGCAAACTATTGTTAACCAGCAAATTTATCAAAGTGCAAACTTTCCATTATGTTACCCTTTTCACCAAAGTTTATTTATTTTTCTCTGGCAAAAGTACACCAGTGTAAATTTGCCGAGATGAAGGGGGGTTATTTAATAAACCTCAAAATTATCTGGTTGGGCTTTTTGGGGGAAATACACAAATATTTCATGGAATTTTTTTTTCAATATTTATTATACCCCTATGCTGTCAGAAAGCGTAGTCATATCAGGCCGGGTCGGGCAGGCAGAGTGCAAACAGAGTCAGGCAGGCAAGGGTTAAACCATGAGATCAATCAGAAAGGTATACAGATACAGCGGAGTCGGTTATCAGGCAGGGGTCAGGATTTAGAAGTCAGGAACGTCAGTAGCAGGCAGGGGTCACAACAGAGAATCAGATCGCAGAAATACAGAAGCTTAGATAGCACAGAGGCACCAGGAACTCACAATGTGGAAAACTATAATGGGCAGTAAGAAAATGTATGCTGGCACTTTAAATACTTTGAACTATTGCGCCATTGCGTGCTGGCGTCAACACGCCATCGCGCATGCACCAATAAATACAGGAGAGGCGCGCTGCCCTAGTTACCGGCGCATACAGAGGAACCAGGACGGCGAGGCGGGCGTTCCCACCGCACCACTGGACCACCAGGGAGGTACGTTGTTACAATAAGTAAATTTGCCCCTATGGGAGATGGCCTTCCAGTAATTCGGAGTTTTCTGGATAAAGGATTTCTGGATAACAGATGCCATACCTGTAACACAATTTAACAAACAACTTACCGACATGGTAGGTGTTTCCTCAACGGACCGGTAACTCAGCTCTTCATAATACACATTAATCTTTGAAACATTGCTCCTAAAATGAAACGCCATTTGGTAAGATAAAACTTGTGTTGGATAGAAATAAAAACAACATAAATCGGTAACATTTTAAAAGGCAATAAAACATTTACCAAGGCACATGATTTCTGATGTGTTCAGTTGTATATACCCAGCCAGCTCCGTCACTTTTTACATAAGTAGCCTACATTACAAAGGGAAACTGTATCAAATAAGAGGTTCTTGTGCCAAGTACACAGAGGCAATAGAATTGTACTTGGTGGGGCTTTCTAATGTCACCAATGAAGTGCAGCAATTGACACACTGTGCTGGACAGGAATCTACTTTATGAGATGAATGAATGGGAATACAGGTATGGGATTCCTTATTAGGGATGTCGCGGACTGTTTGCCCGCGAACTAGTTCGCGCGAACATAGACTGTTCGCGTTCGCCGAATGTTCGCGAACGTCGCGAAACGTTCGCCAATTTGGGTTCGCCTTAGCCGGCGCTTTTTTTTGCCATTTGTCCCCCAGACCAGCAGATACATGGCAGCCAATCAGGAAGCTCTCCCTCCTGGACCACCCCCACACCCCCTGGACCACTCCCCTTCCATATATAAACTGAAGCCCTGCAGCGTTTTTTCATTCTGCCTGTGTGTGCTTGGAAGAGCTAGTGTAGGGAGAGAGCTGTTTAGTGATTTGAGGGACAGTTGATAGTAACTTTGCTGGCTAGTAATCTACTTGATACTGCTCTGTATTGTAGGGACAGAACTCTGCAGGGATTTGAGGGACAGTGAGTTTAGGTTAGTTAGCTTTGCTGACTAGTAATCTACCTTCTACTGCAGTGCTCTGTATGTAGCTGCTGTGGGCAGCTGTCCTGCTGCTGATCTCTCATCTGCTGAGTGCTGCCTGTAACCCAATAGTCCTTGTAAGGACTGCTTTTATTTTCTTTTTTGTTTTTTTTACTTTGCTACTGTAAGAGCCCAGTGCTATTAGTCTAGCTGTGTTGGGGAGTGGGACTGGTGTGCTGTTCCTCCTAGTAGTTCACCACTACCAGCACCAACCAGAGTCAAAATTGTTACAAAGTATCTTATTTGCACCTGTTAGCTGTTCTGAGCTCTCTGCCAAAAGCTAATTAAGTTAGAAACTGTTTTTTTTCTGGCTGTTCAGTGCAGAGAAAAGAGGGACTTTCCAGTACAAAAGAGGGACAGGGGGTTGAGTGGTCAAAAGAGGGACAGTTGGGAGGTATGCAAGTGCCACCTAGCTGTGTGAGCTTTTTCACATTCTGTCTAAATAACAATAATAATTCTGTGTCCGTAAACATCACCTGAGTGATGTTTTTACAGCAGCAATAATATATTCCGTATCCACTACTGTATACATTGCCCTTGCAGGCATTGTTTGCCCAGTCTTCAAACAACTGCCACCTAGCTGTGTGAGCTTTTTCACATTCCGTGTCCAGAAACATCACCTGACTGTGACGTAGTGTGATTTCTGCCCTTTACAGCACAAAATGCAGCGCTGTGTCAACAATGTATTTTTCAGATACATTTTTGCCCTTGATCCCCCTCTGGCATGCCACTGTCCAGGTCGTTGCACCCTTTAAACAACTTTAAAATCATTTTTCTGGCCAGAAATGTCTTTTCTAGCTTTTAAAATTCGCCTTCCCATTGAAGTCTATGGGGTTCGCGACGTTCGCGAACCGTTCGCATTTTTGGACGCAAGTTCGCGAATATGTTAGCGAACATTTTTTCCGACGTTCGCTACATCCCTATTCCTTATCTGGAAACCTGTTATCCAGAAAGCTACAAATTACGGAAAGGCAATCTCCCACAGACTCAATTATAATGAAGTAATTCACATTTAAAAAAAAATTATTCATTTTTCTCTTTAATAATGAAAGACTATCTTGTACTTGATCCTAACTAAGATATAATTAATCCTTATTGAAGGCAAAAAATAATTTTAAAATAATTTTTTAGTAGACATCGCATGGAGAATTATGGAAAGACCCAGGTCCCGAGCATTCTGAATAACAGGTTCCATTTCTGCATTTACTTTAGGGATGCACCGAATCCAGGATTCAGTTAGGGATTCAGCAAGGATTTTGCCTTTTTCAGCAGGATTCGGATTTGGCTGGATCCAGGCCCGGATTTGTAGAGAGGCCACCAAATCCCAGGCCTAGGGCGGCAGAATTTTAGGGGACGGCATGCTGCCCAACCACACCCACATTGGTTCAGAAACACTGGGGATGCTCAGGAGATACAATCATTTTTTAAAGTTCCTGTGCGCCAATCCCCATTGCTCCATTTCCAATGATGAAAATTTGACGGAGGCAATCAAAGTCAGCGGGCCTAGGGGTGCCTGCTATGTAAATCCGGCTTTGGATGGATCCTTGTGCCTGGCCAAACCGAATCCTAATTTGGAGGCAGGGACAAGTGAACATTTTTTTTCCACTTTTTCCTTTCGCGCCCCTAATTTGTATATGCAAATTAGGATTCGGATATGGTTCGGTATTCGGCCAGGTCTGCAATGGACACTGAAAATGTTTCATGGGGCTCATTTATAAACACTGGGCAAATTTGCACCTGTGCAGTAACCCATAGCAACCAATCAGAGATTAGCTTTTTTTCAGTTAACTGCAGGTTGAACACTGATCATCTGGTTGTCATGGATTAGGAGCAAATTTGCCCAGTGTTTATAAACGAGTCCCACTAATTCAGCTGCTAGCCAGTATTTCTGGGGTAACACGACCTGCGCTGTTCCCCAGCAGGTCTCAGCTAATCTTACCTGCATTCTTGCCCCACACGACACTTTGTGAGGCTTTTTTTGTGATGTTTAAACAACCCCAATCATATAATATAACTAACATTTCTGTGAATACCCAAACATCTGCACCAATAACAACTATACAGACAGTCCCTGGGTTACTTATGAGGTAGGGTCTGTAGGTTTGTTCTCAAGTTGACTTTGTATGTAAGTTGAAACATATACATTTACTTATTAAATGCAATTTAGACAGATGTTGGTCTTAACATGCTATTTATTTTTGCCTTTCTGTGAATATTTATTTTTACCTTTCTGTTTTCTGCAGTAGACAACACATGCCAGTGGGGATTGGGGCAGGTAGTTTATTAAAGCTAAATGCTAATAAAGGCCAAGCAAACCATAGTATGATACTGTAATAGCCTCTGTATGTAAGTATGAGTTGTATTTAAGTGGTATGTTGTAACTCGAGGACTCCCTGTATATAGTATATGACTGACAAGTCCTTATATGATGTATGTAGGGCACAAAGGAATTTCTTTTGCAAGTGGAATTCTAGTGCTGATGCCTTACCTTTCGCTGGTACTGTTGTATCTTTCTTGCAAGGATAGCAATTGTATTGCCTGAAACAAAAACTGACCGATTAATATACACTGACTTTATAGCTTTATCATTTACTGAGCGCTAAGTGAGAGAATGACATGTTTTTAGCCTCAGAGGTACGCATTTCCCACAATTCCACTGTAAACACACTAGACATAAGCAATGTGCCAAGATAAACACAAAACGAGTTACTTCTCTAGGAAGGGATCTTATCAGAGAAGGGGTGCTGTATTGAGTTAGCAGGCCCCTGACCTCATGCAATATGAAATGAATACTGCATTGTACTCATTCATTAAATCAGGGCAGAGTTGGTGACAAATACACAAAGTGAAATGCAGGAAGGATGGGGCCCAATTTGATTAAAAAATAATCACTTAAATCAGGGATGTCCAACCCTGGTATAGCTGAATTACTACATCTAATACCCCAGTATAGTTAAATCACAGCTAGAGAGCTACATGGTATAGTCAATACTTACCTTGGCTACAGGAGATGGCCACTTGGCAGTCCCCGCAGCAAGGTGATATTGGGTCTGCCTAGTGGGTCAGAGAGTATCAGAAGGTCAACACAATGACTTTATTCACCACTTTTTCAGCATATGAGTTAGAACATGTTTTTGGTATAAGGAGTTTTTATATTAACTAGGGGTATATTTATCAAAGAGTGAAGTTACAGATCTTCCTAGTCGCTAGAGTAAAATTCCGCCACTCTCCGTTCATTTCTATGACATTTGTAAAAGCATATTTATCAATGGGTGAAAGTGAAAGTTCACCCGTTGATAAATAGGAATGAATGAAGAGCGGCGGAATTTCATTCTAGCAGACTGTGGAGCTTTCTAACTTCACTCTTTGATAAATATACCCCCAGGAGTACTATGTCATTAAAATGGTGGGCAAGTGATATTCCTATTGGTGACTTGTCAGATTCCAGGCACTAGGAAAATATGCCTTGGCTTCTTTATGTCTGAGTTTTCTCTGCATGTGGAGAGAAGCCAATGTGTTGCCATCGGCTCCTTCATATCTCTGCCTTGACAGGCATGGCACTGGCCAGTGTGCAGATGAATGGAGCAAACTTCAGAATAAAATCATGAAAGTAAACATTTCTAACCCACATCTGCTTCATATTCCTGTGCACAGACACGAAGGAGTGAATAGGAGCCCATAAGCTTCTCTCTGTCTGCAGATAAAACACAGATGAGAGAAGCAAAGGAAAACTGTGTGTGCACTTAGCCTAAGTTTTGTTTTAGTTTTCAAGTTTGCATCGACTTGTTAAGACCCTTTCGGCAATGGCACATGTTGCAGCTTTATTACAGACAAATATTCTGGCAACAAAAAAACTCACAAATGCATTGGTTTTGAGGTGATCTGTTTGAATATAAACAATACAATTAAAGATCAGCGCCACAGGCTATGGAAAAAACAAATAACAGAACCTAGTGCAATATTGTTAATATTCAGTGCAATCACCAAAGTGTTACAACACTAATCTGTGTGTGTCTTGAACCATAGAAAGTCTATGCACAGATTTTTCATGTGTGTTTTAAAGTGCAATTTGCTTTTATTTTTTAAAAGGTTTTAAAACTTATTGCACTTACATACGTCAAACTTCTGATCGCATATCAAACAAGCCAGTCTTATAGTGCAGATAATGGAGAGTGAACCTTTGCAATGCAAAGAGATGGGTTCTACCTTGTCTCTATCTCCCGTATGTTCCACCTGTACATCCACTCACTGCTGAGACCGGAAGTGATGTCACACCTGACGCTAAGGTCAGCTTCTTCAGAGGTCCTGAAACGCGTCAGGTGTGACATCACTCCCGGTGTCAGCAGTGAGTGGATGTACAGGTGGAACATACGGGAGAGGGAGACACGGTGGAACCCATCTCTTTGTATTGCAAAGGTTCACCTCCATGATCTGCACTATAAGACTGGCTTCTTTGATATGCGCTCAGAAGTTTGACTTATGTAAGTGCAATAACTTTTAAAACCTTTTCAAAATAAAGGCAAATTGCACTATGGGTGCTGTCCCTGCTTTTTAATGTATACAGAAAAAGGAAAACCCTGGAGTTGATATTGATATGCTGTTTTGAAATCAGGAATCTTGTAAATTGCCAATCCCACCAGTGAGTGGAGAAGCCACATGCTGATTTTTACTTGCTCTTTGTTTGACTTAATAATAATTCTATTTTGGAGATAGCACCTTGTAGAAATCACTATAGCACACAGATTAGTGTTGTAACACTTTGGTGATTGCACTGAATATTAACAATATTGCACTAGGTTCTGTTATTTGTTTTTTCCATTGCTTGTGGCGCTGATCTTTAATTGTATATTGATTTGATGATCCAGTGGAGAAACTGTGAAAAAGATCGGCAACGGAAAAAATTCTGATTTACTGTTCCTTTAAATCTTGCAAATATTTGTTGCTTTTTGCAATTTAACTGTTATACGTTGAATATACACAGTGGCTAGAAGTCAGGAGATATTACTGTGTGTATACACTAGGGGGCACATTCAGGGCCGGATTTACATAGTGGGGGCCCCTAGGCCCACTGCCGTTTGTTGGCCCTGTCCCCTCCCCTTTATTCCTGCAAATTTCATCATCTGGACTGGAGCAATTGGGATTGGTGCACAGGAAATTTAAAGAATGATTGTATCTCCAACACATCCCCAGTGTTTTTGAACCAATGTGGATGTGGTTGGACAGCATGCCGCCCCCCTAGAATTCTGCCACCCTAGGCCTGGGCCGCCTTTTCACAAATCCGGGCCTGGGCACATTTAATAAGGGTCGAAGTGAATTTTCGAATTTAAAAACTTCGAATTTCAAACAATTTTTTGGGTACTTCGACCATCAAATAGGCCTAAATTCGACTTCAAAGTTAAAAAGTTCGACTTCAAAAATCGAAGTACTGTCTCTTTAAAAACGTTAGACTTCGACACTTTGCCACCTTAAATCTGCCGAATTGCTATGTTAGCCTATGGGGACCTCCTAGAACCTATAGCCAACATTTGGCTAAGTTTTTAGAAGTCAAAGTAAAATCGTTTGATCGATCGATCAAATTGTTCGAATCGTAGAATTTCATCGTACGATCGAACGATTTTACTTTGACCGTATATGGCCAAATTCGATTAAAAAAAACGACTATCGAAGCAATGCAATTTGATGGTCGAATTTCGAAGTTTTTTACACCTTGAAATTCGACCCTTGATACATCTGCCCCTAGGAGTGCATCGGATCCACTATTTAGAGATTTGGCTGAATCCCTAACTGAATCTGAACCCTAATTTGCATGCTATTGGGGTAAAAAGGGGTTAAAAGGAAACTGCAGCGTCTATGTTTGCGTGACGAAAAATGATTTTAGGGATACAGATTTGGTTCTTTGGTGCATCCCTAGTATACATGTAATATGGGTGGCCCAATACATAAAAATATAGAAAATTAACATTAGCTTTGTATATATCTCGTAGTCCCTAAATACACAGTGTACAGTATATTTGATCTCTCCATATAAATAATAAAAATATAAGCCAGAAAAAACAGATGTGACCATCAAACATGGCAAACATTGTATCACCTTGAAAAAAACAAAGAACAAGTTATGCAATTTGGGGTGAAAAGGCTGCCTTGCCCTGATTTTAATCTTTATGAAACCGCTTATGCTGTTTTTATAGGATACTCGTTTCCTTTGCATGTCTTGTTTAAGTCTAATCTAGAAGGCTGTACAGTAAATCCATCACCTGTCACATTAATAACACAACGTGAAATACATTATCTTTCTTGCTGACGACAGAAGGAAACACTTGGGGAACAAAACTCAGAATACACCATAACTCTAAAATGATCATATTACATGGAGAGTAAGAAGATGAAAATGAGCTGGGGACATAAAAACAATTCTGCTTGTTCAACCTGACAAATGAATGGGCACATATTGGCAACAAAAACCCATTGAGGACATCTCATGTATGGATCCAATAATAAGGAAACATCATGTAAATGCCAAATGCACATATCACACATAAAAAAATACTCACTTGCATTGCTTTGGACATTGGGTAAAGCAGATGAGTGTGTGGTCTAGCATCTTTTCATATAATTGGTAGAAACAATGCCCTGAAACAAAGGAAGCCCAGATGTCTTTATAGAGAAAGATAGAGTCAGGAGGAGAGGTGGGGTATGTGCCTGGGGTTTTATGGACAAGGTTTTGGACCTAAAGAATAGGTTAATAATGTACACTAACTTAAATGTTCTATCTCTAAGCTGAGCAGTAAAGATGAAGTGCAGCACTAGGGCACAGTATATTCAGTCCAAATAATATTACCTTTTATTGTGTTGTTTATAGTGAAACACATTTTCACAATTTACACTCTCTACTATATTGTAGTGTTCCGGGTTTCAGTCATTTATCTGGTATGGTGATATTCTGGAACCACGCAATGTCTGAAGTAAATAGTTAACCTTCAAGCCTTTGGTTCACAGGAAAATGTATTCCATTTTTCTCGAACAGTCCAGTATATAATGTGAGCATTCTGTCCACTAGTTGAGATCATTGACAGATTTGTGTTTATATGAGTAGAAATCACTGTTTCCAATGAATAAAAAATATCTCTGGCAGCCAAATTATTCTTGAGCACTGGTGAACCTTTGTATTGCTCAGAAGAAAAAGCTAATACTGTAAAATTTTTCCCTAAATCCACCTTTGGTCAAAATAATACCGGTTTAAAACTGGGAGAGAAAAGTAAAAAAAATGAAGACCAATTAAAAAGTGACTTAGAATTAGCCATTATATAACAAGTTAAAATGTGAACTTAAAGGCGAACCACCCCTTAAACAGTAAACTAGTTTCAGCTGCTGAAACATTTCTGTATTTCTTCATTTCTGTATTTGTTTAAAACTCACCCCAGCCAGGATACTTGTTATAGTTGCAGTATTCCATGCCGGGAGGCAGAGGATAAAAATAATATCCACATCCACACATTTCAATCATTTTGTACTGGAAGCAAGAATTCAGGCATGCCTGGATTAAAACATAAAAGTAAAACTATAAGAATACAAATTTTAGAGATTTAAAAATTAAAAATGACAACTCTTCCCAAGACATAACATACTCCTGATAACATATATAATATATGTTTTTTACATTTCTACATAGGTTTACTGGGGTTGATTTCTTCCCATGCAGTACATCTTGATTAATAGGCTTTAATTCCGGAGAAACAGACTGAATTTATGCAAAATTTTAGTAATGATTGTGTTTTTTGTGAGACACAGGGAGACCTAATGGTATTAGAGCTTTTTGAAATCAGGATTAAACTCTATGGGGGGAAATGTAATAAAATTCACTTAGAGAACAAATCTGTGAACAAAAATTTGCATGTCACAATGTAATATTCTTCATTAGACTTTAATTGCATTGCAAATCTTAATTTCGCATTGCAAACTATTAGCACCTGCTTGAAGGTGGCGTAAACTTTTGGAGCAAACGTAACAACTTTTTCATTAAGAAATTTTATTACACTACACACTACAACTATAAAATTCACAATCTCTGTCCTACTGTCGTTTGAGGGGCAAAGTGTTCGCAAAGGCAAAATAGTTCACTTTGCGAACATTTATCTATCTCATAATATACAGTAGATCTATTTCAGATATTCAAACAAATATTACTGACTTTTAAATCGAGTTCCAATATTTGAATGGAACTCGATTTGAGTTTTTTCTCTGAAAACTATAAACATCTTCAAATGGGTCAACAGACCTCTGCCATTGACTTCTACATGAACTCAGCAGGTTTTAGGAATTCGAGTTGCTTTCAGGGGCGAGGTGTAATAAATCACAAATCAAATCTGAGTTTGGATTTTTCTCAACTCAAATTTGTGAGTTTTGACCAAAAATTCAACCCGAATATTAGAATTTGCCATTCAAACCTGCCCCTTAGTTTACTTGCTCAGTGTTTGAAGTGTCTGTCATATTGATAAAAGAAACAACATTATTAACTACAAACCATGTATTCAAATTGTGAATATTATGTGCACACTGTGCGTATGAATTACGTCACAACTTTGGTGGCGGAGAAAATATTCGCAAAACAGTTTTGGAAATTGCAAATTGAAGTTACTGTCAATGCTATTTTCACGCACAGCAACCTCGCACAGTGGGCGCACTCACGCAAACATCCGTCTCATTTGTGAGCCATTTGCGAAAATGTATTCTCAATGCGAATTCTCAAAAAACGGAAAGACAAAAATATTTTAGCGTTCAGGAAAAAGCATTGCCAATACAACCATTTGCGAATAAATATATTTATAAATAACCCCCACTGACTATATGAATTTATTAGGTATGACTTGAATGACATGCTGATTCAGCAAACATGAATTACAACCATTTGTACAACTCACCTGCATTGTGTAAGATGTGTTGTAAAGTATTTTGATGCTGAGATCACTGCCATCAGATGTGCATTGACTGTATTTTCCACCTAATCTTATTACTTCTTCCTGAAACAATATATATTTATTATATATTTTTTTCATGAGAATTTTGCAGCTTTATTTACAGATAGCTTATTTACAAACACCGCTTAAGAGAAAAATATATCATAGGTGCAAAGTGCATAAAAAAAGTGCAAAGCCCCATGTTTTTTGTTCGCAATGCACCTTGCCCTCACCCTCAGCAGAATGAGAACTGGTATGCAGCACTGGTTCTAACTGAAAGCACTGCATACAGGAGGGGTGGCACATGGGGTAACCATACATGTCCATTCACCCACTTTCTCCTTGAACTTGGGAAGGGAGGGGCTTCAGGAAACACAAGGGGGCACAAGGGGGCATAAAAAACAGCAGGATAATATGACACACACTGCCAGGTTCCACTATGTAAAAAACGGCATAAAATTTTACACGTTTTTTTCTGACTTCCACCAGAAACAATGTAATATAATCTGGCATTCGCATGGCATAAAATTACACACACCTTGATAAATTCGCCATTTATTTTACACAGGTTTTTACACTTTTTTTTGGCAAATTTAGTTTTACACAGAATAATAAATATGCCCCAAGGTGTTTTTAGGTATTTCATCACTGTTCTTTGTGCCTGTGTATATTGTGAATATTGCCTTGCACCACCAATCAGCTCAAGGGAGCAAAGTCTAACTCTTCTCCCCAAACACTGACCACAAATGCAAAGTTTATTCAGGGCCGTATGAAGGCACCTGAGGGCCTGTGTCTAGGGTGGCAGGTTTTGGGGGTGCCTATACATTTATTTTTTGAAATTTAAAATAAAAAATAAATCGCCCAGCGACCAGGCTGGTTTGAGGAAGCGATGTCCCGCGCACATATCGCATGACGTCACTTCTGTGACATCCATACGTGTGACATCACGCACACGACGCGCTGACATCACACGTACGGAGTAGGGGGCATATTTAGGTCCGATGCCTAGGGCAGCATTGAACCTAAATACAGTTCTGAGTGTATTACATGTATAGGACTTGCACCTGCTGTTGGTAAACAAACTCTATACAGTATATCTTTAAGTACAACTACCTCCTTTAAACCTCAACCCTAGACTTAAGCCCTGTTAGTGTTTGTATTAGTTTCCTGGGATGCCCTCTCTCAGAAAAAAACAACTTTATACTGTTTCCTTCTGTAAAAATACAGGAAGACCTCCATTAAGAACAAATATAATCATTTTACATGTGGACCATGTAAATGAATGCACCTCCCAGAAAAAGACTGAATGAGCACACATTTGTTACAACATATCCATTACTTAATTTACCTGTTTTACGCTTATTGAAGTCTCTGTTCCTGGCTGTATGTCAAAGCCCTCGTGTTCCACTAGAGGTGGCTGGTTGGGGTTGTGGATCATTATTCTTGCTCCTGCTGCTTGTGACAGGAGAGGCATGTTGTCATGAAGATCAGCCTTCACAACCATAGACAGTCCTGAAAAGAAAATGGTTGATTATGATAAATACAAGTATTACTTACTTACTCAGATTTCAGCTGCTTTCTACAATAGAGTTGAGGGAATATCTCAATAGAATACACAAAAGCCATGAATATCTTGTAAATTATATCCTTATAAACGGTGAGTACTGATGTCATCAGTTATAAATGGTGAGTTCTGATGTCATTTCTGTCACATGACTCACTAAAACATGTGTATTATAATAAATAAAGTACCCACTGTTGCAAAATATGGGGATATTAGAAGTCACCTCGGAGTTCCATGACCTGTATAAAAACACTCGGCCTTAGGCCTTATATTTTACAAGAGGGGGTACTATATTTACTATATAAACTCACACAGTAGGTAAAATAACGTTTTTTTTACATATTCCAAAGTGCTTTAGAGACTATAGGACTTATTTGTGAAGCAGATTTTTTATTTGGGGCTCAGTGCAGAGCTCAGCGGACAGGGGGTGCAAATGCTCACAGAATGATAACTAAGGGGCCCTTATGAATCACATACATTAGCCCTCCCTATCAAGCTCACACTTGATCAGTTTTATGAGTTGTCACCTAAACTCCCTCTATGTTTTTGGAGTGTAAGAAAAAAAAAAACAGCACCAAGGGGAAACCCATGTAGACACAGAGAGGACATACAGAGAACTCTTTGCATAAAATGCCATTGGACACATGTTTCAAAACAGCAATGCTAACCACTGTCACTTTCTGAAGTTATGTACAAATTAATAAATTACCATACTGCTTTCCGGGCCTGGGTGAATACCAAGAGTTTTCCTTCCCATGGTTATTAATTGTAAAGCAGTTTCCATAGATTGGGTGATGGAAATGAATATATTCTCTGCAACACAGAGAACACATTATTATTAATTATAACCAATAGACTATTAAACCTGTTTTAAAACAGAATATAAAGTTAGCACTAAGGCTGGTTATACTTACGCAGTTAAGAAAATAAAGCACTATTCAAGCCTTTACTCACCTTTACACCTTACTGGACATTTAGAATACATGACTGCTATAATAGCTTGTAATTAGAGCACCATTGCTCTACTTGTAGCTGTGTGTGTTTGGGGATTTTACATATTGCTACAGGGGGCCTGTTATCCGGAATGCTCGGTACCTGGCATATTCCAGATAAGGGTTCTTTCTGTAATTTGGATCTCCATACCTCAAGTCAACTAAAAAACATGAATTAAACCCATTTGTTTTGCCTCCAATAAAGATTAATTATATCTTGTTTGGGATCAAGTAATTATTATTATTATAGAGAAAAAGGAAATTCTTTTAAAAATTTGAATAATGTGCTAGGAGATGGCATTCCCATAATTTGGAGCTTTCAGGATAAAAGAACCGCAGAATAAGTAATTGTAATTTAGCCCCAGCGTGGGACTGGGGTGGCTGTCACTTCAGGGGCCCTCACCACAGCCGCTAACTCCTCTGTTCTCATAAACTGAGCCACCAGCCAGCCTACACTTTCCCTTCCAATGTGCACACGTGATTGAATGTACTGGAGCTTAACTTCTGCTCAGCTGAAAGGTGTTGGACTCTAACTTGGATTTTTGCCAGTTTTACATTATGAGACATAAAAGGCTTTGTTTCATTTTAGATTCAGTGCTGTTTAGTAATAATAATATTTCTTATACTGCATGCATGTCAGATAGATTATATTCAAAAAAATAATCATGTTGTGGAAAGGTGTCTGTGGAGCCCTTTAGGACACTGGGGAGGGGGCTTAGAGGGCCATCTCCAGCCTACAGGCCTCCAGTTGGACAGTCCTATTCAGAAAAGGATCCTTATCAAATAGATATATATTCTAATGGGCACATTTTATAGAGAAAATGTTGGGTCATGTTTTGCCTATAATATAAGCAAAGATAAACTAATTGCTTGCAATTTACTTCACCAAACAGTTTATGTAATTAAGAGTGCAGAGTGTAAATACATTGGTACAATTTTTTACCCATAACTCCAGTGGCCTAACTAGATGTTGCTCATGGGGCCTCATGGGGCCCATATACCTCTTGGGCCCCCCGTGCACCTGTAGTTACGCCCCTGCATAACCCAAATTTTGTTTCTACCCCTGACATTTTCAAAAAATGTTTACCCACAATGCAAGCTTCATTCCCAGAATTCCATTGTTGCAATCAGGTGCAAAATGTTGCAATTTAAAAACTGGCACAAACTTCAAAACTGCAAGGATTTGTGCTGGTTAGTATGGGGTGCTATTGCTGCATCTTATGAAATTAACAACAAAAGAAATTACATTTGTCTCCATAATGTAAAGGGACTGAACCCATTGACATACATAAATAATTGTTCATATGGTTTATATTTTCTTATAATACTCAAGAGCCTAAAATGATACCCTTATAAATGGTGCTTAGTGATGTCATCAGTCATCAGTGTTAATGATGTCATTTCTAGCACACAACTTAATAACACTTGTGTGTTACAAAACATAAGGAACCCCCTGTTGCAAAATATGAGGATATTAGAAGTTACCTTGGAGCGCAATGACCTTCATAAAAGCACTCGGCCTTCAGCCTCATGTTTTTATATGATCATGAAACTCCTTGGTGACTTATAATGTCCTTATATTTTACAATAGGGGGTTCTTTATTCACTATACAGTATAATACACAACTGCTCACCCTGTAAACAAGAAAAAAGCTTTCTATATAGATTTACGCAATAAATATTTGTAAGATTTCTATAGAGATTTACACAATAAAAAATTTATATAGACTAACGCAACAAATATTTTGTGAGCTTGTTTTAAATCTATAACCTATTTATTGTTAACCTTCCATAAAGAGTTTGTAATTTCTTTGTATTCACTTTTATGTATGTAGGTTAAAGCTTCCCATATATGAAGAAAAACTATTAAAACGAAGGCACTTTTTACTGCAGATGCGTCACCCCCCCCCATAAGCCCCATTTAATGAATGCTAGCATTTCGGATAGATACCGCAATTTCTTTCGTTTTTACATAATCTAAGTGGCAGGTATAATTTTGTGAGAATACAGACTTTCTTTTTCTACTAGAACTTGTTAATAAATTAGGTTGAAAGTTTGGCCCCAACTTAGGTTGAAACCAAAAGATGTAGAGGGAATGGCAAAAATCCAAATTACCTAAATTAGAAATTTGCTTCCAATTTACAAATGAATTTATAACCGGTGAGGATTCCAGGAAAAGTTGGGCTAGATAGCAGTTTCCAGCCTCCACTACCTGGATATGTGAAGAACAACAATTTACCAGCCATTATGGAGTCACCCCATTCTGATTTTACCCCTTTCCTCAGGATATGAGTGCAGTCAATACTCACCCAATGTACTCTTTAACTCCTACTTGCCTATGTCTCTTACATCTCTTTCTCCTTCTTCCTAATTCCTACCAGCAAATGTTAGTTATTCAAACCTGTTGTAATACTGCTCTGCAAAATGGTTGACTTGGTATGTCAATGGAATGTCAAATTGTTTAAAAATATATTTATTAAGTATTGTGAAAAAGAAATGGGTAAGTTACATATTCCCTGAAACAGGATGGAGTTCCTTGGATAACATCTCATGTGTTATCCTGATTCCTGTCTGAGTAAAATCTAAAAAACAGGAAATCTGCCTGTGCCTTTAGTAAGAAGAGTTTTTCCAAAGAAGCATGAGATATTAACAGATCAGTGAAAAAGTAAAACATTGGCCTACTTAATAGTTGTGTAATTAAATGGGTGGTTCACCTTTCTGTTACCTTTAGCAAAGGTTAATTCTAAGCAAGTTTTCAACTGGTCTTCATTTTTTTTTAATTGTTTGCCTTCTTCTGACTCTTTCCAGCTTTCAAATGGGGTTGACCGACCCATCCAAAAAAAACAAATGTTCTGTAAGACTACAAATGTATTGTAATTGTTATTTTTAATTACTCATCTTTCTATTCAGGCCCTCTCCTGTTCATATTCCAGTCTCTTGTTCATATTAATGTATGGTTGCTAGGGTAATTTGGACCATAGCAACCAGATTGCTGAAATTGCAAACTGGAGAGCTAACACCACAAATAAATAATGAAAACCAATAGCAAATTGTCTCAGAATATCACTCTCTCTACATCATACTAAAAGTTAATTCAAAGGTGAACAACCCTTTTAAAGCCCAGACAAGCAAGGTTTCCCATGTTGCTTTGTGAAAATATTGAAAAAGCACATTCTTATTCTGCAAAGCCATACTATGATTGTCTGCTTTTGTATAACAATAAATTAAATATGATTGTCTCCTCTCCCACCCACAGCATTTTCACTTTGAATGCATCTCCATTGTGCTTTCTTAATTGTAATATGCATTGAGGTGATAAAACGAGAGTTTCCCCATCACACTTTCTTTAATTGCTGGATTTGCAGTAAAAATTATGGCTTGATTAAAAGTTGAAATGATCATCAACGTACCGTTCATCACAAGGTACCTCGTTAAAATGACATGTTAAAATGAAATCCTTAGAAAAATTATTTGCTATGTTCAGCACAGCAGGTATATTGGACATGATGTTTATGTAGTGGAATTTGTACCATTCGTGGAGAGCATTAACTCCAGACCAAAACACTTTATAGTAGCAATCGTCTCTTGAGGAATTACACTGAATAAAAGAAAATAGATAATTAAAGGGTTCAATTTTAAGAAATTTACTAAATTATTTCTGCTGTATTTCCAATTAGCATTTAAGTAATTCTGCACTATTACAGAGCATGCTTCACAAATGTGCATTTTTATTCCAGATCCTGCAAAGAAAGTAGAAACTGAGAGAATCATGTTCATTCTTATCTATCTGATACCAAATAAAGCTTGTGGGCAAATTGCTTCAGAACTATGTTAGCAGGATAATCACCTTTAAGTCAACTTTTAGTATGTTATAGAATGGTCAATTCTAAGCAACTTTTCAATTGGTATTCAATATTTAGTTTTTGTAGTTTTAATTATTTGCCTTTTCCTTTTGACTCTTTCCATCTAAAAAAATGATCTGTAAGGCTACATATGTATTGTTATTGCTACTTTTTATTATTCTATTTAGGCCCTCTCCTATTCATATTACAGTCTCTTATTCATATCAGTGCATGGTTGCTAGGGTAATTTGGAACTAGCTACCAGATTCATGAAACTGCAAACTGGAGAGCTGCTGAATAAAAAGCTAAATAACTCAAAAACCACAAATAATAAAAATGAAATCCAATTGCAAATTGTCTCAGAATATCACGCTCTACATCATATTAAAAGTTAACTTGAAATCAATCTATGCCAGTATCATCCATTCTAGATGAGGGATGGACATAGGCTCCCTAGTAGTAACTGCCAAGCAGGAGCATGTAATGGAAGCCAGTCTAATCCTAGGTTTCAGTGCACATGCTTGTCATTAGCAATCATCACTAATGAGTCTGTGCACTGGATGCAATGTGACCAGGTTAGAAACAGGTAGTGGTGTTCATTCCATATCTTACATGATGTAAAGTGCTCAGAATGAATGCCGTAGAAGTTGTTAAAGTGGTAGACACAAATGCACAGGTAGGGTTGAGTAAATAAAACTAGTGATCCTTGATGCAAATTTGGAACTTCCCCCTGCCTCCTTGCCTTGATTCCATTTTCTACATGTTTCTTATTTCTGCCCATTCGATTCCCAAACAAATCCTGTCTCTAAGCTCTAACAATCCTCCTAGTACTACTAAATATGGTGAACACTTCACACTGCATTTTCTTCCTTCTGCACTAAAAGATCTAATTCTTTGTGCCTAAGAAGTAGCCTCAAATTCTAGGGCCTTGATGTTATGCCAAGCGCTGCACCCTGAATTTAATCCCGGTACTTGTATATATACAGTACAAGTACATAAGCCCTGTAATTATATAATATCTAATATAAAAGGTATGAAATGTAACAGAATACAATACTCATATTATATTTACCAGCTTAAATCCTACTTTAAATTTCTTCTCCCCTGGTAAAGCTGGGCCCAAACCATTCTCTTGCAACTTCAGCAGCACAATGCTTTCATCCAAATAAAAACCTCCATTGACTTGGCCTGTCAAATTGTTTAGGAGATCCTGTAGATCAACAACTTGCTGTCCTGACTCTGGAGCACGATATTCATATAGTGAATAAAGTGTTTCATTTGCTAGTTGGTCGAGCTGATTAATATACATATTAACTTGATCAAATCTAAGGAGACAGAATAGATGATGATTATGTGAAAAAATGGTATTTTGATAACAAATCAAGCATTTGATCTTCAAAATGTGCTATGCTAGATCTGGGTTGGTGTAACATACGCAAGTATTGCTAAATATAAATGGTATTGAAAGCAGATATCTATCAATTGCAACTGACTCTGGCGATTAAAACAATGTAGTGGAAGCTGGATGATCAAAAGACCTGTGAAGAACTATGCAAAGCATTGTGAGAAAGGTGGTTTTGACTGCTGCACAGTTTCAGAGCCAGCAGTACAGAAAAGGACAAACAAATATGTCTTTTAGTTGCACATACACAAATAATGTCTGTTTATTTAATTTATGTGTATTGTATTTTGGTATTTTTTGGCAAAATAGTATTTTTAGGTTTATATCCCTTTAATCTTTAACATGTAATCCCCAATATCAACATTTCATATGATGGTAAAACACACAGGTGCTTTAATAATTTGCTCCAGATGAAAACAAGCGGCTGCATAATTGGCTCCTGGTAACATTGAACATGGTATGTGCATTGTATGGGCCCTATGGTGTGTATTGTTCACTGAGGATAATGAGCTGAGGAATAAGTACTACAGGTATAGGACCTGTTATCCACAATGCTTGGGACCTTGGGTTTCCGGATAACAGATCTTTCTGTAATTTATATCTTCATACCTCAAGTCTACTAGTTAATCATGTAAACATTGAGACAGGTTTTGCTTCCAATAAGGCTTAATTATATCTTAGTTTGGATCAAGTACAAGGTACTGTTTTATTATTACAGAGAAAAAGAAAATAATTTTTAAGAATCAAGATTGTTTGGACAAAATGGAGTCTATGGGAAATGGCCTTTCTGTAATTCTAAGCTTTCTGGATAAAAGGGTTCCTGCTTAACAGATCCCATACCTGTATATTTAAATAAATTTTATTAACAATGGTGAGAAATGACATTTTGTCTCACAGCATGGAAGTGTCATGTCATGAGGATATGAAACACTTACCTGTACGGGTTCAGATTGCAAATGGTCACAGCTGGAAATATTTTGCCCTTTGACTGCAAGCCTATTATTGTGCTGGTAGGATAAGCCCAATATTGATCTGTTAATTGCCCAAACTGCCAGTACATCATAGCAAATGAGACAAAGTAAAGCACAAGCCAGAAAGTGGTCTTCATTTTGTTCTTTCGAGAGCAGTTGAGACGGACAGTGCCATGGATTGTGGTGTTGTCACAGAAAAACGTTAGCATATCTTCAAAGGAGTCATAAAATTCGATCAAGCCTTCCTTTTTCTCTTTTTCTGTGGACTCCATAATAAAGGATCTAACCATGCAAAGTAAAAATGTTACTGTAGACTTCAGAGAAACATTAAGGAACAGTTATATGTAGTGTATCTTAAAAATAGAGTATTCTAAATCAGGTTCTGAGTGAACCATTCAGTGCAATAGGCAATTAGAACAAGAAAGGAAAGGGGTTAAATAATATTCACTTTATTATTACATTTTGTAAAGATTGGGGCTTCCCATTATAGACCTGGTTTAAAATGCTTTTCACCACTTCAAATTTCTTATATATATTAAAGAACAGTGTATGTGGGACACAGTCCGAATATCTGCAGTTAGGGTAATATCTGCAGAGAATGCATATTTACTATCTTAGATTTAGGGGCATATCTACAAAGAAATCAACTGCCCGAAAACACAGCCAAAACAATAATGGAGTAAAGCTGTTCAATGCCTAATTCTACACAAGTTTTCAATTGGTCTTCAATTTTCTTTTTTTATAGCTTTTGAATTATTTGCCTTTCCTTTAAATTTCAAAAAGTACTATTCAATGCATTTATAAATGAGCGTTCTTTAGGTTTATAAGAAGAATGTGAATTGTGTCTGCATGGATTTACCAAATTGTTCCAAATTTTTTTCCATGTTATGTACACGGAAAATTATATGTAAATATGAAATGATCTTTAAAGACGTAATTGCTCAAAGCCAAAAATTACCCATCATTGACATATCTTACCCTAAGACCTAATTCTACAAGCATACAGCAATAAACAAGTCCCTGTCCCAGAGAATGTGTTTTTAACTTATATAACTAAGAAGTGCTGCCTTTCAGAGATGTTGTTGATTAAGGCATTCATTAATTATGAGGCATCGATTAATTAGTATCAAGGATGATTCAGTTACTATACGAATGCTCTGTGGGGTAGAGTATCTGATTCTACTGGTATAATTACTCATAGCAACTAATCAAAACTTTAGGTGGAGGATGATCAGTTCAGTTCACTTTGAGATGGTGCTGATTCATCCGAGGGAAAATAGCAATGAGT
Source organism: Xenopus petersii (assembly GCA_038501925.1). Classification (NCBI taxonomy): domain Eukaryota; kingdom Metazoa; phylum Chordata; class Amphibia; order Anura; family Pipidae; genus Xenopus; species Xenopus petersii. Next base: position 42,160,039 of record CM076684.1, on the reverse strand, counting down.
TAAATGTAGGGGTTAATAAAGGGGTGGATAAAAATATTTGGATGTTATTTGCATAAATCTTATATTGAAACTCAAATTAATGGATTAAGCCTATCAAAGACATAGTGGTTAATGACATGGGTACAGAAGTGGTCCAGTGCAGTTATCCGTATCCAATCAAATCATTGTTTTCAACTTCGAATACGTAGAAAACTATTTACTAGTTGGTTGCAATTAGAAACTTCAATTGTGCAATTTTGTATCTACAATACAGTATGTAAGTAATTGAAACCCACAGTGTACAGGTATGACAACACAGGGGCAAATATAGAGCTTTTAGACAATTCCACATTACTGGCATGTTGTTAAGAGATGCACTAAAATAATGTTATCTACTTCCTCTTCTTTTTTAATTACTATTTCTCCTCCTTATTACGGTTATAGTTTAGGGCAGACTTATCAAATAATGAACCGAGGAAAATTCACAGCAACGTAATATCTTCTCCATTTATTAACACTACTGAAACATTTTCTGGACAGTCAAATGTTTTACTGATCTGCCATATTCATCAATACAGATCAGTTTGACAGAATGTGTTTGGTTGCTTTAACCAACTGAATACTATTCTACTGTATGGGGTTTTAAATCTCAGGAGCAGCCTTAAGGCCAACCACTCCATCTAAATTGTTTGTATTTGTACATATTAATTTATTTTCTGGTCCTAATAACTTGACTGTATAAACCTAGAGCTTTTTTACTATGTGTGGCTGTGCTTAGAAATATGCTTCGACATACATGCCATTTATACATAGTGGGATCTATTATCTGGAAACCTGTTATCCAAAAAGCTTCAAATTATGGGAAGGACATCTCCCGTATACTCAATTTTAATCAAATAATCCAAATTTTTAAAAATGATTTTCTTTTTCTCTGTAATAATAAAATATTACAATGTACTTGATCTCAACTGAGACATTAGGAATCCTTATTGAAGGCAAAAAAATGTATTGTTTTTTCTTAGTGTTTAAATGTTTTTTTTTTTTGGTAGTCTTACGGGCAGATTTATCAAGGGTCGAAGTGAAAATTCTAATATTTAAATTCTAATTTTGAGGCAATTTTAGTGTACTTCGACTAGAGAATAGCCCAAATTCAAATCGAATTTGAAAAAAATTAGAAAATTCGAATATCAAAATTTATCACGTACTGTCACTTTAAAAATTTGACTTGACATCTAAAACCTGCCGAATTGCTGTTTTAACCTATGGGGGAGCTCCTAGAACCTATTTGTAGTGATTTGGAAAGTTTTTTTTTTTGGAAAATACTTTGATTCGAATTCGATCGAATACGATCCGAATTTGAATCGAACGATTGAATACAGCGTATCCACCCGAAGTTAAAAAAAGTGATTTTTTAAATAAATTTTCGTCAGTCTTTTTTTATTCGAATTTCGAGGTGATAGGAGCTTAATAAACTCCCATTGCCTCGAAATTCAATCCTTGATAAATTTGCCCATAAGGTATGGAGAACCAAAATTACAGAAAGACCCCTTATCCAGTAAACTCCTGGTCCCAAGCATTCTGGATGACAGGTCCCATACCTGTATAAATGTGCATGTATGATATTTGCATAGTTTTGTGTCTACTGTAAGAATCCTTTGGAAAAACAGTCATTTAAACTATATGAACACATAAACCATAGGATTATTTTAAAACACAGAAATTATGCTTATGTTACATGATTTCTACTGGTCACTTTACATCGGCATATAATCCTATTCCTATGTAGCACAGGTTCCCATATTTGGGGATGATCACTCACAAATCAGTTATTAGAATGAACCAAGTAGAAAGGGCAACTAACACCCTAGCAAAGTAAGAGAAAAATCTCAAAAGGAATGTGGTCAAATGTTGGAGGGTGCTTGAACCAAAGAGGTCTGGAGATCTATGCTATAACATATATAAAGAACGTATAAATAAACTGCTGAACTACAATTCAGTCGATTCCAATTTAGAATAGGAAGAGAAAAAAAAAGCTTTTTATCAAAACCAGTGATTATCTTCTAACATTTCTACATTAGTATTTTGTCTCTTTTTAGTATCATGCAATTTCCAGTGGTGTTTTTAATCAAAATCAAAAAGTAGCTCATACCTGTAGCCGTCTATTTGTATTAACAAAACTTCTGAGTACAGAGCACAGCAGAATTCACATTCTAGCCGACGGGAGGCAGTTCGGGGAGATTATTCACCCAAAGAAGAGGAGATTTATGGGATGATATCAAGCAGACTGAAGAAGTGACTGCAAGGTTTGTGGCGTTATACAAAGGCAGGCACATTCCACTTCTGAAGAAATACTTGATATTAGATATCATAAAAACTTTTGAGAAGTTGAGGAAGTACTTTGGTGGTCCAAAGATTTAAGATCTCAACTTTCCCACTATTCAAGAAAATGGAGACCCACAAAACATTATCTTGAAGAAATTCAAGTGTGAGTTTTTCAAATTTCCAAGAGTTCTAAGACATAACAAATCTCACATTTGGATGAATACGTTCGGCCATTAAAAGCAGCTGAGATTCTAGAAAAGTCAATGGAAAGTGTATCTGAAGCATTCAAACCAATTGATGTTATTTTTTTTTTTTTTTGAGTTTAATGAAACAGTGAAGATTTTATAAAGTCATTGAATATGAATGGAACGATGTAATTTTCATTCAACTTTTTTTTTTTTACCTTGAGAATGTGTCAGTATTTTGGGCAAATTGTTTGTTCCAGTCTCACAGTGTAAACATTCAGATATCTGCTGTATTTTATTATTTCAATGACTGTTCCCATTTGTACTGATAATTTATACATTTATAAATTAAAAGCATGTAACAGCAACGCATTGTCATTGCTCTTTAGAGCAATGGAAAGTGTATCTGAATCATTAAAGGAAATTAATGTTTTTTTCAGTAATAAACCAGTGAAAAGGGTTGTTCACCTTCAAACAACTAGTTGTTTTCAGATCAATCACCAGAAATAAGAACTTTTATCCAATTACTTTCTATTTTCTATGTTTCACCGTTTTTCTAATATTGAAGTGTCATTTTTCACATTCTAAAGCAGCTCTGGGAGGGGGCGTCGCCGACCCTGTAAACTTTTTTGCTAAATAAATACACATCCTTCTTGCACGGATATATATATATATATACATACAGGTATGGGACCTGTTATCCAGAATGCTTGGAACCTGGGGTTTTCCCGATTACTAAAAAGTCATGTAAACATTAAATAAACCCAATAAACTTGTTTGGTTTCCAATAAGGATTAATACAATTTTAGTTTGGATCAAGGTCAATGTAATGTTTTATTATTACAAAGAAAAAGGAAATTATTTGATTTTAATGGAGTCTGGGGAGATGGACTTTCCGTAATTCGAGGTTTCTGGATAACGGGTTTCCGGATAACTGATCCCATACCTGTATATATGTGTGTGTATATATATATATATATATATATATATATATATACATACATATGTGTGTATGTGTGTGTGTAAAGACAAAGAGACAAACAGCTGGCAAGTGCAGCTGGAGTTTCTTTGCCTATTGCTGGTCATTTATGCTGGAATAAGTTTTGCACTTGATGGATAATATCTATGCAGTTCAATTGGGTTTTAATGCGGAATCAAAGCCTAGATGCACATAGCAAGTTGCCAGTACAGACAATTAAATTCTGTTAGGGAGAGAACTAACTCCTAATTTGCAAATCTTATTGTTGAGGTTGTTGAAATAGCTGAGAAACAATATGATAGTATTAGATTTTCTTATGAAATACTCATACAACAAAGGGTTCTTCAGCAAATTACAGCAGAAAAAAGGTTCTTACCTGTAGCTGTTCCCTAGAAAGATTAAAGCTTCTGAAGACAAGTAGGAACGGAATGTCAGGTTAAATCCTTGCACGTGTTTACAAGGCTGGAAGCTGTTCAAACACACTGAGGAAGTGACAGTAAAATTTATGTCTATATGGAAATAGGCAAAACTACAGAACCTCCTACTGACATCAAAGACCCTTTTTTGATGATACCTTTTCTAATATAATGCGTCTTTTAAGTTAGGTTTGCACTCCAGCAAACACAGGGGGCTCCTGGTGATCAGGCAGAACCAGGGATCGGTGGGAGACATTAGGAAACCTAATAGTTTGCTGCACAACCACTCCACTCAATGGATTCCAAGTGATACACCGTGCAGAGGAATAAAAATACTAACACAAAGAAAGCATCTATTTCATCAAAACAATATCTGCAATTAAGGCACATGGGGCCAAGCTTACTAATGGGGGTATTGCAAAGTTTGTTACAGGTCTAATCCCCCTATAGCAGTGATCCCCAACCAGTGGCTTGCAAGCAACATATTGCAACTCCTTGGATGTTGCTCCCAGTAGCATCTAAGCAGGTGCTTATTTTTCAATTCCAGGCTTGGAGGCAAGTTTTGGTTGAATAAAAACCAGAAGTACTGCCAAACAGAGCCTCCTGTAGGCTGCCAGTCCACATAGGGACTACAAAATAATTAATAATAGCCCTTATTTGGCACCTCCATAAGATTTTTGAATGTTGTGTTGCTCCCCAACTCTTTTTACATGTGGATGTGGCTCAGGGGTAAAATAGGTTTGGGGTCCCTGTCCTATAGCAACCAATCAGCAGGTAGTATATATTGATATTGATTGATCACCTGTTTAACATATCTTATTGGTCACTAGGGGTTACTGTGCCTTGGTAAACATTGATCCTTTTGTTACATATTGGGGATAACTGCCATAAATTCAATTAAAAGCAGAATTTGTTGTAGTCCAGTTCGTTTTAGGAATTGTGGGGAGAAAGGATGCTGCATATCTGGACTCATGGGGGTTAAATTATGAAAAGATCCCTCACGGGTATTACTCAACAAGCCAATCTCTATATAAAACAAATACCAGAGAAAATTGATTTAGTTTACATTTCTAGCAGCAAAGCAAAAAATAGCTGTTTCATGGAAAAATCTTTTGTTTCCTAATTACATTTCATACTGAAATGAAGTGGATTATGGTAAGTTAAAACTTGTATCACCACATATAACACCTACAACAAAACGTAAGCCCCGTTGGCTGACATATACTAGGCTGCAATCAAATTAACAAGCAGAAATCTCTTTTTCCTGCATTAGATACGGGACAGAAGGTAACTAAAATTTTTACAAAAAGATTGGTTGCTGTGGAACTTCTACTCTGCAAAAACAGACTCGATGAGTTGTATTCTATAAATAAAGCAAACATGGAACCCAAGCATTTACTTTCAAGGAAACATTATGAAATCAGGAGAAAAATTTAAGACATGGAGGAGAAGAGTGATATGGTTCATTATTAGGGTTGCCACCTTTTCTGGAAAAAAATACCGGCCTTCCTATATATTTGTTTTTTCACTATTAATAACATTGGGATCAACCATCATTTTTACCAGCTGGGCCGGTAAAATACCCGCCAGGTGGCAACCCTATTCATTATGCAATCTTAATTGTTTCATTTCATTTCTTAGTTTAGTCTTTTTTTTTAAAAGTACAAATACTTTATTCAATATGTCTGTAAAGCATTATCAATTAAATCTGAGTAGGAGAGCATCAGAGTTCTACATGATAAAAAAAAAACCCTGAAAATGTCTGTTTAACTGTTTATATGTTTGGATATTTAATAAAAAACATTGGAAAGAAAAGCAGAATTTGTGTACCCCTTTCTGTTCTGTTTCTGACTCTAATTATTTTCAATAGAAATTACGTTTACAAATAATTTTAAAGGTACACATCCTTGGGACCTGGGATAACTGATCTTTCTGTAATTTGGATCTTCATATCTTAAGTTTACTAGAAAATCCTTTAAACATTAAGGGGAAGATTTATCAAGGGTCGAATTGCAAATCTGAAGTAAAAAGATTTGAATTTCAAGCTATTTTTGTGTACTAGGGAATAGTCCATATTTGATTTGAAAAAAACATTTGAAAATCTAAATTTATTATGTACTGTCTCTTTAAAACTTCAACTTCGAGCATTCACCATCTAAAACATGCCGAATTGCTGTTTTAGCCTATGGAGGACCTCCTAGAACCTATATGGAATTTTTTTTTTTTGAAAATACGATCTTACTTTGGTTCGAACCATCAAATACAACCTATTCAACCGCAAAAAAAACCCTTCGATTTTTTAATAAATTTTAGTTATTCGAATTTCGAAGTTATAGGAGTTCAAAAAAACTTTAGAAACAGAACGGTCCATCTCGCCCACCCTGGGCTTCCGGACTAGAAACTCCCTGGCGCACAGTGAAAGAGGGATCGTGACCTCTAATCAACATGTAGATATGGAAAAAACACCGGCACACAAGGATACTGCTGGCAGGGCAAAGCCCTTGCTGTTTATTGCGTGATGCAACGTTTCGGGGAGGACCCCTTTGTCAAGCATTCTTCCCAAAACCTTGCATCACAGGAAAGGCTTTGCCCTGCCAGCAGTATCCTTGTGTGCCGGTGTTTTTTTCCATATCTACAAGTTCAAAAAAACTCCCATTACTTCGAAATCCAACCCTTGATAAATCTGCCCCTTAATGTTTCCTTTCTTGTGCAATATCAGCTCCTAAGTATTACTAACATACCAAGCACACCAGTGCTGGTATGGGATCCATTATCCAAAAACCCATTATCCAGAAAGCTCCAAATTACGGAATGTCTCCCATAAACTTAATTTTATCCAAATAGTCCACATTTTTAAAAATGATTTCCTTTTTCTCTGTAGTAATAAAACACTGCCTTGTACTTGATCCAAACTATGATATAATTAATCCTTATGAAAGCAAAACCAGCCTATTCGGTTTATTTAATGTTTAAATGATTTTCTAGTAGAATTTAGGTATAAAGATCCAAATTACAGAAAACCCCAGGTCCTGAGCATTCTGGATAACAGGTCCTCTACCTGTATAATATAAAACTGCCCTATTGTGATATCTTCCAATTGGGGTTTTGCCGTCATGCATCACTTTCATGGCACAATCTCTGACTTGCAGGGCCAGTGCACAAGAGTTCTTATGCTAGGAAAAAGTGTCAGTGTAGGTTAGTGGGTAGGGAATAGCACAGTTAATGCCCTGTATAATTCAAATGGGAAGTTCCTTATCTTGTAGATTCAGATAACTTTGCAATTGTTAACTAAATTAAGATGGGCACTGCATCTGAGGACTGCATTAACATGTAGTTGCGGTCCCCAATCCAAGATTCAAATTGCTTTATATCAATTCCACATATTCCTTAATGAACTAACCCCTCATATATGTCTAATGACTACTACTATAGTATTGCATGTATTTAATCGCCTTTCTGTAAACAAATACAGATATAGAATCTTCTGTATTATCTGAAATGCTTAGGACCCGGGGTTTCTCAGACAAGGGTTATTTCCATAATTTGGATCTCCATGTGCTATGCCTACTAAAAGCATTTAAACATGAAATAAATCCAGTAGGATTGTTTTGCCACCAACATGCCGTTTAGTTACCACCAAGGTACTTTTTCTTATTATTACAGAAGAAACTAGTTTAAAAGATAAGAATTATTTACTTAAAATAAACTCAGCAGGTGGCCTTCCTGTTATTTTCGAGCTTTCTAGATAACAGATTTCCAGATAAGGGATACCCATACCTGTATTTCCTTATGTTACTACTCATTTTTCCTCCACCAGCTTCAGATTATGGGGCAGATTCACTAAAGGGTGAAGTGGCGTCGCTAGCAACAATTCGCTAGAAATCCCATCTGAAGGGACATCGCCAATTAACTAACAGGCGTAGAGGACAATTCACTAGCGAACTAGACTGTCACTAGAGTTCGTAGGCACCCTATAGCCAGGCGACTTTTCGCTCTGGAGGGCGGTCGTTACTCCGCAAATTCATTAAGATGCGAATTTTCAGAACGTTACCTCTTTCACCAGTTTGCTTTGCCACCTCAGACCAGGCGAACTAATAAAACAAAGCTACATCTTCCTCAATCTTATGTCAGTGACATTATATCCTGTATGCCGGAAATTCATTAGTTGTAAAAAACGCTGGCGACTTTTACTTGAAAACTCGCCATGAAATGCTCACACTGCCGAAGTAATGCTAGCGAAAATTTGCCAGCGTTTGGCTGCTAACACTTTGCATCTTAGTGAATTAGCGTAGTGGTAACGAATTTGCGCATTGAGAAGTGGCCAAAGTGTGGAGAAGCGGTCGCTGGTGAAAATTTGCCCTTTAGTGAATTTGCCCATGTCTCTGACAATGCAGCCCCTTGAATCTCTGGTTAAATATGTCACTGTTGCATATACCTCTATAAAGGCTGAAGATTCTAGTTCCCTGGCGGGAACTATCAAGTCTGAGACTCGTTTTAATCTGATCTTGCTTATCTATAAACATTCCAGGCAGTGTTTTTATTTATGAGCGTGTAAAAAGTTATCTTTTTTTGATATGTATTTATTTAGTGTAATCATTAAAGCAAAGAACAACTTGGCAGTCCTTAAACAAACGAATACTTTAATTCTCCATAGCACTGAACCTGAACCCAAGTCAGTTTAGTTCTGGCCACAGCAATCCTACTCTGGCTGACTCTAGAAGATCACAGAGTACATAATATCATTTATTTTACTAAGAGTTGAAACAGGTATTTTCATTACTTCTGTTACTTAACAAGATCAACATTGACACTACACTACAAACAAGAGAAAGTTGGTCTAAAAGGCAAAGGTAGGCTTTAAACCAGTTTTTTGGGGTTACAGTGTAACAGACTACATTAGTTTACTGTGATTGAGAGAATTCATTTATCTGAGGAAATGGTCAGAAATGGTCAAGTCTGGATTCAACAGAATAACAGGACAGTAATATTTAACTTAACTAAAGTCACGAAAATCTAGCGCAAAAGAACTTGGCATGCTTCTTTGTGCCAACCCTTATTTCTCAGGGGTAACTCTGTTACGTATCATTTTTGCTCTGGCACTATGGAATACACCTGCAGGGCATCCCACAACCATTTGGGTTGCTTCTAGGGATGCACCGAATCCAGGATTCGGTTCGGGATTCTGGCTTTTCCAGCCAAATCCTTCTGCCTGGTCATTTGCAAATTAGGGGCGGGGAGGGAAAACAAGAAAGTAAAAAATATTTTCCCCTTCTCACCCCTTATTTGCATATGCAAATTAGTATTTGATCGAATATTTTGCGAAGGATTCGGCATAATCCAAAATAGTGGATTCGTGCATCCCTAGTTGCTTCAAGTGCAAGTTCAGTTTCAGAAGCCTAAGGTGGGGTGTCTCTTGTCCTTTTCTATGTGTAAAACATCCCCCATTATCTGTCTGTAATATCTTCTAATGCACTTATAAACAGGCCCGGATTTGTTTCTGGCTCAGAAACACTGGGGATGCGCAGGAGATAAAAATTGGAGCGAATAAAAGGAGGGAACAGGGCAATAAACGTCAGCGGGCCTAGGGGTGCCCACTATGTAAATCCGGCCCTGCTTATAAAACTACTTGGGTGCTTAGTTTACAATCGACTAATGATATTCCTACCTGACAGTTCCTGTTTGACCCGCTACACTCTACCTTCAGGCAACAACACTAACCTGGCTAACTAACAACCTATTATCAACCCTAGGGGCATAGTACAGTACATACTGTTCATCTTAGAGTGGTCTTCATAGGTTCCCCTGTCTACCCTTCCTGTGTGTGCCATACTATGCCTGCCCTATGCTCCCTGTGTGCGCCATACTCTGCCTACCCTATGCTCCCTGTGTGCGCCATACTCTGCCTACCCTATGCTCCATGTGTGCCATACTCTGCCTGCCCTATGCTCCCTGTGTGCGCCATACGCTGCTTGCCCTATGCTCCATGTGTGCCATACTCTGCTTGCCCTATGCTCAGTGTGTACCATACTCTGCTTGCCCTATGCTCCGTGTGTGGGTTTCCTAAGTGGTGTATGTGGATAACATTATCAGCAGAAAATCGATCAACTGCAGAAGTGGCCAGAATTAAAGGGGTATATTTATCAAAAAGTGAAGTTAGAGATCGCCACAGTCCTCTAGAGTGAAATTCCGCCACTCTCCATTCATTTCTATGGGATTTTTAAGAGTATTTATCAATGGGTGAAAGTTCATCCTTTGATAAATAAGCCTTTCAAAATCCCATAGAAATGAATGAAGAGTGGCGGAATTTCACTCTAGAGGACTGTGGCGATGTCTAACATCACTTTTTGATAAATATACCCTAGTGTCTATGAAGCCAGCAATAAATGGGTAATTTTGAGCTGTAACATATAAATTGGCATTAATTTAATTACCATCGATCCATTTGTCAGTGCTAATATCTTTGTAGCTTAACTTAATCTTATTAATTGTTATCCATGTGTCATTTGGGTTTTCAGCAGTGTGTGATGCCACATACATAACAATAACATTTTCAACTTCCACACTTTTCCATACTTCTATTTTTGGCTGTTCAGCCTTTATACCAAATATTTGAAAGCCTAATTGTTTAGGCTTGCCATATGTCTGGGAAGGCAGTGGATTAATAACGTTTGTTCTAGAATCTAGCCAATTGTTTTATATTTTCGTCTAGTTCTCCCAAGTAAGCTTCATCTTTTACCAAGTAAATACAATTCAAGAGATTTTTTTTTTTTTTACTTATTATTAGATCTTATTAGTATGGTACGTTTCATTCTCCTCGTGGTGGAAGATCTTCAAGCTTTTCACTAGGTAGTTGCACTGTGCAACTCTTTCGCTATTGGCATTGATTAACTCCAGGTTTTTGGATAAGCACAAACACAGCTGTTACATCTTCTTTATTGTGCATCACAGTATCTTGTATTCTTTTTGAGGCTTCAGGAAGATCACCACGAGGAAAGAGCTCATGACAAACATATGCACCAGTGTGTCTATTAATTTCACTAACTTTTCTGACACCACTTCGGTACAGTTCCACAATTTTATTTTTAGATAAACATATACAGAACAACTGAAAATACTACAATTAACTATAGAAAAAAATATAGATACTCATTAATTTCAGTCTGGGCCATATTAAAATGTTGAAGTTGACTAGGCCAATAACGGGTAAAACTGCTCATGTTTTAAACATATAAATTACAATGTTTATGAACAATTCAACAATGCTGTAAGCTCAAAACAACATACTTCAGCTACATCATAGACTATACTTCGTTAGTTGGCTGTTATGGTCACTTAATTTGGGAAATTTTATCACATAAATGTGGACACTTTTTCTCTTGTCAATATTTTGCTCAAAAACATTAACTGTCTGCGCTGTTACATTTATGTTTATTTTACAGTTTTTTTATAGCTAAAGACAAACATTTTTTTGCTTTATAGTATTCATATAATCATTCTAGTAGCATCAATTATTTTCAAAGGTTCTAATGCCCCTCATTTTGAAAGGCAATGATAAAAAGCAAGATTAGACAGCCCCAGTTACTAATTAAATCTTTAATTTAACAACCTACACTGGAACTTTGCACCTGACCAGAGTACTTAGCAGGAAAACACAACAGCAATTACAGAATTTTTTTCCTCTGCACTTGAACATAATGTCATATAAAAGCCTATCTGAAAATAAATTTACTGTGTATTACACATGGCAACTATTCAGAGAAACTGCGAAGCTTATGGATACAAATGAGATTTTTTGCAGAAACAGTTTATCATGCTTTGTTACATAAAAAAATTAATCTGAAAGGCAAAAGAGGATACAAAGTATTCAGAACACATGTATACTAGTAGTAACCATCAATACCAAAGGCAAAAATAACAGTCCCTTGTAATCGTATAAAAGAAAGCTTCCATTTTGCAGCATCTTTTCTCCCACATAGAATTAGATACTGAGATAAAAGTCCCTACTGGTAAATAATGCACACATTCTGAAGAATCCAAAATGGGTAAGAATGTCTTTCTACTTCAAACTACAAAAATGCAAAGCTACACTAAAGGCAGTTTTTATGACATTTCTGAAAATAGCCTTAAAATATTATAATTTGCCACATTTATATCACCAGATTTCTTACATACAATGGCAAAACACCCTTAATATGAACTCCACTTATGTACTGAATAGTTTGATGCCCAATATGCATAGATATACTAAAGTAAGTTGCATGTACGGACCCCAAATTAAAATAGTGCACATGATTTTTGTGGACTGCCAGTTTGCCTTCTGTAAATAAAGCCCTCTGATTGCATATTATGTGCCGCAAGCCCCCCTTACAGTACAAAGACCCCCCCAAAACCATATATTTTTGCAAAATATATATTCTGACAAATCCAAAATGGGTAATTGTGTCTTTCTACTCCAAAGTACAAAAGTAAGAAACAATACAAGCATAAAATCACAATAAAAAAAAATCAAATACAATTGCGCAAACTAATGAAATTACAAAATAACTGATCTGACAGCTGTCGGAATACTTGATCTAATAGCCATGCCGTGAAATCAACAGTTTATAGTGGAAAAACAAGAGGAAAACTGATAAATAAAGAACTAACTAAATTTTTTTTAAAAAAAGTTTTAGAAAGTGTGTGTTTGTTTATGCATGTGCGTACAGCTCTAAAGTAAAGTGTGTATATATGAGTCATCTAAATAAGTATGCCCCCATAGGACTCACCCAATCTACCCTCAAAATTCTGGGTTAAAAAAAAAAAAAAAAAGCACATTAGAAAAACAGCACAGAGAAAGGTTTTTTAAGATTTCTATGCACAAAAAAAACATAATTATCACACAAAATTATCTAACACACCAAAACCATCAGCACATTCTAAGACTCTTCCCCATAGCTCAAAATTTTGCAGCACGTCAACGTCAAACCTGAAAATATCAGTACATACTGTAAAAAAGTCAATCCCCCTTCAAAAAAAACCAAAAAAAAAAAACCCCACAAACCTCAAAACTCATTAGCTCCCCTACCCCAAAAATTAAAAACATGCCACATATAAGCAGGCCCCAATAATCCCCTAAATTTAAGGGCACACACCTTACAGAGATAGTGTGGCCCCCTTTTCGGTTTTGATCAGGACAGCCTGGTATTTTAAAGGGCTGTCCGGTAGTGATGTGCGGGTTGGTCTTTTCCCGACGCACACCCGCCTGACTTCCTGGTTCCATTTATAGACCCACACCACCAAAAGGGGCGGGGCGAATGGCAAACATCTATAAAAGTTCAATCCAGAAGTCGGAAGCCGGCATTTGGAAAGAAGCATGCGAGGTCAGCTCAAACCCGCGGGTAGGGTTGCCATCTTTTAAAAAAATCTCCACCGGCTGGTGGAGGGGGCAGGAATAAAAGGGCGGGTCCTGACGGCAAAGGGGTGGGTCGTGATGATAAAGGGGCGGAGCCACAATGCACAATTGGCTGCGTGGGTCATGATGTCAAAGGGGCCGAAGCCAAGGCATGCGTTTGGCAAGAAGCTGTCAGAAAAAAGGTTAGTTTTGACCAGGCTGGGGGCAGGCCACGGGCTTTTGTTAGGTGTATTACAAATTTATCGGCAGCTACATTGCAGGTAAATTTGTAATACTGGCCCCGGCCATGGCAGGTGTTTTACAGCCTAGGCCAGTAAATACCGGCTGGGTGGCAACACTACCTGCGGTATCGGGCTGGCCTGCACAACATTACTGCCTGGGTCAAAACTTCTCAGTTTTCCAAATAAGGATAACCGGGTAGGATTCCCCATGATTGATACAGCAATTGGCCAATTGCAGTCATAGCCCCGCCCCATCACAACCACGTCCCTATACGTCACGGTCTCGCCCCTGTTTGGTCTGTACTGAGGGGGGGGGGGGAGAAATGGCAACTATACAGAGACCAGCAAGTATGCAATAGATTTAGCCTCCACTGAACAGTAAGTGCCCCCATATTCGTAGAACTGAATAAAGTCCTGTCGCAAGAAAAGAACCTAATGCTACCCAGCGCATAACAATACTCAGTAGAGCACTGTGGCAGCGTTCTTCTCCAGGCAATCACCGAAAAACCGTTTGAAGAAGGCGCCGAATACGCGACGAATGTCACGTGACGAAGACGTTCCGAGAGACGTTCACGTGATCGTAACGTCATCCACGGCCTCTTATCAACCGGGAACTAGCAGCTACCATATTTGGAAGGGGGGGAGTGAAAAGACAACGAGGATAAAGACAGAAAAGGGGCGAAGTGAGCCGCGCTAAGAGGTGAGAGGAGTCAGGTGGAGAAGTGCGGAGCTGTTACAGGAACAGAGCAGGAGGCTCCCCTGGGAATAATGATTTATTGGCAGCTGGTAGGCCACATAGGTGTGTGGTGTGAAAGGGCTCTATGTGCAATTGGGAAGAGGCCGGGGGACAGGGCCCAGCTCACCACTGACGAATAGTGGCGGGACCCGGTGTCCTGTCACTTTACCACTCGCCACCCCTTCTTTCCAAGTGATTTTAGATTTGGGGAATAGAAACGAGACCCCAGTGCTAGAGCTGAAGTGCAGTGAGTGGCAGAGCCCCAAGTCTCACAGGCCAGGACAGTTGTCTTTATGACTTCACAGACATGAGCCAGTCTGCTTTTGTTTTATACTCTTTTCATTCATGCACGGATATAACCCCCACATATAGAATAAAGACATTTTATACTTGGTGCAACAGTAAAACTGTAATACCCTAACAACTCCCATTGAAAGACCCAAATATTAGGGACACACATAGCAGATATGTGATCAGCAAGTGGGCACCGATGTACAACTGGATCTATCCTCAGTATGGCCATTTGTGGCTTCTTATAACATTTGTTAATGAAGCCCACGTCCTTCGTTAGCCCCTTCGCTCCCACCATAACGGTCACAGAACGTGTGCCATTTTGAGTGATATGATGGTATCACTCTCTTTTGTTTTTTATTATTGCATATTGCGAAAATTGACTAGTATTTGCTACTTTAGCAGCTAAAGTAAGGGTAAAAGCCCCCCCTTAAGGTAGACATCTGTTAAAGGGGACCTGTCATCCAAAAGAAATATTTCAAATCTTATTTTATCACGTTAGTCAAGCAAAATAAACTTTAATTACACTGTATAAATTATTTGAATCCTGTTTCCTTCAGTCTGGGAACTCATAATTATAGCAAGCAGGCAGGAGCCATTTTGTGGACACTGTTATTAGAATTAGATCTTAGACTCTTGTTTGTTCACCAGAATGGGGGACCTGATGTCCATCCCCATGTACTGATTACATAATTATATGGTAAAGAGAGAGGGGGAATGTGGGGAGAGCAGTGACATCTAGGAAGTGGTGAATGGAAAGTGAAAGTAACTGCCTGCTCCACCTGAGGAGGAGCAGGAAATATTTGATTGACAGCTGATATTTTTAAACGAGTTTACAACAGCTATAAATTCTTCAATAAAAAAAAAAAGAATTTGGATTTCATGTTTAATTTTAAAAGGACTTTTATTACACGGCTTTTTATGTCTGGGTGACAGGTCCCCTTTAAAGTACATATATTTATATACACACGCACAATTAAAGACCTGTCACCCAGGCATATTATTAAAATATCCTCATCTGTTATAAACTTGTCTTTATGCCTAAGACAGGCAACTTTCACTTTCCATTCTACACTTCCTAGCTACCACTGTACACCTCACATTCCCCCTCGCTCCTCACCATCTAATTCAGTAGCCAGTGCATGGGTATGGGCATCAGGTCCCCCATTCTGACACATAAACAATATTTTGGGATGATGTGAAGCTTGCCTCAATCACAGTGTCCTCAAAATGGCACCTGCCTGCTTGCTGTGATTGTGGATTTCAAGACTGAAAGAAAAGAAGGCTTAAATAACTTATATTTCACTTCACTACCATGATACAACAGGATTTGGAATTATTCCTTAAGGTGGCCATAGACACACAGGTCCTATCGTACGAATCAAGGATTCATACGAATTTCGGATCGAGTGTGGCGTGTGCCGACATCTTTCGCCCGGCGGAGATCGCTCGTTTGGTCTATCGGTTAGGTTTGATTTTGACCCGACCGATCCCGCCGGAGCCCACGGCACATTGTAATCAGGTCGTTCGGCCATACGGCCGAACAATCAGATTACACCCGATATAGCCATGTTTGTTAATTGCATATCGGGGAAAGATCCGCTCGTTTGGCGATGTTGCCAAACGAGCAGATCTTTGCATCTATGGCCACCTTTAGGGTGACAGGTCCCCTTTAAATTTAATGACACACTGGGGAGTTTGTATTGTTTTTTTTTTTTTGCCCCACTATTTTTTTCAGTCTTTTCAAAATGTTCGAAATTACGTTGTAATGCGTGAAAATGGGTGTATTTGCATTTTAGTACAAATACATCTGTCACTGACAGGTAGCAGAACTTCTCAGTAATGTGAAATGGGGAAGGGGACAAATTCAATCAGAACTGGTTTGTCAAAGAAACAATCACTATACATGTGTTGTTTTTCTTTAACCACAAATTACACCAGTATATCCGTTTATATGTAGCAATAAGACAGGAATTAAAGGAACAGTTCAGTGTAAAAAATCCAGTCACTCCAGCCTTTAAACATTACATTTTTGGCTAGCTAACTATATTAAAAACCTTTTTTTATTTAGCACAGCCTATCTATTTACCCGGCTTTTATTTTTATACTGAACAATTCCTTTAAGTCCTTTTTTTACAAGTTATCTTACTCCTTTTTTACCCAGATGAGCAACAATAGTAATAAGAGAGCTCCAACAACTGCCACCCAGAGGTTAAAACAAGATTACCTGAGGATCAAGAAAGACCCAGTGCCTTACATTTGTGCAGAACCCCTTCCTTCAAATATCCTTGAATGGTAAGAATTGTTTTACAGCAGCAATGTCTAAAACAAGGGAAGCAACATACCTTTTTCCCTTGTTACTTGTTTTAAATGTCACTGACGTTTTTTTTTTATATTAAGATTATGCATTGACTGATAATTACATTGTGAAAGGAAGTAACTGATGAGGTATATTTTACATTTTTTGTTATTAAAATGTTATTTATTTTTGAGGTGGGCTCCGTTTTGCACAGACGTGCACTCAAGGACCCTTTGCCAGTGGTAAAACCAATCCAGCTTTATTTTCATATGGGCATGGTCAGCCGAACCTACAGCAACTTTTGCTGAGCCCTATCTTTAGTGGCGCCTGTTATCATTGTACTATTTCAGCTTGAAGGGTCTTTTAATTGTATAACATTTTAGCTGAGAGCTTGAGTGTTCAAAAAATGTTGTTTGAGATTTTTTTGGAGCACGGATACAACTGGCTAAAACATTAATACTAAGTAGTTCCAATCAATAATGCCTAACTATGAAATATTAAGGTATTTAGTTTTTGTCTTGATAGGCTTTAAATGACCACTTTTTTTTTTTTGTAAAGTTACAAATTTGCTGCCAGTGCAAAGTCACCATTATGGATTGCTTTAAGGAGGGTTAATGCAAATTTCAAACATTTACTATCCTTGTACAGATTATATGTGTGAGTTTTGCCAACAAACTGTCTGGTCACAGCAATCCTGTTAGCTGCAAGAGAACAGTCCATTCTGTACGTGTTTTTCTAAACACGAATACTATTTCTCTCCTGTTCTCAATAGAAGTACTAAAACCTATATGAATAATGTATTCTACATAGCTTTAGCTTAGTCCTTTAAGCATTATTTGCTACTTGAAGAAGTGTTGGTCTTCCTTACTGTATCTTCTTTCTTATTTTCCTTATATTCTGTAGATGTATCTATTTATGGTATTGTTTTACTACATATTGCTGTTAAGTGAAGCAGTAAGAAGACTTGAAAGATTTCCATGCCTTTGCAAGAATTAAACCTTGCTTATTCTCTAGGTTATAGGTGTACAGGCATGGGATCTATTATCTGGGAGCCTGCTATCCAGAAAACTACTCTATGACAACTTTTTTTTTTTTTTAATTCACAGTTCTATATTATGTACTGATATACTATTGCGTGTCATCGTATGAATCAGCGGCCTGTTGAGCATTCACATTGTGTCTTAAAGGAGAAGGAAAGCTACCAAAGCTGTTTATTGCCAATATATTCGCTACAATAGTGCAAGCTAGAACACTATATTTATTCTGCAGAATGCTTTACCATACCTGAGTAAACGGCTCGAGAAGCTCTCTCTGTTTAGGATAGCAGCTGCCATGTTTGATTGGTGTGACATCACTTCCTACCTGAGTCTCTCTTTCTACTCACTCATAGCTCTGGGCTCAGATTACAGCAGGGAGGGAGAGAGAAGCAAACTGAGCATGCCCTAGCCCTGGAGGTCTGATAAGAAGCCCATGTGTACACACTAGAAGGAAAGAAATGCTGTTTGTTTTTACAGAGGACTGAGCAGCATTACTTTGAGGGTTTACTGGTGTATTTCTATAGACCTTTCTGATAAAGCTCAAGTAATTTTAGCTTTCCTACATATGTGTAAAGCTGGCCATAGATGTTGAGATTTTTAAAAGATCAGATCCTGATTGTGAGACCACGATCTTCTCAGAACGATCGTACGAATTTACCATCAACTAAAAAGACCAATTTACCAGGAAAACAAAGGGGAGCTGCCTGCTTGGCCCTGCAAACATAGATAGATTGCACTGGGACCGACAAAGATTTTTTGACCTGGCCAATCAATTTCCCGACAGATGTCGGCCGAAAAATCGTAAGATGTGCGATCATTCGAATTCCAATAACCGCACGATAATTTCGAAGGATTGGTCGGGCTTCCCTAAAATCGGTCGTTCGGCAAGAAGAATCGCCGCGTCTATGGGGAGCTTAATATGTATTGTATGTGGATATGTTAGCAACTTTCTATGCCTATATTATACAACTTGGATTTCTATATTTGGGTTTGTTTGTGTATTCCGTTGTTTGTTTTCAGTGTTGCACGTAATCTTCATGCTGCCTCATCTGAGGCCTCCTTTAACTCATATGCTAGTACATTTCTTTACTTAAGAGTAGACAAAGTTAATATTTTCCAATGTTTTATAGCAAGGGCACATTCCTTGCAACCCCCTGAGCAGAACACTACAAATTAGACATGGTCCATATAATCTGTCAATTAGGTCTAGTATTAAAAAGTAATTTCAAGTTTATTGTACATTTCCCATGTTCGTTATCAGAATAGCTTTGTCTGTCCAAATGTGTTTTGCCAAAGTACAGACTTTTTTTATGGACAAATCAGATTAAACCATAGTTAGCTGGTTATGCCCAATTCTGTATGAACAGGAACAGCTACTCGTTTTTCAGGATCTGTTTAGCTTCTGCAACGTCTCCATTCAGACAAATGGATAAATAAAAGGTTTCATTGTTTCTCTCTGGCTCCATACACATTTTCACCAGTGCTGAAAAAATAGACCTTATACATACAGGTAAACAAAGCCCTTTTATTTGGACTTCTGCCATCAGTGCATGATTTGCAGATGTGGCAAAATATAAAAAAAGTCTGCAACTTCTGCATAAATAACCAGAAAAGTAAACAAGTCTTCTACATAGATCAGAGGCCCAACCAGAAATGTAGTGAAATCTGGCATATTTTTTTTTCAGCTCCCCAGCACTAAATAGTGATGCATAGATCTCTAAGTGATCCCTGGGTTAAACATTTTGTATAATTTTTACTTTTTTTTTTAAAAAAAAAGTTTTTAAGGTGAACACCCCCATTACTAAAATTAACTAGTATTTCTTAAAGGAAAACTAAACCCTTCAAACAATGTATGTCTCTATAAAAATATATTGCATAAAACAGCTCATATGTAAAACCCTGCTTCATATAAATGAACCATTTTCATAATACAGGTATGAGACCTGTTAGCCACAATCCTCGGGACCTGGGGTTTTCTGGATAATGGATATTTCTGTAATTTGGACCTTCATACCTTCAACATTTAATAAACCCAGTAGGCTGGTTTTGCCTCCAATAATGATTCATTATATCTTAGTTGGGAAAAAGTACAAGGTACTGTTTTATTATTACAGAAAAAAAGGAAATAATTTTTAAAAAATTTGGCTTAATTTATTATCATGGAGTCTATGGGAGATGGCCTTTCCGTAATTTGGAACTTTCTGGATAACTGGTTTCCGGAAAACTGATCCCATACCTGTAATATACTTTTTTGTAGTATGTGCATTGGGTAATCATAAATATTTTAAGAAATAAGGGCATCCCCCCTGGGACATGGCAAACAAACTATACTTGTTAGGTCACACGAGCCAATTAACAGACAGAGTTCTGTCTTTTGCTTCAACACTTATTCCTGTTCCAGTTAGAGCTGCAGTATTTCTGGTCAGGTGATCTCTGAGGCAGCACACAGACCATCACTAAATGGTGGCTCAAGGCAAGAGATGTAAAAGGGCAATATTTACTTAAATATATATTCCAGTTTAAGATTCTTTAATATGCCACTTAATTTGATACTATCTTTTGCTCAAGCATTCATTTTGGGGGCATAGGTTTCCTTTAAACTGTAAAATGAGTCTCAAATTGCAATTCTGGTGGGACCAGAGTGGCAGTTTAGCTATTTATGGGATATATCATACTTGAATGGGGAGAACATATAATTAATTACATAATCTTTAAACTTGAAGACACCCGTTGTTCTAATTATAATGTCTAAAATAGTTATTTAGTGACCACACTATTCTCCATGAGACCAATATGGTGCTCAAAATGCCACTTGTGCTATAGTCCAAAGAGTGGTTCCTCAACCGATGCACCATTTTCTGTTGTTCTTAGAAAACAGACATTTAGCACCTGATGCAAAAATGATTAGAATTAGCTTGTTTGTGCAGTGCCAGGCTGCATTAATTAGCCAAAGCGGCTTCCCTTCCTTTAGACCCTTATTGTGGTTGTAAATGCCAACAGGTACACACAGTCAGTGCATTATAACTGCAAAGCTAATGGTAAATATTTTCCTTCCAACATCAATTCTAGCTTATTAGAAGGCCCTGCAAAGTGAATAAACATTCCTACGTGGCATACACTTGAATGAGAGACTGCAGGGAAAACTGTGACTAAGCTAAATTCAGTGCAAATAATGGTCTTTTTGTTGGATTTTATGGCATTCATTTGTAAGCACCTGTACAGGTATGGGACCTATTATACGATCACAAGACACAGTTTTGCAAAAAGGGGGGTGTGTGTGTAATATTGCGTTTGCTTATAACATTTAAACAATACTTTAATAACACAGTACATGTATGGGACCTGTTATCCACAATGCTTGGGACCTGGGGTTTTCTGGATAACGGATCTTTCCGTAGTTTGGATCTTCATGCCTTAAATCTACTAGAAATTAAATAATCCTAATAGGCTGGTTCTGCCTCCAATAAGGACTAATTATTTCTTAGTTGGGATCAAGTACAAGGTATTGTTTTATTATTACAGAGAAACAGGAAATTATTTTTAAAAAGTTGGATTATTTGGATAAAATGGAGTCTATGGGAGACGGCCTTTCCTTAGGTTTTCTGGATAGCAGGTTTCCGGATAACAAATCCTATACCTGAATATAGTTTGTGAATGTATAAAAAGGGTCGGTATGAGTTGGAGTTGAACTTGTTGGACTCCAGTCCATCAACCCAACTTAACTATGTAACTAATACACATAGTTTTGGGTATTGTTGAAATTAACTTCATTGGTCTGAGGTGACCTTGGAAAATGTTGTATTCAATACCTATGGTGCTCTGTTTACACTTAGTACAATACACATGTACAGATCACACAGTCTGGTCAAGAGGAGGAAGAAATGACATAGCAGCTCATGAAAATGAAAAGTTAAATATGGACAAGTTCAGGATGCAAACCAAGCTTCTGAATGGTGCTGGGGAAAATGTGTAACCGTGTTTCAGTAGAGGGGAGGGGATTAGCAACATTTTGGTAGGTTTTGTTATCATGCCATTTTCCTGTAATGTATCAGAATGCATACAACAGTAGTGCAGTAGCGCTTGTCACCGCACTGTCCTTACAGAAGATTCTTCCTTGCTTGCATTTACATGGTAGAGGAGGATTCCAGAAACATAAATGTACATAAAAATATTTGTAGAAGCGCTTCTTTTGCAGAGTCCCGTCCCATTCTTTTGCAAGTTGAACATCCCCTTTTACATTCTGGCAGCATGTGCATGTAAAGTTGTTCTTGAAAACTGTAGGGCACGCTATTAAATATGCCCTCCTTACCCTTGTCCCTGTAAGAGGGCTTAACAGTTTTGTTGCTTCGCCAAAGTCATATCTTGTGACAGATTTGTGAGAGAGCTTGGCTTTCTGCTGATCCGCCGCCTCTGCATTACAGTCCGCAAATAAACAGCAGTCTTTTGCTTTATGAGATAACAATGTATTACTGGTTTCCCCTCATTCTAATGCACACACCTCTACAGTTTGTATGGTTTTTGAATTATAACTTTTGCTCTGCAGCTATACAGTTTTGTTATTTAATAAGCTGTTTTGTTGCCTGGGTTGCATACATTTGAAGCTTACACAGTGTTTGCATGAAATGCTGGAAGGTAGATAGGAGCCAATATCAATAATGATAAGACATTTTAAAGGAATTGTTCAGTATAAAAATAAAAACTGGATAAATTAGGCGGTGCCAAATAAAAAATGTTTCTAATATATTTAGCAAAAATGTAATGTATAAAGGCTGGAGTGACTGGATGTCTAACATAAAGTCAGAACACTAATTCCTGCTTTGCAGCTGTTTCCACTGATTGGTTACCAGGCAGTAACCAATCAGTGACTTGAGGGGAGGCCACATGAGTTATATCTGTTGCTTTTGAATCTGAGCTGAATGCTGAGGATCAATTGCAAACCCACTGAACAGAAATGTACCATGTGGCCCCCCTTCAAGTCGCTGACTAACTCAGAGTTAGAGAGATGAAAAGCAGGAAATAGTGTTCTGTTATGTTAGACATCCAGTCACTCCAGCCTTTATACATTACATTTTTGGCTAACTATATTAGAAACATTATTTATTTTGCACAGCCTATCTATTTAGCCTGTTTTTATTTTTACACTCAAACAGAACATTGCCATTTTATGTGTGAGATATCAGGAACTGCAATTTTGATCTAATGATTACATTTTATGTATAGACTGAAAAAATCTTTACTTTTGATGTATAGGCACTATGTGGTGCGAGGACCTGAGATGACACCCTATGAAGGTATGTGGATCTCACAATAACTGTTTACTCTGTATCAATAATGCTTAGCAGCAGTTACTAACACCGTTTGAAAAATCATTTGTAAATCAACCATAGGACCCTATTTCTCATTATTTCTTGCCAGTTCAGCCAACCCTGATTGTCTGAGATGCTATTTAAATTGGGTTACTGCCTACATTCCCCTATACAAATATTCAGCTTCTCCGTTCCAAAGCTTCTCCGGTGAATTGGGGTCATGCTCTTAAAAGACAATGCAGCGGATGACATTTCTTAAAAAAAGGTGTTGGTAGCTCTATAAATTAGCCCTTAAGAACCATAGAAGCGGACTCAAGGCAAAAAGTAAAACCCACGTCAATTGAATGTAAAGTTCAAAAAGTGCTACCAGATCACAACTAGTGCTCCTAAATTATATAGGGTACATACACTCCACCACCCTGGCTTGATGCTACTAGCAGTCTGGTTACCAATAATTCTCAATTTTTCTTGTTAATGTAATAAACTATAGAGGCATACACCTCAGTTTTAATTGTACAACATTGCCAAATGACTTGCATACTTGTTTGAGCTATTTCTTCAACTCCCAAAGAAGATGTCTGTTAAAGGATGCTTGTATTAGCACCTGCTGGTACATAGGGGATAGGTTCTCTGATGACTAACACTGCATGTTAAGAGTATCGATAGAAAGTGAATAGACTTTGGCAGAAGCACAAATGCTTTCCCTACATCTGACACACAAATGTCTCCAACTAAAGTCCTTTACCATTCTGCAATTCACGATTAAAGGAGTGGTTATAGAATGGCCAGATCTAAGCAACTTTACAATTGGTTTTCATGATTTATTTTTTATAGTCTTTTAATTATTGGCGCCTTTTGGCTCTTTCCAGCTTTCAAATGGGGGTCACTCACCCCATCTTAAAAACACATGATTGCCTATTCATATTCCAGTTTTTTATTCAAATCCGTGCATGGTTGCCAAGGTCATCTGGACCTAGCACCCAGATTGCTGAAATTGCAAACTGGAGAGCTGCTGAATAAAAAGTATCTGATCCCATTTCATAGACAGACTGATCCCATTTCATAGACAGACTGATCCCATTTCATAGACAGACTGATCCCATTTCATAGACAGACTGATCCCATTTCATAGACAGACTGACCCCATTTCATAGACAGACTGACCCCATTTCATAGACAGACTGACCCCATTTCATAGACAGACTGACCCCATTTCATAGACAGACTGACCCCATTTCATAGACAGACTGACCCCATTTCATAGACAGACTGACCCCATTTCATAGACAGACTGACCCCATTTCATGGACAGACTGACCCCATTTCATGGACAGACTGACCCCATTTCATGGACAGACTGACCCCATTTCATGGACAGACTGACCCCATTTCATGGACAGACTGACCCCATTTCATGGACAGACTGACCCCATTTCATGGACAGACTGACCCCATTTCATGGACAGACTGACCCCATTTCATGGACAGACTGACCCCATTTCATGGACAGACTGACCCCATTTCATGGACAGACTGACCCCATTTCATAGACAGACTGACCCTATATATATATATATATATATATATATATATATATATATATATATATATATATATATATATATATATATATATATGATGCAACCCCATTCATCACCTTGTTCTGTAGTGAAGTGATGGATTCTGGGCCTTGAAGTCATTCTGCTTTCCATAGTGGGTGGTGCACTTATTCTCTGCAAAGCAAAGGCCCTGTTGTCCTGTGATTCAAAACGTTGCAGTGGAACAGAGAGACTAAGGGGAATAGTTGTTTTCTGCACAAGCTGAATGAGCTTATCTCAAAAAGAGGCAAGGAGGTTATATTTTAATTCACCTGTTAAAATATACATGTGTACATTTAGTGAATAGATTATATATTTTCTGTAGACTTGAGTTGACTTAATTTTTTTCCTCTTTACTAGGCGGTTATTACCACGGCAAGCTTGTTTTTCCCAGAGAATTTCCTTTTAAACCTCCTAGTATTTATATGATCACTCCAAATGGACGATTTAAATGTAATACCCGGTAAGGGGTTTTTGTTTTGTTTCAATATTTTTTTTATTGCAAATATTTATCGTTTACATGTTATAACAGTTGTTTTGCTTTTACAATTGCAAATCTATATATTGTCACATGTCTCAAATAACCATCATGTATATTACATTGTCATACTCATTATTTAGCCTCATGAGTTTGATAAGATGCAGATGTTCACATGACAAATTATACATAACTATATAACGTAGGTTGTAAGAGGCAGGGGGGAAATGCAATTATTTTTATTTTTTTTTATGTTCTCCACTAGACTCTGCCTTTCCATCACAGACTTCCATCCCGACACATGGAACCCAGCATGGTCAGTGTCTACAATTCTAACTGGTCTTCTTAGCTTTATGGTGGAAAAAGGTCCCACGCTGGGGAGCATAGAAACATCAGACTTTACAGTGAGTCCCAATACCTTTTCATACTTTAAATCACAGTTTGGATATATTAATGTAAATACAATTTAAAACACCATCTCGCTCCTGCTACCTCCGTCAGAAGTTCTTTTCCCTTATGTTTATTTTGAACCCTGTTAAAACCAAAACATTTTTATTTGAAGCAGTTAAGCCAGCCAGATGGAGAATACATATTACAAGGCTGCAACCAAAGTAATTGAAGATAAATATTTTATATATCTGCTGTCCGACAATATTATTATTTAACTAAACCATGATCTAACATTACTTTTTTTTTTTTTTTGCCCAACCCCACAGAAACGACAGCTAGCGACACAGAGTTTAGCATTCAACTTAAAAGATAAAGTATTCTGTGAACTGTTCCCAGAAGTTGTAGAGGTGAGGCTTGTTTCTATGTTGTTACTCTCTGCATTTATGTCACATATTGATCCCTACACATTGAAAATGCCTGCTGCAGTGCTGTTGTATATCGGGGTAAGTATGTAGGCACTTGCCAATTCATTTTATTGTATCTCCTGTGGGCACCTCCTCACCTATAATAGAATACAGACCTATAATCAATATAGGCAGATGATTTTATATGGCACATGCATTGCTAAGAAATAAAAATAGACCATTACGTGTTTAAAATAAATGTAACGTATAAAGGCTGGAGTGACTGGATGTGTAACATAATAGCCAGAACACTACTTCCTGCTTTTCAGTTCTCTTGGTTTACACTGATTGGTTACCAGGCAGTAACCAATCAGTGACTTGAGGGGGGGGCCACATGGGTCATAAATGTTTGCTTTTGAATCTAAGCTGAATGCTGAGGATCAATTGCAAACTCACTGAACAGTTATGTCCCATGTGAGCCCCCTTCAAGTCACTGACTAACATGGTTCAGCGCTGCAAAATATTTTGGCGCCATATAAATACATGTTAATAACATGGTTGTCCTGCAGAGAAGTCATGGAACCCTTTAGGCAAATTGAGATCCATGCATTTTCCTTTGAGTAATGCTTTGCTATGATCAAAGCTTGGTGTTGGTGAATCTGCTATTTTCTTTTTTCAGGAAATCAAACAAAAACAGCGTGCACAGGAAGAGCTAAACAACAGGCCGCATACACTTCCTCTTCCAGATGTTGTACCAGAAACAGAAGCACACATTGGCCAAAATGGGGCAGCACTTCTGAATGGCCATGTTCCATTGGCAGCAGCAAATCATCCTGGCCTTCAGCAGCCAAACCGTAACCATGGACTATTAGGAGGTGCACTGGCTAATGTATTCGTAATAGTTGGGTTTGCAGCCTTTGCCTACACAGTTAAGTATGTACTTCGAAGCATAGCCCAGGAATGAAGGCCTTGTCTGAAGTGCAAATAAAAAGAATCAGAGACCAAACTAGCACTCGTCAGAGAACATGGACTGCTCTGTGCAGTTGGACTCCCACGCCACATCTCGGGTCATTGCTATTTGTGCTACTGTTGTACAAGTGAAATATCAGTATATCAGTTGGCTCATGGGTTTATCTTTTTTTTTTTTTTTTTTTTTTTTAGAACGAGAAGAGTGGTTGCGTGTTTTCTGTGGAAGCAAACATAATAAGAGAACCAGTTGTAGGTTCACTGCAGTCTGTCTGGTTGTTAAATCCATGATCACCAGATGTCTTCATTTTTACCATCTATTTAGTACAAAATGTTAGTGGAAACAAATCTGTTATCTTCTAAACAAGAAAACCACACTTTTTTTTGTTCTTTTACTTTATAAGTCTGCACACAATATGTAGAGGCAGCTAATCCAGCACCTTTCTAAGAAGAAACCAACATCCATGGCCAAACTTTTTATACCCACTATTTATCTACAACACCGTGCACTTACAGGCTCCACAATTTGTCCTATATGGATATCCATCAGCCAGCGATTAGGTCTCTATTGTAAAAAGATTGAATTTTCAAGTGAAACTGTAAGATATAGATAGAAGTGAGGTGGATTTTTTTTTATTAAGATGAATCCTGTATCAATTATATTTGGATTAATTTATCTTGTAATAAAAAGGATATTGCCCTCCTAATTGGTTCACATAATCCCAAGAAATCCTTTTAACATGTTCTAGCAAGAAATATCCGATTACATATGCATAAAGCAATTCTTAAGATGTCCTACAACACATTGGAGGCCAGTGATGAGTAGCAGAAGACAAAAGCAAACGCTGTAGTCCTGCATGTAGGATAGTGCTGAAAATATGTTGACCAATGTACAAATTCATCATATTGATGTCTAGCACGTCAGCATTTTTGCTGCCGTCTGTTTGCAAAGAATGTTTGACGCCAAAACCAACAGACGTCTGGGTCAGTCGTAGATTATGGCCAACATCTGTCTTGTAGAATAAACAATTTGCAAACCCTATTTCTATCTCCTTTAATATTACCACAGCAGTGCATTGTGCTGCTGCAGGGTGGGCCTAACAGATTGTTTTCATGCTTTAATAATAATGTCATATGTAAAGAAAAATCCATGCAGAGAGTGATCTTAATATCATTATGCAAATATTTCAGTAAATACCCAATCCAATGGTACAGCTACATTTAGGGGCTGAATTTTTGAAAATTAAGTTTAGAAAAATCTGGAATTTTGATCAATCTGACACTGCATCACCCTCTGCCCTGCTGACATGTTATATGGTGTGATCGGGTGTATGATTAGGAGAACTGGATGCTAAGAAGTTACACTAGTGAAATGTTTAAATGGAAGCTTGGTTGATATGTTTCCAGTATCAAGCACTGGCAAGATCAAGAAACCATCTGTGCTAATTGACTTATGGGTAAGGATGCTTTCTGCAAACATGAACCTTAAAGGAACAGTTCAGTGTAAAAATAAAAACTGTAAATAGGCTGTGCAAAATAAAAAATATTTCTAATATAGTTAGGCAAAAATGTAATGTATAAAGGCTGGAGTGACTGGAGGTCTAACATAATAGCCAGAACACTATTTCCTGCTTTGCAGCTCTCTTGGTTTCCACTGATTGGTTAACAGGCAGTAACAAATCAGAGACTTGGGGGTCATAACTGTTGCTTTTGAATCTGAGCTGAATGCTGAGGATCAATCAGAGTTCAAGAGCTGAAAAGCATGAAGCTGTGTTCTGTTATGTTAGACATCCAGTCACTCCAGCCTTTATACATTACATTTTTGGCTAATTAACTATATTAGAAACATTTTTTATTTTGCATAGCCTATCTTTTTAGCCAGTTTTTATTTTTACACTGAACCGTTCCTTTAAAGAGGAACTAACGTCTAAAATAGAATAATGCTAGAAATGCTGTATTTTGTATACTAAACATAAACAAGAACTTACTGCGCCAGAAGCTTAATTAAACAAATTATTTATATTTTAAAAGTTGGCCGCAGGGGGCTGTCACCTTGTAACTATATTTAATATCTTTGCAAGACCAAGAACATGCGCCATGTGGTCTGGGCTTCAGTTGGGAGGTTAAGCTTAGGGGTCGTCATCAAAACAGCACATCTAATAATATCTGACAGAAGCTGATACATCAAGACTGATTAATAATCAGAATATGCAGACTGCACTGGGTCTGCGGATACAAATCTCTACACAGTCGCCGTCTGCTTTATTGGGAAACAATCAAAGCTGCTCGAGGTCATGGAAGTAAGGGGCTCCCCCTGCTGTTTGAAAGTATGATCTTTTATCTGCAGAGCAGTTAGGGACCGCCTGAAGTTTCCTATCTGCAGCTGTCAGAGCAAGTAAAATGAAGGGGTTGTTTCACTGCATACAGTCAGGTTTATTATAAAAAATGGTAGATGTTTTTTAATTAAAGTATATTGGAGATAGGTTTCTTTGTCATTAAAAATTATACCAAATCCTATTTTATCATGTTAGTCAAGCAAAATGAACTTTAATTACACTATATAAATTATCTGAATATTGTTTCCATTAGTCTGGGAACTCATAATTATAACAAGCATTCAAGGCCATTTTGAGTTTACAACCGCTATGGACACTTTAATAAAAAAAAAAAGAATTTGGATTTATGTTTAATTTGAAAAGGAATTTTATTATTCAGCTTTTTATGTCTGGGATTTTATTTTTTTGCCTTTACATCCCCTTTAAGTTGTCATAGCATGCCCCTCATGCACATTCTACTAGTATTTATTTGCAAGGAGATCTCTAATCCTAAACAAGCCAAGCTAATAAAGCACAATGCAGGCCGAGGGTATCACCATGGCTGTAACACTTTATCAAGACTTTCTGAACTTCTGTTACTTAATTCTATTATTATTTATATAAGATAGTAAGCACACCCTCCAGTTCTGACATCTGTTACAATGTAATCAAAAAAGGCTTATGTATGTTAGACCTAAAGGATTATATTGGAGGGATGGACATAACCAGCAAGAAGCAAACACTTGGTCCAACTGCATTCTGAGCAAGAAACAATAGTGTCTGGCCA
Organism: Xenopus petersii; assembly: GCA_038501925.1. Taxonomy (NCBI): domain Eukaryota; kingdom Metazoa; phylum Chordata; class Amphibia; order Anura; family Pipidae; genus Xenopus; species Xenopus petersii. The sequence goes on along the minus strand of CM076684.1, from coordinate 42,129,939 downwards.
CCTGTCACTGGTCAAATGGAAGATATTTTAGCTTAAAATTCTTGTCTTAATTTTGGGGCAAAATCCACCCAGTGTGTGCAGGAAGAGACAGGGAATTCCACTGCAGGGAATATAAAGTGATTACTGTTGGCATTCAGAAATGACATGGCTAAACCAGTTAGAGTTTAAAGGGGTTGTTCACCTTCCACGGTTTTCTGTTCAGTGCTTTCACCAGAAATAGAGTTTTTTCCAATCTCTAATTTCTTTGTGGCCATTTTTGTAATATTGAAATGTAAAGGTTTCATATTTCACTTTATGTCTTTCTGAAACCGCTCTGGGAGAGAAGGGTCACCGAATTGATACATTTCTTCTCTTTGTCGCTGCTGAGCAGAATCCCTGAGTTTCATTAAATGCAGCTGTAAAAATTGCTACAATAGCTGCTAAAAGTGATGGGCGCTCCAGGACTTGCATTACTGGCCACTACTAGGCATTAAACTAATGGGAGAACTTTTGATAGAAAATACCTTTCCCACATATGCACATCTGAAGACCAAAATTGGCGCCCATCCTATACAATTCTACAGGTACTTACAATTATGGCACGCCTTGCTGGCCCAATTTGGCTCTCTTCAACTGGAATATACCTCCCCTTCAACGGAGCTCATCCTCAGAGACCCCCAGACTAAAAAGCTCACATCTCGCCTTTGATTGGCTCAACTCCCCTGCCATTTAGCAAAGCAAAGACAAAAATGGATACAGATGTTACCGGCTATTAACGAATAACAATTGGAGGAGGCAACGGACTCCCTCTACAAGGACTGAATTTCTATTAGGGACAAAATGGTCCAATTCAAGTTTGTCCACCAGATTTACATCACCCCTGTAAAACTACAAAAAATGGGTGGTCGGCCCTTGGCTGAATGTCCCAGATGCCAAGATTTGAATGCCTCTTTCCTTCATCCGGCATGGGAATGTCCGCCTATATGAAGATTTTGGAGGGATATAGCACAATACCTGGAGAATAATCTAGATTTCCTGAATGTACATATTCCAGAAACATGTTTATTAGGCCTGGTTGAGAATTACTTTCCGCTCAATAAAACTAGATCATTGGCCAGAGTACTCATGTTCTATACAAAAAAGTTAATTGTTATTAACTGGATGGGCAATAGTGCACCTACAGTGGATCAGTGGGTCAACCTGGTTAATAAAATTCTCCCTGCTATTCGGCTCACCAATGAAAGCCGAGGGTGTCCGGCCAAATTTGAGAAGCTGTGGTCCCCCTGGCTAGATATCCACCCAATAGATAATGAGAATCATCTGTGAACATAACATATATGCAGAGTTTTAGCTGATGTGATAATTAATGCTATACATTACCATCAGATGTACACTATCTTTCTTACTTTATCTGTCTTGTGTTATGAAAATTCAATAAAATACAACCTTTATAAAAAAAAAATGGGCGAATCTGACCTATTTCAATCCGCCAAAAATTTGTGGTGAAAATTCGCCAAAATGCATTGGTCTATGGGCACAACAAATTTTGTTCACCCATTAGAGTCTATGGGCGTCACTTTTGCAGCAAAACTTATGAAAAATTTCGCTCATCGCTAGTGTATTTACTAATGTAGCAAATTGTAACAGTTCAGAATCTGCACCTGAATTACTGAGCTGCCAGACTGAAACACTGTTAAATTTTAAACTTCAATTTTGAAAAAACCGATAAAAGACGAAAAGTAATTGAAAAAACTTTTTTTTTTCTGGTGAATAATCTGAAAACAACTGAGCTGAAAAAAAGTTAAACAACCCCTTTAAAGGAACTTTTAGTATAATGTAGATTGTAGAGACAGTTTGCAATTGATTTTCATATAGTTTTTTATTCATCAACTCCCCAGTTTGCAATTTCATCTTTTTGGTTGCTAGGTTTCAAAAAAATCATAGCAACTATGCATTGATTGGAATAGGAGAGACCTGAACAGAAAGATGAGTAATAAAAAGTAGCAATAACAATAGGTTTGTAGCCGTAAAGAGCATTTGTTATCACAGGAGTAGACACACACCTGAGTACAGCCCCCCTTGACAATAATTGAGTGTGTCTACTCCTGCGGCTGAACAGAAGAAAGCGCAATGCAGGGGAGCTCAGGAAAAACCGCCCGTGTGAAGAGCCCGTACCAATCATTAGGAAAGTGCTGGACAGTAGGGAACTGTTAGGAATCTTTCTGATTACCACAGTTTAATATGTACTAAGTTTTCTCACAGTAGCTTCACAGGTTGCCACGTCTTCTGCATTCCCCAAGCAGCTTGTTGCTACTGTGGGAAAACTTAGTGTATATTAAACTTAGTATATATTAAACTGTGGCAATACTGTGGTGAAAAAATAACTTTTAGCGGCAACATTCAATTCTTAGGAACCCATCATCTGACCAGACATTTTCACCTTTTTGCAGGTTTCAGCGTTTATTCCCCAGCCTCTGGCTATTGTTGTTGGCAACACTTTACCTAATCCTATATAATAAAGTTGCAGTGTCTCTGCGTCCAGTCCCTGTGTCCGTGGGATTGCGCTACTGCGCATGTGCCCCACGGACCGTCTCTGGCGCATTTACGCTAGCGACGTAGACGCGCAACTTCGCACCCTTACGCTGTTGCGTGTTTTACCATTGTGGGTGATAGTCTGAAAAACGTAAATACGTTACCGTTCGCCGACCTAGAACAATTCTGTTTTTATAAATGTTTGACTACATATGTTCTAGCGCCCGTTAATTTAACAGGCTTAATGTCTAGTATCAGTATAATCTATGAAAGTGGAGTGAGGAATTAATTCGCTGTTAGCTTACATTCCTGCCAGTGTGTGACAAAGCTACATAGACAAAGCCAGAAATAAGCCACAGTTTCTTCTTCAAACTTGTTCTTGCCTGTACTCTTCCTATTAACTTGCACCTCACATCCACTTTGCCCTCTATTTCATCACCATGTGATATTCCTCAAGCTTATGTCACCCTTACAACTGGTCATGTGGGAGGTAAGACAGGCGGAGTCCAGTGTGTGATCCACAGGTGTGTCACACAAGGAATACTCTTATAAACCTGCTGACACTCTTAATGGATATTCCACTTGCTTAGATTTGCTTTTTTGTATTAAAAAATGGAATATGGTTGAACTAAAGCCTATCTAAAGAATTATGTAGAAACGTTGTACATTATGTTTTGGGCTTTTGAGCAGCTGCACTGTCTGCTTCCTCTAAAGTTATACCCCTGTATGTGGCTTAGGGTTGCCACCTTTTAACCCCATGTAGACCGGGCAGGGGGCAGGGCTGTGATGTGGAGGGGCGGGGCTATGACACATTGATTGACGATTTGGCCAATTGCCGTGTCATTCTTAGAGAATCCTGCCCGGTTTTCCTAATTTGGAAAACCAGGCAGGCAGTTTTGACCCGGGCAGCCCTTCAAATTACCGGGTTGTCCAGGTCAAAACCGGACAGATGGCAACCCTAATGTGGCTAATTCACCTGTACTATTGTGTATTAATGTAAATCACCAGTGGAAACAATTATGTAACAGTGGCGCAGGGGGCCATAGAAACAGGGGGGCCTGGACTACCCCAATCCCCTGCCATCTTCTACCTAAAAGCGATCTGATGGTGAGAACTGGTATGGGGGAGGGACAGATGCAGTTGCAGATGCACCCTGCCCCTTCGAAGATATTTTTGAGGGTAGGTACGCCTTGGGTTGAAAAACCTATGCATTACGTATGTGTCATGTAGTAGCTTAAGTCTGCTCATATCCTTTGCTTGTGTATCACCAGGGTGACTTTACTTTAGAAACTCTCTTCAGATACTTAATGACCAGTCGCTCTTTTGGAGCAAGTGATTGGGCATCTTAAAGAGGTTGTTCACCTTGAAGTTTACTAGTATGTTATATTCTAATTCTAAGCAATTTTTCAATTTGCCTTCATTTTTTTTAATTTATTTTTTTATAGTTTTGGAATTATTTGCCTTCTAAATCTTTCCAACTCTCAAATGGGGATCATTTAAAAACAAATGCTCTGTAAGGCTACAAATGTATTGTTATTGCTACTTTTTATTTCTCATCTTTCTATTCAGACCCTCCCCTATTCATATTCCTGTCTCTTATTCAAATCAAAGCATGGTTACTAGGGGAATTTGGATCATAGCAACCAGATTGCTGAAACTGCAAACTGGAGAGCTGCTAAATAAAAAGTTAAATAACTCATTGGGGACTTATGCTAGGGCGAAGTGGCCATAGATAGCATACATTCGACAGATTGACAGATTTACTAACAGGCGTAGAGGACAATTCGGTAGCAAAAGAGACCGTCGATAGCGTACGTTTGCATCCTATGGTCAGGGGGCTTTTCGCTTTGGCGAACGGTCATTACTCTGCAAGTTTACTAAAGTGCGAATTTTACAGAACGTTACCTCTTTTGCCAGAGTTTCCCTCGCCACCTTAGACCTGGTGAACTGATAAGATGAAGCCTCATCCTCCTCAATCTTATGTCAGTGACATCATATCCTGATTACCAGAAATTCATAAAAGTTGTAAAAAAAAAAAACGCTGACGCTTACTTTTTTAAAGAAGGATTGCATTCATAAGTCTTAACTATTAAAGATTTTTGCGTTAACATTTTTTTTCCAGACATTTGAGGGGCATGCCACATTTGGTTTAGGGTGGGCTCATGTCTAGGGCATTGGAGGATCTTTTATGTCTTTATTATGGTTCCTTGGACATTTGTAATAAAAAGTGGCGACTACAAGCATTTGCAAAAACACCTATAAAGACGTCGATATGACTTTTATGTACCTGCCCTATTCAAATTAACCTAAGTAAGAATACAAACAAAGTTTCACTAGGCAGAAATGAACACTAGTGAAACGTCGATATGAAATGCTCGCACTGCCAAATAACGCTAGCGAAAATTCGCCAGCGTTCAGCTGCTGAGACACAACTTCACATTTTAGTGAATTAGCGTAGTGGTAGCAAATTTGCGCCTTGAAAAGTGGCATGAAGTGTGGCAAAGCGGTCGCTGGTGAAAATGTGTCCTTTAGTGAATTTGCCCAAAAAACTGCAAATAAAATGAAATTAAAACCAGTTGCAAATGTCTCACAATATCACTCTACTTCATACTAAAAGTTAAATTCAAGTTGAACAACCTCTTTAAAATATCCTATAAACATGCATGCCAGGACCCTACACCCATTACCTCGTAATACTCCCCCCCTCCAACCAGCAGGCACTTACAAATTTCCATCATCTAAAGTTGCACATGGAACGCCAATGTACGCAGGGGATTGTGTAAGTCTCTGTGCAGCGATGCAGAATGTACCATATCTAAATTACTTACTTAATTACTTTTTAACATGGAGGTTTTATGTTACAGGGCGTAGGTGAGTTCATTCATGCGGGAGTGCGCAAAATCAAAAATAAGCGAGAGATGTAGCACATTGTATTGCATTTGGTAGCAGAGTCAGGATTTAAATAAGTGTGTTGTGTTTTAAGACATCTTTTGAATTGGGAGAAAGTCGGACAGACTGTGATATAGAATTCCAGGAGAGGTGCAGCTCTTGCAAAGTCTTGAATGCGGGGATGTGAGGAGGTAACTAGGGAAGAGTTGAGGAGCAGATCAGTAGAGGAGCGTAGTAAGTGATTGGGCATCTAGAGATGAGTTCAGAGATGTAGGGAGGGGCATAGTTATGAAATCCTTTGAATGTCAGGGTCATTAGTCTGAATTTTATTCTATATGGTAGTGGAAGCCAGTGCAGGGATTGGCAGAGTGGCATGGCAGAGGAGGAGCAACGGTTGCATAGGGGTATAAGTCTGGCGGCTGTGTTCATTATGAACAGGAGAGGTGACTGTCTCTGGATGGGAAGGCCAATTAATAGAGAGTTACTGTAGTCTAGACGTGATATGATGAGAGAGCGAATAAGAATGTTGGCGGCATCTTGGATGATAAATGATTGTATTGTGGATATGTTCTTTAGGTGAAATTTACATGATTTACTAAGTGACTGGATATGAGGAGTGAAGGACAGGGCAGAATCTAGGGTAACCCCAAGGCACCTGGCCTGGGGAGATGGGGTGATAGTGGAATTGTTAACTATGATAGATACTTCTGGGATGTTACGGGTGTTATTTGGGGGAAAGAGAACCATTTAAGTTTTAGAGAGGTTTCATTTAAGGTAGGAGAGTGACATCCAAGTTGAGATAGTGGACAGGCAGGAGGAGACCCAAGTTAAGAGCTCTGCATTGAGATCAGGAGAGATAGATCTGAGTATCGTCAGCATAGAGGTGGTATTGGAAACCACATGAGTTAAAGGAGAACCAAACCCCTTATTCATAAAAAACCCTTCCTCCCTACCCTACATAACCCCAGCCTAAGTGTAAACTCCATTAATTGTCTTTACTTACCTCTCTTTGCAGATTCAGTGCACGGGGGCCATCTTCAGCGCTTCGGTAATCTTCAGTAAGTAAGTACCGTATCGGCTAATGCATAGTTGTAGCAATATTCTGGTCCCAAACTGCTCCGAAAGTAAGGAAGAAGACCTGAAGATTACTGAAGCGACGGAAGATGGCGCCCATGAGTTCAGCTGCACTAATTCTGCAAAGAAAGGTAAGTAAAAACTATGGGGCAATTACCGGAGTTTACAACTAGGCTGGGGGGAGCAGGGGGGGAGCTATGTACGGTAGGGGGAATGGTTTTTAATTTTATGAATAAGGGGTTTGGTTATGCCATTAATCAGTTTGCCGAGGGAGGAAGTATAGAGAGAAAATAATAAGGGGCCCAGGACAGAGCCTTGAGGAACCCCAACAGAAAGGGGTAGGGGAGAAGAAGACACTCCATTGTAGGAGACACTGAAGGAATGATTAGTGAGGTAAGAAGAGAACCAGGACAGGGCCATGTCATGAAGGCCAAGCAAATAAAGGGATTGGAGGAGAGGATGATCCACAGTGTCAAATGCAGCAGAGAGATCAAGAAGTATTAGAAGTGAGAAGTGGTTGCTGCCTTTTGCTGTTAAAAGGTCATTAGTTAGTTGCTGCATGTGCTCTTTCAACCAACTGTAAGACTGCAAGTGTGAAATCCATAGCAAAATGTTTCATGAACGGACAAAGTTATCAATGCTGGTACCTGTGTCCATTTGTCAGAATGTGTTTAAGTGCTTTGCACAGTGAACGTCATACTGCTTTGTGAGAGGGTGGTACTCAACACTGCTAGGCAGCAGCACCAAGCACTCTCACCCATCTGAATCCTTACCCCCTGGTGAAAATCATACTTTCCAACCAATATTAGTGTCATAACAAAGACAAGCAGTTACCCCTTAAACCAACGCATCCTAAACTATGGGGCGGACTTACCTAGAAATGCCCAGAAGGTTGACTGAGCTGCGTAGTCTAAAGGCCAAAGACCCTCTTGACCCTAATTACAATTATTAATCCTTTTCTCAATCTGTCCCTTAATAGCAAGAACATTTTCAAAACAGCACTCTGGTGTTTTTAAATAATTTAAAAAAATTAGGTTATATTTTAAATAACTAGTGAAATGTCTTAATTACTTTGTATTATTAATAATATACTACAGACCAAAAATCAGTTATGCATGATAAAATACAAAAAGCAAAGGCAATCAATATCCCCGAACTGCCTTGCCACCAGCTAGAATCGAAATCTCCGGCAGGATGGCACTTGGGGGCCGATTCACTCAGCTCGAGTGAAGGGTTCGAATGAAAAATACTTCGAATTTCGAAGTATTTTTTGGGTACTTCGACCATCGAATTGGTTAAATTCGATCGAATTCGATCGAAGTCGAACGAAATCGAACGATTCGAAGTAAAAATCGTTCGACTATTCGACCATTCGATAGTCGAAGTACTTGCCCTTTAAATAAAACTTCGACCCCCTACTTCGGCAGATAAAACCTACCGAAGTCAATGTTAGCCTATGGGGAAGGTCCCCATAGGCTTGCTAACCTTTTTTTGATCGAAGGATTTTCCTTCGATCGTTTGATTAAAATCCTTCGAATCGTTCGATTTGAAGGATTTAATCGTTCGATCGAACGAAAAATCCTTCGATCGTTCGATCGCAGGATTAGCGCTAAATCCTTCGACTTCGATATTCGAAGTCGAAGGATTTCAATTCGAGGGTCGAATTTCGAAGTATTTTTAACTTCGAAATTCGACCCTAAGTGAATCTGCCCCTTGGAGTGCTTTGTTTTCCAAAGTCGCCTGAAGTCTCCTTGTGAGTTTCCGAAGGCTGTTTGGGGAGATTAGTCGCCCGAAGAAGAGGCGATTTGTCACCGGGCAACTATATCTCCCCAAAAATCAAAGGATGGTACTATCCTTGAACAGGTGAACTTAAATATAATAAAGGGAAACAATGCACAGCACAAGACCATGAATTTTGTACTTTCCAACTTTCTCCACCTTTTTCTCCTAAGCTTTGTGAATCCAAAGAGTTGCATATATAGGCGTCATGTATATATCCAAGGGTAGACAATGCAAATTACAAAAACATGTAGTTTGCACTTTCCACCTTTCTCCACATTTTTAAAAAGTTCTTACAGATTAATCTCTATAATATTTTTACTAGAATCATTTTCTATGATTAGGACTATTGGTCTCAATGATGACCATGAGATGGAGCTGTAACATAAGAGGATAAACACCTCATGTAAGGCTTTTAGAAACACTCCTACTAAAAAGTGCTATTCAGTAAGTGCTATATCATAAGTTATATCTTGAATACAGCAACAGTCAAAATGCACACAGACATTTCCCACCAAAGGCAATGGAAAGTGTCCAGAGGGTCTTGTGACCAATAGCAGTGCTGAGTCAAGGAGGCCAATCATCTTTCTCCATTTATAGTTATCTGCCAAATACCTAATAAATATGGATTTTAAGCCTTTTTAAAAAAAAATGGTGTGTTTCATGGTGTTTCTTTGGAGGCTTTACAACTTTAATGGCTGCCTTTATCAAATGTGTGAACTAAATTAAACTGCTTATAGTTATTGGAATTGGCTTTAAGAGCTAAGATTAAATTGTTGCTGGGTGCTACGTTATGACGACAGGCTAAGGTGGTTTAATTACTGTATCTTGTACAGGTATGGGATCCATTATCTGCAAACTTGTTATCCAGAAAGCTTTGAATTATAGTAAAGACATTTCCCAAAGACTCCATTTTAATCAAATAATTACATTTTTAAAAATGATTTCCTTTTTTCCCCGTAATAATAAAGCAGTACCTTGTACTTGATCCAAACTAAGAGATAGTGAACCCTTACTGGAAGCAAAACAGTCCAGTTGGGCGTATTTATTTAAATGATATTTACTAGACTTAAGGTATAAGAGCTATATTACGGAAAGATCCCTTATCTGGAAAACCTCAGACCCAGAGCATGACATGGGACATACCTGTATTAATGTAAAAAGTGTTAGTTTAATAACCATACATATTAACAGGGTCGGACTGGTGAGTGCAGGGCCCACTGGGACTGCCACCTTAGGGGCCCCACACCCCCAAGGGGCCCCTGTCACACCCCACACCCCACCTAAAGGGGCCCCCTAAACCTACCTTCAGTGCGTCGTGGATGGAGATCAGCGGCCTGGAGGTGTGCCGGCGGGTTTTGGGTCTGGGCCAGTGGGGCCCATCAGGTTTTTTCCTGGTGTACCCCCTGGCCCAGTCCGATCCTGCATATTAATAGCCTGAATTTCTCAAAAGGCAGAATGGTATCACTTGGGAGTTAAAGCAGAATACAACATGAAGAGTTTTTTAGAGTCAGAGTAGTAACTACATCTTCATCAGTAGATACAGATGAATCCAGAGTTTCCTAATAAGTTTATCTTGATTTCTCTTACTAGTTACACCTAAGGTCAGTGATATAAAGTGCAGTTGTGCAAAAACAAATAATTGCCCCATGCCACAATCACCATTGAGGTGAATTAGACACACCTACAAGTGGCAGCATTGTCACTTCTTCACCTTGAAATTGTAAAATGTTGGGTATAACCCACTCAATTCAATGGAGAGCAGCAAAGGGAGAATTCAGGCAGCTGAATAAAGTCAGTTAAAATTCTCCCGTTTTCCATTAGCATAAGAAAATTTTGCAAATAACAGATCAGATTGGTGAGACCCTAAGCTGGGTTTGTGGCTTCCCCCAAACCTTGAAGGCCCCTCTGACCCAGACACACTCCTTGGCTCAAACTATTGGCACTCCCCCCAGCCTCCCCCCCTTCATCTGATCCCTGCCATACAATAAAATAAGGTTACGTGCGGTGCTGAGTGGAGGGGGTTACAGCTGGAGTGGGGGGGGGGGGCAGTGGGTGTGTGTGGGCCCCTGAGGTGGCAGCCGCAGTGGGTCCCAGACCCCCAGTCTGATGCTGAACAGCAAGGTCCAAATATCAAGGCAGGTGGCAGACAGCACAATCCAATAAACAGGCTGAGGTTGGGGCAAAGAGAAAGTTAGCATTATCCAGGAACCAAAAGGGTGTAGGTAGTTGGCATCGGTATTACCCAATTCCATGCAAGAATTAAATAAGACACAAACATGTGCAGCAGAAACAAATTGGGCACCAAAGGCTGTCAACTGCACTTTTAAAATGGTGTTTGGTGCTAGGGTGACAGTGTGCCAGAAATAGGACAGGCTGTGCCATCAAGGTGGATAATTGCCCAGAAGGAACCAATACATTTCAGTTTTGAGATCTATAACTTCAAAAACAGCTGGATGCTCAATTTTCAAATGTCAAATTCAACTGCCAGTTTGAAATCTGGAAGGAATTTTACCCTCAAGGCAATCTGGAATGGCTTTAATGTAGTTGTCAATTTACTGGATCAACAGAGTGGGGATTACCAGTAAGGGGTTGGCTGAACTTGACAGACATCTAGTTCTTTCAGCCTAATGACTATATAACAGTTTGAGGATCACAGATCATTCATTTACTTATTCCTACATGATATTTGTGACATAAACATTTGTAATGCTCTCTGGCTAATTACTTTTTTTTGTCGTATGTACATCATCTACAACCTTAGAAGTCTATCTCCTTGTATTGCTGTAGGAAAGACCTAAACCTGACAGGTTATTCAATTAATCCTGACCTAATTCACCTTTTCAGTTTTCAACCCATGTTAAATGTTAGTCTATTGATGTTAAAAGAATGTTAATCCTTTCTTGTCTGTCACACCACCTGTATGCACACATATGTACTATTGTTGATATCATAATGTTTATGCTAGCACAAACATTCAATTCCAGATTTCAAGCAACATGTTTTCGTTCATATAGGTCATGATATAAAGTATATAGTAGGGGTTGGTCTAAACTAAAGCAACTGGACTAAAGGCTTCCATGAGGTATGGCTTTAGAAGACGCATTGTCTTATTGATGTTATGAACTAGGATCAACCAACATACCTAACAATATTAGCTTACTCAGTAAAAAATTACCGTCTCCATCAGCTAAACAACTAAAACTGAAGGAAGATGTTTGTAGATCCTAAGGACCAATTATATGATTAGAAATTCTATAAGAATAAAGAAGTACCAGGTACTCATAGGAGCAGCTCCTCCACCCTTTGCCATAGCCCAGACACACTGGCAACAGCTCCTACCAGCCCTGAGTAAGGAACAATGGGAGTAGACCTCTATTGTGATCGAATTTCCCCACGCAATACAGGGATTCAATTCAATACAAATTCATACACCAACTATATATCACCCCTACAAAGTTACAGAAAATGGTCAGACAACCTGGAGCTGAGTGCCTGAGATGCCAACAACCTGAGGCATCTTTCCTACACTTAGCATGGCAATGCCCCGGGGTACAGAGCTTTTGGCTAGGGGTAATGTGATACTTGGCAGACAATCTATCACTCCCACATGTATGCTCCTCTGAGGACTAGTGTAAGAACTACTTCCCCTAAAAAGGACCAGGTCGCTCATGAGAACAACACTATATTATGCCAAGAAAGAGGTAATTATGTGCTGGATGTGCAATAACTTCCCCATGGTGGTTCAATGGATTAACCTAATTAACAAAGCTCTTCCATCTATTAAGCTTACCTTCTTAGCCAGAGGCTGTCCTGGGAAATTTGAAAAGAAATGGGACCCATGGCTAGACATCAATCCACTCGAGCTCCCAGAGCTCTAAGACCTATGCTGCCCAGTCAGACTAAATGGATACCAAGACATAGTGAATTGGTTGCATGTAAAGTACTATGTATGATTGACCTTTGCTATTCCATGTGTTGACGATTATGTTGCTAAAAATTCTCTTTGATTGCCCAAATATGTGATGGGAAAACCAAGTGTTAACAGCTATTAAATAGTGGTTCACCTTCAACTAGTTGTTTTCAGACAGACCACAAGAAATAACGACTTTTTCGGATTACTTTCTACTTTCTATTTGTCACTGTTTTTCTAATATTGAGGTGTAAAGTGTAATTTTTCACCTTCTAAAGCAGCTCTGGGAGGGGGGGTCGCCGACCCTGTAAAATGTTCTAAATTGATACATTTAGTTGATACATTTCTTATCTTTGTCCCTGTGAGCAAAATCTCTGGGTTTCATTACAGGCAGCTGTTAGAATTAATACCATAGTTGCTAATACTCCAGAGATGCTCCTGAGAAATGTATCAACTAAATGTTGCAAAATTGTGACAGTTCAGAGTCTGCACCTGAATTACTGAGCTGCAAGACTCCAACACAAGAGACACAAACATTCAACTTTAAACTTAGATTTTGGAAAAACCGTAAAAAATAAACAATGTAGAGTAATTGAATAAAGTCTTTATTTCTAGGGAACAATCTGAAAACAACTGAACTGAAAAAAAGTGTTTGAAAATAAACAACCCCTTTAATATCTGTGAACCAAGTTGTTGCATGTACTCCTTTACCCCCACCCTTGTAAATTCAAAAAACAAAAATTTAAAAAAAAAATACAGACGTCCTATTGGATTTTTAATATAAAATAATCTATACAAAGTTGGCCGTACATGAGATATCAAATTAGTCTGATCAAACACATTGATGGTGAGATTGTGCAAATCCAACTGGTCTGCTTATTGTATGACCCAATATAGTTTCACATGTTCCTTCCAGTGACCCCTCCCACACACACCCACCATACAAAAGCCATACACAGGTGGGTTGATTCAACGTGATTAATTATTCACTTAGGGCTCTTACAGACGAGCGTTTGAAGCTGCGCTCCCCTGCGTTCCATTTTTATGTGTTCAGCCGCAGTGGAGCGCAGGAGTAGATGCATTCAGTTTTTTTCAATGGGGCTGTACTCAAACAGGCATATGTAGGCGCCGAACGCAGGAAAAAAATGCAGCATGTTGCGTCTCAACCTGCGTTCGGCGCCTACATGCGCCTGTGTGAGTACAGCCCCATTGAAAAAAACGGAATGCGTCTACTCCTGCGCTCCCCTGCGGCTGAACGCATAAAAATGGAATGCAGGGGAGCGCAGCTTCAAACGCTCGTCTCTAAGAGCCCTTAGATGACTGAGGCAGCCAACGCTCATTCCTTTGTATTTGTTTAAATAGATTATGCAGTGAAACAGACAGGGGCATCAGTAAAGCTGGCCATAGAGGCAAAGATCCGATCCTACGAATCAGACATTTTTCGTACGGCGGAGATCGGTTGTTTGCTCGATTGGACATTTTAAAAGATTTCTGTCGGCTGCCGATATCTCTGCATGTATTGCCGATCGTACGATTTTCAATGGGAGTCACAAGTTTTGTTGGACATAACTTTTGTACGATTGCTGTCAGGGGCAGAACATCGGCTTCTGTTTGCTACTTTATTTGATCTGAATGGTTAGTGGCAGGTCGGGAGATGGGGAAGTCCGATTGTTTGAGGATTTGAACGATTTGATCTTTGTGTCTATAGCCAGCTTAAGACATTTCCAAAATATTTGCTTCACTAGGAAAATATGGGTTGAGTACATTGTTGAGTTACAGTGAGAGAGGGAGTTTAGATTGTCAGAGAATGTAGGCCTCAACTTGGCGCTGTCCACCATTTTGTTTCCAATTTCTATTACCCTGCCTTGCTGCACTCCTTAACAGTCAGGTTATACTCCCAAAGTCAATATTTACCCTGCCCACTTCTGCAGCCCTAAAGGTGGCTATAGACACACCAATAATATTGTACAAAAGGAATTTTCGTACGATATTTGGTGCGTGTAAGGTGGGAGACAAGCCGACCAATATCAGCAGAAGACTCGGCTTGTTGATCGTCTGGCTGGAAAATTTTGATCGGATGCTTTTGAAGGCACCCGAACATCGCCCATTAGTGGTGAATCATAAGATACAAGTAGAATTCTATTGTTTCTACCTGTATATCTGACGATTCAGCTCTACACATGTGTATTGAAAAAACAATCTTTCTTGGAAGGATCTTTTCCAGAAAAAAGAGATAGTGAAGTCTCCTTCTGACCAGGAAGCACTGCCCAAATGAAAACACAAAACTTGGAGAATCTCAGTAAAGTTAATTTACAAGCACAAGTGCACTGTACACTGTGCAATTTCAGATCAAGTTGTCATGGATTTGATCCACAATGCAGTCTCTCCCCTTACAATTCCAGTATGTGAGGTGACATTGTGCCTTGCATGAGCTGATGCGTAAAAGCTGATATACATGTAGCGCCAATTTCAATCACATCAAAGAAGGTGCCACAAGTAACTAGTGTTGAGCTCATGACTAAGAGCCTATAGGGCACAAAGCAAGTAGGGCCATTGAAATAAACGGTTTTCAATTTTATACTTGTGGCCCTGTATCTTTTCTAGAGTGTCTGGAGCCCCCTTCAATAGTATTGCTGATGTATAAAAAGTCACATAATTGCACATGTGCTTTGATGTGGATTTCATGTTCAGGTATGTTAAACTTTCTGGTTCATTTGAACCCAAAGTTCCGATAGCTCCATGGTTTTCTCTGCATCAACAAGCATACTGGGAACAATTCACAAGAGGAGGTGAGACAGAGTCAGTGGTAACAAGCACAATTATGTGGCTTTGGATGCAAGTACCTCTTTCTGTAAATGGTTTAATGACTGCAGCCACATTTGCGTGACTGCCATTGCAGTTGGGCTTCATAATTGAACCCTAATGTCTGTAATAAGAATTTGAAGCAGGAAAAACCTATTCTTATTTTATTTGGGAGATTTCCCTTTTTACTCTTCCCAAGGTTAAGGATGAGATTATTTAGCCATTCTATAACATACTAAAAGTTAACTTAAAGGGATACTGTCATGGGAAATAAAAAAATTCAAAATGAATCAGTTAATAGTGCTGCTCCAGCAGAATTCTGCACTGAAATCCATTTCTCATAAGAGCAAACAGATTTATTTATATTCAATTTTGAATTCTGACATGGGGCTACACATATTGTCAATTTCCCAGCTGCCCCAAATCTTTACTTGGGGCAGCTGTACTGCAAGTTGGAGTGATACCACCCCCTCCCTTTGCCCCCCCCCCAGCAGCCAAACAAAAGAACAATGGGAAGGTAACCAGATAGCATCTCCCTAACACAAGATAACAGCTGCCTGGTAGATCTAAAAACAGCACTCAGTAGTAAAAACCCAGGTCCCACTGAGACACATTCAGTTACATTGAGAAGGAAAAACAGCAGCCTGCCAGAAAGCATTTCTCTCTTGGACTAGGGCCACACTAGGCGATAGCGCCGCGATTTGACTCGCGGCGACTTTTCGCCGCGACTTTTAATCCGCAATCGCTGGGGAAACTTTTGCGCTGGCGTCTATGGGGAATCGCGGCGTAAAAACACACGCGGCGATCTTTTTTCTATTGTCGCTCGAAATCGCCTAGCGAGGCAATTTCGAGCGACAGTAGAAAAAAGATCGCCGCGTGTGTTTTTACGCTGGCGATTTTTCGCAATTCCCCATAGACGCCAGCGCAAAAGTTTCCCCATCAATTGCGGATTAAAAGTCAAATCGCGGCGCTATCGCCTAGTGTGGCCCTAGCCTTGAAGTGCAGGCACAAGTCACATGACTGGGAGCAGCTGGGAAATTGACAAAATGTCTAGCCCCATGTCAGATTTCAAAATTGAATATAAAAAAAATCTGTTTGCTCTTTAAGAAATGGATTTTAGTGCAGAATTCTTCTGGAGTAACATTTTTTTTCCCATGACAGTCTCCCTTTAAAGTTGAACCACCAATTTAATATATTAATTAGGTGCTTTCACTGCTTCATCTGTTGATGAACTAGAGCTCCATGCTCCAGCTGAGCTTTCAGGGCACCTGCATTCTTAGGTTATACTATACCGAATTTATTATATTCAAAATGCTGTCTATGAGTTATTGTGAAACTACATCCTCCAGCACCTCAAAGCCTGTTGAATTCTGAGGGTTATAGTTTAACAAGAGCTGTGTGAGTTGCAAGTTGGATTACCTAAAGCTGACCATAGACGTGCAGATAGAATCGTACGAATCCTCGATTCTTACGGTTTTCGTGGGATGTGTAGTGTGTCGTCATTTTTCCTGCCATGGCGGTAGGTTGTTCAGTTGATCGGTCGGCTGCCGATAATATCTCTGCATGTATTGCCGATCTGAGTGGGAGACTGTCACAAGTTTTGTCGGACATAAACTTTCGTACGATTTCTGTCAGCGCAGAACATCATCTGATCTGTTATTTTACTACTTTATTTAAACTGAAGGTTAGTTGCAGATTGGGAGATGGGGACGTCCGTTCGTTCGTCCAATATTGCAGGTAAACCTATGGCCAGCTTTAGAGAACAGCGCTGTAGAATATGTTGCTTTATAAATACTTGTTGTTATTGATAACAACAATGATAATCATAACACTATGAACACATGCAAAGGAATTCCAGTTATTTCTGATTAACCTGAACCACTGTTTTAAATCAGAATTCAACCCAGGACATTTCTACAAAACAAAGTTACTATTTGTCCTAAATCCCAGGCTGAATCCTGCACTCGGTGCATCCCTAATATGGCAACAGGGGCCGATGAGAGTGAAATGTCAGCCTCTGAGAATGCACGTTTTTGCCATGGACTGTGGATCTGTCAGAGCTGTTTAGCTGCTGTCTGACAGATTGTCCTATTTATGTGTCATCAAGTGTACTTTTAACAAATTTGGGGCTTGTCTACAACTAACCAGGGAAGGGGGGCTGAAGTACCAGCAGGCGCCAAAGAAGGTTAAATATTATTAACAAATAAAGAAAGGCACATACTTTTAATGGAATGTGAGGAAGAGATGGGGAGGAGGGATCGAGGTGCTCCTAAACTTGAGTTGTTTAACTATTTCTCTCCAGGAACCTAGTCACTAGTAAAATAACTTGACTTCCACAGCATTTGCTCATGTACACAATCAATACACATAACTTTGTCCAGTACTGACACTATTTTGTTTAGATGTCCCATTTTTATGTAATCGGATCCATTTTTAAAGAACCGCTTCGTCCAAAGTAGAGAATAGGGAGTCATCTGTCAAAAAGACTTTTAGCAGCTTAGGGCATGTTGGGAGTTGTAGTCAGCACCGCTGGGAGAATGACCACTGGTAGTTGATAATGGACAAATAACTAAAAAGCAAAATATTCTGGTTTTAAGACTTATCCACCCACTGAGGGCAACCCTTGGTCAGAGCCACATTAGCATATAACAAAGTTAGCGATACATGAAAACATTGCTTTATCATAGTTCTAATTCTAAGAATATTTAGGACACCATGTAAGTGTTAAATGTTCATCTAATTACTCAAACTGACCTTCAAGTTGGGCTTCCAGGAGTATTGTATTGAACAAATAAGCCTTCTCCCGAAATCTTACCCTAACTGGACTTCAGGAGGGCAAGCCCCATAACCTGGGAACCACAGCAATATAACAATGGATTGAATGTTGAGCTCCAGTAACGTCAACATACCCTATGCATTTAGGATTACGTACTGCTAAATTATATTCCATATTCCATAATACCATTTGGATCTTAGTCGAATACAAATTGTAAAAAGCCATGAACTGGATTAAGGTGACCCCTCTGTTTACAAACATTACATACATTTACCCCATTAGCCAACCACCAATTAGCAGAGATCAGATTGGCTGCTGTTAACACTTGCATATTCTTTTTCTCTCCATGTAAGAATAGAATATGAGTTGAAACATGAGGGTGATCATACACTGTCCATTAATAAACCAACAAAGCTATGGAATAGAAATAAGAGAATGAATTCAAATGGCATAGCTTTGTATGCAAAATTATTTTGTTGCCAGTCAAAGGTGCCTGAATGGGAATTCATCAGAGATTCATGGCTTTTTAAGTAATGACTTGCTGATTCCCTCCCAAACGGATTCCAGTGGCGTTAGTTCTAATTAACACAAACAGTGTGATTTGTGTTTATAGGATCTGGCCTGTGTTTTGACTCATGGCTGAGCTAATCATCACTTCTGTACAGCCAAGTGTTCATTTATTGTATTTATTTAATTTTATCTCCATCGGGCTGCTTCTGTGCAAAGCATCCATGGATGTTCTTGAATTTTTTTTGCCTGATACAGACAAGGGTACAGCATTCGCACCTAGTGGTGAACTTAATTCCCTGCCTTGGTACAGGCAAATCTGGGCAGAACTAGACTGTGAGAGCTGAAGCCAGACGCCAGCGTGCGCCACTGCCCTGTGGGAGCTTCGGAAGATATGATTTCATTCTTCACCTTGGCTGGAGGTATAAAGTGATGTTAGTTTTCAACTGTGGATCTTTCTGCAATGTCTAGCCTGAAGCTAAAACTGCTCCACTTCTGATAGCATTACTGTCATCATTGGAAGCTTAGACTTAACCCCTTACAGCAGAGGAGCTGCTACACAGCTTCTACACAGTTCTTAGAACATGGGAATTGTTACATCACTTGTAAGATATCTAATGCTCAGGGCAAGAATTAGAAAAGACACAGGAGCACTGGGGCCCAAGCTTCAGTAGAACTGTATACAGTAAGAATATGCAACCTGCGGTGCTCCAGGCTTTCAAATACATTTCCCAGCACCTTTAAACATCATTTAACTGTGAGTTCAACAATAGTTCCTAAATGAATCTGGCAATTTTATAAAGAAGACTTTTTTTTACTGTGGGACCCCTCCAATGCTTGATTCTCAGGACAAATCCCTTCTCTGCCCAAAAGGCCCCTAAATATTTTTTAAGTGGCCATCATAAGTTCAGAAAGCCATAGAGCACAAGGTATTTCACAAGCTATTGTTAAACTACCACTCTCTACAGTATCAATGGCAAATTCAATTTTTTTATTATAGTCATGGTATTTTGCCATTTTGTAGTTAATAGAGAGAGCAGAGCGATGCAATGGTTGACTTGAAATTGTGAGCAACTGGATGCCATTTGGATCCATCATGGACAGGGTTTTGGTGTTATGAGGGTTAGCATGGGATGATCGGAGTGTGGTCTTTTGCGTCAAATTTTGTCTGTTTTTTAGGACCCCATTCTACTTAGTTGGCTGGTGGCCCAGGTGGTGGGTTGGCTAATAACCTGGGTCTCCTTGAGGGAGGATGTGTACCAGCCTAACATTTTGCTACCCCCTCCCACCCCCCAGGTCTAGGAGTAAAATACTTATGAAGATACAATTTCTCTGCATGTTAGAGCAGTGATCCTCCTCTCAATAACACCCTGCCTGGCAACCTATTGCAACCTTGCATCTAATATGTTTGCGACATAGAATATAACATTAGTAGGGGCTGAATCCACTAATTCCATTGTTACATATATCTTTAATTATAACTTTAATGCAGGTGCAATTCTCATAATGCAATTCCACTTTGAGGCATATCAAGAGTGGCAAGCAAGTAAATGAACCCACACACATATTCTGCACATGGAAATGCACTTTGCCCAGTTTATAACCAAAATACAGAATGAACCCAGATTCATATTATAGCTACATGACAACCAGTGTGTGTCCCATTCCCTAAGTAAGTCCTGTGTCTACCCAATTCTGCAACATATAGCTGCACAGCACAAATGTATTATATGGCCTAAAAAATCATTGTCTACTTTAGTAAGTGCATTTCTTCTACTGTATCTGAAGGGACACTGCATTTGTGGGAGGCTGTACTAGAATTGTGCAAATACCCGTTGTGAAGGCCCCTTTGCATTTCAGGCTAATACAACCAAATCTCAAGTCAGCACCAGCCTCCCAGAATCTCAAAAGATTGTTACAAATTATTTGTGCAGAGAAATCCTGAAAAATGCTTTGAGTGACAAAGCAAACACACATACAATGCAAAAGTGTGATGCAGCCTTATGGTCATGAATAGGCCTACGTGTCAAGAGGATTAGTAACACTATACGGGTATGTGTCGCAACCAGAAGAAAAAGCGTACTTAAGCATGTCAGAAATGTGCATTTGTTATAGTGTTTTGTGACTTAAAAGGAACCACAAGTTCAGAAGTCATTTCAGTGTGTTGTAATTTATTACCATAATGAAAGAAAATACATTCTAAATTAATGGCAGCCATCTTTGCACAAAGTTCAGACCTTTATGTGTAATTCATTCTCACTGTCATTTAGAAATTTATATTTGCGTCTCACAGTTTTTGGTAGAATGTTTTTAATTTTTCTTACCAGTGTCCAATTTGTGCATATGTCTATCAGCAGGAGAAGAATAAAGAACATTTAATTGCATATCAGGGTCCATATGGATTCTTTATGGTTCAGGTATGGGACCTGTTATCCAGAATTCTTGGGATCTGGCTTTTCCAGATAATGGATGTTTCCATAATATATTCATTCCCTAAGTCTACTAGGGAATCATGTAAGCATTAAATAAACCCAAAATGCTGGTTTTGCTTCCAATAAGGATTAATTATATCTTAGTTGGGATCAAGTACAAGGTACTGTTTTATTATTACAAAGAAAAAGGTAATAATTTAAAAAAATTGGATTATTTGAATAAAATGGAGCCAATGGGAAACGGCCTTTCTGTAATTCAGAGCTTTCTGGATAACTGGTTTCCGAATAATAGATCCCATACCTGATAAGTGTTTATGCTGCAGACAAGACTAGGTATTAGTGAAAAAAATGATTAGTATAGCAGTTTTTCAAACTTACACATCTTGTGGACCTGTAACTTCCAGCATCTTCAGACAAAAAAATTGTATTGAAAATGCATTTCGAGCAATCACACCACTCAGAGGTATATGACAGATCTGTATATACTTAGAAACTGTCAGCACTGTAGTGTATGGAACTGTCAGCCACTAACCGGGCACTAACCGGGCATCCAGTATTATTATCATTAACATTTTTTAAACAGAATGTGAAGAAAATGCAAAAAATATTCTTGACTTTTCATGAATGTGAGAAATGCTAAATTGATGTGATACAAATCATGTGATAAATCTGCCTTTTATAGAACAAAACAATCTGGTTGTCATGAGTTTTGAGGCTTCTTTTTTAGCACCCCGACAAGTAAAAATGACGCGTGATGCTGACATCATTAATAGGGAAGGAAAGAAATAGGAGGCCAGTTTGTTTTTTATAGAAAAGGTCAGCATCATAATGAAGAATGCATGCATTGAGGCATGGAATATGGAAGATCCCACTCATCTTTGAATATAATGTTAATAAATACAGTACAACACTTGCAATTTATAAAGGGGAAGTAAAGTCTAAAATAGAACAAGGCTAGAAATGCTGTATTTTGTTTACTAAACATAAACAAGAACTTACTGCACCACAAGCCTAATAAAACAAATTATTTATCCTTGCAAAGTTGGCAGCAGGGGGGTCCCCATCTTGTAATTTTGTTATACATCTTTGCAAGACCAAGACTGTGCACATGCTCAGTGTGGTCTGGGCTTTTTAGGGATCGTCACAAATGATCAAAATAGCAGAAGTCTAATAATATTTGCCAGAAGCTGATACAGCAAGACTGATTAATAATCAGAATAGGCAGATTGCACTGGGTTCTGTGTTGTCATCTAGTGTGGATTTTATAGCTTCTGTATTGTTTAATACAAACTTTCTCCAACTCTGCAGAACCAGTGGCTGTAGCAAAATAATCATCCAAATAGAATCCCAGTTTATCTGTTTAAACCTGGCTCCATGACTTTTGTCGCTGCAGCTGGAGTTGGAAATGGTAAAGGGGATGTAAAGGCAAAAATAAAATCCAATACAAATCTCTACACAGTCGGCGACTGCTCTACAGGGAAACAAACAAAGCTGCTTGAGTTCTGCATGGCTGGGAAGTAAGGTGGGGGCTCCCCCTCCTGTTCATAAGTATGATTGTCCTATCCTATCCAGAGCAAGTAAATGAAGGGAGAATTTCACTGCATACAGTCAGGTTTCTTATAAAAATGGTAGTCATTTTTTAATTAAAGTGTATTGGAGATATACAATTGATGGTTTAAACTCAACATGTTAAGTTATAAGAAGTACATTATTTACTTTGTTCCTAATCTGTTTTCGTTCCTCCTCAAACCCCAAACATCTTGATTTCATATGTTTGTTGTGAAAAGGCCAGAAAATCCTCAATATTGAACCAGAAAAAAATGTATTTCCTTTAAATACTTAACATATTTAAAAAAACAAAACAAAACTGTGATAGTTTAGACCGGGGGTCCCCAACCTTTTTTTACCCATGAGCCAAATTCAAATATAAAAAGATTGGGGAGCAACACAAGCACCCAAAACGTCCCTGTTTGGCAATACACCTGGTGTTTATGCAACTAAAACTTGCCTCCAAGCCAGGAATTAAAAATTAAGAACCTACTTTGAGGCCACTGGCAACATCCAAGGAGTTGGTAAGTAACATGTTGCTTGCGAGCCATTGGTTGGGAATCAGCAGTTTAATAGAAAAGAAGCTCCATCACTTTGTGCAGAGACTCAAAACCTTCCACTTCCGCAGTAAAAAGTTTTTGCAAGGGCTTGCCCTGCAACTACACTCCTCGTGTGCCAGTGTGTTCTTTTCTACTGGACTGGGAGGCTACCATATCCTCCAAACACTGGGTACCAAGCTTATCAGTATAAGCCACCTAAGGCAAGGTTCTTCTCTTTCCACATGATGGAAGTGCCCATATAAAATCAATGGGAAGCTTATGGCAATACCAAGCTTTATTGGGCTGTCTTTTAACTTTAGTCGAGTGAATGTTATTTGTGGAATGTAAGATGTATGCAGCAAACACAGACCCAAAATGCTTGCCATTTCATGTACATTTTGTGTTAATCCCTCATACACTCTGTAAATAAGAGGAGAAAACAACAATATGCCTTGTGCTTTAAAAGATTACAAAGACCTGGTCTATATGTGGCTATTCTGCTATTACATGGCTCATTATTTATATAAACCATTAATAGTGGTCCATCGCCTGCCTGTACCAGTGCAGACAGCCTGCCCCAAACTATTTTCAATTCGAATTTTACTGGGGACTAATGCAATTTTTATGCATTTCTACTTTCCAATCAGGTGACCTTTGTCTGGAAGTCTTAGTCTGTTTCATTGCTTAGAGGTGCTTAAAAGCAAAAAGGGAATACAGAACAGGTTGGACATGTCTAATGGCCTCTTACATCACAGTTTTTACTTGTTAAAAAAGTGTTGAATAAGCAACATTTGTTATGGAAGTGATTAAAAAATAAGACCCTTGCAATATGAGACAGTCACAATTGTAGCCAATAACATGTTAAAATAAGAGAGTTTAAAAACAGATATGTGAAGGTTTTATATATATATATATATATATAAATATATATATATATATATATATATATATATATATATATTATAACACTAGTGCCTAATGATATGCTTTCTATAATTCTGACACTGTGGTATGGAAATTTAAAGTCACTGCAAAATTCTCTGGTTTCCCCTGCTTCAAATACAAGGGTCCCTATACTCCCCCACCAAACCTTTTCACATGATCATTTCACAACATGAATAGTCCAACATGATGAGAAAAAAATGGAGGGTTATGAGTCATTAAAAAGTGATTAACGTCTCTCTGGAGAGGGTCTGATCTGCTTATCAGCCCTTATTTAATTGGACTGTGAAAAAAAGGATTGACAGATGAGCATGGAAGGCCCCTCCCTTTCTCTCTCAAGTTGTTAGTAGGGCTGTTACAGGAAAGAAGTATATATTTGGGGAAATGAACTAGCCTGCAGAGCAACTGCCAATTTGCAGTTGAGAAGAGACAGTGAGACAGAGAAAATATATATGCTGGAGCTGAGAGCAAACGACCATCTATCTAAACAGTCATTAGAACACGGCACGTGTGTAAGAATAAAGAAGGACTTATTTCAGAGAATTGCTGGATTTTTCTCTAATTTTTTTCATCTGCAGTAGAAATTCAGGCTTTCTTTGTTTTTAATGATCCTGGCTGCTGTTTAAAGCAAAAGAGCTGAATTATTGTCCTCGCTTTAAAGCCAAGAACAGAGCATTAAAATACTAAACATACATTAAGATATTTTTACCAAGTAAGGAGATGTCTTTGCTATATTCATTGCTTGGAAAATAAATAATACTCAGAAGAAAGCTGGTGAAAGAGGCCATTAAATGTGGAGTATACCTTAAAGCCTTTAACTTTTGTTTTTTTAAAGGTTTGCCTTGATTTGAAGGAGAGAAGTTCACCTGGACACTAAGGAGATGAAGAAGACAATCTTGTGATCAGCATGAGGATGTCATTGTACCATCATTTGGCTTATAAGCTCGGGATTTATTGATGATTGTTTCTGTGTGTGATCTTTCACTGCGAATCACTGCATACACTGATGGGTCTCTATGCTGACAGATGTGGGCTGAGATGCTGCCCTGATACTTCAGACTTTACAGGCTTCATAGCTCAGTGAGTTTTAATTACACTTAATGGACTTTTGAGCAAGTCGGTAGGAGAGCATTTTTTTCAACCCATCCTTTATGCGGAAAAAGACCTGGTGGGATTAATTGACGTTTTATCTTGACCCTTTTGTCTTGTCCAGTCCTTATCTACACTGAAGGAGCTATTATTTACACTTGTTTTGTCCTGTTAAGCATCTTTCAAAGACACTTGGAGTGCTTTCCAGCTCAGCTTTCTAACTCCTGAAGGATATATTTCCCAGAACATAATGAGGTGTTGGGTATGGCTGTTAGTGGCCACAGTTCTGTGCCAGCAGCTTTCTGTCGTCCGAGTCCTGGCAGCTAAAAAGGAACGCAAGAAAGGAAAAGACCCACATCAGTTCACTGAACCCTTCAATGTCTCCATGTCCAACAGTGAGGAGTTACATGAAACTGACAAGGTATGTAAGTCATTTGGGACACCTGCACCTTGCACTGCTTGCTAAACCCCTTATTCAAAACAGGTGCAGCAGCAAGATGCCCCCCTAATGCGCTTTCCAAATTCAACATTTGCTGTCTGACCCTATAAAATAAAAACTGCTTCTTCCATTGTGAAATCTTGCCTTAAAGGACCTCTAGGTAACAAGAAGAATAAGGTGCCAGAACTCCTCTCTAAAAGCATTCGAGCATGCGTTCTTATTGCTGCTGCTAAACTACAACTTAGCTGAGTCAGTAGCAGCAGCTGGATGGCTAAAAGGGTTAATTCAGAGAATCTAATATATTCACCTGTAGGTGTTTGTATTACTGTAGCACACAAGGGCATACAGAATAGATGCAATGTATATAGCACACATATATTTAGACCAATATTGTTCTACAGCAATTACAATGCTTGCAAAATAGAGCTTTGCAACTTTTTAAAGTTCACGAGAGCACAGCAATGAAAAGTTTCAGTTTTTACAAGTCTGTAGTAAAGACTCGGTCCATGAGGAATAACTAGAGACAGCATGACAGGATTGTTAAACAACCATGACTGTGTTTTCTTTCATGCAAAGTGTGACAGATTACATTACTTAGAGCAGAGCCCAGTTTATCGCCAATACATTGCTGAGTTATGGAAACCTGTTCTTGTATGCAGCATTTTATTAGCTTTATTACAGAGGTTGCAGGAATAAATGGAAGATATTGTTGGAGACAGAAGTACAGAGGCCATTACTATGTAGAGTAAGGGAGCAAAAGGGGCTTTAATAAACTATGTTATTTAAAGGGGTTAAGAGAAGGTAGGAATGTCGGGAAAGGAACAGTGCAAGAAGAGACATTTGTTTACTTTGTGGCAAGTGTCAGAATGGAAGAGGAAGTGCTGGACCAGGACACACATGAAAGTGATGTTTTGAATAGTAGCTGGACAGGAGATGTATTGCTGTATAGCTTCAATGGTAAGACATGGAAAAGGACATGAAGAAACGCAAATGAATGTGTGACATAAAAGAAAAACTTATGGATAGCTGTCAGTGGCCAGATTTTTTCAAATCATAGTTAATTTTGCTTTATAGACAGATAATATACGAGTGCATTTGAGTGCATATGTGCTGCATAGCATTATTCACCTTCAAAGGATGAGCAGGCAGGTTTGCTGGTGCCTAGAATGTTATTTACCCAAGCCAGGAACAACTCCAGAGCCTTTACAGTAGCATGTGGACCTTTATATATTGCTCAGAGACTGGCTGATTAATAGACATGTGAACATAAATTAATTCAGGCATCTCAACATATGGCTCCTGACTGCAGTAAAACACAATACATTACCTCTGAAAACATACCTTTTTATGAGTGAAGGATACCTTTCAACTATGACTTACTTCTAGTATCTCCATTGAGTGCCTGCCTTGGTGTAAATAGTGCCCTGGTTGGCCAAAGAGAATTTAAAAGGCATTGAATAAAGTAGTGGTCTCTTTTATTTATATCTCCTTGAAAGCTTTGTACAATATTGTACCCTTCAGCATATATTCAATAGTGATTGCACAGGTTGAACATCTAAAAGGTTGGCAATGTCTCCATTAACATTAAAAAAAACATGATATATTCATTTGTCCCTCAAAAAATCTCGAAGTGTAATGAAATGCTAAATGAAGAATGCTAAAAGCTAAATGTTTTGACATTGTGGAGTAGATTACATTACATCAATTTCGCTTTACTTCTTAAAATGTGTGCAGGAAACAGACCATGGCTTTCCTTTAGGTTCCATAGTATGAAGCTGCAGATAACCATAGAAGAGACACATGTGGACGCCAGCCAAATATTCATTTATATTAAGTAGGCATATTATGGATGGTGGGGGGTATTGTGACAGTGTATGACAAAGAATGAATATAAAATTACTTTTTTCCCTAGTACCAAAGAAGTGATATATGAATAAGTTCTATGTGGTGCACAACACTTGCATATTTGTAGAAGAGATCTTCTAGCAGCTGGAATGGTGGTTCGGTTTTGTAGAAGGTATGGGAGAGACTGAGAAAGGGGCAATGTCCCTGGAATATGGTGGAATTAGAACAGGGATAACACAAAATCAGCTGATTTTCTAGAAAGATGTAAAATTGGTGGATAGTTGGTTAGGGCACACACATAAAACCATGGTCCAAGATCAGAATACTACTAATGCCAAACTTTGTACTATGTGCCCCCCCGTTAGTGCTGAGTTCACTTAGAGCAGTGATCCCCAACCAGTGGCTCATGAGTAACATGTTGCTCACCAACCCCTTGGGTGTTGCTCCTAGTGGCCTCAAAGCAGGTGCTTATTTTTGAATTCTTAACTTGGAGGCAAGTTTTAGTTGTATAAAAACAGGCATATTGCCAAACAGAGCCTCCTGTAAGCTGCCAGGTCACATAGGGCTACCAATAGTCAAACACAACCCTTATTTGGCATTACCAGGGACTTTTTGCATGTTTCTGTTGCTCCCCAACTCTTTTTACATTTGAATGTGGCTCATGGGTTAAAAAAGGTTGGGGATCTCTGACTTAGCGGCTGCACTTAGAACCAGTGCTGAGCAGCTGATCTATTGCATAGGGGCACCCTGTACTTTACATGTGCTTTGTGTATGCTTACACTCCTTGTTGTTGGGCCTGTCGAATGGCACACTAGTATGGGGATGTGCACGTGAATAAATCCATTGGCCATCACTTACATGGAAGGTGGAACTTGTGCCATCTTGCACACCATTTACTGTCAGTTGAAAGTCTTTGATCATGGTAAGGAACATTGCTTTACAAATGTTTTAATTAACTTCTAGCAGAGAACAGCAGGAGACTCTGGATAATGTCGTTCATTTCACTTTAATGCAGTGATGGGCTGCATTTTAGATTTAATTGGCCTTTCAATGTCTTGTTGGTGATGAAGCAAAAGAATACATCTTTAAAGAAGAAACCTAAATGACTAGCAAGGGGGCCACAGCTGATCTTGGAAGGGCTGAATGCGATCACTGTTCTAGTTTGACCTTAGGAAAAATGTATTTTATACATATGACCCAGTACATAGGTTTCCATTGTGCCCTTTCTTTCATCTTAAATTGAGAGCTTAACTGAAAAACAAGTTTCCCTCTTAGGAAGTAACATGCTGTTACATTTGAAATTTGCTTGTGGGAGAGCAATTTTTCTTTGCATCTATCACATTCTGTTCAATCTCTTTACTTTAGATGTGCTGAAACATATTAAGTCAAAACCAAATATCTTACTTCCGAGGAACTAAACGCATAACCATAGGGGTTAATCAGGTTTGATGGAAGTAGGTGCAAATTGCAAAAAAAAGAAAGCACACTTTGCGTTATACCCCTTGACATATGGCTGAAGGTGCAGTTTTTGTGTTTCAGAAAGTAGTGCAAGGACCCGTGCTTTCCCCATCATTACAGCATTTCCTGCTTTTACCGATGTTTTATTCATGAGGGGCGGGCAAAGGGAGGCACATAGGTGACCCTCAGCTTGTCTTTTACTTGCACTTCATTTATAAAAGCAAGTTAGGGTGTGCATAGTGCAGAGGAGTACTGACCAATGCGAGTTACAGAATGCAGCAATGTCCCAGTAGCAAATGAACACCATGCATTGATTTGAATAAGAGACTGGAATATGAATAGGAGAAGGCCTGAATAGAAAGATGAGTAATAAAAAGTAAGTCAATGACTGCTGGAAAGAGCCAGAAGAAGAAGGCAAATAATGAAAAAACTATAAAAAAAGGTGAATCACCTCTATAACTTGCTTATTCCTACTTATTCCAACTATTGCTTTCAACAAAAACAAGTACAATCAGAAATACCCACACTCAGAACTACTGTCCTTTTGTGGGCTACCTGGATCATTTTAAAGGAGAAACAAACCCTTCTTAAAAAAACCCTACCCCCCTACCCCACATAGCTTCCCTACCCCCCAGCCTAGCTGCTACCCCAGGCAAATGCCTCTAACTCTTTACTTACCCCTCGGTGCAGATTCAGGGATCGGATTACATGGCAGCCATCTTCTTCTCTTCGGTAATCTGAGAATGAGACCGGCGTGTCGGTGCATTTGCAGTTGGAGCAATGCACCGGAATTGATGGACATTGCCTATGCGCCGGAAGAAGACCCGGAATATGGTTGCCGTGAACTCTGATCCCTGAATCTGCACTGAGGGGTAAGTAAAAGGTTAGGGGCATTTGCCTGGGGTAGCAGCTAGGCTGGGGGGTCTATGGTAGGGAGGGGTTTTTTAATATGAGGTTCTTTTCTCCTTTAAGCAGCTTCACACCACCCATGTTCTTAAAGGAAAACTATACCCCCAAACAATGTGGGTCTCTATAAAAAGATATTGCATAAAACAGCCCATATGTAAAACCCTGCTTCGTGTAAATAAACCATTTTCATAATAATATACTTTTTTTAGTAGTTTGTGCCATTGGGTAATCATAAATAGAAAATTACCATTTTAAAATACAGGCCACCCCCTGAGATCTTAGGATTCACAGTGCACACAAACAAACCAAACAAACCATACATGTAAGGTCACATGAGCCAATTAACAGACAAAGTTCTGTCTTTTGCTTCCACACTTCTTCCTTTTACAGTTAGAGCTGCAGTATTTCTGGTCAGGTGATCTCTGAGGCAGCACAGAGACCATCACGAAATGGTGGTTCAAGGCAAGAGATGCAAAAGGGCGAGATTTACTTAAATATATATTCCAGTTTGGTAAGATTCTTTAATATGCCACTTAATATGATATAAACTATCTGTTGCTTAAATATTCATTTTGGGGTAAAGTTTTCCTTTAACACTCGAGTCTCAACTCTGCTTATAACAACTGGGGCAATAAGCCCACTAATACTATTCCATGGAACTCAAAATCGATTTGACTGCCCAGCTGCCTAGCACTCCCTACCTTGTTCTACTGTACCATCGTTTGAAATGATATACTTCATGTTATACAGTAAATGTGAAAGAAGAGTATGCTGTGCACACATTCCACTCCGGTTTCTGCCCTGTGGAGCTTACAATTTCACACACACAAGTATTTTAAACAAGGGCCAGTAAACCAGTAACATGTCGGGATGCTTTTACTCTTTAAGAAGAAAGCAGGGCACATACAGGAAACACACCCAAGCGCAAGGAAAGTGTATGTTAAACCTCCACCAAATGTGACAGAAAATGACACTCGAAAAACCCAAGTTAAAAACAAATTTGATTTTAAAAAGTAAAAACATCTATGTTACTTCCCTTGACTGAGGTATAGCTACCGTATATAGTCGAGTATAAGCTGAGTTTTTCAGCCCCCAAAATATGCTGAAAAACTCTACCTCGGCTTATACTCGGGTCAAGCGCAAAAACGGTCACCGGCGTCTAAGAATAGACGCCGGGGTCTAAGAATAGTTGCCGGCGCCTAAGAATAGTCGCCGGCGTCCAAGAATAGTCTCAAAGAATACTTGCCGGCATCCAAGAATGGTCGCCAGCATCTAAAAGCGAAACGCCAGCACCTCCAATGGGAGCAGAAACCCTCAATTTTTTGATTGAAACTTACCAGAAGCTGCTACATTTCTCACCCTCGGCTTATACTCGAGTCAATAAGCTTTCCCAGTTTTTGGAGGTAAACCTTGGCTTATCCTCGGGACGGCTTATACTCGAGTATATACGGTATTCTTTTTTTGGACCTCCGTGTGTTGTGTAATTGTTGTTCATGAAGTGACAGTTAACACGTATCAGGATAATCTTTTTATTCCGCGAAGATCAATATACTAGCAACTTGTTCCCAGGAACCCCCCTATCATTTTTTTATCTTGGTATGCACATTCCTTGAAGCTGAAAATGGCTTGGACTTTACTTTGACTTGGACCGCCTTGATCTTGCATAAATAGAGTTCTTGCACAGACTTACAAACACTGGCGTAACTATAGAGGAAGCAGATCTTGCGGTCGAGGGGGGCCTCGGGGAAATGGGGGGCACAGACTGCAGGGTCTGTTTCCTCTATAAAGTTGAAATCCCCCTCCCCTCCTCTTTTTTTTCCCTTTAAATTGACATGCTTGCCCCTCAGCGAATGAGCACGCGAGCGGGGGATGAAATGAGCACAGGAGTGCCTATGCGCACTGGGCCCTCTGAAATTTTCTTTGTAACTGGCGGCCCAGCATGCTGTTGTTACGCCCCTACAGATATGCTAGCCATAGGGAACTCCCAACAAGCAGTGCTGCAATGTAATTCCTTGCCCTCTAATAATAACATCTTACAAAGAACGGGGGCAATAACCTGTCCCAGTATTACTAGTGGTAATTGCCAGTGCATATATTTATTTTTTGTGTGCGAAGGAACATGTTGGAACATTTCTGCAGTGTAACATTCCCTGACAGGATGGAACCAGTCCAGATAAATTAATTCTCCAGACCTGAAAAAAAAACAACGTAATCACCATCACATATATTTCGTTTTCCCAGCTAATGAGAACATTCTGAAATATATTTGTGACAACAATCTCTTTCACACATGTTAAACATGTCAGTTGCTGACAACTGACATTAAACTGATATTAATATCTATAATCCTTTTTAACCGGTCTTCATTTTTTTCTTTTTTATGAATTGACTTTTGATTCTTTCTAGCTTTCATATCGACCTCTAAGGCCTCTAACTCATCTTTTGTTCATCCATCTCCTATTCATATTCCAGTCTCTTAATAAATCAATGCATAGTTGCTAAGGTAATTTGGATCCTAGCAACCAGATTGCTGAAATTGCAAATCAGAGAACCACTGAATAAAGCTAAATAAAGACGTCTAAAGAATTACATGCAGACATCAGAGCCATCAGTTCCACACTGTCCTCTCTGAAAAGGTATTTGCGTTTAATATGTCAAAGCAGCAAGTGAAATTGCATTTGTTTCAAAGACCTAATTGTGCTGAGCACAAATCCATGAATGCTCGCACAACACTGGAATTGAGGGAAAAATGGTGTGTTATAGGTAAAAATTAAATTGGGTCAGAAATTTAACTTGGCACACTACCCAATCTAAATTCTATGTTTCTAAATGAGCCCTTGATATCACATTTAGGGCCAGATGCAGATAAAAGGAAATCATAGCTATTTGACCGTTTCAGTGCAAATCTGTTTCTTCTTAGTCTAGGCGCCAGCATTTTGTTGATTTTATAATTTGCTTTTCCGACTAAAATAGCTTTGTCCCAAGTTTATTACCACACAGACAAGTGTTGTTTATCTACTGCATTTTTCCTTACTAAAAAAAAGTGGACACTGTATGTAATTACCATGCCTGGGCATATTATATTAAGATTTCCTTAACATTACACATCCTGATATTATAGTTAAAAGGGAACTATTGCAAAAATGAAAATGTAATATAAGCTTCATCATACTGAAATAAGAAACTTTCTAAATATATTCAGTTAAAAATTTTGTATTGTTTCTGGAATAATTACATTTATGTTCACTATTCCTCTCTAAACATCTGTTTCTCTTTATTCTCTCTTCATTCAGGAGTTGGGTGTCAGATTATCATTGACAGTTAGATCCAATATATTTTATAGGGGGGGCTCCTTTTGCCTAGAAGATGTATTAGAACTCACTCTATTAAAATCACCAGACATCCTGTCTCTCTACATGCAGAATTTGTGCAAAAGGCAGTTATTTTGTTAGATTTTGTTTGTACGGGAATGAGTTATTTGAGTGAGCTCTAATACATCTGTTAGGAAAGGAGACCCCTTATAAGATATATTGGATCTAACTGTCAATGACTATCTGACACCCACACTGCTGCAAGCAGACAGAATGAAGAGAAACAGATTTTTCAGAAACAATGCAGAATATTTAATTGATTGTATTTAAAAAGTTTCTTATTTCAGTATGCTGAAGCTTATATTCAGTTTTCATTTTCACAATAGTTCCCCTTTAAGCTTTCCCTGTGGTAATATTTCAAGAAATTATTATGCCGCTTTTGATTCCAGTAAGGACCCAGCAAACATAAATAAACCTGCTTGTACGTGTAAATGTATATTTATGTGGAATCACAGCCAGGCCAAAATATTTTGGTACCCTAGGCAAGGGCTTACCATTAATATTGCCCCCATTTGTACCTGTGCCAACAGCAGTCAGTACCTAAAATTGCACCCAATCTGTACTTATGCCAGCATAAACCAAAATATCCATCATATTGCCCCCAAATATGTAATTGTGCCAGCAGCACCCAAAAACACATCATATTTCTCCCTAATCATCTGTTTACCTGTTATAGCAGCTGCCAAGATATTGCCCACAAATATGTACCTGTGCCAAGAGGGAGCTGTGCTCTGATAAACTTCAATCACTCTTTACTGCTGTACTGCAAGTTGGAGTGATATCACCCCCTCCCTTCCCCCCCCCCCAGCAGCCAAACAAAAGAACAATGGGAAAGTAACCAGATTGCAGCTCCCTAACAGAAGATAACAGCTGCCTGGTGAATCTAAGAACAACACTCAATAGTAAAAACCCATGTCCCACTGAGACACATTCAGTTACATTGAGAAGGAAAAACAGCAGCCTGCCAGAAAGCATTTCTCTCCTAAAGTACAGGCACAAGTCACATGACCAGGGGCAGCTGGGAAATTGACAATATGTCTAGCCCCATGTCAGATTTCAAAATTGAATATAAAAAAATCTGTTTGCTCTTTTGAGAAATGGATTTCTGCTGGAGCAGCACTATTAACTGATTCATTTTGAAATTTTTTTTTCCTTTTACAGTATCCCTTTGAGGCTGATTTACTAACACAAGAGCACAGTGATAGCCTCAAATATACATACAAATTGCCATGTCGTCTTACTTAACAATACAGTAGGGAACATTCACTTACCAAGCTGCAGTGAGAAAAGTGCAATTTCGAGTGCAATCACCTGTTTTCGTCCCACAATACTCCATTTTCATCTCAGATGCAAACAGGCTATTTTTTTGATGCAATTGTGCTGCAGGGCCACCATTAGAAATGACACACAATAGTTAAGAAAAAAAATTGCTGTTCAGAGCCCCCCTACAAGTTAAAAAAATTGGGGCCCCAAAGAATATTTTTTAAAAACAACATTGATGCCAGTGCCAAATTTGCCTTGAGAAACCTGCGTTTCTCTAATTCTTGTTATCCAAATTTGGTTTTACTTAGCTACGGAGCCTTTATTATTATAATACTTAGTCCGGAATTGGTCCTAGAGGGTGGTGTGTCACAACCCACAGCTCAGCTCATATCACCTTATCTCTCTTTACTTTACAAGTTAAAAAAAATTGGGACCCCAAAGAATATTTTTTTAAAAAAACATTGGTGGCAGGGGCCTATAGAATATTAAAATAATACATTGGTGGCCAGGGGATTTAAAAAAAATAAAAAAACACAAATTGGTGTTCAGTAAAATTGAATTTGTGGCTTCAGGACTTCAACTTTGTCTCCTTTCGTGACTTTGGGTCTTTTCGTCGTTTCAGGACTTCAATTTTGGCTGTTTTCATGACTTTGGGTCTTTTCGCTGCTTCAGGACTTCAGTTTCAGCTGTTTTCGTGACTAATATGGCACATCTTACTGGAGCTGATAAGGAATTTCCACATCTTTCTATGCCAGTTACAATCATGAAAGCCATTAGCCAAGAAAGAGGTGGAAATGTTTAAAAATACATGAGATATACGTTAGGAAAATTAAATTTAGGAAGCAATGACTTGTGGATACAACCTGCTACATGAAAGAGTTATTCTACTTTGAAGATGGAGGATATGCACAACCTTTATGCACATTTATTTAAATTTTCAGTTTCACAGTATTAGTTTTAGGTTCCATTTTGGAAAGAGTTATGAGCATTATTGATACTATTAGTATGACATGTGTTACCTGTGTGGTGATCATAAATCAATGCAGGTATTCAAAGAATTCTGGAAGTTTATTTTTGACTGGGAGAAGGAAAGCATGTATTATTTACAGTTTGTTATATGAGAACCAGCATAATTCAGTAAGGACTTGGCTTTCCCATTGAACAATAATATTTCCCTATAGCTCAGGTCAGTGGTTTAGGACTGCAATGGCTCTTGGCACAACATTAAATGCACAAGTTTAGTGCCGTCTGTCCTTTTGCTTGTTGCTACCAATCCACACCGTTTAGAAAATCCTTCATTTGAAGTGGAAAACTGGATTGTATATTCAGCCACAGGGAGGCACCATTATAGGAGCAAGCTTCCCTTTCCAGAAAAGTCTAATACAGTTCAAAAGAAAACTAAGAACTTCCCTTATCATTGCATAGTTTGTCATATTCATCCCAGGGCACTCAGTGATATTGTCTTTGAATAAAGACCTATAGTACTAGACAGATCCAAACAAAATACTGCAATTGAAACAGCATAGTACACAATACTGAGGCAGGAGCCAATGAGGATTTGTCAGTGTTACTTGACAGGGATGGAGTTCTCCATGCTACTGTATATAAGGGTAAAAGGAAGAAGAATTGATAGAAAGCAAAAAGATTGTTCAGTAGAAAGACTTTGAGGAGATTAAGAACAATAAGGGGCAAATTCACTAAAGGGCAAATTTTCGCCTGGGAAGGCATTGCTTCACTTTGCACCACTTCGTCAGATGTTAATTTGTAGCGCATAAGCTAATTCATCAAAATGCGAAGTTGCGTCTTGGTAGCCGAAGTCTACATTCATTTCTGCCAAGAGAAACTTTGTTAGTATACTTACACTTAGGTTAATTTGAATAGGGCGGGTACATATAGGTCATATATAAGACTTTATTAGTGATGTTGGTGCAAATGCTTGAAGTGGCCACTTATTATTACAAATGTTCAAGGAACATTGAAAAGCTTTAGTGACTTTAGTGAATTTTCCCCTAAGACTTCATGACTGATCATAAATAGCAGCCAGCAGTAAGTAGCCATTTTCCCCTATCTGAGAGAAGTGCAAGTAACTGTGTTAACTATAAAATTGTAACATGCTGATGTTTCTAGAACCCAGAGCAATCTTGTGTGCAGATTGGTAAGGTTTAGACTGGCATAAAGCGTCGCAGTCATAACAAATACGAGTGTTGGAATTGAAAATCATATAAATATTCTACTATAAAAAGACATTTCTGGGAAGATTATTTTAGATTTTGCTTCAAGACACAAATAAGAAACATTTCAGGGCGGATGCGTAATCTCATACTTTTTCTTTCAGACAGAACAGTGGAAATGCTACTCAGACAATCACTAAAAGTGAAGTACAAGGCCATAGCTTGGAGGCATGATGGAGCAATAGTTTGATGGAGCATAATGAGTTTTTTAAACTACACGTTACCTTTAATCATGAATATTATCTAAAGCTTATTTAAATTAGTTAAATTATAGTGCTATTATATGTGTAAATTTGCACCAGTTTGGTAATCTATAACAAACAATATACAGTTATCTTTGATCAGTCAAGTAATGAAAGCAAATTACTGAAGCATGCATGTGTCAGAGCAAAAAGCTCCTATATATTGACAAACGTTGGTACTCAGAAAAATATATTTACAAGTGCAGTCAGGGCCATATATATATACAGTACAGTATAGGCATCTGAGGGCCTGTGCCTAGGGCAGCACTCCGGTAAACATTTGTAAACATTTGTAAACACATGTAAACATTTTACAGTACTGCAAAGCAGCAAACGGATTGTTAGTGCAAACTATTATGGTGAAAGCACACGGGGAGCTTTGCCGCCTGCAGGGAAATAGTGCTCCCTGAAGGTGACAAATCTCCCGAAAATAATCTTTCATTGACTGAAATGGCAATTGCCATGATTATAACATTTGAATCACATAATTGCAAAATTTGCCTTTTCACAGGATTATACAATTCACCTGTAGCAAAGTGTCCCATGTGTCATCTCCCTTAATTGTCAAGTCCTACACAATCCTTTTTATGTCAATAAAATGTATAAATAAAACCCTTTATCTTGTCTAGTACAGGAGAGAGCCTGAAGAGACCCTTTAATAAATGGGAAAGGTGGTATGGACCTCCTAATGCAACCATAAGTTACTTAAAGCGATCCTGTCATCAAAAAACATGTTTTTTTCAAAACGCATCAGTTAATAGTGCTACTCCAGCAGACTTCTGCACTGAAATCCATTTCTCAAAAGAGAAAACAGATTTTTTTATATTCAACTTTGAAATCTGACATGGGGCTATACATTTTGTCAATTTCCCAGCTGCCCCTGGTCATGTGACTTGTGCCCGCACTTTAGGAGAGAAATGCTTTCTGGCAGGCTGCTGTAAAAGGAACTGTGTTTTAATACATTCATCTTTAACAGCCTTAAATGAATGCCATGTAAATTGTACATGACCACTGCTTTAGGGTTTGTTGTAACCTGAATCAAAGATTGCACTGGTTTCAGCTCCATGGAACTACATAACCGTCCATGTGTTTTCAAAAAAAGTCAAGTTTGGTGTGTCACCTCTAAACTGCAGATGAAAAGAAAGTAGGGATAATTTACAAAATGCAGGAGAGGGTGAAAATGGCAAAAACAGGTGCCAGATCATGGCAGACAGTAAGGATAAGCACAAGATGCAGAGCACAGCAATGCCCCTTAATGAGTGAAGGAACATGGGTGTTATTTTGTCCCAGTGAACCTTACTGAACCAATAATTATTCTTAAAACATAAAAATAATTTCCAATACTTTACATGGAGTTTACATGGATTTCTAATTTAATTACATGGACTAACATTGTCGAGCAGTTGGGAATATTTTGGATGGATGGCTTAAACTTTTAAATATGCTATTTCATTTCTCATTGTCAGCAACATTTCATTTGGGCTTCTTTTTTTTTTTTACAACTGATTTGCCATTCTCTTTTTCCACTTTTCAAATGAGGGACACAGATTCTGACAGGTATAAAACTATTGCTCTGTGCAGTGGGGTAACTACCGGGGGAGCAGGGGGTGCGATTGGGCCAGGGCCCGCACCCCCTTGGGCCCCCCCCAGCAGCTAGCACGCACCCATTTCCAGGCAATTCCGGGTGTACGGAGGGGGGCGGGGGACCTGGCTGTGCTTCCCGCGCCAGGGCCTGCCCCCCCTCTAGTTACATTACTGGCTCTGTGAGGATAAAATGTTATGCTTATTGCTACTTTTTATTACTTATCTATCTATTCAGACCCTTTCCTATTCTTGTTTCAGTCTCTTGTTCAAACCATAGCCTGATTGCTCAGATAAATGGAACCCTAGCAACCAGATCATCGGCTCAAGTCCCAAACTGGAGAGCTGCTGAACAAACAGCTAAATAATTCATAAACTACATACATATTTTAAAAATTAAATATGAAGCCCAATTACAAAGAATATCATTATACTAAAAGTTAATTTAAAGGTCAAAACTATTACTCCAAGAGTAATTCTAATAAACTTTTTAAAAGTATCGAATGTGCTATAAAATATATTTTAAGAAGTGGATTTTATACTATATACTACTTGTATACCATAGTTTTTATTAATTATGGTACTAGTATGATACTAATAATAAGAAATCTTTTAGATACATAATAGAAATGTAAACTGCACGTTACTCTTCATGTTTCAGTATTAAACACATTCACTTCTACCTTCTCTCCTATTCCCAAAAAAGGCAAAATACTGAGACGCAGATGAGAAGCAGAAATTTCAAGTCTTTATCTGAGTCTGTATCTTTATACAGTGCTTGGTCACCTTGTCTTCATACTCACCCTAACCCCTTAAGAATAATACGTCTTGCTTGAGTTCTATTAAGACTATACAGAAAAAAATGGTGCACGGTATTGAACGAGTGGAACTATCTACTTCTTCATTCTAGAGAGTATGAATATTTTGAACAGTTACAATATAGGATGCCCTATATTATGAGGGTTGGGGGGGGTCACTAACCCACCTTTATACAGTTCAATGTAAGGCTGATGGGATGTACTATAATTAAAAACCAACAAAAGACTCCCATTGGCTTTGCCTATGTTGTTAACTCTATTGCTTACACCTGGCACTGCACCTCACCATCATAAATAAGTCCTTTTTATGTACAGGTATGGGATCCATTATTGGTTTTATTAAGGGGGTTATTTACTAAGCTTCGAATACCCAAAATTCTCAGAAATCCGAAAAATTCGTGATTTTTCTTATAAAATCGGATTTTTAAAAAAAATCACAAATTTTTTGGAATTTATTAAACCCCAAGGGCTAAAAAGCCTGAATATAATAACACGGCATCTCAAACCTGTCGAGGTTGCATAAAAGTAAACGGGAACAGTCCCATTGATTTTTGGTTGTGTCGGGGGTTTTGGGCAATTTCACTATGTTTTCGGAGCTTTCGGGTAAAAATCGGAGCTTTTCCCGCAAAGCAAATTTTAAGGAAAATGTAATAATAAATAAGCGCTAAAAACCCGAGCGGGTTAGATCGGAGTTTGTAGCAGCTGATATTGAGATAAATTCGGACCTTGATAAATACCCCCTTTAATGTTTGAAATTTTTTAGCAGACAAAGTATAGAGAATTAGGGAAAGACCCCTTATCCGGAAAACTCCAGGTCCTGAGCATTCTGGATAACAGGTCCCATACCTGTACTGAAACCTTTTAAAAGGAAGGTCCAGTCTGAAGAACAGTTTAAGTGAGAAATTCTTATATTAATCCTTTGATGTATTTGGAAGCCCACATTAAAAAATAGCTATGGCATTATATGGAGCTGTTTTTCCGAAAGGTAAAGGGTAGCCAGATCAGATTTTGCTCTGTAAAGAAAGATTTCAACAAGAAGTCTAAAACACACTGGTCTGTTGTCCTTGCTCTGGAAACAGCAATTTATGACCCCATTCAGCTGGGCATTCCCTGTGTAAATTGTGTCTCTGGAGTGCTAGAGTGTGCACCCCCCTCGAGTCTTGTAGTGGAATTATAACAATAGCTGGAATTCGAACACAATAGCAGGCGTAGAAGGGATGATGGGGAATGAAAATAAGACAAGTGCAACAGGGCTGATCCTATCAAATGTGGGGCCCAATTGGGACCATGTTGGCGGGGCCCCTAGACAAAGTTTTGCTGGCTACTGACACACCAAGTATTTAGGAAAATAAGGGCATACAGGCACAAAATAGAAAGGAAAGGGGCAGACAAGGTAAGAGAGTGAGAGGGATGAAATAGGGGCACATAATAGGGGCACACAGGGTAAGAGAGAGAGGGAGGAAATAGGAGAGTGGACTGGGCCAATTAGTTTGGGGCAGGCTGGGCCGATTCAGCTTGGGAGCAGGCTTGGTTGGATTGGGGACAGGCAGGGCCTATCAAGGTTGGAGGAAAGCTGGGCCTATTAGAGTTGGGGGCAGGCTAGACCTATGGAGTTGGGGGATAGGCTGGCTTATCAGAGTTGAGGGTGGGCTGGACGTATGGATTTGGGGATGGGCTGGACTCTCAAAGTTGGGGGCAGGCCAGGCAGCATCATTTGCTGAGGGAAATATTATCTGTGCTGCCCTGTGGTGCGGGGCCCCCAGAGGTGCGGGGCCCAATTGGCCTAAGGCCGGCCCTGAAGTGCAACCTCAGTCAGTAACTTGTGGAAATAAAGCAATAATAACATGTATAATAATAAATATTCAGGTAATGCAGAATAAATAAGGTATGGTGTCCATTTTAATATAAGGTTCATGGTGAGATGGAGTGCTTCAAACAGAAGTAAATATGGACAAATGAAATGTTATTCTGAACCAGCAGTTGTCTCCATATCTGCACAACCTCTGGATCTACATTAAGCTAAGTATATAAAGTAGAATGTATTGATCAATTAGATATTATACAACAACCAATACATACTCTAGTTCATTTTTTTTTCAAATGGAGAAAACAAGATTATGTTCATGCTAAATGCTTTGCACAAAATGAATGCTCAGCAACAATTCTGCAATTTGCTATGGGACTTTTGACCTCTAGGGCAGAATTTTACTAAAGTTCGTGGCTGAAATTTCAGTTTGTAGCAGTATTGCAGCCCTCTCTGATACTAATAACAAATAATGATACAGGCTAGGACCTGGAGTTTTCTGGATAAAGGTTCACCATATTATTTGGATTTGAATTATCCACCTTCGAGAAAAGGCCTCATCTCTGGCAAAACTATATGACCTTGCAGGTTCAGCCAGATTTTTGCCTGAAATCACCATTATGTATAGAAATCTTGCATGCTGTATCCCAATTCCATACGGTATCTGTATGAAATTATATACACTACAAGCCACACTGGACTGTGCCAACTTACACATTCATTTCAGAATTAAAGCTATATAAGAAATTGGTGAGAATCAAAAACTGATGTAAAAACAGACACTCCAGTTAAAAAAATACATTATAAATAGTAAATAAATAGTGAGTAGTTAAACATACTATGGTATCTATGGTTACATAGATGCTATGATTACAAAAATACTCCAAATGAATCTGGTTTGTAGATTTCCATTCTAGCCAACAACAAGCTGCACATGCTCAATATATGAGGCAGGAAAATGTCTATGGAAAAACCCTTGTATGTGTTATGAGCCTAAATATTCCCCCTGTACATAAGAACCACACCACACCCTTGTAAAATCTTTGCCTTTTTATATATAATACATTGTATAAGAGTCCAATGTTTCGGTCCACATTAGGACCTGTCTCAAGGATCCCTGACAAAGGTCCTTTATTTATTTTGAAAATGTTTTATTTGATTTTCATATTAAACAAGTTACATAGTTACATAGTTACATAGTTAAATTGGGTTGAAAAAAGACAAAGTCCATCAAGTTCAACCCCTCCAAATGAAAACCCAGCATCCATACATACACCCCTCTACTTTTAATTAAATTCTATATACCCATACTAACTATAGAGCTTAGTATCACAATAGCCTTTGATATTATGTCTGTCCAAAAAATCATCCAAGCCATTCTTAAAGGCATTAACTGAATCAGCCATCACAACATCACCCGGCAGTGCATTCCACAACCTCACTGTCCTGACTGTGAAGAACCCCCTACGTTGCTTCAAATGAAAGTTCTTTTCTTCTAGTCTAAACGGGTGGCCTCTGGTACGGTGATCCACTTTATGGGTAAAAAGGTCCCCTGCCATTTGTCTATAATGTCCTCTAATGTACTTGTAAAGTGTAATCATGTCCCCTCGCAAGCGCCTTTTTTCCAGAGAAAACAACCCCAACCTTGACAGTCTACCCTCATAATTTAAGTCTTCCGTCCCTGTAACCAATTTAGTTGCACGTCTCTGCACTCTCTCCAGCTCATTTATATCCCTCTTAAGGACTGGATTCCAAAACTGCACTGCATACTCCAGATGAGGCCTTACCAGGGACCTATAAAGAGGCATAATTATGTTTTCATCCCTTGAGTTAATGCCCTTTTTTATGCAAGACAGAACTTTATTTGCTTTAGTAGCCACAGAATGACACTGCCCAGAATTAGACAACGTGTTATCTACAAAGACCCCTAGATCCTTCTCATTTAAGGAAACTCCCAATACACTGCCATTTAGTGTATAACTTGCATTTATATTATTTTTGCCAAAGTGCATAACCTTGCATTTATCAACATTGAACCTCATTTTCCAGTTTTCTGCCCAGTTTTCCAGTTTAGACAAATCACTCTGCAAAGTGGCAGCATCCTGCATGGAACCTATAGTTCTGCACAATTTAGTATCATCTGCAAAAATAGAAACAGTACTTTCAATGCCCACCTCCAGGTCATTAATAAACAAGTTGAAAAGC
Source organism: Xenopus petersii (assembly GCA_038501925.1). Taxonomy (NCBI): domain Eukaryota; kingdom Metazoa; phylum Chordata; class Amphibia; order Anura; family Pipidae; genus Xenopus; species Xenopus petersii. Next base: position 42,086,972 of record CM076684.1, on the reverse strand, counting down.
AAGGGACCTAGTACAGAGCCCTGCGGTACTCCACTAACAACATTGGTCCAATTAGAAAATGTTCCATTTACCACCACTCTTTGTAGTCTATCTTTTAGCCAGTTCTCTATCCAAGTACAAATACTATGTTCCAGGCCAACATTCCTTAATTTAACCAGTAACCTTTTGTGTGGCACTGTATCAAATGCTTTAGCAAAATCTAAGTAAATCACATCCACTGCCATCCCAGAATCGAGGTGTCTACTTACATTCTCATAAAAAGAAATTAAGTTAGTCTGGCAAGATCTATTACGCATAAAACCATGCTGGCACAAACTCATAGTATTATGATTTGCTATGAAGTCCAGTATCTTATCCTTTATTAACCCTTCGAAAAGCTTTCCTACCACTGACGTCAGACTAACTGGCCTATAGTTTTGAGGCTGAGAACGGGATCCTTTTTTGAATAGAGGCACCACATTAGCAATTCGCCAGTCTCTCGGCACTATGCCAGATCTCAATGAATCCTGAAAAATTAAGTAAAGAGGTTTGGCAATCACAGAGCTAAGCTCGCTAATTACCCTGGGATGAATACCATCTGGCCCTGGACCTTTGTTAATCTTAACATGTTCTAGTCTCTTTTGAATTTCATCATGTGTGAACCATGCATCATTAGTTGTATTACTAGAATTGGGACTGTTAAGAAGGAAACCTTCACTTACTGATTCCTCATTTGTGTAGACAGATGAAAAATATGAATTCAGAATCTGCGCTTTTAATTTGTTTTCATCAACCAGCTGACCCCCCTCTGATAGTAAGGGACCCACCCCTTCCTGCTTCATTTTTTTACTATTAACATATTTAAAAAATAATTTTGGATTTTTTTTACTGCTTACTGCAATATCCTTTTCTATAGCAATTTTAGCTTGCCTTATAGCTTCTTTGCATGATTTATTGGCCTCCTTGTACCTTATAAATGATTCGGCTGTACCAGCTAATAACATTATGACAGCAAATATTATGCAGATGAAGAAAGAATGACAAAGGTCCAAAACGTTGGACTCTTACACAATGTATTATAATTAAAAAGGCAAAGATTTTACAAGGGTGTGGTGGTTCGAAGATTTGAGTATATATACAATATGATATATACAATTATATTTATATATAGTCTAGCCTAGAAGATTACACCAGCAAATAGATTAAGCTTTAGTGTCCCTGCAAAGCACAGTCCCAAGCTGCTATGTATTTAACTGCAGGTTTAATGTGAAAGAATTCTGGCACCAGCACAGCACCTGAATTGGCAGCGTTGCTTCTGTGTCTTGACGTAATCCTGCCAAAACAAAGAAAAGCCCAGCCAGCCAAACTCTGACTGCTTGTGCATGCCGTAGTAATTAAATAATCACTGCACTATGGGTCTCATTCCAGCAGTCATTCAGGATTCACTGCAGCAAATAGGTGCAGAGTGAATTGTTGTTTAGCCCAGTAAATATGGATTTAAAGGGGTGGTTCACCTTTAAGTAAACTTTTAGTATGTAATAAAAATGGCCAATTCTAAGCAACTTTTCCACTGGTTTTCGTTATTTGTTTTTCATAGTTTTATAGTTATTTGCTTTTTTCTTCTGACTTTACGCCTTCAAATGGGCGTCGTTGACCCCATCTAAAAACCAAACGCTCTGTAAGGCTACAAATGTTTTGTTATTGCTACTTTTTATTACTCATCTTTCTATTCAGGCCTCTCCTATTCATATTCCATTATCTTATTCAAATCAGTGCATGGTTGCGAGGGTAATTTGGACCCTAGCTACCAGATGTTTATAATGCAAATTGAAGATCTGCTGAATAAAAAGCTAAATAACTCAAAAAACCTTAATTAATAAAAAATGAAAATCAATCGCAAATTGTATCAGAATATCACTCTCTACATCATACTAAAAGTTAACTCAAAGGTGAACCAGCCCTTTAAGGACTCTGTGCTGTATATTGTATTCCCAGATTATAGTTCTCTTGCTGCATTAAAAGAGCTGGCAGGCCTGTGTTATAGAGGCTGCTCATTACTGTCTTATAATTTATGTTTTCGCTACAATAAAGCCACAAGGGAATTTATAGCTGTGTGTCGCAAAAGGGTCAATCAATAACATAAGGGGCAGTGGGTGTATTTATAAAAGGACTCATTGTCATACCTCCCAACATTTTGGAAATAGAAAGAGGGACAAAAAGATTTACAGTACGGAGCACGGCAATTTTTTGGACCACACCTACTTTGTTGCCACACCTCCTTATTACCATGTTCATTTTATAAAATTTAGCAGGTTATGAAAGTTTGAACACATTTCTGTGGTTATTACAGTTTTGCTAATGAAGGTGAATTGTCCTTTAAGCTGCAAGTCACAGTTTCCCCAAGAGACCTGATTAAATTGTTACAATTGTTTCTTTGCTTATCTTAAATTGTTACAAATGTATCTAAGGGCACCTATCACATATTCTGGGCTCTCTGCCAAAGCCAATTAAGTTTTAGAAACTTTGTATCTTTTTCTGGCTGTTCAGTGCAGGAGATCAAAGAGCCTGGACATTTTCAGTAACAATCTGGGACTGCGGGCTGAGCTGTCAAAATCGGGAATGTCTCACTAAAAACGGACAGTATGGGTTTATGCATTGTGAAAATGGGCAACTGAGTGGCTGACACTGGTAAAGTGGACAGCACAATGGACCATGCCCTCTTATGCCCATAGTAACTGAACCCCTTTTTATTGTAATTACAGCTCAATACAGTAAAAAAATAAATATTCCACTCCCTGTATACCTACATGAGCTTGTCTTCTGCCCTGAAAGTAAGAAGCAGCTACAGCACCATTAATTAAAAGCTAATTAAATCCTATGCTTAACTTTAGCTTAAATCCACGGTAAGGCAGAAACTAGCGCTAACCTGTTTCAAAGCAATAAAAAAATAGGATATTAATTAACATTCCTCTCTAAATACCTCTTTCTAATCCAGCACTTCCCAAGAACATTTAATGAATCAAGGGCTCAGGGAAATTTAAGAAAAAAAAATATTTAGGATTTTTCTCTTTCTGTTTTTGTCTTAGTCACAATGGACTTGACCGTTCATTAAAAGATCAGTAAGATTAATGTACAAGTTGATTTTCTGTACAAATGGAGTGGGGCATAACAAGCCTGGGTGGTGTTTTCCCTTTCACTCTTTTTTTCCTTTAGCAGTATACAGTGTTGGGGAATATCTGAACATAATATAGTAAATCCCCTGTGAAAAGTAACAAGTTCAGTGTTACATACTGTCATGGGACTCATGGTGTGAGGTCGTGGGAATAGGGCAACATACAGAATCCATAACCATGTTACCCTGTCGCCACCAGTAGGGAAACTCCCCTCTTAGTCTTGAAGGTTACAGGGAACCCTAATCCCATGAAAGGCCTTCCCTTAGGTCAGAAAAGTCAGTTTTGTAACCATATCTGCTGCATACAAGTGGGAATATTTAATAAGAACTTTAAAAAAGTAATCACGGATGAATAATTAATCTTATCAGTTAGGATTAAAAAAGATATCCAGCCAGCAGAAGGTGCATTATAATTTATATGTATGTATGGATAGATATTGGTTGCGCAATTAAATGTTTTTGGGCCCCACAGCAAATTAGTTTTAGGGCTCCCAACATATCCAGAGGTTGTCCTTTTTGACAATATATGTTGAAATTGTTCATTAATAGGGTCTCATGGGACCCCCCTGCAGTTACGGGGCGTGCTTCCTCTGTAGTTACACCTGTGATAGATATATTCCTAAAAATATTCCTGTTGGACATGTCCCTATTAGTGATGTGCATGCCAGCCCAATACCCGTGGGCTCAGGCTGACTGTCACATACAATTTGTGGGTAGAGGGCCTGTTTAGGGTGAACAGAAGAAAAGCTCATCCCGAACACACCCCTGACCTGGTGTGGCAGTTGGACCAAACCCGCGACTTTATTCTGCCGGCTTTTGACTCCAGCTGCCTAATTTATAGGTGCAGGCCTGCCCCATCACGCAGATCTATAAAAGCTGACCTGGTTTGGGAGTGGGCTGGCTAGGGTTGAATTTTTGACGATCCGCACATCACTAGTCCATATGTCCCTAATATAGTCATTCCAACTTGTTTAGTATTCTCCATCTGTCTGTGCCATTTATTTGGCACCGGGGGGAAAGATACAGAACATCTAAAAAAGGGCACTTGCTTACTGTTCTTCAAATGTAAGTCTAAAGTAAGCCACTGTACAGTCTTGTTTAGGTTCAGAATATTGCTGGGGATGAAGAAAATACATTCTCGTGTTAGTAGTTGTAACAAATGCCTTACCACTAATATCTTGATAAGAGGAAGCAGTTTTGTGCCTTTCAGGGCTCAGGAATTTCAGTTTAGATAGAAACAGCCTGGGGCTGAGAGTTAGGCAAATACTTATTCCAGTCTCTTTATGCTTTATGTTTTGCTGAGTTTATCAATCAAACCTTCTGTTAGAGATTCATCTTAATCACAGATGTATATCCAAGGCAACCTAGCTAGCAGGAAAAAGATTTTTTGGCACATCCTCTACTTTTTTAAAGTGAAAGATTCAGAAGCAATGGATTCTAAACAGCATATTCTTGTGGTTGTTAGAGGGTGTATATTATTGAATGATGGACACTCCTGTTGCCATTGGCAAGCCAGTCCATGGAACCATCTACCATTATGTTCTACTTTAAAAGTATATAATCACCATGCTCCTAAACAGTGCCAAAGTCACGTATTGCCTGCAGAAGCACGCAGAACAGAGGAAAAAATTAGGTGTTTGACTTTATTCAATGTGAAGTGTTTGTGCCTATTCAGTGAGAGGTGTTTGTCCTTATTCAGTGCAAGTGAAGAGAACCCACCCACATGTCGTTTTGCTACAGGATTACATGCCATGCTTTCAGAAAATAAGAATACAGATCTCACCATCACCTTGTGAGAAATGTAATATTTCTCAGTCCTTTACATGTCACACTTCAGTTGCAGAGTGTTGCTTTCTAGTGTCTTGTCTCAAGTCATCTGAAGTGAACATCTGACAGAGGAAAAAATCTTTAGCGAGCTGACTTAAGCTCCCCATTGTTGCTGCTGTTTTTGTGTCTTGAAACAAATGTGAAAGAAATCATTTTTTTGCTTCCTTATTATTAAAAATAAAATAGACTTTTACAAGCCCAGAAGTCTTGCCCAATAACCATTATTTTCGCTGCTGTATTTTATTGCATCCTGTTTGAAGTGTGGCTGGCAGGTTCTATAACACACCCTGATTTCACTAATGGGGAAAGCACACATGTGCAGTAGCAATGTCTTGCTATCCTCATAGAGCATTAAAGGTCATGGGTATAAAAATCTCATTTTTATTTAACAGAATAACTGTGTATCCTTCGATATAACCGTACTTTGCTTTGTCTGCTAAATATTAATATTCCATGTTTTTTTTTTCATACTACTGGAATAGTTATAGTCTTTATTTGACAGAGATTACTTTGAAAAGAAATAGAAAAAAAATTGTAATTATTTTTCAAAAGAAAGGCCAGGCTAGTTGTAGCACCCCCATACCCGTCCCTTTAAATGGTGGAACAATGCCTTTGGAAATGGGTGTTGGTCTGGGCAGTTTCTCTCTCTTAAAAGCCACAAGCGGGGGAGGATTAATCTCATGGAACCAATGCTGGGGTCTAGGTTATCTCTCCCTAATGGTGGGGGAGGACTAAGCCCTATGATTGAATCCAATGCCCAGGTCGGGAGACCTTTATTTTAGATAATGCTCTTATGCCGGGAGGCTTTAGCATTTGATATTATGACCCAAAGTAAATAGTTAGGGACCGCCATATGGGTTTTACCTTGACGTGGTATGGTGGTTTATCAATCTTATGATCATAATTCTGTAACTAAAAAACCCCTGTCTTTGTAAATACATGCATCTGCATAGATTACTTATATGACAGGGGACCAGGGAATGTGCATTGATCAATTTCTCTTCTTTTTCTCTATGTCTGTAGTTAATTTGGCCAGATCAGTAGCACTTCGATTGTATTTCAGTACATTTTTATTAAGCCATGGAGTGCTCCCACAACCTTTCCTTTTTGCATTTTGTATTGTAGCAGATTTATTCTAGCAGCTATGCACATACCATACCACCTCAAGGTAAAACCCATATGGCGGTCTCTAACTATTTACCTCTGGTCATAATATCAAATGCTAAAGCCTCCCGGCATAAGAGCATTAGCTGAAATAAAGGTCTTCCGACCTGAACATTGGTTTCAATCCAAGGGTTTAGTCCTCCCCTGCCATTAGCTTTCAAAGGGGAGAGATAACCTAGACCCCAGCATTGGTTCCATGAGATTAATCCTCCCCCGCTTGTGGCTTTTAAGAGAGAGAAACTGCCCAGACCAACCACCATTTCCAAAGGCATTGTTCCACCATTTAAAGGGAAGGGTGTGGAGGTGCTACAACCACATGGAAGCCTGGCCTTTCTTTTGAAAAAGAACCTTTCCATGTGCAGTTACTGAAATGCCACTTTAAATTTTCCACATATGGTCACATGGGGTCATGTGCAAAAGAGCTTAACTTCTAAGCAAGGTAAGGGTAACATTTGGCAACTGACGACTTTTTAGTGTCTTAGCTTAATGACATTAGATTTCTCACATTTTGTTTCTCTGAATCTGCTGAGATAGTTTTGTGCAATGTAATCAATTACTTCGCCCCCAAACTCCTACACTGATTAAAACCATGGCATTTGATCTCACATGGTTTAATATGATTTGACATGGGCAGTGTTTTTTTCAATTGCGCTCGCTTGCAAATCTGAAGGTTCCTTTTGCTTCTAATACATGGTACTAGTTGGTGTTGCTGCTTTTTAGTGATGCCAGCCTCCTCTCCTTCTGCAGTGAAATGAAAATCTAGAAGATTTTCTTTTGTATTTCCAAGACTGATCTTGACATTGGAACTGTTCTGTTTTTAGCTTTTCTTTGGGGAAATGTAAAATTTTAAACAGGAGCATATACTCATAGTCTAAATTATAATGCTGGGGATGGACGAGGCACTTAAAACTCCTGAGCCACTAGAGAAGCCCATTGTAATCCCACAAGTATTGTTACAGTAAATACAAAAGAATTTATATGACATTTTAGCACATGCAATCTTTAAGGAACCCCAAACAAGCTTTTGGAACGAAGAAAAACATTGTTACTAAAAGCTGCCATTGCTGTTTCTGCAGTAATAATCAATTACCATGCTTAGTTGTGCTGAAATTTATGGTTTAATCCACCATAACTATCTCCTGCTGTTCTAGGGATGTCCAACTTGTGGCCTTCCATTTGTAGCTGAAATGTAAGATTTTGTAAGGCATAAAAACTGTGGCAAAACAAAAACTAAAGGGTTACAGGTTCCCTGTCAACTAAGCATCACTTACAATGGACACTTGGAACTCTTTAGCTTCCAGCTTCTGTAAAATCCCCTGTCTTTGTTCAGTTTAGTTCATTTCCCTAGCAGTTTTCTTGAATAACATCAGTGTGTCCAAAAGCTGGCTCATTAATTTAGTCATTGCCGCAGACACATCATCTATTCTACAACCATAGATAGCTTTTTTGTTTCTCTCCGTCTCCCTCCTTGGCAGGGCTGAGGTGTCACATAATGTAAAAGAGGCAAATTAGACAGACATGCATATTTTCAGATGCTGAAGTCAGGTGGAATCGGAGCCCATTAATTAATGCTGGAAGAATGGAAGGCCTGGAGTCGTTAAAAATGAGTAATTTTCTTGAAAAATAAAAAATATTGAGATGAATATCTGTATATACTCCACCAGTTGGGCAACGTAAACCTGCTCATTCTGCATTTCTAAATTATTACCTTCCTTTTAATGCTTTCCCTCATCAAAAGTTGTCCAACTTTTGCCTGGGTGGTCTGTATTTCTTTAGACATGTGTGCTGGCTGTCTAAAGCCTATAAAATGATGTAATACAATGAAATCTATCCTGTTGTGAGCCAGGGTCTGTGCTTGACAGAGGCCAATATGAGCTCCATCAGAGGGGTAGGCCACCAGCTAGACAGACATCTTATTTAAATGGAATGTTAAAAAACATATTGTGTTCTTTTGCTTTTCTTTATCTCACAGTTTTCTGAAACTCCAGATCCTGGACTACCAGATGCTTACACAACCTGGTTGGGGTTTGTTAGCCGAACTGATGATGGGGCAAACTCTAAAAAGAAATGTAAGGGGAAGGACAAGAAACTAGTAAGTTCCAAGGGGATTAAATTATATTTATTGTGATATGCACAATAAGGTCACCTAGAATAGTGTTTGTATTATAGTGTATTCAAAGCAGGAGACCAAGGTAAGCAGTGAAAATTGTTATTATAGGGAAGGTACTCTAGAAGTTAATTATCAGGATCTAGAAAACTGTCATTCTCATACAAACATGGTTTACTATAAACCTACCCTATAAACATTATTGTAAGCAGCAACAACCAGTAGCTTGAAAGAATATAACAAGAGAAAAAAACATACATTTTAACTAAACGAATAAAGAAGAATTGTACTTATATACAGGACAATTACTTTTATATGACAATTACAGAATGTATTAGATAAATATCCTTAAAAAATGCAGGTCATGCAGATGCATCATTTGCAAATAAGCAAGAAATTAGTAGACAATTCACCAATTGTAATAGGAATAAATATCAGATATTTTGGGAATGCTAAACATCCATTAAAAAAGAATCTTAGAACATATGCTGGATACTGATAAGAAAGATCCAGCTTCAAACGTCTCTAAAGGTCCCCATAGACGCAAAGATTTTTCTTTGCCGAATGACTGATTTTAGCGAAATCCGACCAATCCGTCAAATTATCGTGAAGTTAAGCTGGCCATAGATGTAAAGATCTTTAAAAGATCTTTTCTTTATCGTGAGACCATGCTTATCTCGAAACGATCGATCGTTTAAATGTACAATGTGTCCATCAACTAAAAAGACAATTTCAGGAGATATTGCCAGCAAAACTGAAGGGTAGCTGCCTACTTGGCCCTGCAAACATAATTCCATTGCACTGGGACCGATAAATATTTTTTAACCTGGCCGACTGTTGTCAGTGGTTATCCATGTATGTAATGGTACTATTTTTTCTGTTTTTATTGATATATATACATTACATATTTAATATTAATGTACTTTATTTCTGTATTTTCTCTGGGGTTCTTTATTGGTTGCTATATTCTTTCAATTTATTGGTTGTTGCCCTTGTAAAGTGTGAGAATATTAGATGTAACATATTAGATGTAACAGGCAAGTGATTCTGATGTGATTTTGTATCAGTAGTAGGAACATGCCAGTATGAATTTAAATACTGCTTTTGGGTTTAGTATATTGAGTCTAAGTAGAAGCAAAATGCTTAAAGCCAGTTTATGTAAGAAAATGGCATTCGTATTTTAGACTCTGTATTTTAATTTCCAGTGTGCCGAGCTGAACATCTCAAATTATCTATTGATGTTTGCATTTGAATCATTGCTCCTGTCTAGATGTCCTCACAGCCATAGAGCAATCCATAAGTGCCGTCACAGGAGCACCCGATGACTTTTTGAGATAAAATTACAATACTACAACTGGTATATATGAACTAGTATATTGATATTAAAGGAATTTTCTTAACTATACCTTTGGTTGATGAAATCAATAGGTTGCTTTATAAAAAATTTTAATGAACACGAATAAACAATGGAATTTAAATGACCTTAAAACCTCTTCAGTTATGTTCAAATTCCTAACCATGGACAGAAGGATGTGCAGAAATAAAATATAATGTTCAGTTATGCTCATAATTCCCCTTGACTTATCAAGCCCCATCCCTGTTTCAAGCAAACCCTTCTCCCTTCTAGTCTTCTTCTAGCCTCTTTCTATGACTTTGGACTGTCTAGCCTAAATATAAAGAGATGGGTAAAATGAACCTGCAATGTGCTTGTGTCCCCTATAAAACAATGCATAAAACTCTCTTCACTTCACTCATCATTGATATTGGCATTGCTATCAAATATTTTATAAAATATTATTGATATTATCTTGTTTCTCAGTGCATCTCTGCCTATTTGCACATATGCAAATATCCCCTATTATGCCACAGTCTACTCAGAGGGTTTGCATTTGCCAGCCACTAATTTGTTTGGCAGATATGGTGACAATTTCATATAGGGAGCCTTTAAAGGAATTGTTCAGTGTAAAAATAAAAACTGGGTAAAAAGGTAGACTGTGTAAAATAAAAAAAATGCTTATAATACAGTTAGTTAGCCAAAAATATAAGATATAAGGCTGGAGTGGCTGGATTTCTAACATAACATAACAATAACTATATTAGTTTAATCTATTTACCCAGTTTTTATTTTTCCACTGAACTATTCATTTAAATGCAAGTCTCTTCTTGCTCCTGTGTATGCCCCTATTGTTACTCGCTGCAGGAATAAAGTCAGAGAGCACGCCGGGTTGGAAGTGTTTAGGAAGAGATTGGTTCCCTTTTAAAATGGCAATGAAATCAATATTAAGAAAACAATTTGTGATTATTCTGCTCCATGACTATGTCCCTTTTTGTCCAGCCACCTCAACAATCCACCTCAAATCCAGTCCTCTTTAAGGTCTGCAAACTGTAACTGTCCAAAGCAATTACCAGAAAATGAAGGGAATTGATTAGCAAAATGGGCTTCTCTCTGACCTGGTTCAATAACTTATAACAATTATTGTTGTTTGCTTCTGCTAATGAAAGCAAATATCTGATTGGCTACTGTCGGTTCCGTGCAATCTTCTAAAAAAAATATTAATTGTCTACAACACTGTCCTTTTACATAACTTAAACTCGCCTAATACTTATGTTTTATCAGCGTGGACTGTTTGGACCACCAGGACCTCCAGGACCCCAAGGACCACCTGGTCCTCCAGGAATGCCTGGAGCTGAAGTTACATATGAAGTCTTGCTACAGGATTTCAAACAATTGCTGAAAGGTAATATATGGGCTGTGTAATCACTGTCGCAGTGGAATAATAGAAACTGTATTATTTGTACAAGTATTCAAATATTATTACTCGTGCCATTTGCTGATAAAAAAGGGAAGAAAGACTGATATTTAATTCCAGCCTTCAACAAAACTAGTGTTTATCCTTATATATTTGGTTGGCTTTAAATGAATCTAAGGTAGCCCTGCACTTAAGGCTATTTAGGCTTACAATCTATAAAATCATTGTAAAATCTCCCTCATAGTTAACTCCCTATTTATTCAGCCATATATTCTTGGATTTCCTGTAAGCATAATTCATTAATTGGTATATTCCACCAGAGGCCACAGAGCGCCGCTTGATGTCAGGTGACATCCCAGAGCAAACCAGTGAGATCCCCCCCATTGTGTTACCTGTTGAGGACCTTTCTCCTTATCGACGGGTGGATGAAGCTTTTCATTGCAGACTGAAGGGACACGTTATAGTGGACAAGAAGACTTTGGTGGAACTCCAGAACTTTCAAATGGCAAGAGACCTTTGTTATTTCAGATATAGTGGAAGAATAATTGCAGTTGCCTTTAAAATATGGATGTGCCTGCAAGGCCAGATTCAAAATGGGGCAGAGGGAGCGGAAGCTTCAAGCCCCTTTGCAATTTAAGGCCATTATTAAAACACAGAAATCATATGGTAACAGTGGGCTGGTCAAGCACTATTATATAATTTATTTACTTTTGTTCTAATAAAGAGAAATGAGTGGTTTTTATATGTTTAATTTTGTAGGAGATGTGTGATACTGTAGATACTTGTAAATGCTGTATTTAATTTTCTCTATTAAAAACTATCTGCCTAATAGGCCTATTAACATTTTCAGCTATGGGTCTGTGTGGTTGTTGACTCAACTCTATATGCAGTTGGCTAAATTCAAATGAGTATAAAGAAATGAATGGAATTCACCAATCATTTCTGCCATTGGCTGCTGTTTCTTTTGGTTGGTACAGTGGATAAAGTATAATTCCGTACTGTAGAGAGAAAAAAAGAAAAAGGTATAAAGCTATATATTTTTGCTTTTAGGTGTAATGTAGTAATTATATTACTTTCTAATTCCAGCCACTGCCAAAAGGGTCTTTTCTGAGAGGATTTGGTCTGAATTTAGCGACAGGACGCTTCACAGCTTCTATTCCTGGGATTTACCAGTTCTCAGCCCATGTTCACATTGGTCAGTTCTATATTTTTTATTTAATATCAGGCATTAAATTGTAGCTGTAGTTCAACAGGAGCTGTAGATTGCAGTCTAAAAATATGTTGATCTTGTAGTTAGTAGACATATGAATTAATCATTTTGTTGTGCTTGCGTGGAGTGCTGCCTCTTAAAGTACATTAAATATTAGTACGGTGATAACTAAATCATCTCAAGGATTAACAATGTTCTGTTGCTGAGCTGTCGTATCTTCATTTAAATATGGCTAATGCTGTCCATTTGTGCCCAGGATCAGTTTGGATGATTTTTCCCATAGTGCCTGGTTGTCAGCTAGGTATGTCAACTCCGAGGTCACTTTATCCTACACTCCTGTGATCTTGTCAAAACTGAAAATGTTGTGTAACAATGCTCTGTGGCTTATGGGAACATGGTACATTGGCAGATGAGAGAAACCACGGTTTCCTATCACTTTCTGTGACATATAATTGGTACAGACAAACAGATCCATAGCATTTGGTTATCACTAAGCATAGCTAGTTAAACACTATTCTGCTGTCCTCCCAGGCCTCAGGGATATAGTCACTTTAACTATAGTGTCATTTCCTTTAACTTGTCTTATATCTACTTAATGAATATTATCTTAACAAGTGACCAGGAAATATACTAATTGTATTGTCTGTTCTACCTGAGTGTATTCATTCTTTGGGAACGTCTCCACAGTTATATAAACAACATCAAGTATGGTCATAAACATTTAGAGTGAATATCTCTTTAATTCGTATATATGCTGTAAATTCCAGATATCTTCCTTTTGTAAAACTGATGCTGCTCCCTCAAGAACACTTCTCTGTGTCATTACCACTTGTTCCTCTTTTGCTCAATGAATTTAGGCCGTCGCCACTTTCTTCTGCAAAGTCCAATCTATTTTGTTTTATAGGTTTATATCAGAAGAGTAAATAAGGCCATTATTGCCCACATTTGGTTGAGATGTTGTCCAATTTCAGCCATACTACCTACCTAGGCAGGTGTGGTACTTTGGGGGAAGGGGATGCAGTTTAACTGATAAGTCCATCTACCAATACCCCTTTTTGATGGGAGGATGGGCATCAGCAGATGTCAGCTACAAAGTTAGTTGCCAACCCCTGTTGAATGTAAGTCTCCAATACGATTAATAAAATTGCATTTGAAGGAGATAAAGTAGTAGAATGCGCAATACATATAATGGGAAAAAACTAGAAAATTTTAACTAGTTAAGAAAAAATGTCTTCCTGCCATATCTGCTTCAGTCATTCAGCCTTGAGGAAAACAGTAGAAGAGTTAATTGAAATGACCAGAAGATAACACTGGGGCTCATCTATAAACACTGTGCAATTGAGTACCTGGGCAGTAACCCATAGCAATCAATCCATGATTAGCTTTTTCAGCAAGCTGTAGATTGAACAGTAAAATCAATAATATGATTAGTTGCCATGGATTACTGCCCAGGTGCATATTTGCCCAGTGTTTATAAATTAACCCTGACAAATGATACACCTTCAAAAAAGTGCTTAATTGCATAACAGCAAACTGAGTAAATATAAAAGCAGTTAACAGATTTGCACCTTCTAAATTAGGTTGCACCACACAAATGTCTTCCAAGGGATGTTTCTCCATATTACCATGTGAAACATTTTTCTTATATATTTCCTGTGATGAGGTGTTCAAAAAAATGTTTTTATTATTTAACGTTAATCATCCCCATTTTTCATAATTTGACTTGTTTACTGGTCCTTTTCTAGATCACAGTGAGATCAAGAGTAAGGCGCAGTTGCGTCCGCGTGACAACGTGCGAGTCTTAATATGCATCGAGTCTATGTGCCATCGATATACGTAAGTAATTCTGCACAGGGTTGCTAACTAATGGGAGACTCTTCCTTATCAACTGGTTGCACAGAATTTGATTGACTACAGTCCTCACAAGTATTGCTTGAGACAATTAATGCCTTTACAGTGATGGAGTTATGCAGTGGGCCCTAATGTTAGAAAAATGCTTAAATCAAGTACTCCCAGCATAAAAGACTATCTTATCAATCTGCCCTCAACCACAAGATAATTAGCCTCTGTGGTCCTGGCCTTGGTATGTTGGTTCACATTGTATTTTTTGGTTTTTACTCTGGATACCTCTGGATTTCTATCATACTATTATACCATCATACTATTAAGGTAGAGGAGATTTTTTAACAGTTGTTGTCTCAGAATATATTTTACAAAACACTTGCACAATGTACTGTATGAAACATGAAGGGGGTTATTAAAGAAACCTCAAATTTATCGGGCTTTTTGTGGAAAAAACTCAAATTTTTTGTAGAAAGAAAAACTTTTTCGAGATGTATTATATCCCCGATGCTGCAAAAAGCCCTAATCCAAAAATCTGCCATAAGGAAAAAACTTGTAAAAATCGACCTTTTTGAAGACAAAATTGTATAATTCGGGTTTTCGTTTGATTTTTAGAGTTTTTTACCGATCCAATTAAATCCAGATAATTTATTAATAAATAAGGCAAAAATCAGGCATGGGAGTTTGGTCGAGCTTTTTTTTTGGGACAATGAGATAAATTCGGATTTTAATTAGGTTATTTACCCCTTAGTGTTATTGCTTTATTAAAGGTAATAACTTATATAAAGGAGATCACAGCAATAGTTGCAAAGTTAAATAAAAGATTCACATATACATTGCATATGGTGGTGTCTCTAATGGATAGTATTTGTTTCTGATATTCTAGTCTAATATTTGTGGCCAACAGATTGAGTTTTGCATTGGCTTTGCCTGGCATGATGTCCCTTTGCACTACAATCTTGTATCAAGCTTGTATGAAGGCTATCCCTGACTGATGATTCCATTACCACAGTTTACAATACCTTAGCCAATGTTTCTCATGCAGAATCAGCAAGCAGATTAGTCTTTGCCACTATACCTCCTGCCATACTTGTCCCAAATACTGCCCCTATCTCCCCTAGTCACTGAGGTCGCTATTCTTTGTCCTGTACCCAGAATTCCATATCAACACCCAAAATCAGCAAGTTGAGCAATATATGTCACTATAGCTCTTGCCCAAAAAGAAGATTACATATTGGTAAATGGGAGAGCCATGCTTTTCTATAGATGGCTCTTGGCATGATGAGGTGTTGGCGACTTAATTAGCCCAAGAAGCTCCTATCAACATTTTGTGCATCCGTCTTGGCTCAAATGTTTCTATTTTAGTAGTAGTTATGGAAGCATATCTTTTTAAGTGATGTAACACCAGGCACTCAGCGAAACACAGGAACTGTCATTCTTCGAGGATCCAGAGCGTGAGCTGAAAATATTGTTGTTGGAACTCTACCATTATTGCTTTTTCTACAAAAGTATTTCTACAGAACATTAGGAGCACTTTTATTGAAAAATATACAGATTTCCTTTGAGAAATGGGTATATTTACTAAAAATATGAACTGAGGTTTACTTAATCCTTCTAGGTAAGGGACTGGTTAAATATGAAGTCAGCCATTCTTACTTTCTTCTCTTCCTTCTATTCACACAGCTAGCACATAACCACTCTGAATAATTATACAAAAGTGAATTTACAGGAAGGTCTGACAAATGAAAAACACAAGTAGAAGCCAAATGTCTTTTCAACATATCAGTGTATTTACCTTCTCCAAATCACCCCCTCAGGTCCTGTCCCTCCTTTTGTGCTTTGGCAGGTATATACCATGGCAGAATCAGGTTTTGCACTTGTACAGTTACAGCCTCTCTGTCGTCAGCCTGATCTCATGCACTAGAAATGTTCCATTCACATCCTTCTCTGCCCACCAGGCTTGGCACCAGTTATTTTCCCAGCAGAATTTGTTCACTGCATCATTTTCCAGTAAGCTATGTCTTTTTATTGTTCTGAAGGGACAGACTGATACTGTGTCTCAGGAGCTTAGAAATCATAGGCACCTGGAATAGTGCTTAATGCCTTTATGGATCACCAGCTACAAGGCCCAGTAGCTATGTACACAGACATAAACAAAACATGGGGCAGTACAATGGACGACACCTACTTAAAGGGACTTTAAACTGATTGAGTATGAAAACCTTTGAACGTTTTTTCTTGCTGAGTCAAACAAGGGAACTCCTGCACCAAGCAGGTGAAGGTCAAAAGTAAAGGCATGGTAAAGTTAAGCAAATATGCTACAATTTGTCATGACAAATTGTCCACCAGAGGCCACTCTTGCCCCTAATTCTATGAACACATTTCAACGATATATACTATGGCTGCTCCTACTCAAAAATGAATAACAATATGCAGATTTAAAATACATTGGGCACAAAAGCTCCAGCATAGGTTTGTAAGGGAGCAAGCTGGCATCACTGGTGCTCTTCAACCTGTATCTGGAACATTATGACCTCTACTGTTGAAAGCTGTTTGTGTCTCTTGGTTTATAGTGTGAGAATGTGGTCCATGGGGAAACTTGTAAATTGAATTATGGCATATGCTTTTCACATTTAATTGAATCTGATCCATAATCTCTATCAGTTTTTTTTTAAATTGGGGGGAAGTAGAGTATTTCTCTTTGGGAAATGCATGGAGGAAAGGCAGGAGGTTCTTATAGAATACATAGTAGGGAATAGAGAGACCCATGGATCTATTCCTTCAAAATAATAAAAAGTCTTCATGACATACAGAAGATTGTTGGAAAGTCTGCCAATCCACAAGGCAGAATATCTATTGACAAGTGCAAAAGTTTCCATAGACAGGGATTTAAAGCAAGGAGCAGTCATCGTTCACTAATCTAGTGATGAAGAAGATTTATTTCTAACTTTTTAATTTTGTTCCTAATAATAATAATAATATTCATCCCAGTCATCACTCTAGCAGTGACAGTGAGGAGCACAGGGCAGTAGCAGGGAGAAGCAGAATAGGATGGTAGCATGAGATTTAAGATAGGACAGTACATGGAGAAAATTAAAAGAGGAAAGCACAAGAAGTAAAAGTGTAGGAAAGGTAAAGCACAGCATATATGTTAATGAGTCTACAAATCAGGCAGATAAAATGTTAGTTTGCTCATAAAATTTGCTTCTGCAATAGAAAACAATCAATAGATTTTGAAATGTTCTAAACATTATCTTTATCTCTGTGCTGGAGGTGAATTTGGGTGAAGCATGAGTGCCACTTTATTAAGGAAATAACAGATTATAAATACAATCAAAAATTACTAAAACACATCTAGGTCTTGATTTTGTTGAAGAGGGTCGTGACCCAGATTTTGAATAGTTTGAGACATGAAGGGTTAATTTACGAAAACTGCGGGTACTACAAAGTGGACACAATGCAGAGTACTTGCTGATGCATGTCATTAAGATATTTGCACCTAAACATGCTCCTGTGCTTCATTATGGGTTTAAATTAAGCCCAATCTATCACCTCTATCACTGATAAATGGTGAGCAATTGTGCCTACTGATTTGGGGAAACCTGGAGCTACCCCCACCCTTGGTCTGGTGGTAGTTCCAGTGTTTCCCACAGCTGGCTACTTCATTTGTAGGCACAATTACATTGATAAATGTGCCACAAGGGTGCTGCTATATGGCTTGCCAGGCATAGCACCATTCTCAAATTAACAGCATGAGAGTTTCAAAGCAGAGAAACAGAAATATTGTCACACAATGGCACAGTACTGTACCTGGGAGCTAAACTCATGTTATAATTAGGGTGCAGTTAAGCTCATGAAGAATGCAAGAGGGATACTGGATACCTGATTCCCATTTATGATACTATTATGAGTTGTAATGGGTTTGTACTTTTGTTTTTGTAATACGGTTGGAATTTGGCAGAGTGATTGTAATTCAAAATAAAGATAATAATGTTGTGTCTAAATGTGGTGCCATTAGAAATGTATTTAGTGCAGTGATGCTCACAGAAGGATGGAGAGATCTTGGCAGGTAAACAGAACTGAGAGAGAGACCACTGAGCAGTAATGTGCACTCACGTGGCCATCAACACCTCCACATTACTAACTAAGATAAATAAAGCTATGTAAGTAGAAAAGGGAAACCCCTAATCACCAAGTACATCTCTGTGTGTTATTACCAGAGACTATGGGTCTTTACAGCCAACAAAAATGGGAAATGTGGTAGACTGTCCATTGCGTGGTCTTTGTTCTGCAAACCACCTGTGTCCATGGGCATAAATGTCAGGCAAGGTTGTAACAAAGCCAGAAGCTTTATTTGATTTTCTTCACAACTTTTGTGTCATTAACTGGATGTGTCCATAGAAGTCCTCCCATATCCTGTATATTCCTTGGCCTGAAGTACCTGGCAACATTTTTTAATTTCCTATTGTATCTAATCCATTATAGATATAAAAACACCTACTGTTTTTGTATACCTATGTAGAACATATATATTCCCTCTGTTACTCACATTTTAAGTAACATAACTATAAAGCAGACCATGTAACCAGGTCTGGACTGAGAATTAAAATAGGTCCTGGCATTTCAGGTACATAGAGGCCCAATCAGTCCACACAGAGGCCCAAACAGCCCCCACCAGCCCACTAAATACTGACTTTCTATTGCACCTTATAGCAGCCACTCTGGTATTTGCCAGAACCCACAGATTGCCAGTCCAGGTGATAAATCTTTAATTCCGGTATGTTATATAGAATACTAGAGTGTGTCTCTGGGGTAGCCACCTGTCCAGTTTTGACCCAGACTGCCCCGTTTTCTGAGGGGCTGTCCAGGTCAAAAGTTCCTGCCCAGTTTTCCCGATGATGAAAACCGGGCAGGATTCCTATGATTGATGCATTGATTGGCCAATCTGATGGCAAACCTCCACCCTGGCACATCAAAACCCCTCCCCTGCCCAGAGTTAGCGAGGCCAAAAGGTGGCAACCCTGTCTTTCTCTCTCTCTGAAGCTGCATGGTCCTGCATTACACTGAATAACAGCGCTGATATGCATCTCTCCTAAATAATAGTTATAAGCAGCAAAGAATTGCGTGGAACTACATCACTCTGTGCCAGAATCAGATATCAAGGAATTCGGGTAGATCATCTAATCCTGAATATTAAAGTGTTGTTCTAAATAGTTGCAACATATCATACATTGAGAACAATGTGAGCATCATACAACACAATGGAGAATATTGTGCTTTTGATAATGTGGGTTATTTGACTGGGTCGATTAAAAGCTGTATATAATATTTCTTAAATGGAATGTAAACAAAATCTTCATGTGAATATGTTCCATCTGAGCAGAACATGGCTCCTGATTTATGCTTGCTCAGTACAAAATTTATGATGTTCTCCCTGGTTTATTGTGTTTACCCCTAACATTAACACTCTATCCTGTGAGTTTCAACCAACGATGTGTAGAGTGGGTGAGTGGACACTGTCATCACAGAAGAATCTGAGCAGAAAATTTCAAGTCAGGACTAGATCTGCCTGGTATATATTATAACATGTTGTTAGCATGCTTACTGTACAAGCAGTTTCTGTGCTCTCAACGAATTCATATCTTGGAAGCCTGAGGTAGCATAAAGGCAGTGAGTGAAAATTATTAATCTTAATACTGGACAAACAGCTCTGAATGGCAAGATTTGTCAAGCATATTTGCACATTCTTTCCTTTATTAGTATTTTTTAATAGAAAGGTATCATTGACAAATAAGAACCCAAAGACACAAGAACTATATATCACAAACATCTTCAAAAGACAGAGGAGGTAGCCCATCTACTACACAATGAGGGGCAGATTTATCAAAGAAATTTATTTATCAGAAAAACCAACTTTAGATTAATTTATATGAATATGATTTTTAAAAGCATATCTATCAATCCATTGGGCTCTAATTTCACACTTTGATAAATAAATAAAAATTTAGTTTTAGTCCCCTGTAGTGATGCACCCTATCAAACACATACAACCCTGATCTGTAATTACTTAATAAATTCATTGTCATATCTGAAGCTGGTTAATGGTCATGGACACAGAAATAGATCATCATTTCCTACTGTGAAGCAAAGCATGCAATATATTAGCAGTTAGGAGCTTGCACACTTTGAAGCCTGGACCAGAGTGGCATCAACTTTGCATGGTCCTAGTCAGCAATTTCAGCCAGAGAGCTGTAAAAAAGAAGCCAGAGAGCCAGAGATTATGGCAGCAACACTCCCCCCCCTGTGCTACTCTGCCTTTTTTCAAGAGGTACAGAGGTGCTGGCTGTATTGGTGTGCATGGTTGGCACTTTAAAACACTGAACATGTATTAAAGAAATTATAATATAACGTACTGTTGTGCTGCACTAACTGATGTGTTTGCTTCAGAAAGTCTACTATAAACAAGCTGCTGTGTAGCCATGGGGGCAGCCATTCAAGGCTGAAAAAAGCACAGGATATACAGCAGATAATAGATATGTCTGATAGTATACAATGGGCTTCAGAACTTATCTGCTATCTACTGTGTATCCTGTGCTTGAATGGCTGCCCCCATGTCTACACAGCAGCTTCTTTATATAACTATAGTAGTGTTTCCTGAAGAAACCACACCAGTTGTACCAGTGCAGAGCAACACTGCATTATATTGGCATTCTTTTAAAACACTTTTCTTTTTTGGAATTCATGTTCCTTTAACATTAAATGACTTAAGCTTTGCCTGGGAGGTATTTAATTTTCAGTGGATTTTTTTCCATCCCTCTGCACCTCAGAGATTATTTTGCTTTCAAAGTAAAAGTCTCATTTTGGTTTCAAATGATGAATGTAGTAGGACTGGAGTCAGGGTTATGTAAGCACATATATATCATGGGATTTTGCTATTGTATCACATGTAAAAAACATATTTTCATTGGAAGGCTGGCTAATGTAAATATAAAACTGGTGCAGTTGGTCACAGTGCTACAATAGGCTTCTTGATTTTGCACAGTTTATATATACTATATTTGACTAGTAAATAAAATGAGGACAATTATTATTATGTGCACAAACCATTCCTTGCCTACATACTTTCCATTATATCTATTAATAAGCCATACTGCTTTGAATTCTCTACATCCAGCTATAACCACACTGTATATTTATGACCAGTAGAAGTGGTTGTTATTGCTGTGTATAGAGAATTGGGTTTCTTCTTGGGTTTCTTCTTTCAAAATAAAAACAATAGACACAAGAAGCTATGTGTTACACTTGAATACTGATTCTTACACAAATAGGAACTCAAAAATTAATAAGTAGAATTAAAAAAAAAACTTGCATAACCTCTGAACAAGAATGTGTCATCTTCTTGTGTCCAATGCTTGAAAGTCTCTAATACAGGTATGGGACCTGTTATTCAGAATTTTTTGGATAATGGATCTTCCATCATTTGGATATTCATACTACTAGTCTAGTCTACTAAGAAATCATTTATACATTAAATAAACCCAATAGGCTGGTTTTGCTTCCAGTATGGATTAATTATATCTTAGTTTGGATCAAGTACAAGCTACTGTTTTATTATTACTGGATTATTTGTATAAAGTGGAGTCTATGGGAGACAACCTTTCTGTAGTTCAGATCTTTCTGGATAATGGGTTTCCAGATAACAGATCCCATACCAATACATTCATTCCCACAGTATGTGGTCTGGCCCCAGGAGAAGCTTGAGGGAGTGGTGGAGAGCTTAGCTTGAAGGCTAGTTAAGGTAAGAATTTTTGCCCTGGAAAAATACAGAAGCTACATTGTCTGGAATATACGATATTTGACAAAATCTAGAACCAACAAAAAATATGATTTATTTATTATTAATTATATCTTTTCATTTAAGTGACTGACTGAAAAAAGACCAGACTGTAAACTTTTTGTATCCATCTTCCGAGTCAGCTCTCTCACTCTGGAAGAATTTATATGGCATTATCTCATCATTATCTGCCTCTGCCATAATGGTTTCATGGGGATGATTGAGCGACACAGTTTAGCAAAGCATTTATTTCAGTGTTTGTGCAATTGTGGTTGTATCTTAATAAGAGAAATGGAACCAGGTGAGACAATAGTAGACTCTAATCCAAAACGAAATCACAACACAATGTCTTTGTTACTTTGCAGTAAAGATTATAATATAAAGGTCACAAAAGGACATTAAAAAAGTAAGGTAGGGCAGGGATAAAGATGATGTTTTTGCCAGTCTTAATTATCTTCATTTTTATTAGGTTATCAAACTGATCCTTAGATGTGTTTTGCTGTGTGAATAAAGCCATTGTTTCCTCCACTCTTAATTACATTAATTATACAACACTAAGATGCTATTTAATGAGCACTATTTTACCACCAGACATAATTTCTGGAACATAGGGTTCTTTAGAATCAGTTCATGTACATAACATGATTCCCTGGAAGCAGACTGATTTATTTAGTACAGTATGTGTTCTGGTATGCCCTGGCAAAATATTCTTTCTCTAAGAATGACAAAGTATTATTGAGCCATCTAGTTGCAATACAGGGTGACTGTTAGTTTTCCCCCCTCTTTTTAACAATTCCTGATAACAGAGTTCTGGTTCCTATAGCAATAGCTGCCCCCCCTCAGTCTAATTTGGCAGACACTTTTACATTTTGCAACTAAATGAAGTGCGGTTCTAATGTCTCAACAGCTCAACTGAAATATTTATTTTTTATGAGACATAGGCACAAAAGACAGGGCTATACAGAATAAATATTACTAAAGGGACATTAACTTCCAAAATATTGTCTTATACCTGTTATCTGGAAACCCATTATCAAGAAAGCTCTGAATTATGGGAAGGTTGTCCCCCATAGACTCCATTTTATCTAAATAATTCAATTTATTTTAAAAAATATTCCCTTTTTCTCTGCAATAATTAAACAGTACATTGTACTTGATCCAAGCTAATATGTTATTTGTCCTTATTGGAGGCAAAATAGGTCTATTGGGTTTATTTAATAAATAATTTTCTGGTAGACTTAAGGTATGAAGTTCTAAATTACAGAAAGATACTTTATCTGGAAAGCCCCATGTCCCGAGCATTCTGGATAACAGGTCCCATACCTGTATTTTGTAACCATAATGCATAGGTTCCCAATGTCTATGGCTACCCTTGGGTTGTAGCGCAAAGCAGTGGTTGACAAACTACTGGAGAAATGGTTCACAGAGATGGCTTATTTGCTATCCTAGATTTTCCTGGAATCCCATTTTGAAGACCTCTTAGCATTAGATTAAGGGTGAATGCTTTACCAATCCTGAATGAGTATCCCAAAAGGCCAGTTAATGTTATTGAAACTCATTGCGTTCATGTAGTTTTATTCTTGCTTAGAGTTGGGGGGGGTGTTTACCAAAGATAAGGGGCACTTGAACCTAGAAAGTCTGAAAAAAAATCACTGTTGCCTTCCAACAGTTGTGGTCTGTTTCCACCAATAACATTATTCAGAAGGACAATGTGTGACGTCCATGTAGTAGTGACAAATGGCTTTCTAGTTAAAAATTCTCAAAATGCTTCAAATGGTGCTACTGATTGAATAATAAAAGCATCTCTGTATTAAACGGAAACAAATCCATTTCACTGTGTTATTTTCATTTTCTTTAACTGGTCAAAATATTGACTGATCAAATTATATTAAAAAGTAATTTGCAAAATGAGGCCCTTGTTCATCCTATTATTTAAGCTAAAATAATTAAAGCAAAACTTTACCCCCAAAATGAATATTTAAGTGACAGACAGTTTATATCATATTTAGTGGCATATTAAAGAATCTTACCAAACTGGTATATATATTTAAGTAAATATTGCCCTTTTACATCTCTTGCCAACATCTCTTGCTGCCTCAGAGATCACCTGACCAGAAATAATACAACTCTAAGGGGCAGATTTATTAAGGGTCGAATTGAAAATTAGAATTCAATTTTTTTTTTATGGTCACAACTGTCAAATTCAACTAGGGAGTTATCCAAACTTGATTAGAGTTTTTTAAAAAATTTGAATTTGATTTTCGAGATTTATTATACTCAAATTTGAGTCACCTAAAACCTGCTGAATTGCTGTTTAAGTCAACGGGAGAGGTTCAGGGTTCAATTTGGAGATATTTACAGCCTTCCTGACATTTGATCAAATTTGATTTGAGTTTTCGTGTCTTTAAAGTAGTTAGAGTTAGAAAAATTTGAGTTTAATAATACATTTTGATTAGTTTATAATTAGTTTAGATATTATGGGAGTTTATGGGAGCTTAAAAAAACATGAATTTGAAATTCAACCCTTAATAAATGTGCCTCTAACTGTAACAGAAAGAAGCGTTGAAGCAAAAGTCAGAAATCTGTGTTTTAATTGGCTCATGTGACCTAACCTCGTTTGGTATGTTTGTGTGCACCGTGAATCCTATGATCCCAGGGGGCGGCCCTTATTTTTTTAAAATGCCAGTTTTCTATTTAGGATTACCCAATGGCAAATACTACTAAAAAAGTATATTATTATGAAAATGGTTTATTTACATGAAGCAGGAGTTTACAGATGAGCTGTTTTATGCAATATATTTTTATGGAGACCTACAGGGTATAGTTTTCCTTTAAAACTGTGGAGTAACCGAGCCTTCTCCTGATCTAAATGCATAGACAACATTTAAAAAGAATTAAATAGATAACCATAGTCTTTTATTATAGCACTGACACGTTATGCAAGGAACTAAGGAATTATTCACCCTTCATGTCAACCCTTATCTCAAAAGAGCTTACAATCTAATTTAGGTTCTCATGTAGCTGACTCATTTTCATAATAGATATCTTCTACTGTGTTATAAATAAATATTTCAGCAAAGTTTGCTTGTTAATACAGAGGTAATTTAGGACATTAATATTGAGAAATGTTGTCGTTTTAGGTCCTTGGAAGTCATTGCTGGTTTGGAAAGCAACAGTAAGATATTCACTGTTCACGTGCAAGGATTGTTACAGTTGCAGGTAAGAAAAAGAAAGGATATTGTTTGGATGCAAGCTATGTGTGAAATGAATATCACTTCATTAGCATCAGATATCTTAAAAAACTCTGCACTTGGGGGGAATGTGATGAAAAATGAATTGTTCTTCTGTAATTGTACCTTTTATTTATACCCTGCTGATTTAAATGAAGATGAATCATGTAACATTTAGTCTTGCCAGTCCATACAGGATTTAACAAGTCAGTAAACTCATCTCTCTAATTAACAGTGTTATCCTCCTCAGCCTTGACTATTGTATTCTTGCACTAACAATCTTTCACTGCGCCTCTCTTATTTAAAACATGATACTAATCGCCCACAATGCAGTAAGTTCAAGTTGGGATATCCCCACCCCTCCATTTCATACCCTCAGGGGCTAATTAGAAGAGATCTGATATTATGCCACAAGTAGCTGCTTTACAAATAAAGGGCCAGATTCAATTTAGTGAGAAAAACGTTGAAGTCATGGACGAGATTCAATTGGAGGAAACTTTCCTCCAAATTCAGTTCCAGTTTTTTCCCATAGATTTCAATAGGATTTTCACGTGATAAACACTGAAATAAGTTTTTCTGAATTGAATTGCATCTCAAATTGAATCACATGATAAACCTTTTAATCACTAAATTGAATCCAGTCCAAAATGGCATCCCTGTGTATATATTATTTCATGTGTTTTTATCTCAAGGCCACACTAACCATTTTATTGATGTAACTGAAAAAATAAATTCTGCATAGAATACACCCCAAGCCCTTTAGTTAGTGATTTTTAACTTACTGTTCCCTTCCTTGTAGAATAAATGATGTATATTACCCAGAGTTTCATAGCTGTGATGCTGCCCAGAGATATAGAAAACCAGTATTGTCCGGCTGCATAATATGTTCCAGCATTAATTTGGTTATACATGTGGTATTCAAAGGTATTTCACAGTCTGGTTAGGGATCATACTAAATCAGGATATATACTAAATAAGTAAATCATACTAAAGTAAAAAAAACAGCTCGTCATTGTTATTCTTTCAGCAATTAAACTTTTGTTAAGAATATAGAATATAAGTTCCAAAAGATTACATTCTAACGCTGGTCACATACATGCCAGTTATCCAGCTGGTCAGTCTAATGGGTGAATGATTTTGGCAGCACCCATAGGTGCATATGAGCCAAATGATTTCTTAGGATGTTCAAACCTTCAATTCTATGTAACTGATGATCTCCTCCTATCACAAGTTATGAGCTTTACATTTATTCAAATTTGAGGTTTTTAAACCTGGACAAAACTCTCACTTTTAAAAAACAAATGTCTGCTTAAAAGATCCGCATATATTAAAAAGTATGAACAAATAAAAACAGGGAACAGATCTGAAAAACTAGTTTCATAATAATTTTTATACCGAAAACCTCTAGAAAGATTTTACTGTAGAAAAATCTGGAGACGGACAGCTCCCATTGACTTCTACATGACCTTGCCAAGCTATTAGATGGAGACGTTTTGTATTGGAGTTTTCTTGGTTTTTACACTGAATAAGTAACCATTTTTACTCATTCTAATTTTTAATTATTGCAATATGTTTTTTAGTGCTAAAAAGTTTGATTCAGGGAAACAGAAAAAAAAATGAACGTTAATAAATCTTCCCTAAAACTACTTTCTTCCATAAGAGGAAAGGAGAAATGAAATATTCTTACAGGATTTAATTTCCGTCATAAAGCTCTCTTATTTTCAACTTGCTGTTCCACTCATTCCTTTTGCTAAACAAGAATTATAGATGTATTGTAACAAGCAGAGTAATAGTTAATTGTGCTTAAGAGAAACACCTTCACTGTTTTGCACGTTGAATACCTTTAAAATGGAAGCTCACAGGAGGCGGCATAATTCTCTCATGCAGTTCAAGCAATTAGCTAAGATTTATGTTATTTTGTTTAAGTACCCTGCTTTGTATTGTATTTTATCTTGAGAATGCCACTTCAAACCCTACTGAAGAAAGGATTCTTTTAGAATCTGTTTATTTGATATTTGTTTTGTTTCATTGAAAATCTTGGAATCATAAAATTCTGCAAAGCCATTCTTTCTTCAGTTAGTTTTCTGGAACATTAGCAATTGTCTGCATGAGACAGGGAGCTATGAGTGTTATTGTGTTTGGATTGAATAGACATTATATTGTGAGCCATTAGACTTCCACTAGCAGCATTTGTTTTTCTAGTAGATGAGCAGCTTTTAAATAGTCCTGAAGCATTCGGTTTGTTCCTCTGCTTTGGTTCCAAGAACATTACACAGGGAAATGTTATTGTATTGACAGTTTATAAAAGCAGTGAACTGTGCATTTCATCATACGCAAATACCATCTCAGGCGTGTTCGTTCAAAGCCGATGAGATGTGTGCGAAGAGATATTTTTTTTTATAACAAGAGCTTACAGTATATATCTATATGAGCATCGCTATAATGCATATATTGTTTTTGTGTCTTAATAGGTTGGCCAGTACACCTCTATATTTGTGGACAACAGTGCAGGAGCTCCGGTCACTGTCCAAAATGGCTCTGATTTTATGGGCATTCTTATGGGTCTTTAAGACAACCCCAAGAATTGCAGAAAGCTGCTCCTTGACTTCAAAAAACAGCAACACTCCAACTTACACATTCACACACCTGCAAAGAAGGACAATTTCACATGGTCCAGTCAAAATCCGCTCCAGATTAAATGCTTGGCAATTACAGCATGGGGGACAGAAATGACGTAGGTCTTTTTTCCTGTTGCTGCCACTGCTGCTTATAGATCATCCCACTTCTTCCCGAGAAACATATTTCAGAGAAAAAGCTTTTCAAGTTTGTTTACCAGTGAAGGAGTTAATATATATACTGTATATATATATATATATCTTCTGGACACTGTAAAAATATAGTTTTAAGCAGAGGAACCTGCCCCTCCCTTTTTATTTTTTTGCTATGGGTTGAGACCTGGAATACGGTGGAGAGCTCAAAAAGTGCTTGTATTTTAAGACTTTGCTGACACTGATGAATCAACTACTGCGGACATGGTTGACTTTTTGGCGTGGTTCCTGGGTTGATCAGTGAGGAACCAATGAAAAATGAAGAAACAATTAAAACAGAGGGATCACATGGTTATTCTTGTGACACTATTATTTCACAGATTGTTAGCTCTTTGAGGCAATGAGCCCTGTATTGTTTTTATATCATAAAGTGCTGCATACAATGGCTGTATGTTAATAAACAGTACTTTCATATTAATTCAACAGTAAGGTAAATAGACTCCTTTTTATGCATAATACGTTTACAACAAACATTGCACTTCTAATGCAATCTGTTCATAAAATGAGTCCAAAGTGTATTTTTCCAACCCTATATTGTGTTCGTCTATTCATGTAGCTCTGGCATTGTCTGCTGACACTTTTTGCAAGGGCATTTAATAACACACCCCACCACCTTCCTTGTATATTAGTGATGTGCAGGTAGTCCCGACTATAAGTCAGTTGGGTTGAGGTTGACTTCCATATACGATTGCCAGGTTGCAGACGGCTAGGGTTGACCTCTTCTTCCACCACCTTAGATTAGCGGGGGCTGCATCCCTCATTTATAGCGCCTGCCCATTTTGTGACAACAGAAATGGGTGAGTCTGGCACGGGTCTATAAATAATGTTGCCACATTTTTCTATTTTGTTGACCCGCACATAACTATCGAATATATTGAAAGTTGGTGGTGGTGGGGGGTAATTAAGTACATGGTTCCCTGGAGTGTTGTATGTATTGTACATTCAATGGATGTAACTTTGCACCCATGCAGTTCTTTGCACCATGTGTAGTTCTTGCTCCTGGGGTTAACACATGAGCCCTACTATCCGAATTGGTGATACTGTTCCACCTACCTCAGCCACTCTCTCTAACCACAATGGCATAGAGGATAAGTGGGACTTTCATGGAAAGAAGCAAACAAACTGCCATGAATATGAAAACTAAATATACAAATAATTGCTGAGTACAGGCATATCAAAGTTGCAATATCCAGACTGTGCACTAGTACGTGTAGGGCTACTGGACTGCTCCTGGACTGCTTCAGACATTTAAAAGCAAACGAATCTAAGTCTGCAAGTTACCCATAGTACGCTATATTGTTGCAATATCAAAACTGAAACCAGAGTTTGAAATATTTAGGAGAAATTAAGGGAATATATTGCCCTGTCTGTGTATTCTCTATAGGTAAATTTAAAAAAAAAAAGTGCAAATGTCAATTTACTGAACGCTTGCCTATGTAGAACTCTCTAGCACCTTGCATAACCCCAGAGCATCAATTTAGCTAATTTTGAATGATAAGCAAGCTATTGGCATTCCAGGTAACAGTCATATGTTTACCTCCCTTGGTTATGCCAAACACAGAAAGCGCTGCAAATCGACTTGGGCACAGATCTTTCTTGGAAATATTTGCACCTCAAATTGCAGCCCATCAATGTTGCTAGGGCTGGATGCAAAAACATGGCACTTTGCACCCAAGCGTTCTAAATTTTCAATATGTATGTGTAATTAACCAGTCATAGCAACATTTACAATAATAATTGGGTGGATAATTGAGGTAGCCATAGGAGAAAGGTTTCCACTAGATAACTATTCAATAGTAACAACTATTATTTTAGCTAAAGTAGAATGTTAACTTTACTTGCCAAAGTTTTTCCTAGGTCTAGTAACCCATTACAACCTGGCATCATTATTTTATTGCCTTAATGGACTTCCAGTTGCAAAAGCAGGTAATCCAGTAAATAGGATTCACAATAAATAGTGAAAAGAGTTCCCCCAACTTTGTTCTACAAAAAAATGCAACAACCTCAAGGCAATTTAAAACCTTGCTGTTTCCGATGGTGGTAATGAGTTTTCTTCCTGCATCATTAAAATAATGTAATTTCTTTTTACATTTCTACTACACCTTCCAACACATCGACCTTCCATCTCCAGATGTTGAAGTGATTGCCATCTTGCCACATGGATTTTCTCTGCTCTGTCGCCTCTGAGAAAATTATACTTTGAGTACATTTGAGCCAGATATTAACTGGCTTGGAACATTATAGAACACAAATAAGAACAGACCAGCTAATGCTTTTTATTTTTGCAGACCGAAAACAGCATGTACCTGAATAAATAAGCCAGCACAAAGAAAGGGAACTGTTACTGGCAGATAGCGTTTCATTCTCTAATGCATAAGGCCATACAATTTAATGGACACACTTTCTCTGCCCTCTACCCTAAATGATATTTTAAAGAAAGCTTATTTTTTTTTCTCTGGTATCTACTGAAAGGAAATATGTTATAAATCTTGTTTGGTTCAAATCAGGGATCTAAGAGAGGTTTTTAACAGAGGCTTCATTCAAAAAGTTATTGTGGTTACTGTGTCACTTGCCTATTGAAGGTGGCAAATCCCTTTCACAGAACAACATTACCTCCTATAGGTACTCTGAAGTCACAAAATTACAATGGATAGGGGAGACCTATGTATTTCATCAAAAGGGGGAGTCCTACCATATCAATTTCCGAATAATATATATTTCATACAGCATAGTATTTTGCATACATATTTAACACAATATATTTTTTTATTTTATATGTCGGTAATTTGCTTACGTTAAAAGTCTGGGGGTTATGTAATAAAAGGACCTAAGTTTGCCCAGGAGCAGTAACCCATAACAACCAATCAGCAGGAAGCATTTACTTGTCACCTGTTTAAAAGCAAATACCATATTTGATGCTATATGTTACTGCTCCTGGGCAAACTTAGGGCCTTTTATTACATATGGGGGAATGTTATATTACCCTTTTATCATTATACATAAAGATTGTTCCATTTGTTCCAGATATACAGTACTCCACAGCGTAATTTCTTCATAGTTCCATTAAAAGAAAATAGGGGTGTTAGGGACACAGAACAAAAAGTTTGTATCGGTTTTTATGTTTTATATTATAACACATTAGGCCACAAAGGCTCTGATTTAGGGTGGCACACATTAAGGGGCATGCCACACAAATTGAGGGGCAGCATGCTGCTTCTACATTTTTCCTTAAGCTTTTAGAATTGAGCACACAGGAGATTTCACTGCTTAACTCTCTTGTGAGCATGGAAGGGCCCACATAGACAGACAATTGGGGGAGTAGAAGGGAGCAAGTGAGAGTAAAGGGCTGGTGCACCATCCAAGGGAGACTTGGCTTTGAAGCGCCCAGCTGGCAAATCCGGGTCTGAGGCCACTCCTGAGTTATGTAGGATAAGAGCTTCATTTACTAACAAAGGGCAAATGTGAACCTGGGCAGTAACCCATGGCAACCAAAGGTTTGCTTCCATTGTTCACAATAGCCACGTGAGACTGAGTTGGATGCTAATGCCAGATTTTTATTTTTTTTTCTTTCTTTACCATACATTAGCATTTATTGGCATTTTTCCAAGAAATATTTTGCTCATTCATAATTGCCTGCAATCTAGTGGGTGCCCATAATACTAGAATTTTGTCTGTAAAAAACATAATGACTTGCATACAAAAATTGTATCTTGCATTTTGCGCGGATAAGACTCTGTCTGTTTACTAATATGTACTTTCGGCATACACAAACTCCCTTAACTGTTTAACAGGCTTGCTCTGCTACAGTAATATGCATCTCTAAATACTGTATTTTAAAATATCTGTTTCTTTTATATTCACCTAAAGTGTTCGTCTCTGTATGGCATTGAGACAAGTATTCTTTCTTTTTAAATGTCTCCTTATTCGAAACACTAATTTTCTATAACTATGTATATTGTTAGCGAGAGCTGTGTTATGCTATATTCTAAGTTCTGACCTTTAATATTTTTCTAAGCACCACATCTAATGTTCTAATGGAAACACAGATAAAGAATGACACTTATGAAGTATGTAAATCAGCGGGTTAGACAGCCTGATGAAAGTAACTCGGCTTAATATTTTATTTTTAGCACAGATTAGCCCAAAGATCTGTTTGGTATTATACAGTACAGCTTGTTATAAATCAACAGGATCTTTTTCTGTTAACACATTCAGGCAGTGGCTGCATGTTCCTGAATTTTTGGCTCTTGATGTACATTTATATATGCATCCTTGCCAAATATTTGAAAACAGATAGAGAATGCAAGGGATACACAATAAAATAAAATAATTCACAGTTTTGTATTTCAACAATAAGGCTTATTCTATCTGTGTTTCAGTCCCTCCATATATTATATATTGATTTTTTTCCCTTCATGTTTGGGACTTTGAACAAAAATATATACATCAGCATGGTGAATGTTTGCTTTACACCTTTGAACAGAAACGAAACCAAAAATCATGCAATTCCCAGTATACTAAAAAAGGATACAGATCTTATTACAAGTCTTGATAAAGCCAATATCATAAAGATAGACCGAGCTTTTGCATTCACTAGATCACTTTCTTCTTTAGTTGGGGTACCAAGGGAAATTGCTTAAAAATTAGGTTTTGGGATAAGGATATGATGGTTAAAATAATTTTTTACCGTAGGAGTTTGATGGCATGCAATACTTAAATGTAAAAATGGTTTCTTTCTAGAAAGAAAATGTATTTTAAGTTATATTTTTATTAAAACTACTAAAAATTGTTGGCCAAACCTGATATTGAGGAAATTATACCTTTATTTGTGGAGGGTTTATTGCCTTCCTGGACCAGCATCAGTGGCATAACTATAACTACCATGGGAGGGGCCCACCGGTGACCTGCGATTTTAGCTGGATTTGCAGATAGTAATTAAACAGCAAATGTATTTAAAATTTTTGCATTTTCAGAAATTCGACCAATTGCAATTTATTTAAAAAAAAAACAACAAAACACACGACTCAAATACAATTTGAATTTGATTCTAGTTTTTTTCTCAGAAAAATTAAAAAATTCAGGAAGGCTGCAAACAACTCCAAATTGATCCCTGTCTTCCATAGGCTAAAACAGCAATTCAGCAGGTTTAAGGTGGCAAATAGTCAATTTTGAGTTCTTAAAGGGCCAGTGTATGATAATTTTCAAAAATTGAATATTTATCAAAGGTCGTATTTCGAACTCATGTGAGTTATTTTTAACTAATAAATTTGAATATACTCGAAATTCAATTGGGAGGGTATTTAATACTACCAACCCGAAAACTCATATTGAATTCGACTAAACTCAACTAAACTTGAATCGATTTTTTTTCTCTGAAAAAAAATCTGAATGTCAGAAAGGCTAATAACATCTTCAAATTGGTCACTGAACCTCTCCCATTGACTTAAACATGAACTCGCCAGGTTTAAGGTGGCGCATAGTTAAATTTGAATTACAGGTTTGATAAATCTCGAAATTAAAATTTAAATTTAAATCGAGTTTGGATAATTCTCAATTTGAATTTGAAAGTTTTGACCAAAAAAAATTTTTTTAAAATTCTAATTTGAATTTCCCTTAATAAATCTGCCCCTTAACTAACCTGTAAATGGGAAGAGTACATTTGGAAGATATGTGTTTGTTCGTTTGTGTAATCACTTACAGGCAATTTGCTAGAGCTGAATTCTTACAAGTTGAATGAGAAGATCCCAAGTGTTCCAAACACAAGACAAATCTTGTGTTTTGATTTGTACACTTCTTGTCCAATAAGTGGTAGGTGCAGACTTTCCTCTCTCAACGTGCCAAAATGTTGCATAGATAGTAATCAATGTTAAGGTCTCAAAAACAATACTATTGTCATTTATAGAACTAGCAATGCTCCAACAGATTTGTTGAGTGTAACATATACCCTTATGTATGCCTTCATTTATATAGTTCTGTGCTCCAATGTTTTAGGAGCTTCGGCTTTAAAGATTTTATGTAAAGCACTTAATATGTCAATCTTAACTAAGAAAAATACACAGTGCTTGAAAATATACATTGATTGAATTTCTCTTTGATGCCTCACAGGGCTCCGAAGTAGTGAAATGTTAAGGCATTTATCTCGGACTTTAGTCTGCTCTATATGACATCACTGTAGCCTTGTTGAGTGGACCACCCTTACAGCTGGCATAGGACAGGGTTTGCCTTTCTTGACCTTGGACTCAGGTTTCAGGTTGTGTAAATGACTGTGACGCCTACCCACAGACAGACTTTGTGGGTATTTGTGTTAGATGACTTGCTTGCTGCCTCATCTCTCTCCTGGCACTCACAAAAGTGCTTCTGCAGCTTATTAAGCTCCTTTTATAAATAGGAAATTCCATAAATCAAAAGTCAAAGCTTTGGGTCAAGGGACAATTTGGAGAGCAATGACAGGGCATTAAACAAAATTAATTTATTTTGCATTTGTGTTTAAATCCAAAAAAGGAGGCAATCAGCGTCTGGATATTTGAAAGCATAGTAGGAAGCATTGAGCATTGCAGACACTGGATGATAAAGTACTGTTGATAAGACAATATGCCACCTACCCAAGTTTGTCTACAACAGCTAATGTTGACTTTAACAGCAATTGTGACATATACAGACTGTTCTTGTGTGTATGATGTGAGTGGAGCTCAATAATCAAAGCTTCTTTTTTTATTCTGGCGAATGTTTTACTTAACTTACCCTGCAGTAGAAATATCTGTTCCAATGGCCAAGTTCTTTCTCCATAGGGATTAAATTAAAATTCTTGTACGGATTGTGCTGCAAGATGTAAAAATGATTAAGGGAAAAAAAATTGTAAGGATTTTACCTAGGCGACAGGGACGCCTGCCGCCTCGGTTGCGGTGATGCCCGCCGCTCATTTCTGCCCCTTCCGGGTTTGCGCAGCACTTTAGTGGTCTTCGGCTTTATTAAAGGCACAGGCACCAATTTTAGTCTGCCCATCATAAAGGTATTTTCATATTTCCTGGGTGCTTTCTATTGTGTATTCTTACTTATTGCAGACCCTGCCTGTCCTTGACCTCGTTCTTTTTGCTGCCTGTCCTTAACTTTTGCCCATGTATTGACTACTCTTCGGATCCTGCTTTGGTACTGTGATATTTGGTGTGTTTGAACATGGCCTGTGACCCCAACTACACTCCCGTTCCCTGCTATTGTATTGCTCTGCCCGTTTGGTGTTTTGACCCGGCCTGTGACCCCGACCACGCTTCTTTTTCTCCGTTCCTATAGGACATGCGGTTCCCTTGCCTGCCCAGAACTCTCTCCCTGGACCTCTCTGGTGGCACCTGAGTAGCGCTTCCCGATGCAAAAGGTGGCTGTTATAGGCAGAAGACTGAGCCACGACCAGGACCTTGGGGTTTGTTCTGGGTTTAGGATACCAATCGTAACATAAATGATGTCTCTGTGGAGGGATAGAAGTGTCTCGGCATTGACATTATTGCCTATGCAATTTCATTAAAACCTTCTGCCAACCTTAGCCAACAGTGGGGCAGTAAAAACAGAAGTGTAGTGGAACATATGTGTGTTTATCTAGCAAAAATAACATATACAAATGGTACAACAGGGACACGTTATAGATAAATATAAATTGTTTGCTAACATTTAATGGGCTTTGACTTTGTTGCTTGCTTTCCATGTCAGGCATAGGGAAATTAATGCCTTATAGTGTTGGTTTAGTGATAGGCCTTGAGAAGATTGATGAAAATCAGTGCACTTCAGGCAAAAAACAGAACAACTGGGGATCAGGTTGAATATGTAACACTGATGGGAGATAAAATCACCAACCCCTAAGCAGCTGAAAAGAGAAAAGCACAACTAAACTGTGCTTCCTATCATTCTGTTACCATTAAAGACAGAAAGCCATAGTGTTTTGTGACCACATGAAAGCCTAAGGATGCAGGTTGAGTTAGAATAGTCACTCATGCAT
Source organism: Xenopus petersii (assembly GCA_038501925.1). Taxonomy (NCBI): domain Eukaryota; kingdom Metazoa; phylum Chordata; class Amphibia; order Anura; family Pipidae; genus Xenopus; species Xenopus petersii. The sequence goes on along the minus strand of CM076684.1, from coordinate 42,051,045 downwards.
TATAAAAGCCATTGCAGTGTCAGACTAGTCCACTAGAATGACAGGAAAACACCACTTCATGGTCATTTCCTATTTATTTATCGGAGCAAAGAGGAAAAATAGATGGAAGGATAGATTATATTATGTAAAGGAAAGAGAATAGAAAAATAAAGAGGTTGAATGAGAAGAGGAGAAAATAGTTTGGAGAGTGGGCCTATGATCTTTGGCTTTTCTGGCTGGCCCCTGGTATTCCAGTGCAATACTGAGCCATTGGACATCCTACTGTAATTACTAAGGATAGAAGTCATTGCAGAGTTCTTTGACTAATAAAAAAGGCATAGGACACAGTGTACAGGACCATACCTCCCTGTATTTATTTGTATTTATATGGGGAAGAGTTCGAAAACCTGGTGATGATCTGAGAAATATACCGCTAAAAGATTTGGGAATTATTTTTGAGATATTTGAGGTTTTCTTACCCTCCACCACTTGAACAGATGGTTCAATGGCCCTTTGATAAAAGATTATAAAGAGCAAGGAATATTTATAGAGCTGGTCCTACATTCTTTATCTAGATACTGTATTAACTGTATTAACACTTGGTTAAGAATCAGTCCATAGCTGAAAGCCCCGACTGAATAGAAACCATCAAAATAATCATAAATCTTAATTGTTTCTCCTTTATAAATTTCCCATTTTAGTAGAACTGGTAGCAGGTTCCAGAGTTAGTGTTTGAGAACCTTCCCTATATTTCTTTTCTTTTCTAGTAGTGGGTGTTTTCTGTAAGGCTTATGTCTATAGGGAGCACAAATGGGGGAGCAGATCTTATTTAGATCCCACCAAATTTAGCCTTCATCTGGAAGTGAACACAAATAGACTTTGTATATCCTTTTTTGCAAATTTGCATTGTGAATACATTTTTGCAAATGGTTCACAAATGAGGCGGGTATTTAAGTGTGCGCCCACTCTGCGAGGTTGTTGTGTGTGAAAATAGCATTGACAGTTGTGAGGGGTAACAGGCTATGCCATTAGTTATTTGGGGTTGTAGATCTCAGCACATAGTGAGGACAGCACACACAGGGGTCATTTATAAAATTTGCGTAGCGCATATATATTGGCAAATTGTTATATTGCCCATGCTTTTTCCTAAATGCTAAAGTATTGAACTGCTGTACCTGTCTTTCTGTTTTTTTTTTTGCGAATTCGCATTGCAAATACACTATCGCAAATGGTTCACAAATGAGGCGGGTATTTGCGTGTGTGCACCCACTGTGTGAGGTTGTTGTGCGCTAAAATATCGTTGACAGTAACTTAAATTTGCAAAACTGATTTACAAATATTTTCTCTGCCTCCAAGGTTGTGGCGTAATTCAAACGCACATACGTGTAAGTATTCGCAATTTGCAATTTTTGTCATACAGTATTTAAAAACATCTTATAGACATTCGGAGTGCAAAAAAAACAAATCGCAAATCTGTTTGCACACTTTTATTCAGCTTTATAAATATAAACAGGGCAAATATATTCACTGTGTGAACCAATCTGCCCTGCGCAAAGTTTATAAATAAGCCCCACTAACTTTAGAATAGGGATGCGCTGAATTCTTAAAATCACATGACTTTTTTCGTCACAAAACAAGGAAGTACGAAAATGTTTAACTGTGTGCACAATGGGCAGTTCTCTTTTTCCCTTCCCAACGCTGATTTGCATATGCAAAGTAGGATTTGGATTCGGTATTCAGCTGAATCTTTCACAAAGGATTCGGGGGTTCGGCCGAATCCCCAAATAGTGGATTTGGTGCATCCATACTTTAGAAACAGCTTTCCTTCCAATCTCATGAGATACTTTGGGGCAGATTCACTAACAGGCAAATTTTCACCAGAGACCGATTCGCACACCTCGCACCACTTTGCCAGGCGAAAATTCGCTACCGCAATGCCAATTAACTAATATGCAAAGTTGCGTCCTGGGTGCTGAACGATGGCAACTTTTTGCTATCGTTACTTCGGCATTGCGAGCATTTCAAAGCGAAGATGCACTAGCGTTCGTTTGTGCCTAGCGAAAAAATTGCTATGGACATCTTTGTTAGAGATGTTGGTGCAAATGCTCGAAGTTACCACTTTTTATTTCAAATGTCCAAGGAACCTTAATAAAGACAAAAGAGTTATTATTATGCCCTACACATGAGCCCACTATTAAATGAATGTTCCATATGTTCTCAATTGTCTGGGGAAGCCAAAAAAAGTTTTTAAACTTTAATGCATTTTCGACCGACAGGATATGATGTAACTGACATCAGATTGAGGAAGATCTAGCTTCATTCTAGCAGTTCGTCTGGTCTGAGGTGGCAAAGTCAATTCTGGCGAAAGAGGTAACGTTCAGTAAAATCTGCACTTTACTAAATTTGCCTGAGCGAAAAGTCACCTGGCGATAGAGTGCGACTGAACACTAGCGACAGTCCCGTTCACTAGCGAATTTTCGCCCTTTAGTGAATCTGTGTGTTCTATAGGAAGGCTATCTGCTAAACAGGTATATTCAGCATATATATATATATATATATATATATATATATATATATATATATATATATATATATATACTTCCTGAAGACGGCTCACGTTTAAGAGCCGAAACGTTGATTAAATAAATTTTTTTCTTCTCAAGACCTAGGAGTGCGGACTCTTTTTGTTTATTTATATGCATGTGTAGCGCTATAGTAAACTGACTTGTGCTAGGGCAATTTAAGCTACATTCCTTGGTGGGCTGGGACCACCGATGAGCTCTCTTTCTCAGGGGTAAGCCCTCGCAGCGTAACCTGGTGCGATAGCACAATGATGGGCGCCAGTAGTTCTTTAACAGTTGAACAAAGAACAGTATTTATTGAACAATAGCACATACAGTAGATCATTTAGCACATTGATCCACAATGGAGTATAGAACATACACAGCAGTATAAAGGAAGCATATACTCACAGCACGTATAGGCTGAATCCCCACAGGCTAGGGAATATACAGCAGAGAGTAAGTTGACAGCATGTGATGGGTATTGCCCAGTTTTCAGGATATCTTCCAGTGGCAGACTAGGGGAACTCCTGACATCCCTATCCCAACACTTGGTTTCTTACTCTGGGTCAGTAGTACCCTGGGATCTTAATCCCTCTAATCTCCTCGGCGGAGCCTTGAGCTGCTCAACTAAATAACCTCTCTATCACTCCTAGAGCGGTCTATACAACGAGTATAGCTGTCTAATTACTAGGGCCAAGGCACCTAGGGTCAGCACTACCCATTCCCTTCCAGCCTGCTTGGTTGGGCTAAAGCAATGGACCCAGAGCACATGGTTCCTAAACCTTTTATACTCTGGCACAGTGCCATCTGGTGTACACTGTGTGAACTGCAGGGGTTACATAAGCACAAGGTCCCCATAAGGACCCACTGAGGTGTCCATATTACTAGGGATGTGCCTGTCTGTAAAGTGTAAGGGTGTCTAAGATTTTCACATCCCTACACATGATTTCATGTTCCAGCACCTAGGCAGTAAGTAGGTATTCTGAGTGCACCGAGTAATTTTGTTTTATATATATATATATATATATATAAATATATATATATCTATATATATATATATATATCTATATCTATCTATATATATATATATATATATATATATATATATATATATATATATACATATATATATATATATATATATCTATTCAGCAGGTATAGTACATATTTACAGGACATTTGTGCACTAAACTCCAGTACAAACAATCCTAGTTTAGCCAGTATACCTTACTAATTGAGAAAAATGCTCAGTTTCTCTATAGCCTTTTTTTCCAGCTCTACAAACAAATAGTTGATGTCCAAGCTTCTTTTGTCACCAAGTGATGCACCAAAATACAAATGAATTTACGTCTGAGTATCATGCTAACCCTATAGGTGATTTTTATCCCTGGTAACTTGCTAGGAAAATTGGAAGTGAAACATTCTGACTGAGGTTCCTTTATTTAAAAATAAAATCTCGTAAAAGCTGCATTGCCTGGATGATTTCATTTAGTCAGCAATGATTAAAACCAACTACAGTTGCTTCTTTACGTGCATAAATATATCTGACATTTAATGGAATGTGAACGTGATAGAAAGTCAATTAAAATATTCTGATAGCTGTGTATTTTGCTTATTTGAAATGTTTATTGGAATTCAATTTTACAACAGCAGTTGTCATTTAAGCATGTCTTTGGAATGCTCATAAGTCCACAAGACTACAAAGAACTTTATTGTTAAATATAGAAGATTTAAACATTGCTCGTTTGTCCAAACATAGTAACAAATGTTTCTGACAATAAATATTTAAGACTGTCTTAAATTTAGTTCATTTTACAGTCTATAACTGTAGTGTTCCCCTGACATATTAAAGAAGATTGATGGGAAGGAAAGATGAAGCAAGCGGTAACATAGACAAAAACACATTTTTTGTGACATGCATTTTGAATATGGTATCCTTGTGAGCATGTTTTGATAGATATTTAAACTTTAACTAAATTGAAAGAGATTCCATTCAGTGTGCTGGATGATGTCATTCTGTTGAAAAATCAGCTTAATATAGAATGACATCATACAGTCCTTTTACTAGATACTGGCTAGCTCAGTGACACAGCCGGTTCTCCAGTAATGGCCACCCAGATTGAGGGAGTTTTTCTTTAGCATATTCAGAAAAGCCATACTTGCCAAGTGCTAGCAATAAGCACCATCGTTGGTTTTTTTTTCTTTCTTTATTTAGAACTTTTTTTTCAAACATTTAGTTGTTGTCTAGATTCGGTTACTCTAAAATCTATGTATACCATTGGTCTGCCATCCAGAAAGTTATATTTTCATCTTTTAGTTTCCAATTTTAAATTACTCAAGAAAGGGACAAATCTCAAGACTTCACTTTCCTCTACTTCACTTTCCTCTTTAACCAAACCATGAGTTGTACCATAACACCTCCCTGTTCTATCAGCTCATTATAAGAGACCCTGCCAGTGCCATACTATACAGTACTATAAAAAGATGTTGAATATTAGCATACTAAGGTGAAATCAAAGTTGCTTATATCAATATATCAAACAGCAATATAAGCTTCACCCAAAAAATCAAGTTGTTGATTGTTTGCAGGCCATAATTTGAAAAAAATGAGATACATGAGCATGTGTAGTTTTATTCACATTGTGATTAGCTTATTTGGGTTATCTGTCTCCCCAATTTCTCTTAATTTATACTTAAAAAATGTTTTACTGTGCTGTGAACTATAGAAAATTGGCATTCTTTAGTGGTTATTAAATTAAAATAAAAAGTCATCAGAATAAAGGTGCAAGTGCTTAAATTTTTAAAAAACAGGAGAAATGTGTTACAAGTTTATGATAATAAAATTGACAAGGCAACCCTGACCTCTTTTCTATGTTTGTAGCAAAATGTAACCAGTTCATCTGAGCTTCACTTACGTGACTTTTATTTTACTAAGCTTTGTTGTTACAACTTACACAGTTAAGTTGGGTTGAAAAAAGAACAAAGTTTAACCCCTCCAGTATAAAACACTCACATGAACTTTATATATACCATTATCTATATTAATTGTATATTTTAGTATTACTATGGCCTTGATATTATGCTTGTCCAAGAAATCATCCAAGCCACTCTTAAAGGAGAAGGAAAGGCATAGTACACTTGGGGTGCCAAATGTTAAGCACCCCCAAGTGATTATATTGAATTACCTGAAACCCCGGGCCGGTGCTTCTATCAGCAGAAAACTGCACCGGCAGTGGTGCTCACTGGTATAACCCCGGGCTGGTGCAGTTTTCTGCTGATAGGAGCACCGGCCCGGGGTTTCAGGTAATTCAATACAATCACTTGGTGGTGCTTAACATTTGGCACCCCCAAGTGTACAATGCCTTTCCTTCTCCTTTAAAAGCATTAACAGAATCAGCCATCACAACATCATCTGTCTAGACTAAAGGGGTGGCTTCTGGTGAGGTGATTCATTTTATATGAAAAAAGATCTCCCACAATCTTTCTATAATGCCCTCTAGTGTACTTATAAAGAGTAATCTTATCCCCTCGCAAATGTCTACTTTCCAAAGAGAACACCTCAACCATGACAGTCTACCCGCATAATTTAAATCTTCCATCCACAACCCCTTCTAATTTTCAATTTTAGTAGAGTTATTCTGCAGAAACAACAGTGATATTTGCATGTAGTTGTACCATCCAATGGTGGTCTTATGCCTTTAAAAATAGATGTTGGTCTTGGAGATCTCTCTCTGAAAAAATCTACAGAGGGGGAAGACCAGTCTCTAAGACCATGCAGTCAGAGCCAACCCATGAAAAACACAACTTCGGGTAAAACAGCAGACATTTCTGTGCACATGGCATTGATGGTTTCAGTATCTAGCGCCACAGGATGGTGGTTTTGCCCTTCTCTTTAGATTACAATGAGAACATGTTCCATGGAATAATGGTCTTTTGCTAGAGCTTTCCCTTATAATGGAGACCATTGTTTTTAATAAAACTAAACAAAGGAAGAAAACAAGGAACGACCCATAGTGTTGCACCAACCCACTTGTAATCTGAGGTCCCAAAAGATATAAATAAGACTTAACTTTTATTAATTTAACCACATAAAATTGATATGAAACAAAAGAGTATATAATAAAATATTAAAAACGAGGTTAGGTACATGAGCTGAATCGACACTGAGTCAGCAGCTCAGGAACGGTAACTGTAGACTGAGAAAGTCTAGTGAATTAGTGTTATCAATCACACTTATTATCTTCCTATATTCTCACATACAGCAGGGTACTGGTTAACCACTGTATAAGCGGCCCTGGCGGACCGGATGAAAGTATGGGTCACTATATGTCCTATATAGATAATTAGGCCAGAATGTGGCAACACACGCTTATATCCTAAGCTATTTATGTGTTAATATATGACCACATATGTTTAGCCATATGACGGCGCAAGTGGGGTTAATGCGGACAATTATTGGAGACCTCAAAATTAAGTGCCTTCTTGGGTCCCGCTCCCCTCTCCTTTAAGTTAAAGTAAGAGCGCCGTATATATAAGCAGCCGACTGATGCGACACTGTTGCCAGTGCCGAAAGGAGGATCAATCAGACGGTGCTGTTCACGCTGCCCCTGTTCCTCCCACCCCTCCCCTTCTTGGCGTTGAACAGGGGAACTTGAAACAGTGTATCCGACTAGCGACAGTGTATCCGGCTAGCGGAATACATTGGGCTAGATTCTAAAGGACGCGGTTCCCCAACCTCCCTTCCACCCTTCCGCCCTTTCACCAGTACCCATTCATTCCCGTTAAACCTAACGATTTTTAAAATAAATTAAGAAGCGCCTGACGCGCGTTTCGCTCGCCAACCTGCGAGCTTTATCAAAGGCAATTTTTGGCGCTCAAGAAGGTGCAGGTTTAAATAGAGAGGTAAACGCCTCTCAGGATTTGAACTGTCCAATCATGCAATTAAGGGCGGAGCAATGTTTCATGCAGTGTAACAGCCCTACGTTCATTCAGAACAGTATACTGAGTAAGCAAAATTATTTTGCAACAAAGTAAAACATCAAATTCTAATGACAACAGAGTATCAGACTGAGGAATTTCACTATTATTAGCCATATTTGAAATAATGACTATTGTTGTATTGTGTAAAGTAACCTATTAAATAGCATAAACCCATAAATATATTAAATAATATGAAATTGAGGATATAATAGTCACAAATTAAGTTAAATAAAAATATTCATGATGATACTCTCATTGAGACCATGCGGGCTTAAAGTATTCATCTGGAAAATTAATTCGCTTTCTTTGGACAGGAGTGACGTTTCCAAGTCACCACCCCTAATCCCCAAATTGATATTAAATAGACCAGCGGCATGCAGTCCTTTGCTTGAGCTATTATGATTTTCCATAAAATGCCTACTTACTGGAGGGAGTTTTTTGTTCACTTTTATCCAGTCTAGAGCATTATCTATACTTGATACATGCTCAAGAATTCTCTTCTTGAAGGCACGATTGGTCTTTCCAATGTACATTTTGTTGCATGGGCAAGTTAACATGTATATTACGTTGGTCGTGTTACAGGAAAAATAATGTGTGACCTTATGTGATTTGCCAAATCTGTCCACGACTGACGATTTGTTGCGTATATACTTGCACGCTTTGCAATTCCCACATGGAAATGAGCCTGATCTTATGGGTTTAGTCTTCTGTCTTGAAAAATGACTTTTCACTAAGCGATCTCGTAAGTTGGGAGCTCTGCGGCTACATAGTTGTGGGCGAGAGCCTATCAATGTGGCTAAAATAGGGTCAGTAAGTAATATATGCCAATGTTTACTCAAAACAGAATTGATGTGTGGCCACTGTCTGCAATATGTACTGATAAATCTTGTCGGTTGTTCCGACCTATTGCCAGTGTCCTTTGTTTTGTTTAATAGATTATTTCTTGGTGTCTTAATCGCCCTATGATAGGCTTTCTGAATAATCGTATGGGAGTAACCCCTTGCCTTGAGTCTCTCTGTAAGTTCATTTGCTCGAAGTTTAAAGGTGGCCAAATCTGAACAATTCCGGCGTAATCTAAGAAATTCACCAACCGGAATTCCCCTTTTCGTTGAAATAGGGTGATGACTCTGAAAATGAAGTATAGAGTTGGTAGCGGTAGATTTTCTGTATAGATCTGTGGATATTGTACCATCACTATTCAGAATTAATGTGACATCTAGAAAGTCCAGCTTATGATCACTGATTACGTGTGTTAATCTAATGTTTAGATCATTATTATTCAATTCAAGCAGGAATTCATCTAGACATTCTCGGCTACCGGTCCATAGAAAAACCAGGTCATCAATATAGCGAAACCAGGTAGCTATATGTTTGGTAAATTTAGACAACAAATCACCAAACACCCAGGAGGCTTCCCACCAACCCATGAATAGGTTAGCATAGGTGGGCGCAAATGCAGCTCCCATAGCCACCCCTCTCATCTGCAAATAGAACTTATCATTAAATACAAAAAAATTATGATTTAGACAGAATTGGGTTAATTCGGTTACAAAATCAATATACTGGCCATCCCAGTTACTTTCCGTCTCCATGAAGAATCGAACAGCTTGTAAGCCATGTTTGTGAGAAATTGACGAATATAAGGATTCTACATCGCAGCCAACCAAAAAGGTTCCTTCCTCAGTTTTAATATCTTGCAATTTCGAGAGCAGATCCCCTGTGTCCCGAATGTATGATGGGAGATTAGTTACAAAGTTCCTCAATTTAGTATCTATGTATTGGCTAGCTCTTTCACATAAGTTGCCATTACCTGATACAATCGGACGTCCAGGTGGTTTTGTTATGTTTTTATGTACCTTTGGTAACATATAGAAAGTCGGGGTGGTAGAGGAAGTGTTTAGTAAAGCTTTATGTTCACTTTTAGTGATAAGTCCTGTTTGAAAACCATCCTCAATCAGAGTGTTGTATGTTGTTCTAAATCTCTCAGTGGGATCGCAATGTAGTCTATGGTAGCAAGAATAATCGTTGAGTTGTTTAAGGGCTTCTGTCATATACATTATACGTGGCCAGATCACAACATTGCCACCCTTATCAGAAGGTTTAATAACAACATCTTCCCATTCCGAGATTTGTTGAATAGCCAATCGTTCATCTTTGGTGAGATTATCCTGGCCAAGCCTAGGTAAAGTGAGAAAATCACTCATAACTAACTCACAGAATACATTGACTGCTGAACTTGTGTGTCTAGGTGGCATGAAACGACTTTTCGGTTTCATAATGCCCATTGGTGTAATCTGTTCTGTCATTAGATCATTGAGATCCGAGATGGCCTGATCGAATAGATCTTGATCACATAAATGTGATTCCCCCAGATCATATGGATTTAATGGATTTGGTGTCCGTAATAGGGGATTGATTGTGGATTGTGTAGCTACGTCCACATCTTTGTTGAAATGTTTTTTTAAAAGGAGTTTCCTACAAAAGAGGAAAAGATCTTTGTATAGGGAGAAGGGGCTAATGTCAAAACTGGGTGAGAAGGACAGTCCTTTAGTTAGTACTTGATTTTGAGTATCGGTAAGGGCATGATCACTCAAATTGATTACTGTTAATTTCTCTGTGTCCTTTTCTTTCGGTATTGTCCCCTCTCCCAATAATTCTGACGTGGATATGCCCATCTGTCCCGATTTCTTAACTCCCTTACCCCCTCTCCTAACCCTCTTCTTTCTTCTGTCCCTAAAAAAAGAGAAGAAGGGCCGGGGGCATCTGAGCCCCTGTTGCTACCATTGTGCTGTGAGGAGTCATCCTCAGATTTCTCTGACAGAGAAAGATCACTTTGTGAAGTCTGTCTTCTACTCGTGACTTTGCGTCCCCATTGAAAGATAGTGCCAACTGAGTAGTCATTCATATCTCGAACAAATTTCTGTCTTTTTTTATCTATTGTATCCTGCACCATTCTGTCAATTTCAGTGTTAACTCTAGACATGCGTAGAGTAAATTGTTCATTTTGGGTAAACTCAGACATTTGTTTTTCAATCTCATTTATTTTGTTTGTTAGGTTCTTGACTGTTTGGTTCTCATATTCACATGCTAGGGTCAGGAGTTGCATGGAACATTTATGTAAAGTATCCTCCCATCTTTTCCTAAAGCTATCATCATGTACCTCGAAGGTGGGAAGAATTTTAATGCGAAGGCCTCGTGGTATGATGTTATTCTCAATGTATTTATTAAGTGCCTTCTTGGGTCCCGCTCCCCTCTCCTTTAAGTTAAAGTAAGAGCGCCGTATATATAAGCAGCCGACTGATGGGGACCTCAGATTACAAGTGGGTTGGTGCAACACTATGGGTCGTTCCTTGTTTTCTTCCTTTGTTTAGTTATATACATCTTATGACCCTGCACACCACTGTATGTTACTAATCTCAACCAACGGAAGGTGCTACCTACTTCTCTTTTCACTTGTTTTTAATAAAGCTTTACTGGGCTTTGATCTGTATCATTTTATATTTTTTGTTCTGTTTAGTCTTTAATACCTTTGTTTAAAGTTAATGTTCTGACTTATGCAAGGCCATATGCAAAGGATGATAGAATTTAACAATGAAGACTCTTCATTGTTAAGTTCTATCAAGAGACTCGACATAAACACAGAGTTCTTTTAATTTGAAAATTAGTATATGTATATTTAATTGCTTTTCCAATATTTTATGTACTTGCAAGTCTAGGAAATCTTTGTTCAATTACTACATTTTTTGCCTCCCCTGGTAATTGGCTGCAGACTACCACCTGAGGGTGGGTTCTCACCTGGCCTCATGGCAGGAGCAGCCCTGAGTGTTACTAAGGCCTGAGGATGGGGAAATGCCCCAGAAAACTAGAGAAAACTAGAGGCCTGTAAAGTTTGCTATACATGCCCAGATGTTGCCGGGCACTTTGGATTTCTACTTAACCATTTGGGCATGTATTTTGAGGGTCTGTTTCCACAGACCATCTTGTTGGATTACAAATCATCTTTTCTGCTTGCAACTTTTATCTGCCGGTGCACCAATTTGCAGATGCTACAGCTCTTCACTTAGGGGGTTATGTACTAAAATCCGAATTTATCTAATATTTTATTAAAAAAAAAACCATGACCAAACTCTCATAGCCGATTCTAGTCTATTTATTATTAAAAAAAACTCGATTTAATCAGATTACAGAAAAAAAATGATAAAATCGAGCATAACCCAGAATTGCTCAAATTGTTCAGGCTTTTTTCCCAAATCACTAGATTTTTTGGAGTTTTTGCCCGAAAAAAAGTCAGATTTTCTGGCGAAGACCCCTATAACTTCAATTTGTTTTCTAAAGTTTTCTAGGGAAAAACTCAAATTTTTGGAGTTTTTAACACTCGGACTTTCATAAATAACCCTCTTCATATGACTGTCTATGTGTTCGAACCATTTGTATTGTATCCATCCATTCAACCTGTCAGTAACTGTAGTTCATTGACCGGTATACAGTATGGAAATTTAGACATCTAGGGGCTGATTTACTAAAACTCTAATTAATCTCAGTTGTTTATTAAAACAAAGTCGACCAAACTTCCTTCCACTAATTGAATTTATCAATCATCTTTCTTGAAAAAATCAGAGCCACAGAACTTTGTGACAGAATCGAGCATCAATTTACGTTTCACTCTCTGAAAACTCGATTTTAGCAAATTTTCGCTGCAAAAAACGTGTCTTTTTCAGATTATTGGACAAAACCCAACTTTATCGTATTATCCAGCACAGATCACAATGTCAAAATACAACTTCAGGGACATCTGCCATTTGACTTCTATATGACCTTGACAGGTTTGAGATGGAGTATTTTCAGATTTTTAGCAGCTTTGGGGTATGATAAATCTCTAAAAAAATTTAGATTTTATTTTTACACTAAAAATTAAATTTTCCCCCTAAAAACCTTGAGCAGAAAAAGGTTAAATGAGCTCCTTAAAGTTTGGAAATATAAGATTTAAGATGTGGTGCTAGAGAATAGTATTACAGTATATGACATAGTCATAGTAAGAAGGTCGGATCATGTCTGAAAAATGTTTTTATGATGTTCTGGACCGTAATGCTGCAGTAGAAATGGGCTACTTAGATTTTGCCTAGGCTTTTGACACAGTGCCATATAGATGTGCTTTCCAAACTAAGGTCTCTTGGTCTTGGTACTATTTAAATATAAATTAAGAACTTGCTAAATGATTCTGTACAGAGCATATTTGTCAAAGTTACATTCTCTTATTGGACTAGGATTCTAAGTGGTGTGCCAGAGTGTTCTGTATTGGGTCCACTTTTATGCAATCTTTTAATTATTCGGAGGAGAGCATTGAGAGCAATTGTCAATGACACAAAACTATGCATAACTACTAAATCTACCCAGGTAGTGTAATTCTTGTAGAGGACCTTGAGGGAGTGTTGATCTTCGCAACTAAGGGTTTGGATGAGATTCATTATAGACAAATGTCAAATATAATACCCATATGCTTATACCTTCACTGTGACCAGGACACAGGACAAATCATTGATGGAGAAGATTGTTAGAGTACTTTGTTACAGCAAGTGGTGGCAAACAGCAGTTGCAAAATAAAAGGGGTATAGATTAATGGGAGGAGAGGATAATTCCTCTTCCTCTTTACTAAGCACTGGTAGACAGCGTATACTTTGTAGTTGCAGAATTTTCTTTCTTTGATGGTTGTACTTTCAGATACATTTGTTTAAAGAAAAGAAGGGTTGATGGCGTTTTAGCAAGTGAATTGTCATTTTGAAGTCAGGAAGGGTTTTATTTCCTCCTCTGTGCCAAAAGGAAAAAATGTCACCGCATGGGATATTTTACCTTCCTTTGGATCAGCTAGATGCAAGGTAAGATTTATTTTTTCTTTAGTCTCATTTACTAGGTAAAAATGTTAGTGTCCAAACTAAATTTACAACACATTCCAAATCATTAAACTATATACTGCTCTTGTACCACCACGACTAACCCTTTTAATGTTAATGCAACAGATCTAACCGACTATATCATAATAAAAGAATCATTTAGCGAGAAAAAATCCCAAGTTTTGTGGCAGCCTGGCATGAAATCATTATGGATTATTATATAACTGGACAGCATAATCATGTTGCAGGACAAGACCCAGCTGGCAAAGGGAGGTAACACTTAGCTGTAATGGCACTGCTAGATCATTTAAATTTAGACAAAAACAATGCCTCATATAAAGTCATGGGGTGATATAATTTGGGGCTGGAAAAACAAAAGCAAACCCTGGAATGTAATAGCCATTACTAAACATAAACCATGACTAATGTGACTATGTCTAGATACATATCATGTAGGCGTACGTCACATTTGGTTTGGCCGTATTTCCAAGTTCCAACCACATTTTATAGAACAATAGAAGCTTATTCAAAAGGTAGAAGGGTGCCAAAGAGGTGAAAGAAGCATTTTTGGGTGTCTCAGTAGGAAACACAACAGAAGCATAATAGGAAAGAACACACATATCTACTGCAATTTTGCATTCAATGCCAGCAACCTCCATGTAAAGGGGAAATAAAACAACATGGGAGTCACTTCAGGTACATTCAGTTACCCTGCTTCTTTTTCAATTGCTGCCTATAATGAACCTTAATGCAGATCAGTAAATTTGCTGTACAGTTGTCTTTTTTTTTTTACTCCAAATTAACCCCAATATTATGTTATGAATTTTATGTCTTAATATAATTTTATATATGAAATAGTTTTGTTTTTGAAAATATATATTCCGAGTACAACTATGTTTTCTCTTTTTTAAATGATAAATATATATACCTCTTGAACAGTTTTGAACCAAACAATTCGGATATCTTGCCTTGGCATATTTCTTCCCCTACCCGTTGCTTGTTCGTTGATTCCCTAACCCTACCGGTCCACCCCATTGCCCCCCACTTGGACTGTAGTTTGGTAAAGCCCCTGCACAATTGTGTACCAGGTTTACCAGTCTCTCCAGTTGCTACTGCAAATGATACAAGGACTTTCAGGTAAGCTCAGAGGGTTATTTGAAGTGTAATCCTATATTAGAAGACAGAACCAAAAAACGGTTCCATGGGGCTGTGACCTGAAATGCCTGGGTAAGGTGAGGAAACATCATTGATCTAGTCTGACAGTTTGTTTGCACTTGCTCTCTTTTTGCAAACTAAAAGAGAAAGGATGCGGCTGACACTGGGACACTGAGAGGATTCCTTCCAGGCTCAGAGATTTCACAGGCTTAATACTATATGGCATTAGAGAACCTTTAACTATTCTGACTTTGCATAAAAAGCTTGACTCCACTGACACTGGGACTGACCAACTGACCCAGCAAAGTCAGTGTCTAATTAATGCAGCTATGCCTTTGGATGCTGAATGCATTTGGTCATTATTACTATTCAATCAGTCATTTCGTCTCACTCTGTATGCTTTTTTCCTGTACGCAGAAGAGATGACATTTTTAAGAGAGGCCAAGGCATAAGCCATAATGAGTATGACTGCTAAATAAAAAGGATTTAACATAGGTCTGGTCATAAACTGTGTTTTGTATCTCATGATCATACATTGGAGAATAAAGAATAAAGGCTACAGGTACAGACGGCTCTCCCCGGTCAGGGCACTATGGACACACAAGGACACACTATCTCCATCTGCCACAAAAGTACCAACTCACACAGCTGCTACCAGTCATCAGTGTAGATAGATGTCTCATCAGCTACCACTCTACACCACTTTTTTCCTCTTCTAGTCTGTTGCCAGTAAGGATAGCTGTGCCACCCCCTACCAATTCCACCTGTTTGTCACTTACAAAGACAGCTGACAGCATAATTGATATCAATGCTTGTTTATTGTTATCTTCTTTGATGGATTGGGGGCAACATGTTGATGTTGTAGGAAAGAAAATGAAGCTACTAATAGAAAATTGCTGAACACCACTCCATTTAACACTGTTCCTGGTTCTTGTATTGTTTCCTTTTTTCCTTCCAATGTGTCTGCTTGAGTGATCACTCATAAATATGTTTTTGAGTATTATCCAAACCTTAGTACATAAAACAGTGCAGAGCCTGGGGTTGGTGGTTTTGAAGTGCTTTGCAACCTGCTAGAGAAAAACTAAGCATGTGATTTAAACACCCTTAGAAAAGGAAATTCTTAGAAATGTGCTGGGGATTCAAAGCTTAATCCTTTAATTTATAAACCAAGGAGGCAGAGTTTGAAAGTCAGACAGTAGGGCAAGATAAACAATGTCCTTTTTGCTAAACAGCCAAGAGGTGATATTTATGACTATTATTTTCACATTTAACACATAGTGATGAATATACTGTTTATGCCAGGAGGAAACAAGCAGAGAAACCAGATCATTGATTTCATACTGCCTGATTCTGGGACCCTCTAAAGCTTCTTTTGGGAATGTCAGTAGTATCGAATTTGCTGTGATCTACCTGACACCTCTATCTATATGAACAGCAACCACAGCAATGACAAATTTCCATTTAGTCTACGGGTTAAAGCTGAAATGGATCAAAGTTTAGGGACCTAATGAGGAGTTGCAGAAGGGCAGGAGTGCAGAGAGCCTAAGGCCTGGGTCAGGCTAGAAGGAGCCAGAAGCAATGAATTGGATCCTGTACATAATTCTTTGGCTCCAAAACACAACAGGTCGGAATGTAAATTGTCTCTCCCTTGGAATGTTGTCTCCGCTGCCAGAACTCACCTGATACCATCTCTGTCTGGCACCAAAGCAGCAGGTGCTTTATCAAGTGACCCAGGGCACATAGGCACTGAATGTGTATATAATTGAATTGGCATAGGGCAGGGCATGAAAAATAATTTCTCACTGTCTGGCTTTTAGCATTAGCCTCTACTCTCAAATTAAAGTACTGCTTTTAGGGCAGAGACAGACGAGAAGATTCAGGTAGCCTATTCTTCAGGCGAAACTTCGGACGACTTCGGAAATCGAATCAATCGATCAATCCCGCCGGCAATTTAGATACTAGCCACCAGAGAAGCAGTTTGGGGATTTTAGTTGCCCGAAGAATAGGTGATTTGTCGTCGGATGACTAATCTCCCGATTAGTCTGTCTCTGCCCTTACATTGCCAATAATGGATTATTTATTTATGCAATACAGTGAATACCATGTTTGGGTGTAATGCATTCTAATCATGGAAAATACTTAGCAGACAATAAAGTTTTGGTTGAGAAACTTCAGTGTTAGGTGGTCAGCTCCTATAATGTCAGATTCTTTTGCATGTTATATGGTGGAAGTACAGGTATGGGACCTGTTATCCAGAATGCTCGGGACCTGGGGTTTTCTGCATAATGGATATTTCCGTAATTTGGATCAGAATACCTGCAGTCTACTAGAAAATCATGTAAAAATTAAATAAACCCAATAGGCTGGATTTGCTTCCAATAAGGATTAATTATATCTTAGTCCTTTTTATTTGGATAAAATGGAGTCTATGGGAGACAACCTTTCCGTAATTCGTAGCTTTCTGGATAACAGGTTTTCGGAAAATGGATTCCATACTATATGTTAAAATATGTGGATATTTAAGAATATTTAAGCCTAATAAATACTTTTGTAAGCTTCTGCTGCCATATTATAACATCTTCCAACAAGAAGCCCAATAGTTTTAGTGTCCTGCAGTTTCACCCTCCAGTATAGTGATTCAAGAATTTAGATTTCTGGAGTAAGATGACAAATACTACCTCTGGGTTCTGCCAATCCTTTGCCTGTGTAACAGGAATAAAATGAGATTGTACAAACGAATATATATATATACAGTGATTAATCATAATTGGTAGCCTATTGGGTTTATTAAATATTCACATGGTATTCTAGTAGACTTAAGGTATGAAGATCCAAATTAGGGAAACCTGAGCATTCTGGATAACTGGTCCCATACCTGTGCCATCTGAGCAGTACCGCAAAAGATTGTGACTGTGTAACATAAAGCAAAAAAAGTATTAACTGTTTTTTTTTTTCAAGAATCGCCGGTGCCCATGTTAATGAAAGATCAGTTCAGTATGATTCAGTGTGCTTAAAGATGAAACAAACCCTTAATAAAAAAAACCTCCCCCCACCCTACTACCCCCATAGCCTAGCTGGCCCTTCCCACCAGGCAAATGCCCCTAACTCTTTTCTTACCCCTCCGTGCATATTCTGTCCAGCAGAGTTCACGGGCGCCAACTTTAGCCACTTCTATAATCTTTGGAACAAGACCGGCGCTCCGGCGCAGTTGTCGTGAAACAGAAAATTGCTCCAGCTATACATGCGCCGCTTCGGCAGTCTCACTCTGAAATTACGGAAGAGAAGAAGATGATGCCCGTGAACTCTACTAGACAGAATCTGCACGGAGGGGTAAGTAAAGAGTTAGGGGCATTTGCCCGGGGTAGCAGCTAAGCAGGGGGAGGGGGTCTATGTAGGGTAGGGTTTTTATTAATTAAGGGTTTGTTTCTCCTTTAACCCTTCCACCATCAGTACAGCAAGGGCTCAACTGAGAGAGAGTTCAGTGTAACACATGCTATATATGGATTTGCAGCTGGCCCTGTTTGGTAGGACCAAGGAAGTTCCCAGGTAACAAGGAGAACCTCATCTTCTAAAATAGCGTTAATAAATAAAAAGCAAAATAATAAAAGCAATGTGATCTTGAAAACTTGAGCCGATTTATATATATATATATATATATATATATATATATATATATATATATATATATATATACATACTATATATACATAAATATATCATCCTTGAGAAAGGCTATATATATATAGCAATTACAGAAGGCTTATTTGTATATCTTAAACATGGCAGTTCTTTTGTTTTACTCAGAGAGATGTAATCATGTCGAGGGCAGAGAACAACAAAAACCTTCGCCCTGGTTTGATATATTGATAGGAAGTGCTGGCAGTTGTATTCAGTGGAATATTGGGAGTTGGAATTAGGGCTGCAGGGCTGAAAGGCCACAGGGTGAAACGTCCTACATATAGAAAACATTATTTATTTTTTTGTCACCCAGAATTTTTATGTGGCAGTAATAAAAGAATTACATACACATTACTTTGACATCAGACAGCACAAATTGTATATGTGGTCATGTATTTGTGATCAGATGTGATAATGACTTGCTGAAATGGGTGGCATTGTGTGGCATGACAAGCCATTTGACCTAACACTAATAGATTATTACACAATGTATTAATAAGTCATTTGTTCTTTCATTAATTACATTATCTGCCCAAGTATTTTTCTGGTAGGACTGAAAATCAGCAACTTGACAAACATATTTAAGGGAAGTCAAAACTACCAAGAAGCACCACTCTGCAAGGCCCCAGTCACTAACCTTTGCTATCCGTCTGGCGATATTCTTTTGTAAAAAGAAACACACAGAACATGTGCATAACAATCCCAAAAGGTGCAGTGCCAAATGCAGACATTCAGGACTCTAGTAGGCTGCCAGGATAGTGCCACTTCTGGTGAGGTTCACCCCAGCAGTTATGTTTTTCTCAATTTATACAGATCAACATCAAATAAAAAAACCTGCTATAAGGAAAATTCATAGGAGCAGATTCACTAACTGGTGAAAAGTCGTCAGCAACTGCTTCACACCCATTGCTACACTTCACAAAGCCTTTATTAAGAAATAAATTACTGAAACTCCGCTTCCGGTCCTCATCAGAAAAGGTGACATGGTGACGATCTGTCGTGCGGCGCTCCCTGGCAGGCAGGAGAAATCAAGTGCCGCACAATGGATCGCCCGAACGCTTTCTGGAAAGAAGCGCAAGCAGAGTTTCGATAAGTTACTTCTTAATAAAGACTTTGTGATTTTAACGTTTAATGTGTCTTGGTGTTTTTTTTTAATGTATACGATCTACGTTTTTTAAAAAAAATTTGATGTTCCTTTAAAGTTGAATGGACGTCTTTATGTTATATTTTGCAGCACATACATTACATTTCCACTGTTAATTACACATGTCCAGGGAACCTTAATAAAGACAGAGTTAATATAATGCCCTACACATGAGCCCATTGTATAGTTAATGTTCCATATGTTAGAAAATGTATGGGCGAAATCGTTGTTTGATGTCCCTGTGGGTTGTAACATATGTAATTGTCGCCAGCGTTTGCCACTTTGCCCTTTAGCAAATCTGCCCCTTAGGGTAGGACTACATGGACGATTCCGCCGTGATCCGACGTGCTGCGCGAAAACACATGCGCCACGCCGGATGCGATAGAAATAAGGTAAGTAATGCTATTGTCGGATCATGTCGCATAGTTGATGCAACGTTTTTGCACAGCGCATCTGATCGCGGCGGAATCGTCCATGTAGTCCTACCCTTAGTGTGCTGGAAAAATAGTGAACGAGCATGGATAGTTCTAGTCAGAACCTGGATGAATTAACTGTGCACCGTGGTGTTTTTATAATGAAACTCCTCAAAACCTTTGCTGTGCGTTCCAGATTTCAGGCTTATTTATCGCCACTGGATACAGTCGAAATATTTTTAAAAGCTCTCCAGGCTGTACCATTAGTCAGCAACAGGCATAAAATGTGGTGATGTCATTTCCAGAAAATATAAAGGCATCAGAGCCTGGGAGTAGATGAGTGTGCACTAAAGCACCAGGTTGAAGTCTCCAAGCCAAGAAAGCATGGTATTAAAAAAAGGCCTGAGAAGTGTTTTGACAGGCCAACACTGTGGCTTTTATTCAGCAGTAACTTCTGAGTTATCTAGTAACTGAGCAGAAAGGGATTCCTGAGCTGATTCTAAAGCAATCAGTTTGGGGCATCAATGAATAAATTCTCCATGTGTCGGCATGGCTCCTTGTGTCAGGAGATGCTCCCTGGGATGGAGATCTGAGGAAATAACTAAAAATGATTTAACACTGACGGAATGTTTTAATTAACCTAAACCTGAATTACAGCCCCCTCCTACTTCACTTGCAGACGGCTGGAAGTCCTAATTAGAGTTAATTTAGACTCTGTGCAGAGTTTGACTTTAGTTCATTGATAATGAAGGGAATGCTGCATGCTGACTGATTTTCTTCACCATAGCTGCAGAAGCATGTCAGACACGTTTTGGCCAAGAAGGCATCACTATGGGTTACTGCTCATGGGCAATAATTATCATCTACATTATATTGGGGTTGTTTTGGGGCTGAAAATAAACTTTTTTTTTTTATTACAGGGATTTATATTTTGTGTGTCTTTTATTTTCTTCCTTCTACTTATCAGTGTTCTACATACATTTCACATATAGTAAATACAACAATTTAGTATAGTGGCATCAGGATTAGGTTGGCTCCTTTTTTTCTGGAAACCGTCCAAAAGTATCAGTTTCCTGAGTACTCCTTCACAGTTTTGAACACAGGTAAGGCAAAAGGAGCACACTTCCAGTGCTAGAAAATATTGCTATGCATAGGATAAAAAAATAGGCAGGGTGTAAACTAGGAGCATATGAATCTGCTGAAGAGTGATGAATAGTACAATGTATTTATCAGGCCATGTAACTTCTAAAAATGTCCTAAGAAAAAAGGGGACATTTACTAAGAGCTAGTCACAACTTGGGTTTGTAGTCCAACCTGTGCTAGACTACAAATCGGCTGTAGGGCAGACAGCATAGTGTTGCCAGGTGCAAGGGAGACGTATTTAAAAGGGTAGTTCATTTATTTATTGTCACCATGCTGTCCCTTTTGCCAAAACAACCACTTTGGTAATAGGGTGCTTACAGTTAGAATTATTTCTTGTAAAAAAGAGTGCTCAGCCAGTTCAACAAAGGTGTATATCCCACTAGAGCAGAAGGGTGATGACCCTCTACTCCACTATTTTTGCACCGATTGGCAGTGTTTCATCTAGTAAAAAGGCAATTAAAAGAAAAACATTGGACTATCCCATTGAATACTGGGCTTCCTTGCATCTGACAGACTGATGGCTTTGTAGTCCAGCACAGTAACAGTTAATAGTCTTACCCCCCATATGTAATAAAAGGCACTAAGTTTGCAACCAATAAGATATTTCCCTTTAAACAAGTGACCAGTACATTCTACCTGATGATTGGTACTATGGGTTACTGCTCCTGGGCAAACTTAATGCCTTTTATTAAATAATCCTATATATATATATATATATATATATATATATATATATATATACACACACACATATATAAAAATAGATCACAAAAAAACAGTATGTAAAACCCTGCTTCATGTAAATAAACCTTTTTCATAAAAATATACTTTTTTAGTAGTACGTGCAACTGGGTAATACTTTATAAAAGATTACCATTTTAAAAATTAAGGGCCTCTCCCTGGAATCATACGATTCACTATGCATACAAACAAACCAAGGGCACACATACATGTACATACATGTTAGGTCACATGCTCCAAATAATAGGCTTAGGGGGTTATTTATCAAAGTTGGAATTTATCTCAATATTTTCTGCTACAAACTCAGATTAAATCCGCTCTGTTTTTTTTGTGCTTATTAAATTATTACATTTTCCCAAAAATTTGCTTTGCAGGAAAAAAATCAGATTTTCATGATTTTTTTTTCACTCTGATTTCTTATGCTTTTTTGCTCAAAAACTCCGGGGTTCTGCATAACCCCCTTAGAGTAGTATTTCTGGTCAGGTGATCTCTGAGGCAGCATGTAAGGGAATGGAAAGTGATGAAGAGTGTTGTGAATATCAGAAAATGGTGGCTCAAGGGAAAAGATGTAAAAGGACAATATTTACTTACATATATATTTCAGTTTGGTAAGATTAATAGGCCACTCAGTATGATATAAATTATCCGTTGCTTCAGTATGCATTCTGAGGGTATAGTTTTATTTTAAATGGGCCCTAGTATCTAATGAAATATTTAGAGGTAACATGGCCTTATAAATACCATTTATCAAGTTTCTTTCCTTCTGGCCAGCACTCGTTTTATAAAATATAAGACACTGTGAAAGGGCAGAAAATGTTTTGATAAACGCCCGATAATGTGAAGTTATGCCCTATGGCCCTTAAATGATGATCCTCCCTGTACCTTAATTCATACTAAGCTGACAGAATGATCCAATGCAACTGTTTTTTTTTTAATTTCAACTACATGATCTAAACAAATAACAGTAAATGAATTAATTACTTAAGTGCAGATCAATCCAGTTCTTCTCTTCCATAGCCTCATGTTACTTTAAGGTCTGTTTGTGAGTGTATGCACCCGTGCAAAGTCAGACTTACTAAGCCATGTCTGCTGCAGCCTCTAGGCGCCAGGCCTGACAATGTTGTGACGACTCCAGAGAGAGTGCGCTGACAGGGATACTGTCTGTGGCTGAATGACAGCTCTGGCTGGGAGCCAGTAAAGTAGACACTTTCAAGGAAGGGGCTGATAAAACTCTAACTTGGCTAACACTAATACTGCAAGCTTAGCAATTGTGCAAAAATTGAAGAACTATTATTCCCTCTTTAGCCAATACGCCTGCATGATGTCTATTAATAAGATATTAAAATAATGTATTTTTATTGTATTATATTATAGCCTTAAAGGGGTTTGAGTTAACTTTTCGAATGATGTAGGGAGCAATATTCTTAGACAATTTGCAATTGGTTTTCATTTTTTATTATTTGAGGTTTTTGAGTTATTTAGCTTTTTATTCAGCAGCTCTCCATTTTGCAGTGTCAGCAATCTGGTTGCTAGGGTCCAAATTACCCTAGCAACCATGCATTGATTTGAATGAGAATGTGGAATATTAATAGGGGTGGGTTGGAACAGAAAGATGAGTAATAAAAAGTAGCAAGAACAATAAATGTGTAGTGTAAACAGTATAAGTACTGTAAGGTATATGGAAAGTATTGATCCATACCCAAGCAAATGGTTTAAAAGCTGAAGCATTACAGAATATAATGCAGTATACAGTATTAGTATACAGTGTAGTATACAGTATTAGTTTGGATGAAGGCGATATTAAAATGTTTTCAAGATGCAAGAATTCACAAGCAAAGGTCTCTTTCAATGTCATGTTGTAACTGTCATATAATGTAAATTTAGCCATGGGCCTTTAGAAGCTGTTGAGCTGTTGGCTTGCAAACAATTATGCACCGATGCATCTGGCAACCCTAGGTTAAACTTACAATGTGTTTTCTCAAATAACTGTAAATTCTTCTATAGTAAGAATCAAGGAAGAAATGCTATTTTCTGTGGAAGAAAGCTCTTAAAGCACTTGTAAAGTATATGTTCTATGTTAGGCACACTCCAGTTAAATAGATTAAGTTTTTCTTTGGGGTGGTACTAGTGCTAGTTGCGTTAATTCGTCAAGCCTAATTTGCATACGGCACCAAGTTAAAGTACAATGGACGTATATGTAGCAGCAAATACATTAAACTACACAAGCATGGGAAAGCTTCATAAAATAAAATAGAGTTGTTATTTTGCCCTATACATGTGCCCACTATATAGTTTAGGTGCCATATGTTAGGAAATGTAGGGGGGAAGGAGGGTACCCCCAAAAAAATTTACAATGTTTTTCAGCCTATCACCCTTTAAAAAAGGAAAAGAGTTTTTTGCAAACTTTTTTTGAAGCAAGCCCTATCTACTCTATTGCCCTTCGCCTGGTTTGAGGTGGCAAAGGCAAGTCTGGCTCAAGAGGTAACGTTCAGTAAAATGCGCAAGTTAGTGAATTAGCGTAGTTACGTCACTTTGCCATAGCGCAACTTCGCCTGGCGTAAGGGTGCGAAGTAGCGATAGAGTAGGTCCACTTCGCTAGCGAATTTACACCAGCACCCGTAAATTAGCAAAGTAATTAAATGACATCACGGCTGGTGAACTTGCGCTATCATTAGCCAATTCGCGATTTCGTGAATTTGCCCCTATGTGTGCAAAAAATTATTTCATGCGCACATTTTAAACTTGTGTACACATTTTTAAAAACTGTGTGCACAGTTTAGAATAATTGCAAAATTTGGTGTTTTCACACAAAATTCTTTGTGCGCACCACAATTTATTGTACGCTGGCCTCAAAATTTGTGTGTGTGTGCACACTTAGAGGGAACATTGCTTCTGCAGTGTGTTCTTTAAAGGAGACATTTTGTGTAAAAAATAAGAAAGAGCCAGTGCGTTATACTCATTTAAATATAGAAGAATTGTGCTTAAAAATTTGGTGTTTCAGTCTGATTAATTTAATATTTCTGCAAAACCCCTACTAATCCCTCCCTTCTCTTCCACTTCCCTGAATTCACAGGCTGTGCAGGGGAGCCGGCGGCACTCAGCACACTGCACTCTAGGACAGGAACCAGTCAGCAGCTAGCAGGACCTGATAGGGAACTGAAGCCCGCCTTTGCTTGTGTGACTGCAGGGCTGTGATTGGCTGTCCCCCCTGCCCAATTGTTGCTATAGAGACTGGCTGAGATGTAGTATTTTAAAATGCACTTGATAAGTGACATGTATATGGCTGAAACAATGGGTGAAAAAGAAACCCACGAGCAAAGTTTTAAAAGGGTGCTGTCCTTTATCTTTTTAATTTAAAAACATTGGTTTCCCACATTCACACGTGCCAATCTGAGTAATAAGCAAAGATATGAATTATGTTAGCAGCATTCATCTGTATATACTGTACTGCAATATAGTATGATGGTGTATACTTAATTTTGTGATGGTCAAACAATACAGTATACTTAATCTTTCTTCAGGCTTAGAGTTATCTCAATGAGCGATCTTAAAAAATATAGCATGTCTAAAAACACCACTCTTTTTTATTATCTGTCTATATCAAGGCATACACAACACTAAACAGAGGACAGCAATACACATTGTTTTCATATAAACGTAGCTTTTTTCAAAAATAATATATATAATTTTGAAATATATTCTCTGAACCCATGTACAACAATGTGCCTAATCCAGGGCATCTTTTTTCAAGTAGCATAGGTGGAATATACAGAGACACTGAAAGAAAAAGCAGACATGACTGAAAAAGAGATTGAAACCCAATTAGGAAAAAAAGCAACCTGCAGTAAAAAATCAGTCTAAGGGCAGAGACACACGCTCAGATTCGGGGGGAATTAGTCTCCCAGTGACAAATCTCTTCTTCAGGCAACTAATCTCCCTGAAAAGCCTCCCGTCAGCTATAATGTAAATCGCGGGTGGGATGGCACTCGGATGGCTTCGAAGTTTCCTTGTGAGGCTTACATTCTAGCCAGCGGGAGACAGTTCGGGGAGATTAGTCTCCCCGAAGACGAGGAGATTTATCACAGGGTGACTAATCTCCCCAAATCTGAGCGTGTGTCTCTGCCCTTAAGAAGCCATGAAGCTGCTTAATGCCATTGCTAAGTACACTGACCTAAAGTCTGACAACCTAAAGTACATACAATTATGAGGCCTGTTATCTAGAATGCTTGGGACCTGGGGTTTTCTGGATAAGAGATTTGGCCGTAATTTGGATGACTACACCTATGTTACAACATGGTGTTTTGTTATAAATTGCCTAAAAATTCTTGCGATTTTGGGAGCAGGGGATCGCCACAGGTAAAACACTCAATCACCATCTACAAATGAAACATACAATTATGAGGCCTGTTATCTAGAATGCTTGGGACCTGGGGTTTTCTGGATAAGAGATTTGGCCGTAATTTGGATGACTACACCTGTTACAACAAGGATTTTTTGTTATAAATTGCCTAAAAATTCTTGCGATTTTGGGAGCAGGGGATCGCCACAGGTAAAACACTCAATCACCATCTACAAGTGAAACTTTAAAGCTTTTCACCATGCATCTAACAATAGCTAAATGAAGAAACAAAAATATTTCTGTCTTGCATAAAAAAGGGCATTAACTCAAGGGATGAAAACATAATTATGCCTCTTTATAGGTCCCTGGTAAGGCCTCATCTGGAGTATGCAGTGCAGTTTTGGACTCCAGTCCTTAAAGGGGAAGGAAACCTAGTCGGCGCAAACCCCCCACCCCCCCTCCCGTTTGTTGCCCACCCTCCCTCCTGCCCCCTGGCCTACCCGTCCCGCTGGGCAAATGCCCCTAACTTGTTACTTACCCTTCTGCGCAAGTCCAGTCCAGGGAGTTCACAGACGACTTCTTCTTCCACGCGATCTTCTTCCTGCTGTGAACGGCGCATGCGCAGTAGGATCATTTCGCCGGTACGATCTACTGCGCATGCACGTGACTTTTGGCGCATGCGCAGTAGATTCGTACCGGCGAAATGATCCTACTGTGCATGCGCCAAAACTCCGTTCACAGCAGGAAGAAGATCGCGTGGAAGAAGATGTCGTCGGTGAACTCCCTGGACTGAACCTGCGCAGAAGGGTAAGTAACAAGTTAGGGGCATTTGCCCAGCGGGACGGGTAGGCCAGGGGGTAGGAGGGAGGGTGGGCAACAAACGGGAGGTGGGGTGGGGGGTTTGCGCTGACTAGGTTTCCTTCCCCTTTAAGAAGGATATAAATGAGCTGGAGAGAGTGCAGAGACCAAGTGCAACTAAACTGGTTAGAGGGATGGAAGACTTAAATTATGAGGGGAGACTGTCAAGGTTGGGGTTGTTTTCTCTGGAAAAAAGGTGCTTGCGAGGGGACATGATTACACTTTACAAGTACATTAGAGGACATGATAGACAAATAGCAGGGGACCTTTTTACCCATAAAGTGGATCACCGTACAAGAGGCCACCCCTTTAGACTAGAAGAAAAGAACTTTCATTTGAAGCAACGTAGGGGGTTCTTCACAGTCAGGACAGTGAGGTTGTGGAATGCACTGCCGGGTGATGTTGTGATGGCTGATTCAGTTAATGCCTTTAAGAATGGCTTGGATGATTTTTTGGACAGACATAATATCAAAGGCTATTGTGATACTAAACTCTATAGTTAGTATAGGTATATAGAATTTAATTAAAAGTAGGGAGGGGTGTGTGTATGGATGCTGGGTTTTCATTTGGAGGGGTTGAACTTTATGGTCTTTTTTCAACCGATTTATCTATGTAACTATGTAACTATTGCAGCAACTTCAACTGCTAAAGCAATGATGGTTGCAAAATATTAATTCTATATAGCTTATGCAACCTCTTGGAGGGTAAAGATTTTCCGTGGGTGAAGATTTTCGGTGCATGAATGAAGGCCACACAATTCTGACTGATCTCTATGTAGCATGGATGTTGTTTGGTTTATCACATGAAAATTAATGGATGAGATTCAAGGAGAAAAAACTTTCAACCTAATTCAGTTACAGTTTTTTCCCATAATAATAGCGTTATTAGAGTTTTCACATAACAAACAATGAGATCAGTTTTCTGAATTCAATTGCATCTCAAATTGAATCTTGTCCATGAGTTTTCAAGTAATAAACCTTCTTACTGAATTGCATCTGGCCCATTATCTGATTATGCACAATAGGAGCAACATCTCTTCTTCACTTCCTGCTGTTCTGATTGTTTTGGCCTGTTGGATCGAACTAGTACAAGTATGGGACCTATTATTCAGAATGCTCGGCACTTAGGGTTCTCCGGATAATGGATCTTTCTGTAATTCAGATCTTCATACCTTAAGACTACTAGAAAATCATTTAAACATGAAATAACCCCCAATAAGCTGGTTTTGCCTCCAATAAGGATTAATTATATCTTAGTAGGGATCAAGTACAAGCTACTGTTTATTATTACAGAGAAAAAGGAAATTATTTTTTAAATATTTGGATTATTTGGCAGATGGCCTTTCTGTAATTCGGAGCTTTCTGGATAATGGGTTTCCAGATAACAGATCCTATACCTGTACCACAAAGAGGCAGCCATGCTGCGATTGGTACCTCATATGGTATCTGTCCATTTGTCCCATGGGTCAATCAGACTGACACTGTACCTGGCTGGTCCATGTATGGCTGCCATTACTTATATTTCATAATCTGTTGTCAGGTGTTCCAGTTATATATACTTCTACCCGTGCATTAAAAAAAATTGTGCTGCAGTGAAAATCTGACAGCAGTGCACACCAATAGCTCTGTTGGCTGGTATGTAAGCCTGTGTCTGCCTGTCCTGCATGAAACAGGGTTCCACGTGATTGCCTAGGAAAGTAACATTTATTTTTTCAACTATATTGTGTGAGTCCCTTGTTTCAGAGTTTTATGACGCCTTAATAGTGATGAATTGCTGTAAAAGAAAATGAATTCAGGGAGCTAATACAGTAAAAGTTATAATGTTTCTTATTTTTTTTTTTAAACAGCCTCCTGCCTCCCGCTCTCTCAGCGTCTGTAAAATGGCTTTCATACACTCAAGGCGCCAAAGCATTTGACCCAGGTTATCCTAAGAGCCAGGGGTCTTTTATGCTCCACTAAACAGGCTGGAGCCAAAAGCTCCCCTCCCATTCTCTAGCTGTCAATCCAGGTAATAATCAAAAGGTCTTATCTGTAACCTATTAAAGAATCATTTTAGTTGTCTGGGCTCCAGGACCAAGCTGCTGGGGCAATCATGCATTTAACCTGCAAGAAGGGGAGAGACAGTAGCTGTTAACACCCCAACCACAGTCACCCCCCTCTCACCCCTAGCAGTTCTTTTCAATTTAACTGGCCCCATCCTTATGACATCCAAGTCTGCTCTGCAAAGCAACTCGTTTTTCATGTAGCACAAAATGAAGTCTTCCCAAACTGATATTGCAATAGTCTTTTTTTTGTACGCACACAACATATTTCAAAGAGTAGTATGTATAGGTATCACAAAAATGTCACATATACAATAAAATCTGGCCACCTGACACACAACGATACACTGCTACACAATAAATTGCTACAGTTTTATGTATACACACACACACGCGCGCGCGCGCGATACCACAGGTCTTAGTAACAAAACAAAAGTGTTTTCATTAAAAATCCAACATTTCGATAACATAAAGTGACCTACCTCAGGAAAGGTCACTTCCCTGAGGAGGTGACCTTTTTATTTTGACTCTGAGGAAGGTCACTTCATGTGACCGAAATGTTGGATTTTCATTAAAAACGCTTTTGGTTTGTTGATAAGACCTGTGAGTGTGGTATTCTGTGTTACAATTCCTAACCAGCACCCAGGCATTTGATTTCAATAGCTGTGTGTATAACTGAAGGTGTATATATATCATAACACACCTTATGCAAATGTATTTTGTAACTGAGATGGACTTAGCTAAATAAATGCAAATGAGCTGATTAGCTAGTACTATAAGCACAATACTATAATTAAGTAATAATACTATTATTATGGAGTAATCTATCTATCTCTCTATCTACCGGGAAAATTGCACCCGGCCAGGCCGGCTGGGCGCCCTTGGAGTCGGACGGGGAGAGAGGGGACAGCAACGGAGGGGAAGAGAGGAAGGGAGAGCGACAAGAGAGGGGAGGGTTTCAAGAGGGAAAAAGTAAGACTGAGAGGTAGGCAGAAGACAGTTTTATTTATTTTTATTTAGATTTATTATACCCCAAAGCTGCTAAAAATCTGAAAATACTTTAGCTAACATCTGTAGAAGTCAATGGCAGATGTCCCTTTTACAATTTGAAGGTGTTTCTTGACATTCTGATCGGAGCTGTTTTTTGTACGATAAGATTTTTCCCGCACAAACTTTTTCGAACATATTTTTTGATAAACTAGTTAAATTTATGTACGTGAGTTAAGTCGACTTCGTTTTAATAAAAGAATGGAAAAATCTTGAGTTTTAGTAATTATCCCTCCTTATTTCTGTCTAGCCAGATACAGCCATGTGTAACCTGTAATGAATATCAAGCATCACCTGATCCTTACACATCCGTCTGTTGAATGTCACTGCATTCTGTTTCAGCTCTTGACTATCTGTATGACATTGTCATATATTGTAACATTCTAGTCAAAAAATTCATAAAGATTATTAATACTTGGTCCTTAGGCTGAACGAGCATTTATACTACATTTAGGACAGGAATAGTGATGAGCAAATTTTTTTGCCCTCTACAAATTTTTTCACAAAAATTTGCAGAGTACAATCCCACCGCGATAAAACAGTTGGCATAAGAAACAACTTTTAATGCAAAAAAAAGTTTAAAAAAACGCTGATTGACTTTAATCCATTTGGAGTGGAAAAAAATGTGCGTAAAAAAAATTTGATGCCTATTGACTTCAATGTGTACAGGTATGGGACCTGTTATCCAGAATGTTCAGGACTTGGGGTTTTCCGGATAACGGGTATTTCTGTAATTAGACTTCTAAAAAAATCATTGAAACATTAATAAAACCCAATAGAGTTGTTTTGCCTCCATTAAAGATGGATTATATGTTATATGGGATAAAGTAACTGTTTTATTTTTACAATGAAAAGTGAAATCATATTTAAAAATTTGAATAACTTGGTGAGAATGGAGTCTATGGGAGATGCCCATCCATTATTTGGATCTTTCTGGATAAGAGGTTTCCAAAAACGGATCTGTCCCTCACAAAAGCACTCATTATGGATTTACTGTGGGAGAATGTAGGGTACATCCATTTATCCCCTTGCTAATCACCCTTAAATTGGCTGTTGCATCATTTGCAGGCCCGGATTTGTGGCAAGGCCCCGGCCTAGGGCAGCGGCATGCCGCCCAGCCGCATCTATATTTACGGGTTTCTACTGGTTTCTACAGAAACCCAGACCAGAGTTACACTGTGGGAGCTGCGCCGAGTGGAAAGTTTCAAAGTCAGCTGGGGGTAGAAGGCGCAAGCGCGATAGTGGTAGCGTGCGTGCGCCAGTGGTAGAGCACAAACGCGTTGGGGTAGGAGGCGTCGGAGGCAGCTTGCCTAGGGGAGCCTTATTAGCAAATCCGTCGCTGATCATTTGGTACTGTAAATGGCAATAGTCATTATTAAATTTGCACAAACTATGTGTTGCACATTCCCTATACACTACTTGTGATGAGTACACCAGTAATGACCCGGACTGGCAATCTGCAGATTCCGTAAGGGGCCCTAGACAGTCAATATTTATTGGGCCTATGGGGGACTGTTTGGGCCTCTGTATACCCAAAATGCCAGGGCCTATTATGAATACCAATCCACACCTAACTGTCATGTGTACTTTGGAATGAATGCTATTTTGGCTTCAACAAATTCTGTTTTTTGAGTGTATTTTGTCAGTATGTAGCTCCAATTAATTATACAAAGTGTTTCCTTGCACTCTGAGCCCCAGCTTGGGGTGCAAAGAGGTTGTTAGTATGTTCTTGATAATCAGGTTACAAGGAGTTGAACCCAGGGCCTACAAATTACAGTTAAGTGTTGACTCTATATATAAACCCGAAAGGAGGGATATGAGTTTTGGCTGTTGGTGTAGCTCATTGATTGTGGAGGGGCCCCAAAATTGTTTTTGCTGGGCCTGGTTGAATCATGTTATGCCACTGATAGGTAGTGGTGTTTTTTGTTCTCACACAAGTTAATTAAAGCAGAAGGCAACTGAAATGAGAAGCATTCTTGTAACATTACCAGGTGACAACTGTTGTATTGTGTTGTATACCTTGCTAGCCCTATATAAAGAAATGGTGGCAATCCTGTGCTACATAAAGGGGGTGTTTGCCTTTGAATTAACTTTTATTGTGATGTAGAGTTTGATATTCCGAGACAATTTGCAATATAGCACACCAAAAGTTAACTCAAAGTTGAAACACCCCTTGAAAAGGTTTACTCTGGAATGGTGTTGAGTGGATGAGATGTTGCATCTCCACCTATTGCTGAATCCAGGTACTGCACTTTATAGTTCGGTGACATCAAATGACCTTTCGTGGGGACGGAATGCACTTGATGACACACTGTCTGTAGTTAAAGCTCAGGTCATTCGGTGTTATGCTTGGCTTTGGCGACATCTGATTAATGAGTTATTTTTGAGTCTTGAGAGGGGCAATCGTTTTGTTTATACTTTTCAGTGTTTTGCATATAGTAAAGAGTAAAGGCATAAAATTGAAACACATAGCCATGAAATTTATGCAGATATAAAAAGTTAGTATTCATTGCAGCATAATTACAAGGTCTGGCATAACATTAAAAAAAAAAAACTTATGGGTTCATTAAATTGCTAGAAGTATATTGCTTTGACTTGCCAGGATCACACTACACTGTAGCTCTCTTAGAATGTCAGTGAGCAATGAAGTTGGAGAACCGCTCATTCCCTGACCGAAGCTGAATAAAGCTGGGCCCTGTCTTCATTTCCTGCATGCACACAGCCTAGTAGGATTTTTCCATAGGAACATTTATTTTGATGGCTTATTTGAATTCGATCCATGGTCTGTCTAATCCATATTAATAGATATAAACTGAAGGCTTTTGTCTGTACACCTGAGTTTGTTCATACTATTCTGCTTAAGACTCTGCTAACCAATAGCCAGGTATCAGAAAAACTACAGGTATGGGATCTGTTATCCAGAAACCCGTTATCTAGAATCTCAGAATTATAAAAGGCCATCTCGCATATACTCCATTTTATCCAAATAATGATTTCTTTTTTTCCTGTAATAATAACACAATACCTAGTACTTGATCCAAATGAAGATATAATTAATCCTTATTGGAAGCAAAACCAGCCTATTGGGTTTATTTAATGTTCTTTTATAGAGCACACAAAAGCATACAAAGGCATTGTCAGACATACATTTTCTGAGCAGGTGTACATTATGCTAAAGGATGCTTATACATGGTCTGTATTCATGTACTTCAAACAAAAAATAAACTGTGCAAAATAAAGTAACATAAATTATACCAAAAAGCATGGTGTCATTCTTTCCCACATATTCCCCCCAGGTTCTGAAATTGGGTGCCAGTGACATACACAGAGAGAGGAAACCAACCCACGCTACACCGCTGATACTCTTAAGCATTCCACAAAAGTACCTATTATAGCCAGATCAAGGAGTCTCTAACTCAGTATCATCATCCATCCAAAGATCCCAGACTTTATCGAATTTCTCCGGGCACCCCCTTTTTATATAGGTCAATTTGTAAAGTGGAACGACATTCTCAATATATTGTTCCCACAATTGCGAGGTAGGCCCTCTATCTGATTTCCAGTGCATAGCAATTAACTTTTTAGCATACATACAAAGAATTGATATGAGAGTGCGATGCGCCCTTCCAAAGGGCAGATCCTCTGTGTGATTTAGAATCAATACAATAGGGTCCATTGGCAGTGAGATATCTGTTCTTGTGCTAATTATCTGTAGTACCTTTCCCCAATATTCCTGTATATGCGGACATTCCCACACCATGTGGATAAAGCCTGCTGGGTTATGTTTGCATCTTGGGCATTCTGGCACTAGGTCAGGTTTAAGTTTAGTGAGCCTCTGCGGGGTAATATATATCCTGTGCAAGTAATTCAATTGAGTCATCCTGTCCCTACTACTGATGACCCCATCAAATGCTGTGTCAAGGACATCCCCCCATATTTCGTCAGTAATCTGCGGAACATCCCTTTGCCATTTTGCAAATAGCCGATTAAGAGGGGTGCTACCTGCCTGGATGAGTTGCGCATAAAATTGGGACAAAGGCCTTTTAAATTCCAGAGAGTGAACACCCAATTCCAGTTGTGTAGGTGTCGTATCTATGGGCAGTCTCCCAAACTGGCCTTCCATTGCATGCCTTAGCTGAAAGTACCGAAAAAACATATAATTGGGAAGCGAGAACTGTTGTTTAAGTGACTGAAATGGTAATAGTTTGCTATCTTCCACAATATCCGCTAAGTACTTGATGTTAAAGCTAATCCACACTTGTGGGTCCGGTATACTGCGGAGATGTCTTAATTGTGGATTACACCACAGGGGGGTATAAACTGAGCAGCCCGGTTGCGGTTGTGGGAAAAATTGAGAAGCAGTTTTCCAGGCCCTAACTGTTGCTCTCATTAACGGAGAGCATGTTTTCGTATGTTTCGTTCCCCGGTATAATAGGTTTTTCAGCTCCTCCACCGAACCTAATATCTGAGCTTCCAGAAGGGTAGCTGCATTTGTTAGAGTAGGGGTTGCCCATTGACGGGCCACCGCAATCTGTGTTGCAAGATAATAAAGATATAGATTCGGTGCCGCCAAGCCGCCTCTTGGCGGCCGCAATTGCAGTGTACATAAGGCAATTCTCGGGGGGGGGGGTACCATTCCAAAACATCGAAACCATGCAACTCCTTAATTTCGCAAAAATACTTTTTGGTATACCATTTGGGGCCTGTCTAAAAACATAAGTCAGTTTTGGTAAAATTACCATTTTAAACAGATTTATCCGGCCCATAAGGGTTAGTGGAAGGCGAGACCACGCGTCTATTTTTTGTTCTATGTATCGGAGAATAGGGTATATATTAAGTTCCACAAACTTCTTTAAATCAGGGTTTATTTAATGTTTACATGATTTTTAGCAGACTTATAGGTATGAAGATCCAAATTATGGAAAATTATTACTGAAAAATTACTGAAAACCCCAGGTCTCCAGCATTCTGGATACAGGTCCCATACCTGAATTAGAGCTTGTTTAAATGAGAGTTTCACTTGTTTATCTGTTTTATATGTTTTTATAATTTACATTCTTTTGCTTTACATTGAGAAATAACTAACCAAAAATGCTCTTATAAAGAAACTGTAGAGAGAACCAGTATTAGAAATTATAATGAAATTATATATCTTTCTGTATTGCTCAGATCCATGTTGCTGTTCAAAGCAAACCAACATAAAAAATTATTATTATTATCCAGCCCATTATGATTAGCTCCAGGTAAGAGTTCACTATAGCAGGCTGGTTCTTTTCAGCCACAGTCACCTGTTGCAAATACAATGCAGCCAGATCTGGGATAGACTAGAAGTCCATAAAAAAAGATAAGTCGTTCAGATGACAAACATTTTCTATTTTTTTTCTATTATAAGGGCAAGGCTTAAGCAATTTATTATTTCTAAAAATATAATAAACATCCCACTGGCATTTAAGAGAAGAAACTGCATGTGCAGTATTCTATATGAATGTGTAATGATAATGAACTTTGTAATTAGTGTGTGTGTGTGCATATGTACATTCCTCATAGAACTTGTAAAGCAATAAGCATGCAGGATTTATTAAATATATTCAGATTCACAGCACGTGCACTGTCAGGCTGATATTACACTGGCAGCAACTGCATGCCATTGTGATAAAAAAAAAAGTCACGGTAACTCTAACATGTGTACACATGGACTCAGATCATTGGCAGATCAGAAGTAATGGCACCTGCTCCAGCTGTTTGATGGAATGTGGAACTAATGGCAAAATTCTAAAGCCCTTAGCACTGGAAGTATTAAATATCAGTGTTAATGTGATCAAAAAGCAACATGATCATTAAGTACATTATATATGAACATATTTAACATAGCAACAATCCTAATATGCCAACATGAAATTTTAAACAGCTAAGAATGAGAAGGCATTGCACCCCTGGTCCATTGGTATTTCAGGGTAATCATTTTTAGATCAAAATAGGTTGATTTACTAACACAGGTGATACCAGTGCAGTTACCTTTAACCTATACATGCACCATAATATCCATTCAGATGTTAATGGACAGACAATTTCACATATGTTTTAAAGAAGAAGGAAAGCTCCAATCCAAGGAGGGTGCCAAATATTAGGTACCCCCCAAGGATTGTAATGACTTACCTGATCCCCCAGGCCAGTGCTCCTGTTAGCAGAAAATTGCACAGACCCTGGGCACTTGCGAGTGAATGATCCTCTTTCTCCCTTCCTCTTTCTTCAAAATCCAGCAGCTGATGCAATTCGGTGTAGATAAGTATGGTGTTAAAGTCTGGCTTTTAGGTCTACTGTGCCTGTGCCCCTGCATGAAGAAAGAAGAAAGAGCATCGCATACTCGCAAGTGCCCCTGCGCCAGTTCAGTTTTCTGCTAACAAGAGCACCAGCTGGTGTATCATGTAAGTCATTACAATCTTTGGGGGTACCTAATATTTGGCACCCCCCTTGGATTGTAGCTTTCATTCTTTGTTCTCTGCTCTCCTGTTGACCTTGCTCTTGCCTACTTTGTTACCTCAGTCTGTTGCCCCCGTGACTCTTTATGTCTGTTCTCCACTTGCTCCTGAACCTAAGCTTCAAATCATGACCTTCAACACCCTGACTATTGATCCAGCCTTATCTAATGATTTTACACATTCCTTGCTACTAAGTTAACCCCCCAATGACAGGAAATAATGAATACTATATGGTGCTGGTTTTACTTTGGGCTAAAAATTCATATTATCTTTAAAAATGTGCCCTTTAATGATGAGCCCTATAGATATGCTACAGTCGCTGTCCTTCAAATGAGGGGAGGACGTGTCCTAATGGTCCCTACCAGAAGCACAGTAGGAAGGGGGGCAGCCAATCACAGCCCTGCAGTCACACAGGCAGAGCCAGTATTCCTTCTATATTTAAGAGTATAATGCACTGGCACACTCTTGTTTTTCGCACAATAGTCCAGATTCAATGAATTGAAAAAAATGTTTTCTCATGGTTTATCACGTGAAAACTCATGGACGAGATGGCCATACACCATAAAAATTTACAAAACAAAGTTTTATGCCATTTTCGGTGCATGTATGCAGTCCACACAATTCCGATGGATCTCTATGTAGCATGAATGTTGTTTGGTTTGTAGACTGGACCTGTTTTCAAAAACAGTGAAACCTCAATTTTACATCCCCTGATTTTAAGTTTCCCCTCATTTTACATTGTTGTTTTGTGGCCCCACCTATATATTATGCATAAGACATTTCCCTGGATTTTACCCCATTTTTTTCTGGTTCCCTGGAAAAAGTAAAATGGGGATTCTACTGTATATGCAAATCTCAAGGTTTATCACATGAAAACTCATGGATGAAATTCCATTCGAGGGGAAAAAACTTTTCTCCAGATCAGTTCCATTTTTCCCCATAGACTTCAATGGAATTTTCATGTACAGTTAGATACATTTTTCTGAATTGAATTGCTTGAAATTAAATCTCGCCCATGCTTTTACACCCGATAAACGTTTTTCTCACTGAATTGAATCTAGCTTAATATGTTTCCTTTGAGGTATATAGAAAACCCTACATACACCCCTTATACAGAAAACCCTACATCCCAAACATTCTGGATAGGTCCTATAGCTGTGGTTCTATTCTGAAATATTACAAATTGAATGGACTTTATGGTTGACTTTACTTGGGTGATGTTATCCTTTCTGTAAAATGTAACGTGTCTTATTGTTATTCTCTTGTCTATTCACATCAACTATTGTGCAGAGCACATTGCATGCTGTGTATAATAAAATGGAAAATAATGAGGTTTTTTTGCAATTGATGAGTTATAAAAGGGGGAATTCCAGATTCCTTTTCTTCACCTGCACTAATTATGTTATTAAGTTGCAATTAGTACCTAAAAAGGGAGGATGGGTAAAGAGAAGGAGAACTTTCATGCACTGCATGCCAAGAGGTTACTGAAAAAATCCTGCCTTTCTTCAGATTTGTAAAATATATTACAATGGGGGCCATTTACTCTTCATTTAGAGTCCTCTAGAATCTCGTCTTTTTGTTTTTTTTATGCCTTTTTCAACAAGGGACCAGGAATTCTTCTCCATGTGTGGAATCTGAGAACTACATATTACTAACAATGCATTGTGATGTAAAGCAGTAAAACAGTAACACCTTTACTGCCTAAAGGTCTCAAATGTTGGCGCTGAGTTTTATATGGGAATTTCCATAAATTATTTCATCCTTCTAGCATGGAAAGAACATTAAAGAACCCACCTGTGAATGTACCAATGATGGTAGCAATCACCTGTCTAAGGGTTTTTCCAGTGTTACTAGTTGTGGCTTCTTTCACTCTCCTTAGACCGTATGTACAAAGTAGAAATGTTTAATGTGAAGAAATGTCTGAGCATGGATAATTACCTAAATTAGGATCCTGGGGCTTTTTTTGGTTATTCATTCCTTGTTGTCATCTAGATAGATTGTTGCATAAGTGAAAATGTTTCACCCCAAGAATCCTGTAGTTTATTTGCAAGCGTTTTCACTCTCATGGCAGGAAATGAAATATCATCCAACCTTTTTATACTTGCTATTTTATTCGGTCAGCCGATCTAATAAATATTCATGGACTTAACTTCCTGTTGATTTTAAGCCTGCTGGCCCCCACCACTAAGTCCTGCAAAAATATCTGGTAGAATTATGTTTGGGCTTCATTCATGTAAAATAATATGTCTTGAACATCTTATTCCAGTTACAGATCAGCACCTGATAGCTGAGTTGGATAAAATTCATTAAAATATTTTTTACATTTGAAAAAAAAAAATAAGGATATTTTTAAATGGCAATATACAAATTATTGTACAAATGAGACCCAATGAAGGAATGCAAGGATTGGCAAAAGGAAGGACATCACCCAACATATAGTAGCAGTGACCATAAAGTAGTAGGGACTTTTATATTCACTTAAATGTTGTATTAAGCTCACAACACATTTGATACCAGCAGTGGACCCAGCAAATATATTGGCATATTAGTGGCGATAACCCACAGAAAAAGTAGAATACTGGCAGTTGCCTTTGGCACATATATTGGTACAATAGTTGCAAAGACTTCTGCCCCACCAAAAAATCAGTTGGCCTATATTAACCACCAGTGGTAAGATCAACAAGAGAACCAGGGTATGAAAATATGACTCCTTTCCTTCCTGGAATTTTTGCTTGAGTTATACTGAGAATTATTGGCCCCCTTTGAAGAGCATAAAGGGCTCACACACAAATATTTGTAGGAGTACAGGCTTATGCAAAAACTTAAGCTATCCATAAGAGGCCTCAATTTATAAAGCCTGTCCTGACAAGAGGTAACAGCCGTAGCATTAGTGGAAACAGTTTCTGAGCATTGTGGCTGAAAAAACAGGGATGGTATGTGCTGTGGTGGTGTCCCACTGGGCAGTGACAGATTTACAGACATAATCAAGTAATCTGATTATTTGTTTTTGCTCATAAAACTGTCCTTTCACAGTATGACAAGTGGATCAGGTATTTTGACTACTGATCCCGCTGTGGGGCAGAATTATAAAAATCTGAACTGGGAATTCCAAGCAGCTCACATTTTATAACACTTATTAACTATTTACTGCCAGGAACATTTTACTGGCAATCAGGAAAGTCTTTTGAGAAACTTGCACTTTTATTAAAGCATTTAATCATCAGAACTGTTTCAACCGTTGCTGTATAAAATAAGTAAAATAATGTCACTCACTAACTAATAAATTCTAAAAATGAAGATAGCTAAGCTGCTCAAACCAGTTAACAATGTATGGACTAACTCCTTCACATGATTTGTGCACCACTCAGCATATTTAGCAAACTCAAAATCTTAATGTTCATCCTCATCATCACCCTCATCTATGTAGCACCAGTAA
Organism: Xenopus petersii; assembly: GCA_038501925.1. Lineage (NCBI taxonomy): Eukaryota > Metazoa > Chordata > Amphibia > Anura > Pipidae > Xenopus > Xenopus petersii. Next base: position 42,011,160 of record CM076684.1, on the reverse strand, counting down.
ATTAATTATATTACATCTGTCATACCATTTGTTCAACATGATTTCAATGAATAGGATTAGTGCTTATGTTTCACTTGTTATTTTATACAACCGCCTTTCTTCTCCCTTTGTTGTGACTGTTTTGTTAGCAGAGAGTCCATTATGCAGGGTGATTATCTGTGCACTGGTAATCAAAAAACCTCACATGGACAAAATATGGAGTTTCAAGTTGCCCTGTTTAGCTTAGGAAATAACAAAAAAACATACATTTTTCATAATGAATACAATGGGCAATAAGTATGATCAGCACAGGCCGAATGGGGATTTCCCATTGTCATGAATATACCTGGATTAAAAACATTTGTACCCACCCAGCCAGTAGCTATAGCTATTTCTAACAGTACAGAAAGAATAAATCACTACTCTCCTACACTTATAGAACACTAAAAAGGGTAACCTATGGGGCTAGTTTATGAGAAAAAAACTATTAAAGTTGGGTTTGCTGCAAGGAGACTTGTTATCTTTGGATCTTTCTTCACACATTCATGAATTATGGTTTGCTATAGGGCTGCTATTACATCTAACTCCAAAAAATTGCCCAACTAACCACCTGGTCACATATACGGACAATACACTGCGTAACAGGAAACTGTTGCTATTTTTGAGGAATTTATGGGGTTGGTTGCTGCTATTTTTGATTGATTGCTTACAAATGCTGCTATATTTGGATTAATTATTTGGGATTATTTATTGCTAACAACTTTTATTCTTTTTAATTGAAGGCTATTGCTACTACTTATGATTGATTTTATTTAGGGATGCACCGAATCCACTATTTTGGATTCGGCCGAACCCCCGAATCCTTTGTGAAAGATTTGGCCGAATACCGAACCGAATCCGAACCCTAATTTGCATATGCAAATTAGGAGTGGGAAGGGGAAAACATTTTTTACTTCCTCGTTTTTTGACAAAAAGTCACGTGATTTCCCTCTCGTCCCTAATCTGCATATGCAAATTAGGGTTCGGATTTGGTTTGGTCAGGCAGAAGGATACAGCCGAATCCGAATCCTGCTGAAAAAGGCCGAATCCTGGCCGAATCCCGAACCGAATCCTGGATTTGGTGCATCCCTAATTTTATTGGATACATTTTAGCAATGTATTGATTGAACTGATTATGTGTAGTTATAAAATGTAAGGTATATAATAGAGATACGTGTTTTTAGAGGGATTGTAGGCTTGGCCAGCCACAGGGGAATTATACTAAAATTGTTATAAACGAAATTACACTACATAACCTGCTGTCTCTACTAAATTAAAGTACTACAATTAACTCTAAGCATTGGAGGAGTACCTGAAAGGGCTCTTGAGGTGGTGGATTCGGTGAGGGGAATCTTTAGTAGTTGCCAATTGTTTGCTTGAGTGGGACTATTTGCCAAAGTTACACAAACCTATTCACCTATGGAAATTAAAGACTATTCCCTTTAATCAAATAAAGATTCCTAGCTGATTATTGAAAATGAGCTAACATTGTTCAGTAACATAATTACTTATAATATCAAACTACAATCTACAATTAACTTTCTTTTAATAAAAGTGTAAATTTCTTACTGTATATAAACATATAAATATGTACAGGATAATCATTCGTCCACTCACCTATATAGAATGAAAACTGACTCTTAACAGCTATGTTAGTATTAGAAATTGACTGTACTAGATAGGGATCCATGTATAATCTTTACAAAACCTACTACCTTAAAAATAAAAATATCAGCTCTAACCTAAACAAAGGTGGATAACTCAAGAATGTGACTTGTTTCTGGTGTAAGAGATGCAATGCATGTAAAACATTAAAGGGCATGACAATCCCCATGAATATATGAATATTTTGTCTCAGAAGCTAATTTTACTTTTAATCAAACCAGAAGAGCTCACCATACTTCTAAATGACTCCTATTTTTCCTAGTATGACATTCATTTCCCATAATTCTTCAGGCTAGATGATTCTGTGCAGTAAATTCATTCCAAAAATTGTGCAACAACAATCAGAGAGAATCTTTTCTGTGATGAGTTCATCATGTGATATTAATGTATGACATATCTTGATGTAGTCATGGTCAGTAGGCGGGGTATATGTTAGCAGGTGCAGAAATATTTTACTCCCAACTTGCTGACAAAGAGAAAGGTCCCCAGGGGGACTGAAACCTTGCATTAATTCTTATCATGATGCATCAATTAAAGTCACATTTCTAACATTTTGGTCCGGATATACAATAACTTTGATCATGCAACCTATAAATACTGTTTACAAATTATATGTTAGGTTAGTAGCTTTTAGGTGTATATGTTTTTACTGTTTTTTTTTGTATGTCTGACCTGTTCCTTTATGATATTATCCTATTTCCTATATTCGGGGCTACAACCGGTCCTGATGAAGGGAGAGTTGTACCCCAATGAATCATTGATATGTTGGTGGTTTAATAAATGGGGTAAGCTCCCCAACTGCAGACAAGATTGTGGGGCACATTTACTTAACTTGAGTGGAGGAATAGAATAAAAAAAACTTCGACCATCGAATTGGCTACTTCGACCTTCGAACTAAAAATCGTTCGACTATTCGACCATTCGATAGTCGAAGTACTATCTCTTTAAAAAACAACTTCGACCCCCTACTTCGCCACCTAAAACCTACCGAACCTCAATGTTAGCCTATGGGGAAGGTCCCCATAGGCTTTCTAACAAATTTGTGATTAAAGGAATTTATTTCGATCAACGGATTAAAATCCTTCGAATTGTTCAATTCGAAGGATTTAATCGTTCGATCAGATCATTATTCGTTCGTTTAATAGCGCTAAATCCTTCGACTTCGATATTTGAAGTTAAAGGATTTAACTTCGACAGTCACATATCGAGGGTTAATTAACCCTCTATATTCAAATCTATGTAAATGTGCCCCTGTGTGTATGTGGCTTTGTCATAATACTTCACTACAGATGAACTACCAACATTTTGGAGCTGATACTGCATCAACATCACATAATACTGATGCTGGGATTGATATTTACACAGCACATAGAATTTCCTATTGCAACTGTGATGGACTTTTCATCTAGCACTGTGACAACACTAATGACTATATCAGAATTATCCCATGATCAGAGTTTTGTAAACGGGATTACTACTAACAATTAATAATATTACACATATCTGTATTTTCTGTTTGATGCACACCACAGATACCTGTATGAGACTTGGTTTAACTATTGAATGTGAATTAGTAATTCTTTTATACAGAACCCCTTCATTCATTGAATGTCTTCTTGGACAGGTAAAATAACCAGGGCTACAGTAATATCTAGCATTACAGTTAGTTTTATGAATGTTTATATATTTGTATGTAAATATATTTGTAAATGGGTATATGAACATACAGTATGAATGTGCCTGTGTCTAATGAGGCTCTGTGATGCTGGGAGATGCACTGATGGACAATGTAATTTTTCCAACCCAGATTATTATGTAACCATGTAATACAAATTACTTATTTCTACAATATATAATAGATTTTACAGACTGTTAATTTACACCCACATTTGATGTCTGGTCTATCACGGAAAACAGATAAACCTGGAATGTTGAAAGCAGACCAAAAGAGCTGGGGTTTAGTGTAATTATCACAGCCCTTAGCAAAATTGAAGGTACTGGAAGGGAAGCAAGTATAAAACAATAGCCCATAATGTAAGCCCTGAAATTTCCCAAAGTAATCAAACGAATAAAAACTATCTTATAAATGGAAAGTGGTTTGGCGTCATGCTAATTATGATTCAAAGCAAAAGCCACATTTTCGTAAGCTCTGTTAGCTAATCATCATGTCGGGCACATTCCTCAAACAGCAGTCAATTTACAGTAATCATTTAACTGTTTTTTAACAAGGCTGTCAGCTTCTATTGTTGTAGCATTTTTGCTTTAGGTGTCAGTGGCATTTGTTTTCAATGTGGGACTAGTTTTATATATGTGAGTGATATTCAAAACAGATTCAGAACAAACTGTATTAATGCGTTGTCCAGTTTCTGACCCTGGAATGGTAAACTATTCTTCTGACTCATTAGAATGTATGAAGAAGTGCAGTGCTGAAGTGCTCCATATTGCACATTCACCCTTTTTTAACTAAATTACTGCTCATTCCTTCTGTAATCTATAATCCCTCCCACACAATATAAAACAATAAGGGGCTGATTTATCAACGTTCAAATTGTATTTTTTACTGCAAATTTAATTTTTTTTTGTTCTAAAACTCATGAAGCAAGAGTTTCAAAAACTCAAACTTTAGAGATTTAAGTGCAAAAAAATGAAAAACTTGAATATGCAAAAATTCTGCTGCTAAGTCATGTAGAAGTGAACAGGAGTTGTCCAAAGCATAGTGTAAATTTCTTTTGAGTCTTTGAATTTTTTTGAGAGTTAGTAGACCCATTGAAAATAGAAAAGTAGAATATTAATTTGCTGCATTTTTATTTGATAGAGTCTTTACAGGAACGGGACCTGTTATCCGGGAGTTGGGACCTGGGGTTTTCTGAATAATGGAGTTTCTGTCATTTGGATCTTCATATCTGAAGTCTACTAGAAAATCATTTAAACATTAGAGGAAAACTAAACCCTAAAAATGAATATGGCTAAACATGCCATATTTTATATACTGAATTTATTGCACTTGACTTAAGTTTTAGCTTCTGAATAGCAGCAATGATCCAGGACTTCAAACTTGTCAGAGGGGGTCACCATCTTAGGAGTCTGAAGAAGGCTGTGAATTGAAAATCAAATATATAAAACTATATATATATATATATATATATATATATATATATATATATATATATATATATTGCACAACACAAACATTGCTAGGCCTATCAATATATATAAGAAATATATATCTTGGATTACCAGATATATTTCTATATTATATAGCAGTTCATTTAGAACGGATCTATGGCTGGGCTAATGATAAAGTAAAGAAGGACTGGTGCTCCCTGGAACAGGCATTTATCCCCTACCCTATCGAAAACACCTTGTGGGTTGAGAACGAGAGTTCCCTTAAAGGACCATTAAAGCAGCCATTCATAGGGGCAACTCTGAGGGTCTGGTTAAGAAACAGAGATAAATACCAACTTACCATCCGGCCATACCATCTTCAACCACTAATGCATAATCCTAATTTCGTGCCAAGTATGGAAAGGGGTTCTTTTAACAGGTGGAATATGTGGGATAACAGGAAAACAAGAATGGGTGACCTATTTATAAATAATAAATTGATACCATTAACTGAAATGCAAAAACGATGGGGCTGTCATCCAAGAGACAAATGGGGATATAATCAACTCCTTGGGTACACTCAAGCAAACAAAGTACCAAAGAAGTTAATAAATTGGAATAGACCGGCAACCAGCTGGGAACAAATACTTATAACATCACCTGCGGTCGAAAAAGTTCTAGCAAAATCATATAAAATCCTCTTAAACTCTCAAGTCTATCCACTATCTAAGAACACTTTTTGTAGTGCATGGGATAAAGAGCTAAACATTACTACACCCGATTATATGTGGGAATTAGTATTTAAATCAATTCATAAATCATCAAGAGCTTCGAGGATTAGGGAGGCCTCGTACAAATTGGTCACCAGATGGCACCTTACTCCTGCCAAACTTAACAAAATATCTTCGAAATTTACTATTAATTGTTGGAGATGTATGGAACATAAGGGAACACACGACCACATTTGGTTGACCTGTCCAATTTTAACCACATACTGGGAAGAAATTATTTATGTCATAAATGCTGTTACAAAAAGTGATTTTAGATCTAACAATTACGCACTAATCCTGCTGAACATCTTGCCCAGCGTTGAAAGGGTAGTAACCGATTCCCTTACCATTCACTTACTTTACTCAGCTAAAGCATTGATACCCCTAAAATGGAAATCCACTAGCCCTCCAACGCTCTCTGAATGGGTAATAAAAGTAGAAGAAATCAGGAGGCTGGAAGAACTTTCCCATATTATACAGAACAGTAGTAATACTTATTGGAACATTTGGCGCCCTTGGATAGACTACTTAGAGAATCGCTAAACTCATATGGCAAAATAAGAATTAACTTGATAGATCCTTTGATTATCTGTTTAGTACTTTTTGTATAAATTTTATGATATGATATGACATGTGGCACTTACCCACAAACCCCACCTTCCCCTTCCTTTTTTCTTTTTTTTTTTTCCCTCTGTAACCCTCCCCCCCTTGAATACTTATGTATTGAATACTTTTGTATCGAAAAATCCTAAATAAAGATATTAAAAAAAAATATATATATATATATAAGAAATATATACACAAAAATACTGTAGACCTGTTATCTAGAATGCTTGGGACCTGGGGTTTCTGGATAATGGATCTTTCCATAATTTGGATCTTCATACCTCAAGTCTACTAGAAAATCATGTAACATTAAATACACAGTGCTGTTATTTTAAAATATTTCATTAAAATGGAGTCACATAATTGTGAGATTTCTGGATAACAGCTTTCAGGATAACAGATCCCATACCTGTACTTTAAAATCTTGCATGTTATATGTAATATGCACATTGTACTACAGGCATGGGATCAATTCAGCAAAAATCTTTGGTTCCTGGGGTTTTCCAGGACTTTCCATAATTTACAGCACTGTGACTAAAAGCTACAATGTAAAATAAAACACAATAAAAAAAACATTATTTATTGATAGGTCACACTTTTTCCAACCGAAATGCAGTTTAGATTCGGCAAATGACCCTACATTGTACAGAAAACTGGCTTGCAAAAATATTTGCATCTTTTTTACCTCTTGGTGGCCATTTTTTCTGGTGACATCATCAACAATAACCCTGCTGTTTAAGCTACCCATTAGCTGAAACAGGAGTAGGCAGAAGATACATAGCACAGCTAGTACAGGCAAGGGGTGCATCCCAATGGAGAAAATACGTTTCCACTTGATTGTAGTGGAGATCAGGTGTATTCAGAGGGGATGATGCCATTGTAGGCAGGTGAACAACCACATTATTGGAGCAAAAACAATGAAATTATTAAATTGCATCTGTGCTGCTCTGAATAGTACACTGTGAAATTTGCATGTGAAAAGCCTGAAGCCCAAGTAGAATACAAAGGAAGACCACAGCAGCCATAAGGTTCATAGCTTTAGTTGTCGCTAATTTTGAAATTGGGGGTTTTCATGTCCTTTATGATGATTTGCCATCAATATGGTTTTAAGCAACTTTGTTATAATCAGGTACAAGGTATAATTTAATTAGCACAGAGAAAAAAGCAAATCCACAAAAAAAAACAAGAATGAAGAAACAAGATGAATCAGTATGTAGTTTGGGAAATAGGGATGACTGATATGTGTAACTAACGATTTGTTCGATATTTCACTCTTCAATGTATGACTAGCTTAAATGACTGTTATTTATTTATCAGCCAAGGTTTAGAAAATGTTCCAGTATAGAGGCAGATTTACTAAAGGGCGAAGTGGCTAACACTAGCGACTTTTCACCAGAAATCACATCCGCAGGGACATCACCAATTCACTAACAGGCGCAGATGACAATTCGCTAGCGAAAGAGATCGTCTCTAGCGTTCGTTCGCACTCTATCGCCAGGCGACTTTTTGCTCAGGCGAATGGTTGTTGCTCCGCAAATTCACTAAAGTGCAAATTTTACTGAACGTTAACTCTTTCGCCAGAGTTGACTTCACCACCTCAGACCAGGCGAACTGCTAAAATGAAGCTACATCTTCCTCAATCTTATGTCACTTACATAATATCCTGTCTGCCGAAAATACATTAAAGTTGAAAAAACACTGGCAACTTTTCCTTTTTTTAAGCAGGATTGCCTGCAAAAGTCCTAACTTGAACTTTTTTGGGTTAACATTTTTCCCGAGACATTTAAGGGCCATGCAACATTCATTTTACAGTGGGCTCATGTCTAGGGCATTATCTGATCTCGTTTGTCTTTATTAAGTTTCCTTGGACATTTGTAATAAAAAGTGGGCGCTTCAAGCATTTGCACCAACATCTCTAATAGAGACATCGATCTAACTTTAATGTACCAAATTTAGTGTTCAAATTTACCTAAGCGTAAGATCACTAGCGACTTTTCGCTGGGCATAAACAAACGCTAGCGAATCTTCGCTAGCGTTTGCTCGCACTGAAGAAGTACCGCTATCGAAAAGTTGCCAGCATTCGGCACCCAGGACGCAACTTTGTATTTTAGTGAATTAGCATAGTGGTAATGAATTTGCGCCTGGTGAAGTGGTGCGAGGTGAGCAAAACAGTCGCTGGCGACAATTCGCCCTTTAGTAAATCTGCCCCATAGTGTTTACGGTGGATCATTACTTTATACATTAATAGGAAATTAAAAGAGAATTAACATTCATTTTAAACAAAAAGTACATAGCACAATAGACCAGATTATTTGAGCTCTTGTATCATAGTCAATGAACTACTCTGGCTTACATTCAGGCATTGGGAATGAAATATAAAGCTTACTCAGTGACGGTTCACCTTAACATGAACTCTTAAATGTGATATAGACAGAAGAGGATAGCGGTCTTCTCTTTTTCTGTGGTTTATTTAAATTTACTTTTTTGTTCTGAACCTCTCCAGTTTGTTATTTAAACTGTCATGTGGTTAGTAGGGTCACTGACCTAAGCAGACAAGCATGCCAGAATGGACTATGAAGAGAGCAGCACTTAAACTAGGAAAAATTAATGAAGAACAACCCGATTAACTTTTTTTTTATGCTGAATAGAAAGGAAGATATATATATATATAACAAATGTGATATGTATTTTATTGCATATACTGTAGATTCCTGTAGTAGAGTTCTATACAGGTATGGGACTTTTCTTGCACCCAGTTAATGGATTCATTGGTGTGCACCTCAGTGAATGACATTTCATACAAATATATACATGGGTGATAAAAAAAAAGAAAAGTGATGCCAAGGTTTTCTTAGATTGTGTCAATGTATAACACACTAAGGGGCAAATTTACTAAGTGGCGAAAATTTGCCAGTGACGGCTTCGCAGGCAGCACAACACTTCGACAGCCGAAAATTCGCTCAGACATCGCTAATTCACTAACATGCAAAGTTGCTTCCAGGGTGCCGAACGCTGGCGTAGTTGCGCTAGCGTTAATTCGGCAAGCAGATCGAAGTTGCGCTAGCATTGGCTAATTTGCATACGGCAGGAAGTATATTACACAAGCCCAGGGAACCTTAATAAAATAAAGTTGTTATAATGCCCTACACATGAGCCCACTGTATAGTTTATGTGCCATATGTTAGGAAATGTAGGGGGAAGTCAGTTACCCCCCCAAAAAAATTACGCTCTTTTGCAGCCTATCACCCTGAAAAAAGGAAAAGACTCCAGCATTTTTTGAGACTTAGAAAAATCTTCAACTCAATTTTGAGGATGTAATATTCACTCTATTGCACTTGGCCTGGTCTGAGGTGGCGAAGGCAAGTCTGGCGCAAGAGGTAACGTTCAGTATAATCCACATCTTAGTGAATTTGCGCAGTTACGTCCCTTCGCCAGAGTGCAACTTCGCCTGGCGATTGAGTGCGAATGAGCATCAGCGTCCGTCTCTTTCGCTAGCGAAGTTACGCCCGTTAGTAAATTGGTGAAGTAATGAAATTACGTCACGCTGGCGAATTTTCGCCAGCGTAAGTCATTTGCCCCTAAAGGTGAACATAAAGGTGAGTTTCCCCACTGATTTAACTTTTTGCATGTTCTAGTTTAAACATTTTTGCTTTTTACAAGTTCAAACACTATATTATAGACTGCTGATCCAATATTTAATAGCAGTAGATACCCAAGAAATAAATTAGTATATTTTCACTGCCAGTTGCTTTGTTCAGAATACCAAAGTCATTCACTTAGTTCTGGTACGGCTTCAAAGAAATCCATTTCCAAAAAATATGCATGCTTTTTTACAGTCTGATCATACACTTCACTAGAGCTAAAATAAAAAAAAAGTAATAATATTTATGAAGTCTATGAAAATGCCTTTTTTGTGTGTACGTATATATTGTTCTGTTTATAAAAACAAAGATAATGATAACTGATGATTAAAAACAGAAAAACAAAAGACTTTCCAGCCTGAAATGCTGGTTGCCAGCATAAGGGTACATATTATTTTGAATGGAATATTATATAAGACATTTTTTTGTATGTTTGCGTTCATGTGTGTATATGTATATCATATGTGTGTGTGCATATATGAGATGCCATTTGTATTCATATGCTTCTATGTCAGTGCGTGCACCCACATACGTGAGTAATTGTGTATAAATGTATTTAAGTATGTAAAGAGTTTACAAATGGTGAGTTAAGAGAAACAGGAATGGTGATTCCTTAAGCATGCAACAGTTATTAAATGATACAGAGAATATATGAAATGATATCGATAATAGTTTGGCACCAAGTAGCAATATGCGGCTCAGGGAGAACTTAACCTGCACCCAACCCTAATCAACATGACCTTATCCCACAAAATGTTGCCATTGTAGGATCCAGGTTCTGAGAAGGCCACAGAGACAGGGTCAGCCCCCCTACTGTGATGCGTATTCGCATATGCAAACTGCACCGCTCGGTGCGCATGCGCAGACGACGCAATCCCGAATATTGGAAGAGGAAGGTTTGGCCCGGTGGGGGCCCAACGGGATTTTTCCCGGTGTTCTGCCGGGCCAGTCCGACACTGCACCGAGATTTATGGTGGCATGTTTTTTGGGACAGCATGACACCCAGCCGCATCTTTATTTCCTTGTTTCTACAGACACCCAGAAGTGTTGAGTACTGGGGCACATCGTTTTGAAATCCAGCACCAGTAGGACCCTCACCCTACTCATGTCTTCCCACTCAGTACACTACTTCTGCGTGTGCCTCTGGTTCCAAGATGCTGTACCGTGTTAGACATTGGAAAAATGCAGCTAATGTAAAGTTTGGTGATACCTTTTATTGGCTGACTGAATAAGTAACAATTGTAAGCTTTCGGAGCACACAGGCCCCTTCGTCAGACAAAATATCTTGCCTGACAAAGGGGCCTGTGTGCTCCGAAATTATTTGCCTCCCATAGCAACCAATCAGCAGGTAGCAAACAACTTATTGGTTGCTATGGGTTATTGCTCCTGGGCAAACGTAGTGCCTTTTATTAGATATGGGGGATAATAGTCTATTAAAGGCATAGCTTCAAACTCCATACAGTAAGCACTGAAATAGATTTTAAATTCAGTTCCATAACTAGTAAAATCATAAAAGTAGTCCCTGTAGACCCTATGTCAGCAGGAGCTTAGCTTATGAATCTCTGACAAATCTATTTTAGTTCTCTATCTGTAGAGCAAATTTTATTTTGCCACATCAGATGCTGTATAAGAACTTATAGCCTGACAAACACAGCCCCCTCCCCTCCATTGCTTCTCTTACAACGCCTGATTTGTTCAGCATAAAAGTCTCTTCAGATCTACTAAAGTGTTTGGCATCACACCCTTTATATTTTAGTGCTGCCCCCCTTGTTAGTATAGGGTTGTTTCTCATATTTAATTTTAGTCAGTTTTATTTGTTTCAGAATGTGTTAGGGATGCACCAAGTCAGGATTTGGTTTAATATTTTGACTAAAACCTGACATTTGAAACCTTGAGTGTGTAGTAACTGAAGCCAACAGATTTTTACAATTTCTCTTATATAAAGGGACATTATAATGCACATTATAATTAGCATGTTATAGACAGTGCAAGTTGTCTTCCTCCCTTGCTCTTTGCCAGATGCAAAGTCATCTGGATGTAAAGGTGGCCATATATACGAAAAGATCCGCTCGTTTGGCGACATCGCCAAACGAACCGATCTTTCTCCTATATGCCACTAACGCGCATGGCTATATTGGGGGTAACAATCAGATTACAATGAGAGCGCAATGGACTCCGGAGGGATCAGTCGGGACAAAATCAAACCTGTCCGATCGACCAAACGACCGATCTCCACCGGACGAAAAATGCCGGGACTCTCCACACACGGTCCGAAAATCGTACGAATCCTCGATTCATAAGATGAGATCTTTGCATCTATGGCCAGCTTTAAGGTTACAGATCCAAGAAAGCCTATTATCCCCAAAGGCTGCATTTGACTAGTAGTGATGTGCGGGTCAAGTTTTCCACGACCTGCACCCGACCTCCCTCAATCCGCGCCCTATGTACTACTATACTTGTATACATTTATTATTAGTTATGTTTCTATTCAGACCCTGTGTTTTTTTTGACATTCAAATCTCTGCCTATTTGGTAGGGAAAGTGAACAACCAGATAACAGATAGGCATCCCTGCAATAATTTTACATTTTAACTTGTAAAATGTTTGTCATTTCTTGAAAAGCACTGTAAAAGTATAGTTTGTGTGAAGCAGGTAGCGAGATCTATGTTCAGGCGTATGTGCATCAACATGGCATCAGATGTAATAGTTTATCCCATGACTGGTAAGGAATTCTGGGAGTTGTAGTTCACAGCAGTTGCTGATCTATGGTTCGGGTTTGTGATTGGATAGAGAACAATTTCCAATTCTTTATTGAAGTGGTTATTTGGAACACAGATGACTTCTGTCTTTGTGCTCCTGTCATCACCCTTCCCTGTCCAAGCAAAAAATTCCAGCTCAATAAATTGCTGCTCTCCTCAATGACATCAGGATTATTCTATTCATTATTAAAAAGTGGGCCTGCACTGGCGAAGACAATTACAAAGTGGCAACTGATAGACTGATTGCAGAAGCAGGCGATAGACAGGAGAAAGATTCAGCAATAATGAGACAAACAGAAGGAATGAAACTGAGAGAAGGGAAGAGAGATAGAGCAGCCAGGCTGTAAATCTTGCAGGGGATTAGGGATTTACTTCAGATAGAAGAATGTAAATGTTGCTGGCTCCAGTGTGGCTGGAAATGTTCTCTCACAGCCAAAGCCTGGTCCGTACTTGGCTTGAGATCCTGCTTTGTGTGCCCTCCTAAATTGGAAGCTTAGGGGCTGGAAAACTAGAAAGCTGGACTGTGTGTCTCCAGCAAAATACATCCATGCAATGAGCCACGGAGAGATGTGGTGTAGCTCCATGTATCAGCTCATGGTTTGCATCTCACAGTCTGTCAACATGTCTGGAAACCAGGGGAAAAGCTGAGTCCTAATCTTATATATTTGTCATATTTTGCTTCTTCATTTCTTCATACCAACAAAAGTATTTTATTGATAGCCCCACTGGCAAAAATGGTGTTTAAACCTCCGTACTTTGTCATATTTTGTCCCAGGACGTATACAAAGTAAAGGCAAGCTATTAGTTAAATGACACCACATGCAACAGAACCTTATATCACCTTTTGGTGGATGAATCCGGGCAGAATGTATACACAGTGCAATGCTGAAGTGCCTCATGTAGCAATCACATTCCCCCTTTTTAAACCAAATAACCGCTTATTCGTTCATTCCATAATCCCCCCATAATATAAAAGAACAAGGGGCTGATTTATCTATGTTCAATTTCAAATTTTTACTGCAAATCAAAGTTTTTTTTGCTCTAAAACTTGTGAATTCAAGTTAGAATCTAAAAAACTTGACATTTATTAAGGGCAAAAAATTAAAAACTTGAATATTCAAAAATTCAGCTGTCCATTTCATGTAGAGGTCAACAGGAGTCGTCCTTGGCAAAATGTAACAAATTTTACATTTTGAGTTTTCAAATTATTTTGAGAGTTGGTAGACCTACTGAAAATAATGATTTTTGTTTGATAGAGTCTTTTATATTACAGGTATGGAACCTGTTATGCAGAACACTTGGGACCTGGGGGTTTTCAGATAATGAATTTTCCATAATTTGGACCTTTATATCTTAACTCTACTAGAAAATCATTTAAGTATTAAATAAATCCACAGGGCTGGTTAAGGATTATTTATATCAGTTTGGATCAAGTACAAGATACTATTTTCTGAACACAGAGAAAAGGAAAATCATGATTAAAAATTTTGGATTATTTAGATAGAGAGTCCATGGGGAAAATCCTGAAAATTCGCCAGTGACAGCTTCACTCACAGCGCAACACTTCGCCAGGTGTAGATTCACCAAGACAAAGCTACTTCACTAAAATCCGAAGTTGCATCCAGGGCGCCAAACGCTGGCAAAGTTGCGCTAGCGTTACTGCACCAAGCGAATTGAAGTTGTGCTAGCGTTGGCTAATTTGCATACGGCGGGAAGTCAAAGTTGAATGGACGTATATGTTGCAGCAAATACATTACATTACACAAGCCCAGGAAACCTTAATAAAATAAAATAAAGTTGTTATATTGCCCTACACATGAGCCCAGTGTATAGTTTATATGCCATATGTTAGGTAATGTAGGGGGGAAGTCGGTTGCCCCAAAAAAAATTACGCTCTTTTTCAGCCTATCACCCTGAAAAAAAAGACGCTAGCGGTTTTTGGGACTTTTCAAATATTATTTTAGGAACTACTATCTACTCTATTGCACCTTGCCTGGTCTGAGGCAAGTCTGGCGCAAGAGGTAACAATCAGTAAAATCCACATCTTAGTGAATTTGCGTATTTACATCCATTTGCCAGAGCGCAAATTCGCCTGGCATTAGGGAATGAAGTACCGATAGAGTCTATCTCCTTCGCTAGTGAATTTTCGCCATCGTTAGTCACTTCACCCTTTAGTAAATTTGCCCCCATGGGAGATGGCCACCCTGCAATTTGAAGATTTCTGGATAATGGGTCCCATACCTGTTTTTTCACTAGACCTACTGCAAACTCTGGCACTTTTATTACCAGTCCTTTGCACAAGGACTGTCCACAATAAATGGACCACAGTTTTAACTACCAATATATTCCCCCCGCAGAATGCTTATTTCTGTCTCCAGTTCATCCCTTTTCTTTCTCGGAAATCACTGCTATGTTTCCCTGCTTAACTCCTCAGCCGCCTCAAGGCATAAAATTCTGTATCTTAAAATCATTAGTGCTTCCCACAAAAATAACCTTGTATTCGGTTTCACATGGGAAATGTCAGAATGGAACCTTTCATGAAATGTGGGTGCACACTGATTTTACAAATTCTATCTTTTGAGGTTATGTAGCAAAAAAAAACCTTCCCGAAAACAATCCTGTGCCTGCTCTGACATTACAGTTACTTCAGTTCAACTTCAGGGAGCTTAAAGGAATTTTATGGTGTAGTTTTTATTTCTGCATTACACTGTTTACACTGCAAATAATTCACTCTCATTTCTCAATTTAGTTCTTGAAAATACAAGTGTGTTTTTTTTAGTTGTAATATTGGTGTGTAGGCAGCCATCTTAGGTCTTTTGCCTGGTCATGTATTTTTAGAAAGAGCCAGTGCTGCACTATGGAACTGCTTTCCGACAGGCTATTGTTTCTGCTATATGTAACTGAATGTGTCGCAGTGGGACCTGGATTTTTACTATTGACTGCTGTTCTTAGATCTACCATGGAGCTGTTATCTGGTTACCTTCCCATTGTTCTGTTATTAGGCTGCTGGGGGGAATGAGAGGGGGCTATATCACTCCAACTTGCAGTGCAGAAGAAAAGAGTGACTGAAGTTTATCAGAGCACAAGTCACACAACTGGGGGCACCTGGGAAACTGACAATGGGGTAAACTCGCTAACGGTCGAATTTTCCCTAACGAACGCTCCGCCACATTTCGCGCCACTTTTTTTTAAAAACTAAAAAACCCCAGCGTTTTTTACAACTTAGTTGGCATACAGGATATGATGTCACTGACATATGATTGAGGAGGATGAAGTTTCATCTTATCAGTTCGCCTGGTCTAAGGTGGTGAAGTAATCTCTGGCGAAAGAGGTAATGTTATGTAAAATTTGCACTTTGGTGAATTTGCAGTGTAATGATTGTTCGCCGAAAATTTGCCTGGCGATAGAGCGCAAAATTGCACTATTAACGTATTGTCGTCTACGCCTGTTAGGCTAGCGATGGCCACTTATCTTTTTAGTAAATCAGCCCCACCTAGGGGCAAATTCACTAACCTCCAAAAACGGCGGCTTTGCTCACAAATTCGTCAGGTGTTAGGGAGCGAAGTACCGCTAGAGTCTATCTCCTTCGCTAGCGAAGTTACGCCAGCGACCGTAAATCAGCAAAGTACCGAAATGACGTCTCGCCCTTTAGTAAATTTGCCCCCTAGTCTCTCCTCAATTATTTTCCTAATTTGTATAGCCTGCTTACTATATGGAGTAATAAAGAAAATGTTGGGTATAAAAAATTGAGATGGATTTCTGTATTATTTCATTAATACAGGGAACCACAAATATCTTGCTTGTTGCAGTGGTTATTTAGCCTAACTCAACTCTCTGTGAATCTGTGATAAAGTGATTTTGCCTGATGCTGCTCCTCCAGTGTACATAGGCATGATTATACAGATGTATTCTCAATAGGATTAATACAGGGAGGCAGAAACCCCTGCATTGCTAAGGACCAATAGAAACCAATCCTACCACAATCAATGGGGTTCAAATAACAATAAAAATACTCTGCTGGGTTTTCTGTAATCAATTTATTACAGCTATTGATTTATGTTTATACAGAGCACTGCCTTGTAACAATAGTACATTCAAAAGTAAGAACGTTTGCAAGTGGTGACCAAAATATTGGCTATTAATCAATAATTCGTTTTTTATTATTAAAACCTGTTGAGTGTGATACTTTCTAACCCAATATCTCTAGTACAGTAGAACGGTGATTTTATGTTCTAATGCCGACACCCTGTAAAACATAAAAATCGGGGTTCTACTGTAATAAAGTGTTTTGTATCACTTTCATTCCCTAGCCTCAGAGAATGCATATTTCTCTATTTCTAGCAAAAGGGAACAGTTACATTATTTATCTGTGTTTCATAGGAGCATTAAACAGTTGGTTTTAATCAGATCATGTTATGTTCTGTATGTATTTATTTGATCTCAGTTCATTTTTTACACTGTAGACTGTAAGGCTCATTTATTATGGCTATGGCATAAGTTCTGGAGTATTAAGTGGTGCCAAACTGCAATGCTTTAAGCACTTGCAGCAGTCGCATAGTGTAAGGTTGGTTCCTTGCACAGTAAAGTGTTAAACTTAGTGGTACAAGGGAGCCATCTCCAACTTGCTGATGCCATTAAGGCAAGCATGTGAGCCATTTATATGGATGCCCATGAGACTTCACATGCACGCAACTCGGAACTGGGCAACATTGGGTACATTGTGGGCAAAAAATCATAGCAATATAAGTTGCCCCTTGCCCCACTATCCACTTAGTAAATGAGACCTAATTTTTTGCTTCTGCTTCAGAGAAGATGGAAATGCTTAGGATAATGGTAATTTCTCAGGCACCACATTTTGACCAACAACTTCTAGGATTTTGGCATAAAAATGCACAGCTTCAAATTGTTGCATCACAATCCATCCATATGTGCATCAGTAGGAGGATGCTTTGGTTGTCAATGGTGTTCCTACATGTAGAGGTTAAGAGCAAATATGTCTTTTTACCTGCAGAAAAAATTGTGCCATTAGCCTTAATGGAGAATTTAACCCTCCCCACTAATAAAAACCTCTACCCCCCTCCCTACTCCCCCTCGCACAGCTGATAACATCTGTAACTGCCCCTAATACTTTAAATACCTCTTGTTGCAGAGTCAGCAAAGCAGAGCTTGTGGGCGACATCTTCGGCGATTCAGTCTTCTTCAGACAATTGGTGCATGCACAGTTGGAACAGTCTTCTGGTTCGTGAAACTGCGCATGCACCGAAAGTGACGGAAATTGCCAAAAGGAAGGAAGACCTGAAGAATACCAAAGCGCTGGAAGATGGCTCCTATGAGCTCCGCTGACTCTGCAACGAGATGCATTTAAAGGATTAGGGGCATTTACAGGTGTTATCACCTATGTGGGGGAAGCAAGGAGGAGGGACTTTGGAGGGTAGGGGTTTTTATTAGTGGGGGTTTGAATTCTCCTTTAAAGGACAAGGAAAGTCTATCAAAGATATTAACTCACTGGGCAGACATATCTGAATACGTATTTAGCTGATGTATAAAAAAAAATACCCATAGGTCACCTCTCCCTCAACAAGACCAAAAGACTGGGAGCAGTAGCGCCTATTAGAAAGCTGTGCGTGTGCCATTGCCATGCTCATCTGCAAGCATTTCATTACACAAACAGCAAAGCGGGCACAGCTTGATCCTCAGTGGGTGGAGGAAATTACAAACAACACAATTGGTTGACAGCCATCTATTAACATCAGAAAAGAAAAGATGGGGACTGCATCGGAGTGCAATATTATCAAGTGTTGAGATGTGAACACAGGCTAAATTTAAAGTTTTTCCCTAAATATATGCAGCGATTTGGTAACCTTTAGAAGGGCATTACTCACAGACACAGGAGTTCCCTCATTTTACTCTTTAATAAAATATCCATCCTATGACGTTCTAGCTGATTAAACCCCTGGCTGTGAAAGCCATATCTATTACCAATGAATGATCATACAGTGTCATATTCTGTTGTTTGCACTTTTTTCTGGCTAAGTAGGTATTTCTGAGAATGGAGCTCAAGGCCATCACCCTTCTCTACTTAGCTGCAGGTTCCCAACTCTTGTACAGCAATGTACACGTCTTGTATCATGTCAAAATCAGATACTGATCTCATATTTACAGCCTTTTATTATTCATCTTTCTATTTAAGCCTTCTGCTACTGAGTTCCATTCTGTTAGACACTGCCTGGTAACTGTAGCAAGTGAACCAAGGCCTCTAAAGTTAATTTAAGATGAACCATTTTTGTATACTGCCATGCTGTTTCTCGGCTCAAATCTCCTAATAGACTTAACACCTATTATTATTTCAGTAATCCCCATGCGTAAATAATATAATAGGAATAGTAATAATAATAATAAATATACGTATTATTATTATTACATTTTATTAAATTATTAAATATATATAAATGTATTACAATATAAAAATATTAAATATTATTATATAGTATTATTATTATTAATAATAATAATAATAATAATATTATTAATACCCATGCGTAAACATTAAAAAAGGTGAAATTGTGGACATCAGAAACCCATCCTTGTACAAGTAAAATAAGGCCACTTGCCTAACATCGAATCAAAGCAGTCATAACAATGTGTTTATATGTGACATGTAGCGCTATATTTATTCATCTATGTGCTGACCACTAAGGGGCAATTTTATCAAGGGTCGAATTTCGAGTTCATGGGACTTATTTCAAACTCCTGTGAACTTGAAATTCGACCAACTGCAATTTATTAAAAAATTACAGTTTTTTAAACTCGGGTGAATGGGATTGTCTCGCAAACTCGAATCGAATGAAAAAAACTCGATTTTCAGGAAGGCAGCAAACAACTCTAAATTGATCCCAGGACATCCCCCATAGGCTAAAACAGCAATTCGGCAGGTTCAAGGTGGCGAATAGTCGAATTTGCTTAAAGGGCCAGTGTATGATACATTTTGAAAATCAGATTTTGAATTTTTTTTAAAAACTCAAATCTAATTTTCCTAGTCGAATCTGACAGTTTTGGCCAAAATTTCAAGTCGGAACTTCACTTCAACCTCTGACAAATCTGCCCCTTGGTGTATTTGTAGCCTACCCGGCATTTAGTAAATACACCCATCATCTATGAAAAACAGGTTGGACATAATGCCTAATCAGCCTATCAAAAGTTTGCTTAGAATCATCAAGCTAGTACCTGTTGATTAGCAGCTCTAGTAAACAAGACCTGGAGTAAACGTTTAGTGGTGCATCTGTTGAGTACTGCTGAAAATGCTTGTTTTAGTCAGTCTCTGAAGGATACCTTCAAGTTCAGCAGTTTAATATTTGTTTCAAAAATATATTAATTGGAGCATTTTTATTTTCTGCAAAGGTTTCCCAGTCCTTAGTACGTGCATTGTCTCCAAACAACCCTTTTCTTTCAGTAGGGTAGTGTATTTATCTTGTGATTTGAAAACCTCAAAAATTCGTTTTGTGCAACCCACAGATTCTTCAGGGACATTCCTTATAGATTACTATTGAAGATAATTATATTATGTTTAATACCGCAGATTTCCCCACTTTTTATATTAGTTTTTGGAAACTTGGTATTGAATGTTTGTGAATCTTACAATGTGTTCCTCTGCATTTATAACTGCCCACAGTTTTTTTTTTTTACTCAAGCAATTAACGTATCAGAATATGTTTTGTTGCTTATTTGTGTATGTGATGATTGTGCCAAACTATTTTTAAGATCTGGCAGACACTAAGCTTGGTGCTATGCCTTGGTAAAAGACGATATTTCATTAAAACAATGATGTAGTCTTTGTATATAAGATAAACCCCCTTCTGTGAAACATACAGATTTTAAAAGCCACCAAAGCAATATAAACCATGAAGCCATAAGGTAATATTGTTCTCACTTGTTTTTCTGTAATATACTGTATGTTGTAGAGCATGTTCAATTGTAAAACTTGGGAAATACCTTATCCAAAGATTACCAACGTATTATGAGAAGTGTTATGCAATTGCAATGTCAAATGCCCTTCAAAACATTCATAGGACATTGGTTGAAAAGTTTCCATTTTTTAAAAATGAAAATATGTCTCTTGTGCAGAGAGCGCAGTAGCACACAGGTCATCCATCTTATTCCCAATTAGCAGATCAAAACCCAGCCAAACATTTAAATTGATATTTACATTCTTCAGTGAGACCTCAGAAAAGTTTCCACCAAAACATCAACTGATGCAATTTCCTGAAGAATAGTATAGATTTGAGACCTGTTATCAAGAATGCTTAGGGCCTGAAGTTTTTCAAAAAAGGGATCTTTCTGTAATTTGGATCTCCATACTTTTCATCTACTAAAAAATAATATAAACATTAAATCAACCAATACAATGGTTTTGGCTCCAAAATAGATTACTTATATCTTAGTTAGGATCAAGTACAAAGTTCTGTTCATACAGACAAAAAGCTGAATTATTTGATTAAAATGGACTCTCCGGGAGATGGCCTTTCCATAATTCGAGTTTTATGGATTATGGGTAATAAATTATATAATAGCCCCAACATTTTTTGGCTTTGTGCAAATTTCTTTAACTGTGTGAGAATCTTGAGGTTATTATATAACTCTGGTTTGTGATTTTGATTGCTGAGCCATTGGATACACATTGATTGGATACATTTTTTGCTTATGCATCATTTGGGGAAAGGGAATAGCGCAGGATTGTCCAAAAGGTAGATTGGGATCTATAGACCTTTTGTT
Source organism: Xenopus petersii (assembly GCA_038501925.1). Taxonomy (NCBI): domain Eukaryota; kingdom Metazoa; phylum Chordata; class Amphibia; order Anura; family Pipidae; genus Xenopus; species Xenopus petersii. Next base: position 41,989,827 of record CM076684.1, on the reverse strand, counting down.
GGTGATCAGTAGATCTCAAGACACTGTCAACAAACAGCTTCACTAAATCACCCTCCTGTTTTATTCTTTTCATTCAGATATTTATTCTGTTAAGGTTACATAAGAAAAAGGTTTTTTTTAAATACAGTAATACAGTATATACTCGAGTATAAGCTGAGTTTTTCAGCATCCAAAATGTGCTGAAAAAGTCTACCTCGGCTTATACTCGGGTCAGCGGGCAGTAGCTGAGATTGCAGTCACTTTTAATCATTCCTATACCAACAGTTCACTTGGGGAGAGACTGCAATATCACACAGCACCCTCTGTTTGTTGTAAGAAAGAATAACAGTGCGCCCTCTGTTGGTTATATGAAAGAATAACAGTGACTGCAATATCACACAGCGCCATCTGTTGTTTATATGAAAGAATAACAGTGACTGCAATAGCACACAGCACCCTCTGTTGGTTATATGAAATAATAACAGTGTGCCCTCTGTTGGTTATATGAAAGAATAACAGTGACTGCAATATCACACAGCACCCTCTGTTGGTTATATGAAAGAATAACAGTGCGCCCTCTGTTGGTTATATGAAAGAATAACAGTGACTGCAATATCACACAGCGCCATCTGTTGTTTATATGAAAGAATAACAGTGACTGCAATTTCACACAGTGCCCTCTGTTGGTTATATGAAAGATTAACAGTGACTGCATTATCACACAGCGCCCTCTGTTGGTTGTGTGAAAGAATAACAGTGACTGCAATATCACACAGCACCCTCTGTTGGTTATATGAAGGATTAACAGTGATGTCAATATCACACAGCACCCTCTGTTGGTTATACGAAAGATTAATAGTGATGGCAATATCACACAGCACCCTCTGCACATGGTAGTGGGACAGTGGGACAATGCACAAAGTAATCCGTTTGGCAATTCTCTGTCACCATCAACTTTGCAAAGAAGTCCGGCTGATCGCTGGGGGGGTTGCTTTGGCGGAATGTGCGCTGCTGGGAGACAGGGCTGTAGTTGTGTCTAGGCTTATACTAGAGTCAATAAGTTTTCCCAGTTTTCGTAGGTAAAATTAGGTACCTCGGCTTATACTCAGGTCGGCTTATACTCGAGTATATACGGTATATATTCTCTTATAAATCAATCAATATAATATTTAAGTAATGTTTTCCAGAATGCTAACAGTGACATTATGGATGTCTATCATAATGGGACAACTTCACTAAAAGTAGCCCCCACCTTAGTTTGGGCACTCCTGGGATAGGGGATGGGTGGGTTGTAAGCACTCTGGTTTGCAAATGGGTAGTCTCTAAGGGCAGAGACACACGTGGAGATTCGGGGAGATTAGTCGCCCAGCAACAATTCTGCACTTCTTCCGGCGACTAATCTCCCAGAAATGTCTTCCTGACAGCTAGAATCTAAATTGCCAGCGGGATGGCACTCGGAGCACTTTGTTTTCTGAAGTCGCCCGAAGTCTCCTCGTGAGGCAACTTCAGAGAACAAAGCGCTCCAAGTGCCATCCCACCGGCGATTTAGATTCTAGCTGGTGGGAAGGCAGTTCGCGGAGATTAGTCGCCCAAAGAAGAGGCAATTTGTTGCCGGGCAACTGAATCTCCACGTGTGTCTCTGCCCAAAGACAGTGAGCTCCTTCCCTTTACACCCTCTTTTCGGGTGTGATCTCCTGTTGCTTATACTTTAACTTTTTTGAAAATATTTTTGGCTTCCATAGTGTATCTTGTTTTCCCAAATCTTTTGTCTCCTTAACCATAATATTGTGCCAGTGTACATTCTCCAATACACTTCTTTTTGTGCATGTAAACACTTTTGATTAACTTATGTATTAAATGCTAAATTTTAAGCCCATGGTGCACTGTTTAGTCCTAGTGCCTGCTGAACTCATTGTTGCACGATGAAAGATCCCTCTTGGGTGGGGGGGGGTCTTTTCCCATCTTATGTTGTATATTGGTTTAATAATGAGATGTGTTGCACACTCAGCAATATTGATTTTGGTTCAGTGCAGAACTTTCTGTATATTTCTTTGTTGAAGGTAACACCTCATTAAAATAACTCATTCATTACTGCCTCGATGAATGGACAGATATGACATAGTTACATAATTAAATCAGGCTGTAAAAAGACCAAAGTCACATTTTAAGTGATAACACTTGTGATATTTCATATCAACCTACTAAAAAAAAGACTTTAAGATGACCCAGGAGATGACCCAGGTCTATCCTGTTCAAGAAAATGTTTTTTTGATCTCTGGGTTCCTCTACAAATGAGCATTACACAAACCCCTTAATCTTTTTGTTTGGCAGCAATATTAAATGGTAGTTACCACCCCATAAAAAGTACCTGTTTATAGCTGGAGCAAACTACATGTTGCCTTGTGCAATATCTTTAGAAGAGTCATTTGGTCAAGTAGAAAGTGACTCCTGAAAGCAACAGGTTGGAAAGCTTGGTGGAGTATGGCCACCACATTTGCAGTAACATTATCACAGATGAGAGATAGATATCAGTGGAAAAGGGCAACTTTATAAGTATAGTAGATAACATAACTGCCATTATATGCATTTTTACTACTGTATATATCATATTATAGAATTTTTACATCTCTACATACTTAACTGTACTTAACTTGCACATAGAATACAATACCCCCGTAGTATATTCATATATTCAGAAGTTGCTAGTTATTTATAGGATTTATAATACACTTTATTGAGGAAAGAGGCATCCAAGTGGCACTTAAAAGAAAGGAAATGTGAGAAGCTCTGGCTCTTAGCATTTCACTGATATTAATACAATATAACCACTGAACCATTGTTGCTCTGGTGTGCGCCCACCTTGTCGTTACTCTGAGATGATCTTCATCAAAGCTCAGATAACAAAGCTATGTGTAAATGCAAGCTAACACAAGTTCTTCAAAGAAAGAAGCTTACTGCCATTAATGTCTGAGCCGGATTTCCATGGATGAGCTGGTTATTCAGCAAGCGAAGAGAGAAGAGTGTTGATTTCAGAAAAGGGGGCTTGTTGACACATGTAGTATTTTAAGGTATTATGAGACAAAATATTAGTATTGAGATGTTCTGTTACCATGATGTTTGCTCTTACACCGTACGCAAATAAAGTGACAACATAGCATTACAACATTCAGTCGGAAACTTTAGAAAGTAAAATATTTGGAAATTCTTCCATGACCTAAGAAGTAATCAGTTTTGAATTTTTTAAATTATAATTTATTATATTTATTTGGGTCTTATTTATTTACTTATTTATTACATGTATTTATAAAGCAACAACATTTTCTGTAGCGCTGTAAATAAGGGTACATCATTTACAAACCGATACAGGTAATGAGGGAACTTCCAGCAAGGACTTAAATAATGACTCTGTATATACAACCTTGCTCTACTCCTGTTTTCAAGGAAACTTGTTTTATAAGTTCAAATATGAAATCATGACTTCATCAAAGTTTTCTTCAGACCATCTGTAATCAAATTGTGCATAGACTGCTCACCTAGTGCTCACAATAGTATCACTTCAACATATCCACGTTTGCATAAAGCATCACAAATGTTACACATGGCTTCTATACATTATTGAGATTAACGACACTGGGGTATTATCTGCAGAAGTCACAAAGTATACAAGGGCTGGAAAAATTAAGGGGGTTCATTCTGAGCTGAAACAGGTGCAGAATGGAGAGCTATTTTGCGTTTAAATACTGTAATAGCATTTCTGTTTAAAGGGGCAGTATATCCTCTTGTTCAACATGAGTGCAAAGAATAGGGTTTTGCTGACCATACTTTTGTTTTAATCATGAAAAATGTATGTTTATTGTTATTCAGCAATAAGACACACAAGAAAACTGGAGCTTTTCCGTGTTTGGTAGATAGGTAATGAGATTATCAGTGTACACATAATCCCTCTGCATAAAGGACTCATGTTAACAAAAAAGTCACAACAAACGGGTACGTTGTATACTGTTACTATGATTATACTGGCTATCTAAGGAGAAGGTTGTAAATTACACCTATAGTGACAATCCTTCAAAATAAGCACATTTTTAAAACTGCTTTTAAAGCAACTTGCACTTGGTTTTCTACTGTGCCCCTTGGTAAATAACAGTATTTCATTACTTACGTTTCGTTTGATTGTTCCTTGTGGAAATCTAACCTTAAGTGACCGAAACATTCGATTAAATTGAAAAAACACATTTTTATTTTACTAAATCATGTCTGGACAGTCCCAAGTGATTATTACTTCTTCATCTTCACCAGAAACCCGTTATCCAGAAAACTCAGAATTACGGGAAGTAAAATATAATTCATCCATATTGGAGGCAAAGTAATCCTATTGGGTTTAATTCATGTTTCAATGATTCTTAGTAGACTCAAGGTATGGAGATCCAAATTACAGGAAGATCCTTATCCAGAAAACCCCACATCCCGCACATTTTGGATAACAGGTCCCATACCTTGCACAATGGGTTTCCAGATAATGAATCCCATACATGTATTACAATTTAATGGTATCAGAGCGCTAATAAGGAGATGTGTTCTGTCCTTTTTCATTTCCTATTTTTTTTTCTTCAATAAGATGAAATAATGCTTGTCATTGACTGTTGCCTTAAAATGATAAATATGAATAAAATCCAAGGTTGAGAAAATAATATATGTTATCACATCTGGAGGTGAAATATAATTTGAAAGGTACATGTAAAAAGAAATAGGTAGACAAAAATGCCTTAAAGGAAAACTATACCCCCAAAATGAATACTTAAGCAACAGATAATTTATATCAAATTGAATGACATATTAAAGAATCTTACCAAACTGGAATATATATTTACATAAATATTGCCCTTTTACATCTCTTGCCTTGAACCACCATTGCGTGACTCTATCTGTGCTGCCTCAGAGATCACCTGACCAGAAATACTACAACACTAACTGTAACAGGAAGAAGTGAGGAAGCAAAAGGCAGAACTTTGCTGTTAATTGGCTCATGTGACCTTACATGTGGTTTGTATGTGTACAAAGTGAATCTTACGATCTCAGGGGGCAGCCCTTATTTTTTAAAATGGCAATTTTCTATTTATGATTACCCAATGGCACATACTACTAAAAAAGTATATTATTATGATAATGGTTCATTTACATGAAGCAGGGTTTTACACATGAGCTGTTTTACTCAGTATCTTTTAATAGAGACCTACATTGTTTGGAGGGTATAGTTTTCCTTTAACCTGATACTATGATGTTTTATCATTAATTGGAGGAAGAACGGGGGCAAAAAACCAAGCCCCGTCTCTGTGGTCTGGAATGTATTTTTAAGCCTACAGTGAGTGGAGAATGGGAAAAGCAAGTAAGAGAATTTTTTTCTTATATGAACTGCACAGTAATTAATGATGAGATTTACATGAACCCATCCTGTAGATTGTAAACCAACAGCATGTACTTCTCTCTTCTAAAACTATATAATCCTGGTTTCATCAGTCCTTAGGCTATACTGACAAGGCTGGATTATCTGATTAAATACGCACTTTGGTGTTAGGCTCAGTTGGAGTGACACACTTTTATTAATGTATTATGCTATCGCCTCAGTATAACAGTACCATTTATAATGAGAATATTAGGAAATGCCATAGATAACTATATATATATATATATATATATATATATATATATTAGTAAGTAAACATGACTTTTCATAGGTTAGGATTGATGTGTTTAATTAATAATATTTTGCCCAATACTTTGACATTGAGTGACAACTTATCTGCAAATAGAGAGATGCTGCGCAGAAAGCTAAATGAGAAGCTTATACATGAAAAGATGACAACAAGATGACATGAATGTGGCAGAATATGTAGTAGCAGCATGGCTGATGGTTATTAGTTTATTATTATTCAACAATAGAGGTGCCTCTTTTGACATAATTTTTGAGAGTGCCATACTGAAGGTAAAAGGGTTCTGGGTATTTAACAATTGTGAGCTTATTCCACTAAAGGCAGGCATTGGGTGGGAAACGTTATTATATTATTACATATACAGTAAGTCAGGAATGTCCAAAGTAAGGCCCGCCGGCCAATTGCGGCCCATTTTCAAATTTACACCGGCCTCCATCATGAAATTAATACTAATGTGGCCACCCAGCACAATGCAATCAGGAATCGCGTAGCCGTAATATTTGGGCACATAATTAGTGAAATCATCGTCTATACTGCTGCCTGTGTGCTGAAGGTGTCAGCAATAGACACGTAATGGAACGTAGTGACGCACCGATCTCACATACTTCTTTAGGGCTGAAGGTGCAATAGACGTACTGACATGACTGTACAGTAAACTAAAGACATATGCGAGAGCGGCGCGTCACTCTGTACCAGTACGTGTCTATTGCTAACACCTTCAGCACACAGGCAGCAGTATAGACCAAGTGGCATTTCACTAATTATGTGTAGAGATGGCGCGAACTGTTCGCCGGCGAACTTGTTCGTGCGAACATCGGGTGTTCGCGCTCGCCGGAAGTTCGCGAACGTCGCGCGACGTTCGCCATTTTGGGTTCGCCATTGTTGGAGCTTTTTTTTGCCCTCTCACCCCAGACCAGCAGGTACATGGCAGCCAATCAGGAAGCTCTCCCCTGGACCACTCCCCTTCCCTATAAAAACCGAAGCCCTGCAGCGTTTTTTCACTCTGCCTGTGTGTGCTGAAGAGATAGTGTAGGGAGAGAGCTGCTGCCTGTTAGTGATTTCAGGGACAGTTGAAAGTTTGCTGGCAAGTAATCGTTTTAATACTGCTCTGTTATTGGAGGGACAGAAGTCTGCAGGGGTTTGAGGGACATTTAAGCTTAGGTAGCTTTGCTGGCTAGTAATCTACCTTCTACTGCAGTGCTCTGTATGTAGCTGCAGTGGGCAGCTGTCCTGCTTCTGATCTCATCTGCTGACTGCTGCAATAACAGTAGTCCTTGTAAGGACTGCTTTTATTTATTTTTTTGTTCCAATACAGAGCAGTATCAAGCAGATTACTAGCCAGCAAACTTACTATCATCTGTCCCTGAAATCACTAACAGCTCTCCCCCTACACTATCTCTTCCAAGCACACACAGGCAGATTTTTCAGATACATTTTTGCCCTTGATCCCCCTCTGGCATGCCACTGTCCAGGTCGTTGCACCCTTTAAACAACGTTAAAATCATTTTTCTGGACAGAAATGTCTTTTTTAGATGTTAAAGTTCGCCTTCCCATTGAAGTCTATGGGGTTCGCGAACCGTTCGCGAACCGCTCGCATTTTTGCGCAAGTTCGCGAATATGTTCGCGAACTTTTTTTCCGACGTTCGCTACATCCCTAATTATGTGCACAAATATTACTGCTACGGCTACGCAATTCCTTGTCTAAATGAGGCACAAAGAGTGCAAACAGACTCCACTTCTCCACCACCTAAACACCATGTACACGCCCATCTCCAGGAGTGAATGATCCTGATCACAAGCTAGCTATCTTGAAATTGATGTCAGGATCAGTGGTTGGCCCACACACATTTTCACCTCACCAAATATGGCCCTCGTTGCAAAATTTTGGACACCCCTGCAGTAAGTGAAAGATATCAGCAAGCTGAGGCCATTCTGATTTAATTTGAATTAAATAAACCACCACACACCATCAGTCCTATCTGTAAATCACCTTCTTCATTTAGCACTGCCATTGTCAAAAGCTACAGAAAAAAAAGTAAATATTGTTGGCAAGCTGCTGGGGCCAATGCCAAGGTTAAAATAATTTAAAAGGAATTTCTACCTTGAAGGAGAATGAAACCTACATAATACCATGGCTCCCTCTAGAACCACACAACTGGTACCCCCTAAACATCCCATTTGGTTACTTTATTCACAATAAAATAATGTAGCGGGGTTGACTGGCGCAATCTCATGCCGCTTCAGGTCCTCTTCTCTGTGATTGCTGATACTGAGAATGCTCCTGTTAGTAGATCACAGGGAAGAGAACCTGAAACAGGGCAAAATACTTTACAGCAGATGAGCACGTTTAGTGGGTTCCCAGTGGTTGTGGTTGAGTTCACCTTTAAAATTAATCACATGCAGCAATTCGTTTTCTGAAGTCGCCCGAAGTTTCCTCGTGAGGCAGCTTCAGGCGACTTCAAAATACGAACCGACGCGTGTGGTTAGCACCTGCATTTTTTCATATAGCTGGCGCAGAGTGAGGGAAGGCGTTTGGGGAGATTGGTCGCCGCAAAGACAAGGCAATTAGTCGCCAGGCGACCAAATCTCCCCAAAATGCCCAATGTGGCCTTACCCTTAACATTATGAGAAGACACCAGTTTATGTAAGCCTAGAAGTCACCATTTTAGTCATTCTGGCCCAAGAACTTCAGGACCTGTGAATTTCTCTGCATTTCTCTACATCTTGGCTGTGATGAGCCTGTTTTTCCTACAGGAGGTTTTCTTTTCGCTCCATGTACTGTGTTAATGCTGCACCTTTAATCTTTGGACGTGGAACACCTTTGTATATGTGGCATGCTTTGTTCTTTTAAGGTCCTGTATATATTAAGGGGGTTATTTATCAAATACATTTTGGGCTTATTTATTAATACATTTTCCCGAAAATTTTGTTTGCCGGAAAAAAATCCAATTTTCACAAGATTTTCAAGATTTTTTCAGATTTCTCACCCAAAAACTCTGGGGTATTGCCAAAAACCCAGCGCACATCAAAAACTCATTGGGACTTCTCCCATTGACTTATATGCAACCTCGACAGGTCTGAGATGCCAGATTTTCAGATTCTGACTTTTCCATCCTTTCGGTTTAATAAATTTTAAAAAGTTCGTGATTTTTTTAAAACCCCTTAGGGGGTTATTTAACAATATTCTCAATATTTTCTGAAAAAAAACTCTGACCAAATATGCACAGGGTTTTTGAGCTTATTTATTACACTTAAATACGCTCAAAACTTTCCCGAAAAAAACTTTTGCTGGAAAAAAACGTGAAAAATCTAATTTTCATGATTTTTTTGGATCTTTCATTCGATTTTCAAGATGCAACTTAGAATACAGAATACAGTTTGTAGACAGCATTTCAATGAAAAATCTGAACTGCATACAATATGCTAAAGGGGTTATTCATCTTCATCTTCAAGTTAACTTTTAGTATGATATAGAGAGTGATATTCTGAGACAATTGGCAACTGGCTTTCATGTTTAATTATTTGTGGTTTTTGAGTTATTTAGCTTTTTATGTGTCAGGTCTCTAGTTTGCAATTTCAGCAGTCTGGATGCTAGGGTGAAAATTACACTAGCAACCATGCATTGATTTGAATAAGAGACTAGAATATGAATAGGAGAGGACCTGAATACAAAGATGAGTAATAAAAAGTAGTAACAATAAATGTGTAGCCTTACAGAGCATTTGATTTTAGATGGGGCCAGTGATCCCCCTTTGAAAGCTGAAAAGAGTCAGACGTAGAAGGCAATACTTAAAAAATAAATAATAAAGACCAGTTGAAAGGTTGCTTAGAATTGGCTATTCTATAACATACTAAAAGTTAACTTAAAGGTGAACTACCCCTTTGAGGCTTGATGACATCTTTAGTTGCCAGCTTACGGATATAGTGATAAGTGTTGCTCAGATATCATATTTATTATTTATTCATATTATTATAGTGTTATTTAAATATATTTCTACTTTTGTACACAGTGCTGCATATTTCTTACAATTTAATACATCAACTATACAGACAGCGAATAACATGCAACCAATAAATAATGTATGTATATGGAACTTTATATAGCTCTATATGCACAGCTCTGTCTATTTTTACAATACAGAAAAAAAGAAAAGTGAAAAAAGGGAGGCCGAACATTGCAATAAATGAATACACTTGTCCCCAAGTTTGTTAGTGCTTCGAGTTGTTTTCCCCCCATAAAAGTAGAGTATTTTCTTAAACCTCAAATAGTCAGAATTTATTAAAGAGCAAAAAACAAGTCAAAGCTGGTATGGTTGTATAAAAAATCAATGGGAATATTCTCTTTATGTATTTTCCTTTTTTATTTAAACATTCAAAAGTTTAAGCCTTATTGAAAATGAATGGACCAATGTATTTTCAGCTGGCAGACTTTTTGAAAAAAGCACACAGGAATATTTTGTTGCATTCTTAAATGAGCTAGCATTCGCGAAAAAAAGTCCACTTTTCTTCATTAACTCAAATTTTGATAGATCTGTCAGACAGAGATAAGGGTAAGTAAATAAATTAAGTAATTTCTATACTGAAGCCAATCAATAACTTATCAATAACTTATGTGCTGCCAGTTTATCCCGCAACAACTCATTTACTCCAAAAAAAATAATTGGTAACTCAGGGAGGCAGCAGAATGAATCCGATTAGGGACAAGTTAGTTTCCTTAATTTAAATTCACAATTAGCTTACTGATACAGAAACAAAAGACACAATCCTACTTATTTTTTCTTTCTCATTAACAGGATTGTAAATAGACACTATAATAGTTTGCAAAATGAAAATAAATATGATTCTAAGCAATTTTCTAAATGCCTTAATTACACAATTACAATGAAAAACAGAAGAAGATAATAGTAAGGATCAGGCCACACAGGGCGTTTTGGGGAGATTTGGTCGTCTGACGATTAATCGCCTCATTTTTGCGGCGACCGATCTCCCCAAACGCCTTCCCTGACTCTGCGCCAGCTAAAATGAAAAAATGCTGGCGCAAATAACATGCGGCGATTCGTTTTCCGAAGTTGCCCGAAGTTTTCTTCGGGCGACTTCAGAAAACGAAACACCCTGTGTGGACTTACCCTAAAAGGACAGACAGCTACTGCTCTCGGATACAATTACATTTGCAATAACTGAAATATCATTGAAACGTAATGAAGGTGTATTGGAAGAGTGCTTAGAATTACATTATCTTTCATTGAGCAAAATGTTATATTAAGGCGTCCAGCCGCTTAAAATATGATTTATACTGCTTGCGTGGACAAAGTGGCTTAATTAGGGCTGCATGTTTGTTGGAGATTACAGGGGGTTGGAAATACCTCATGTATTGGAAAGCCAACACTGTGCGTTGATTGTTTATGGTCTATAAGATGATGCCATGCTTGTGGGGGATTCAACGTTCTTAGTATGACATGATCATCTAAATTACTGCAGCTGAAGTTTCCTAGCACAAACACACTTACAAACAGTAGCTTATTCCCATTACACACACCCAGCCGCACCGTGCTGGTGGCTGGCTGTAAGAGGTGCTGTCAACATAATGTTTAATTTTACAAAGCTCTCACTTACTTTCTGCCAGCTGATTCTGTTAGCTGCACTGCTCATGGCTTAGTTAAATAATCCTTCAATAAAAGCTAGAAAATTGTTGTCCCATGGCCACCAGTTCAGTTTACGTGCTAGAGACTGGTTATTAAATGGGAACACCAAAACGTTGCCTTAGAATTATTTTATGAAGCACACAGCAATTTAATTACAAAGAAGACTTAGATATGTGCACAGAAATGATAAACACACGAAAAAGTAACAAACTGAGACTGAAGGATGGATACCATTGAAAGGTGACCTAATTGCCACTTATCTGCTAAAAGGTGATGTATTTCATTAAGGTCAGTCTCTTGAACTCTGTTTCTGTTTCACCTTCAAGTAGTGACATAATTAAAACTTACTGGGCCCCTTTAAAATCTAACACAAACAAAACATCACTCAGGGCCCTACTGGACTTTTCTTCTCACCACCGCTGGATGTGACTTGTTGTTTAAAAGGGTGGTTCACCTTTAAGTTAATTTTTTGTATGTAATAGAATGGCCGATTCTAAGCCTTTTAATTGGTCGTCACTTTTTATTTTTTATTGTTTTTAAATTATTTGCCTTCTTTTTCTGATTCTTTCCATCTTACAAATGGGGATCATTGACCCTATCTAAACACAAATGCCCTGTAATGCTACAAATATATTGTTATTGCTACTTTTTATTACTCATCCTTCTATTCAGGGCTCTCCCATTCATATTCCAGTCTCTTATTCAAATCAGTACAAAGTTCCTAGGGGTATTAAGACCCCAGCAAGCAGATTGCTGAAACTGAAAACTGCTGAATAAAAAGCTAAATAACTCAAAAACCCCAAATAATAAAACACAAAAAACAGTTGCAAAGTGTATCGAATATTACTCTGTACATCATACTAAAATCTCAAAGGTGAATAACCCCTTTAATCTTTTCTTGGGATTATGGAGTTCTTGATAAAATACACTCTGACTTTCTGTTCTGTTCATTGTTAAGTGCAAGTTAAATTAGCAGTATGGATCTATGTACAATATAATACAGTGTTGTAAATAAATAAATTGTGCACACCTTTCCAGTCTACATCCAATACTGAATTGGATGCCAACGTGCTGAATCTAAAAAAAATCCAGTTGTGTGTTGCCACCTGTCTTTCTACAGCTCCTATTTGCACGCTACCACTCACGCACACTATGTTACTCAATGTCTCCTGCTGTCACTTTTTTTTCTATCTACTTTTCTCAGTGTCTCCCTCCCTCATAGCCTAGAGGGCTCCAGCTCTCTCTCTCTTACTCTCATTTCAGTTTTGTTTACACAGTTCTATGTTAATCCATGCTCCCTTCTCATGTCTCAGGCACGAGGCAGAGATTAATGAGGGAAGCAAAGAAATATCAAACAATATCTACCCTCAGACTTCAGGTCTCTTGCTATGTGTTTAGAAAGGGGTGTAAGTAAAAAGTTTGTATTCAGAGCCTTGCTCTATCTCTGATTGATTAATGTATGTATATCCCATGCCTGGCAGCATTGCATTAACCTTAAAAATTCAGGCCAGATTAGTGAATGCATATAGAGCTGTAGCTAAGCTAAGAAGAAACATAGAACTGGTTTCCTTGTGTTTTGAATTATGGTTTTTCTGGTAACAATAAATATCAGTATTTCCAAGGAATTTTCCAATTGCATGTATGAATTAGCAAGAAAGTGTCTACCCTTAAAACCTAGACAGTTCAAATACCATTACTGCATTTCAGCATTTTATATATATAAATGCACATAAGAATGGCACTATAGGCTGATATAATTTTTTTCTCAAAACACTACCATGTGTGCCCCCCGGATCTCCAAAATAAATATATCAGACATAGGGCCAGATTCAATTAAGTGAGAAAAGGGTTTATCACGTTAAAACTCATGGATGAGTAGCAATTCAATTTAGAATAATTTATCTCAATGTCTATCACGTGAATTTGGAAAAAAGTTTTTTCTTCTTGAATTGAATCTCATCTATGAGTTTTAACATGATGATAACTTTTTCTCGCTAAATTGAATCTGGCCCATTGGGAGAAAGGTTTATCATGTGAAAGTCATGTGAAAAGTTATGGACGAGATTCAGTTCAGAAAAACTTATCTCACATCTATTTGGGAAAAAAATGGAAATGAATAAGAAGTAAAGTTTTTAATCTTACTTACTTGTCACGAACTGCATCCAGAATCCAGAACCAATGCTAGTCTCTCTGGTCACGGCTCTTGCTTCCGTCTTTAACAGCCGCCTTTCATCTTGGGAGGAGCCCTCGGCTACTCAGATGCCACCAGGTCTTATTAAGAGAGGAGCAAAGTGAAGGTTCTTTACGAGCAATGGGGCACGATCGTTAGCGAGAATTAGGAGGAAAACCACAGTTCTTGGAATAGACAAAGCGTAGTCAAGCAGGCCGGGTCGGGTCGGTGCAGGCAGAGTTCAATCAGAGTCAGACAGGCAAGGGTCAGAAACCAGGAGATCAATCAGAATGGTCAGGCAGGCAGGCAGGATAACGGAGTTTGAAACACCTTGAACATCAACCTTAATTATTGTGAGCTTGTTAAAAAAAAAAAACGTTGCCACTTTAATACAATGCCACAATTTGTATAGGAAAAATAACTCAATTTAGGAACAATCTGAAAATGAATCTTGTTGGTTGTTAAGGTTGCTTGTTGCCCCAGGTTTGTTTTGCAGTAATAAAATAATCACAAATGACATAATCAATTTTGTCACATATAACTCTGAAAAGAACATTGCAGATGGTGCAATACTGATAAAATCTGAAATTTAAGATATTACCATAAGAATGTTTTGTCACATAAGCAGTAATAAAATCTTACTAACATTTTGAAATAATGGGCCAGGTTGAATTTTGATTAGAAAAGCTTATCTAACTAACTAATTCAATTGCAGATTTCCCCATAGAGCTATTTAAAGCTATTCAATGAGAAAAACTTATCCCACTGTTTATCACATGAAAACTTTATTGAAGTGTGTGAGAAAAACTGGAACCAAATTCAGAGCTTAAGCCTCAAGTTAAGGCTATGGCACTTCCGCTACGCAGTGGTTCGCATATTTTTTTTAAAACGCAGCAAGAAGCGCACAGTTAAACGCATGTGTGTCCATAACCTAAAACACAGAACAGCAATGGTTGTCATTTAAAATATTAAATCATAAACAGGACCGATTTTAAGTTAATGTAATCATATATAACGTATTTGGGTATTAAATTACCATAAAAACACACGGAAATATACTCATTCAACATTTGTCACACTATAGATAATACACAACAAGAGCTCAAAAAATGGGAGACATTCCATTTAACTTTTCTGGGTAGAATACACTTAATAAAAATGATTATTTTCCCCAAAATACTATACCAACTACAGATGCTACCATATAGCATCAAACCCTCAGATTACAAAAGATTACTCAAAATATTCCGTACCTTTATATGGAAACAAACAAGACCTAGGATAAGCCTGTTTCAGTTGCAACAAACTAAAGAACTGGGTGGGGTAAATTTCCCAAATATACGTGAATACAATGAGGCATCACTTTTACGTTTCAGGTGAATGGATATACAATAGAAACATATACACCTCAACAGAACTTGACCAATTACTGACAGGAGGTCTCTCTCTCAATTTTCTGCTTCACTCTACATTAAAAGATATCCCCCAGGATATGCATGAACATCCTCTATTCATAGATACGTATAAAACTTGGAATGCGGTAAGGCACAGATTTAAGCTCACATCAGTTTACTCCATCTATCTCACATGGCTGGGTAATCCAACCTTTCCAATGGGGAAAAACAATAAAACACTACTAAATTGGCAAAATCAAAACCTAAAATTGATCAAAGACGTTATTACTGATAAGTCCGCAATACTAACCAAAGAAAATTTAATTCAGAAATTCACATTTCTATCTGAGGATTACTTACTCTCTATCCAAATCCTCCATTTTGCTACAAAAGTTTTACAACACCTTTCTCAGACTGATAAAAGCAACCCAATAAACACATTGTAGCCCAGAGGCACCAAGGTTAAGACTACATCTCAAATCTATCATACAATCAGGACCACGTTATTAATTGATGCTCCAGATAATTTTATAAGCAAATGGACCTCTGGAATTTAGCAGACAGATGCTGCCAAGATACTTAAATTTCATGCAAAAACTATGCGAACATTACCTGCTAGTAAATACCAGGAAATGTCTTTACAGATATTACATCAATCTTACCATGACAACGCATTGGAGACATCATATAGGCACCTTAAGCACAGACAAGTGCCTGAGATGTCACCAGCCCAGAGCTGACCTCCTACACTGCCTTTGGCTCTGTTGTAGTATCCAACAATTATGGGGAGAAGTTCAGGGATATTGGAAATCTCTAACACAGCTGACAGGTCCCTTTACATTAGCATGGACAAATTTAGGAATCGTGTAAAACTTGCACGATCGGAAAGGCTTTTAGCAGAAAGATTGACTGTGGCAACCAGGAAAACTATTTTACATCACTGGCTCTCTTCATCCTCCCTCCCCACTCTCACTAGTCAAACTAAAACTCCATCAGATTTTTCACATGGATTGGTTGGAGTCTATGACAAATAAAGAACAACATACAGAAACATTTTTCTTAACCTGGATGAGTTACATTGCCTCCCTTCCAACACACATTAAACACCTTACCATTAACGCATTTAGACATACCACTTGGTTTGACACGGAATTATTATCTAATAATCCCATCGTACAAGAGACAGATCTATGTATCCAAAACCTTTCCCATCCATGGGAGCAGAGTCGACGATCACCCCCCAGGAGTCACCAAATGAATTGGATGTTACATACAAGTTATTAATTACTTTTAGACTATGATGAGAAAAAATATTGTTGTCTAACTTATCATCTCACTAAGGTTAGCTATACTAACTTGTAACTGGATCTGTTCTAGATAAATCACTAAGAATGTATTGACTTTGGAATCTATTATGTACCTCCAAATTTCCTTTTATTTTGTTATTTACTATTATTTGAAAACTAAATAAAAATATATGTTAAAAAAAATATTAAATCATTACTGTTCAAAATTAAATCCTTTAAGAAGTAAATGTAGAAGCACTAAGAAGCACCCTATGTAGGTAAATGAAGTAAAGAAATGAAAGGGAATTAAGAAAAAAGCATTTAAAAACTACAACTCTGTGGGGATAAAAGCTGAATTTAACCAATATTAACATTATAATAAATGTTGTAAAACAGCAATCAGGAAGGCAAAGATTGGAAATGAGGAGCGCATTGCGGCAGAGGCTAAGACTAACCCCAAAAAGTTATTTTTAAAGTATATTAATAGTAAAAAGATGCAGGTTGAAGTGTGGCTCCTTTAAAATAATGGTACCAGATACAGAAAAGGTAAATGTGCTAAATCAGTTCTTTTCTTTAAGGGATACTGTCATGGGAAAAAATTTTTTTCAAAATGCATCAGTTAATAGAGCTGCTCCAGCAGAATTCTGCACTGAAATCAATTTCTCAAAAGAGCAAACAGATTTTTTTATATTCAATTTTGAACTCTGACATGGGGCTCCACATATTGTCAATTTCCCAGCTGCCCCAAGTCATGTGACTTGTGCTCTGATAAACTTCAATCACTCTTTACTGCTGTACTGCAAGTTGGAGTGATATCACCCCCTCCCTTTTTCCCCCCAGCAGCCAAACAAAAGAACAATGGGAAGGTAGCGAGATAGCAGCTCCCTAACACAAGATAACAGCTGCCTGGTAGATCTAAGAACAACACTCAATAGTAAAAACCCATGTCTCACTGAGACACATTCAGTTACATTGAGAAGGAAAAACAGCAGCCTGCCAGAAAGCATTTCTCTCCTAAAGTGCAGGCACAAGTCACATGACCAGGGGCAGCTGGGAAATTGACAAAATGTCTAGCCCCATGTCAGATTTCAAAATTGAATATAAAAAAATCTGTTTGCTCTTTTGGGAAATGGATTTCAGTGCAGAATTCTGCTGGAGCAGCACTATTAACTGGTGCATTTTGAAAAAACATGTTTTCCGATGACAGTAACCCTTTAGTGTTTTTCAAAGTTCTTCTTCAAAATTCCCAGACCCACCTCATAGCTGCACTCTTGGTTCAGCTCAGTCTAGTCAGTGGCTGACCCAGGATATGGTTCATAAACCTTTACTCAAAGTAAACAAGGCACCAGGGCCAGATGGAACACACCTTCGGATTTTACGAGAGCTTAGTTCAGTTTTAGACCGGCCTCTATTTCTGATTTTCTCAGACTCACTTTCATCTGGTGTGGTACTTATGGATTGCAGGAAAGATGATGTAATTTCTATATTTAAAAATTATGATCTCAACCTAGCAATTATATGCCAGTAAGTTTGACATCCGTGTTGATGGGGCAGAGGGTGGTTGTAAATGGCACATTCACTACTTGGAGTAAGGTTCTTTGTGGGGTCCCTGAGGGCTCTGTATTGGGCCAACTTTAACATGTTCATTAGTGACTTAGGAGTAGGTATTTTAAGCAATGGGACTGCACTAGGAAAATCCATAATGGAAAATGACCTTGGAGTCTTTGTAGATAATAAACTTAGCTATAGCAAGCAATGCCAGTCAGTACCTTGAAGGGCAAACAAGGTCTTCAGCTGTATTAAAAGAGGCATAGATTTGCAGGAGGAGTGGGTTATTCTTCCACTGTACAGAACACTGGTAATACCCCATCTAGAATATGCCGTACAGTTTTGGTCTCCAGGGTCCAGAGAAGGGCAACTAAGCTGGTATGGAAAATCTTAGCTATGAGGGAAGACTGGCCACGTTGGGTTGTTCATGCTGGAGAAGAGGAGCTTAAGGGGTGATCTTAAGATCGTATAATAATCTCTCTAATGCTTTATTTACCAGTATGTCATTCCAGCTGACACAAGGTCACCCATTCCGATTAGAAGATAGGGGGGTGTTACAGTGAGAGCTATGAAGATGTGGAATTTTCTCCCTGAATCAGTCATACTGGCTGATACATTAGATAGCTTTAAGAAGGGATTAGATGGCTTTTTAGCAAGGGAGGGAATACAGGGTTATGAAAGATAGCTCATAGTACAAGTTGATCCAAGGACTTGTACAATTGCCATCTTGGAGTCAGGAAGGACTTTTTCCCCCCTCTGAGGCAAATTTTAGAGGCTTCAAATGTGACACATCAAGTATCGTCACTCACCCAAGTTTCTATCTATTCCTGGGTGCAGCTCCCAATATGTTTTCAATACTTGTAGAGATCGGAGGCACTCGCAGGTTTTAGTGTTGAAAAATGTATTGGATTTTCACATATTCCCCCACATATATATATATATAGACTTAAAAGGTTGAACTTGATACACTAGTGTCTTTTTTCAACCAAACTTACTATGTTACTATGAGTTAGGAGAAAAGTTTTCACCTTGAATTGAATCTCTCCTATAATATTTCATGTAATAAACTTTAAAATATGCTTTCTCCTTGATTTGAATCTGGTCCAATATTCTGGAAAAATGTTTGTTATATAGACAAATTCTATTACATTACTGTGCCCTGATATAATCATTTGACTTTGTAATAACAAGGATGAGTTAACAAATATTAAGTATTTAGTCATCTAAATATTTAGTCATCTAAATTTATGAATTGTTATGGCCATTGATTTTCTCCCCCACTTACTAGAGTTTCCATTACTTTTCTAAATGTTCTCATATTCAGTGTATTATGATCATTTCTGACATTTCTGAAGTAATTAGAGAATATAGGGGATAGGGCAAGTAATGGACAGTTTAGTATCTGAGGAAGAATGACCAGGCTAGAAATAACTGGGATGTGATCTTTGAATTTGCCAATGTTTTTTCAGGCAGCACTCACCACTTTTCTTACTCTTTCAACAAGCTGGTGCACATGTCCCATGGTCCACTCTCCAACTGGATTTCATATATGATATAGCACCATTCAAAGTTCCAAGTTTAAAAAGCATTTATTTGACACATGGTTTTATGATCTGCAAAAATTACGTTTCTGGTCTGCTCCTGGCCCTGGATGGTGCTGTGTCATATATTGATCTTTGAATGTGCCACACAAAAGCGAAGATTGGCTGAAAGCCATTTGTGGCCATGTACAAGCCCTACAATGACCACCAAATGACCATTGTGGGTATGCACATTATTACCAAATCTAACAAAAAATACATTTGTTTGGAGATATCACCATTTACTGTAACTTTTTACCTTTACTGTAAATTTACTATAACATTTTGTGGAATTACAAAGTATCTGGCTTTTGCTTGAAAGTGACAGTAAGCAGTAAATCATCTGCTTTCTCTTCCTACTGCTGGGCCTGTAAATTTGCTCAAGCACTGATTTCTATTACATTTAGCACATTTGTGTACATGTTCTGAGTTGCTGCTTTATGTTATGAACATTAGGTAAGTCTGTGTAACATAAAGCAGAAAATCACTATGCATGAACAGATGGACTAAGCTTAAAGCGATACTGACACTTTCCTTTTTCCTCAAAGCCACCATCAAAGCTGCCCCCAGCCCTGCGAACCTTTGGAGGAATGAAGCCCGTTTAGGGCCGAAATGGAGTTAGGCGAGGCCCTCTTCCCCCTCAATTGTAGCCAGCCTAGACTCCAAAAGGACAAAAGGACATAGATTTATGGACCAGATGGGTATCAAAGGAGCAAGGGGGTTTTAACAATGCGAGTAAATGGTCTATGGCGTATAAACCAAGGAATGTTTGTTTTGCCTACGATGAAAAGGGATGTAACAGGGGGTACGCTTGTAAATTCAGACATCTCCTTCTTGATGATTGTCCCATGTAGTAAGTGAATGTAGCAAAAAGGAGGGGTAGGTGAATAGGCAGCCCTTTTGGGCAGCTCAGCAGAAGAGTGGAAATGCCAATACATATGAGCAAGTTAAGTGAAGCATTACAGGGTTATCCAGATCGGGATACAGCGGATTTGTTAGAAAAAAAGTTTTTCAAAAGGTTTCAGGATGCCAGTTTTAGAGGTTCCACCCCCCAGTAAAGTTTACAAAAATTTAAAATCAGCCAGTCAACATGAGGAAGCTTTGAAACAGAAACTTAAGAAGGAGTTAAGCCCAGGGAGGATGGCAGGCCCATTTGAGGAGGTGCCTATAAAGGAGTTGGTAGTTCCCAAAAAGAGCCTGGGAAATATAGGATGATATCCAGAAGGGGCATCGGTAAACAATGCATTGGACAAGGAGCAATGTAGGGTACAGTACCAGTCTTTTGAGAAGGCATTGAAGATAGTTAAGTTGCATAGGGAAGGGGCTTTGATGGCAAAGGTTGACATAGAGCCAGCATTTACCATTGCACCAGGATAGTTGACAGGTTGTTGTTTCCAGGGAGCTTTTTATGTGGATATGTGCCTTCCAATGGAGTGTGGGATATTGTGCTAGTTTTTTGAGGCATTTAGCACATGCCTACATTGGTTATTGTACAAAAGGTCAGGGAGCATAGCCAGAGCCCATTATTTGGACGATTGTTGGATCAAGATATGGGGTTACTTGCCAGGTGATGTTGGTAATATTTTTGTAAATAGGATTTGGGTGTGCCAGTAGTGTGGGAAAAGATAAGGAAAGTCATTCCACAAAATCAGAATTACGATGGAATTGAGGGAGGATTTGATGGTATGGAATAAGTTCCTGTCCAAGTTTAATGGGATAAGAATATGGATTTCTGAGGTTAGGTTTAGCCAAGAATTGGAGTTCCTCACGTATGCATCAGGTAGCATTGGTTTTGGGGCTTATTTTGCTGGAAAGTGGAGTGCTGGTAGATGGCGGCAGGTGTGGCAAGTGAAAGGGTTAACAAAGAATGTGACACTGTTGGAGCTTTTCCCTATTTTGGTAGCATTGGAATTGTGGGCTGCAGAATTGGAGAATAAAGCAATAAGGTTTTTAACAGACAATTTAGGATTTGCTCATGCAGTTAATAATCTGTCATCTGATTCATCTTCGGTAATTAGACTACTGAGGCAGCTGGTGCTAATTTACATGAAGTTTAATATATCATTTAAAAAGCATAGCATGTGCCAGGTGGAGAACACAATAGCGGACCCTTGTCTAGGGAAAAATGGGAACTTTTCTTTAGGCTGGCCCTTAATGCAGAACAATCTGTTCATGTGTGCCCTGGTAATTTGTGGCAGCTAGTGAAGCCATATTAGAAGAACTATACACAAGGTCATTATCGGAAACAACTTTTTTCAGCTACAAAAGGGCATGGGAGAGATGGCAGTTATTCATCAATGGCTGTAAGAAAAATTATGCCTTTAAGGATTTGTTAGCATTTTTGAGGCAACGTTACAAAGAAGGAAAGTCCAAGGCGGTGGCTGCTACTACATTAGCGGTGATATCTCATTTTTCTTTTGCAGAAGGTAAAAAAGATTTGACGCATAGTCCTATCATTAGGAAAGTGATGAAAGGTTGGAGTAGATTGGAGGGACCTAAGGTGGATAAAAGGGGACCCATTGTTAAGGGTAAGGAAACAACTGGCGATTCGGGGAGATTTAGTCGCCTGGGGGCTAATCGCCTCTTCTTTGGGGTGACTAATCTCCCCGAACGCCTTCCCTCTATCTCACACCGGCTATAACGAATAGTCGCCTGCGGCATGGCACACGCGGCGCTTCGTATTCTGAAGTCGCCCGAAGTTGCCTCACGAGGAAGCTTCCTTCCTCCAGTGGGGGTGTAATAAGGCATGAAAAATAAAATGTAAGCAGACACAGCTGTACAGGGAAGACGAGGTTTGGGTTTGCTCATTGGGGAACATCAATGTGTTCCTTATGGAATGGTGGAGGTCAAGGGCAGGTAGTTGTGCCATTCAAAAAGGATAGGTGTCAACCCTACCCTTATTTCTATTGATTGGCATTAGTGCGGCTCTCGGAGTACGAATTGGTTATGGTGCAGGCCTACATTTAGTGAGTCGCGAGTGTGCATAAGACTTTGACTGCACGGTCTTGTCTGAGGCATGCAAGAAACTGGGTTAGTGCCATTTATGCACAATGGGGGAGCAGGGGGATGGACTAAAAATGCGGTCACTGAGGGCACTCAGCCCCATGATCCCTGCTTCATGTTAGGAAAATTTTTGGGCAGTGAGTCCACATTTTTTGAGATAATTTTTTGGGCATTAAGCCCACGTTTGGAGAATAAGAGCTGCAGCTGGGTGTACCTAGACTTTTATGCTGTTGAATAAAGCCTGCGACCTCTACAGATTTTTGCCATTTTTAATTGAATGGTAGGGACACATCCTAGGGGGATAGGGGGTTCCTTGGCCTAGGGCAGCCAACCCGCTCACACTACTAACGAATCTTCTGCCTTGCTTCAGTGACGCTGGGCTATGGGCAGAGCGATCCTTCCATAGGCTGAAGTCCTGTTTTCATCTGTAATTAGCATATATCACGCCGCCCCCAGACCAGTGTCACTGAAACTGCACAGGAGATAATTTAGCAGTGTAGGAGGGTAGGGTGAACGCAGGTTCCCGGGGCTGGGTGCGGCTTTGAGGGGGGCTTTGAGGAGAACTATTCCGGGTGCAGCAACTTCTTGATACTGACACGTTTCTATGATTTTTATAGGAATGTGTCAGTATTGCTTTAACTGCAATTAATGCCTTAGTACTTACTTACAGGTCATGGTTAACAGTGTGCAGTTGTTTAAGAGAAAGATGCCTAACAACTTGCTTATCCTTTCCTTTCTTTCTTAGTTATCAGCGCAGACATACACCAGATTCATATACAGGTGTGTGCCAATTGGGATACACCAAAATAGTGGATTCAGTGTATCCCTAGTGCCAATAATTAAAGAAATTAGCCTACTGTATATACTCGAGTATAAGCCGCCCCGAGTATAAGCCGAGGTACCTAATTTTACCTCCAAAAACTGGGAAAGGTTATTGACTCGAGTATAAGCCTAGGGTTAGAAATGCAGCAGTTTCTGGTAAGTTTCAATCGAAAAATTCAGGGTTTCTGCTCCCATTGGAGGTGCCAGCGACTATTCTTGGAGACTATTCTTGGATGCCAGCAACTATTCTTGGACGTCAGCGACTATTCTTGGATGCCGGCAACTATTCTTGGAGACTATTCTTGGATGCCGTCGACTACTCTTAGACGCCGGCGACCGTTTTTGCGCTTGACCCGAGTATAAGCCGAGGTAGAGTTTTTCAGCATATTTTGGGGGCTGAAAAACTCGGCTTATACTCGAGTATATACGGTACTAGTCATCATCATACAAAAAGTTAACTTAAAGTTGAACAACCCCTTTAAAATGTTTGATTGTATAACACTAACTGGGAGGAGGGTTTTATTGTGCAGGCTCGGGCCTGGACTGCCAATCTGTGGTTTCTGACAAAGGCTAGAAGGGCTGCAATAAGATCTCATCTCCAGTCATTATTTTTGGGCAGCTGGGGGGCTGTTTGGCCCTTTTTGTAATTGAAATGCCAGGGCATATTTTAAATCCCAGTCCAGACCTCCTTTTATTGCTACAAATTATTGATGCCCCTAAAAAATCTGAATACACAGAATTATGGTATAACTGGAATATGTCCTTCATTAAATTGCTGTCTACCTCAGAAGATCTTTTGTTGCTTCCTAGCCTCCAACACGTATTATTTATTATTTATTATTATTACACGGGAAAAAGGAAATTCTTTTTAAAAATTAGAAATATTTTATTAAAATGGAGTCTATGAGAGATGACCTTCCCACTTTCTGGGTTATTACTTAACATTGCCTGTAAGTTAATTGCAATTTTGTGTATTGTAAGGACCTTCTAGCTAAAACAACTTCTTCCTATTGACAACGACTTGAGAAGAATTATTTTCTCCTATATATTCAGCCTAATTCTGTCTAATTCTTACAACACTTTAAAAACGTGTAGCCACAAAGCTTCTAAGAAAAGCAATGAGGTTAATTTATTCCATGGTTTAGAAAGTGACAGTGACATGGTGACTGAGACATGACACACATGCTCTATTTCACTTTTGCAGGGGACTGCAGCAAAGAGCCCAGGGGAGGGAGACAGGTTGGAGCAAAGACAGACTGTTTAAAGACTCCTAAACTCATAACACCGCATGTTACTCTATTCCTGTCTCAGGACCCAGACAGAGACAAGAACCTGTTTTGTTCACAAGGCACTTTATTAATGTAATTAACGTCTTGTGTTTTTTCCCTTTAGTTAATGAACTCTAATTAAAACAACATAATGACATTTTTGCTCTGTGATGTCAATAGTTGCCTTGATAGATTTAACCCATATATGACATTGGGTAAAAGGCCTAATATTTTTCTCCACAAACATAAAAATTGCTGCTGCTGGGAAGTGTGGGTTTAGTATGCAAAATGAAATGTGTGTTTAAAAAAATGGGTACACTATGGAGCTGTAGAACTCATACATATAACCTAAATAGTGACTTAGAAATATGTGTATTAAATCATTGCTTTACACAAAAACCTTAAAGTAAAGAGGTTCAATCAAGTATGATTAGGACTTATTTTTGTTTTGAAAATCTTAGGATACTACTAATGCTTTTTTATTGAACAAATTTATTACACAGAAAAGCAAACAATAAATATACAAATAAAAATGTATCTGCCACAAAGGGCTAATAATTATAAATCTATTTATAATCCATAAGACTTTATGACCAATAGTACACTATAGACACTGCATCTGAAGAAGCAATGTGAGGACATAAACTATTCCTAGGGTGCTCAGGGTTTTTATGGGTAATCAGAGGTAAACGAAGCTAACATGACCGTGTGCAATGGCAAATATCAATTAGAGTGATGTAAAGCTCCTTGCTATTGGGCTCTGAAGTAATGAAAAGAGGTCCTCTTGTATAAAAAGTAATTTCACCATGTGGTAGTCTAACTGGAAATGTGTGAGTTTGGTAGATGCCAGGAGAACACTACTTGTGTGAATGCATATCACCAACAATAACGTTGTGGATTGGAGGCTGCTTTCCATGGTTTGGACTAGCTCCCCTGGTTCCATTTAAGGCAAACCTTAAGGCTACAGCAGTGATCCCCAATCAGTGGCTTGTGAGTAACATGTTGCTCACCTACCCCTTGGATTTTGCTCTCAAATCAGCTGCTTATTTTTGAATTCCTTGCTTGGAGGCAAGTTTTGGTTGCACAAAAACCAGGTGTACTGCCAAACAGAGACAGACCTTTTTCAAATGGTTTAAAGAGTACCTTAACCAACTTCTCCTACAATACTTCTTATCCTGTCAGCCAGTCAGTGCTACTTTTGAAAGGGGAACAGCCAATGATTGTTCAGTATAAACATCTATTAATTAAACCTCATTTTTTTCTGGTTGAGTTTTTCAAAATCCGAAAAAAAGTAGAATGGTTCACATTTTCGCTCAGTTTTGTCAAGACTTTTAAGCTGGCCACAGATGCAAAGATCCAATCGTACAAATCAATGTATGATCGGACTTTCCTATCTCCCGACCCGCCACTAACCATTCAGATCAAAGTCTTACCATTCCAACCAAATAAAGTAGTTAGAAGAACAGATCAGCCGATGTTCTGCTCCTGACAGCAATCGTACAATAGACAAAGCTAGTGACAGTCTCCCACTGAAAATCGTATGATCGGCAATACACGCAGAGATATTATCGGCAGCTGACAGAAATTTTCTAACCTGTCCGATCGACCAAACAAACAATCTCCGCCGGACGAAAAATGTAGGGATTCTCCACACACTGTCCGAAAATCGTACGAATCGAAGATCTTGCGTCTATGGCCAGCTTTACTCTTCCACTGTATAGAGCATTGGTAAGGCCCCATCTAGAATATGCCGTACAGTTTTGGTCTCCAGTGCTCAAACAGGACATTATTGAATTAGAGAGGGTACAGAGACGGGCAACTAAGCTGGTAAAAGTTATGGAAAATATCAGCAACTGGAGAAGAGGCGCTTAAGGGGAGATATGATAACTATATATAAATATATAAGGGGACCGTATAATAGTCTCTCTTATGCTGTATTTACCAGTAGGTCTTTCCAGCTGACACAAGGTCACCCATTACGATTAGAAGAAAGGAGGTTCTGCCTAAATATACGGAAGGGTTTTTTTTACAGTGAGAGCTGTGAAGATGTGGAATTCTCTCCCTGAATCATACAGGCTGATACATTAGATAGCTTTAAGAAGGGGTTGGATGGCTTTTTAGCAAGTGAGGGAATACAGGGTTATGGGAGATAGCTCATAGTACAAGTTGATCCAGGGACTGGTCCGATTGCTATTCTGGAGCCAGGAAGGAATTTTTCACCCCTCTTAGGCAAAATGTAGAGGCTTCAGATGGGATTTTTTGCCTTCCTCTGGATCAACTGGCAGTTAGGTATGTTATATATAGACTTAAAAGGTTGACTTGATGGATGTGTGTCTTTTTTCAACCTAACTTACTATGTTACTATGACTTTTCCCGCAATTACTTTTTTGAGCTGATTATTTGATGGATGAGTTAAATTTGTGGATGGGAGTGGTTTTAATTAAAAAATGTGATAAATTCAAGTTTTAGTAAATACCCCCTTATAGGGGAGCTATCGCAAAAATGAAAATTGAATATAAGCTTTGGTATACTGAAATAAGAAACTTTCTAAATACAATCAATTCAAAATTCTGGACTGTTTCTGAAATAATCAAGTTCATCTTCACTATGAACTATTATTTTGTTAGATTTTGTTTGTACTGGAATCAGTTATTTGAATGAGCTCTAATACATCTGCTAGGAAAGGAAGCCCCCCTATAAGATATATTGGATCTAACTATCAAAGAATATCTGACACCATTTAGTGAACATAAACTTTATTATTTCAGAAATGATGCAGAATATTTAATTGATTGTATGTACGAAGTTTCTTATTTCAGTATGCTGATGCTTGTATTACATTTTCATTTTCGCGATAGTTCCCCTTTCATGTAAATCCATAAGAACAATAATGCAGAATACTTTGCTTTAAATGTAGCTTGTATGTACAGTACAAGGACAAAACAATTGAATGCATATTGAACAGTAGCAAAGCATGTTTAGAGAGGCATGAGTTGCTGAGAGAATACATGGGGTGTGTTCTTATGGCTGAGAACATTGTTCATTCACCAGGAAACATGGCCACTGCCCCCAACCAACCCCTAAAGGCATTGCAACAACGACACCTTGTCGCCTCAGTGCGGCCCACATTCCTCTTTATCTCTGCCAATGGAAGGAATTCTGATAACAATAAAGGTTGTAGAGTCCTTTAAGTGCTCATCAAATGATTACAAAACAAACACTGATTTTGCCAGCTGTTCCTCAGATATTTATTACACAAAATAGTTACACAGAAACGCTGCCTAATGAAAGTTTAGCTTTGTGCAGGCAAAAGAAAGACATAATTAGTTCTCGAAAATGCCATTGAAATGTTGAACTTTGGTCAAGTCAACAAGAACTAATGAACAAACATAATTAAGGGGCTTCTAGACTTTCCTTTTTATGTTTCCTTTGTAGTTTTTTTTAATAAAAATACTTAGATGAATGAATAATAATAATCTTTCCCAGCATCATGTGTTTCTGTGTCTCCTTCCAGATTCCAACTTATACCAAAACTGGCATTATTGTCTGTTTCTCCTTCCCACACCCATCCTACCTCACTTAACCTGCTAATTCCCTTACAGAAAAGCAGCAGGGGGTATAAACTGGCAGTACGGGGTGTGGTGTGATGGCACTCGAGTTTGGCATGCTGAAGTTGGCCAGACAATCCAAGAGCATAAATAACCACCAATTTAGCTCATAGCTATATGCAAGACTAAGGGGCAGATTTATCAAGGGTTGAGGTGAATTTGCGAATGAAAAAAATTCAAATTTTGAGCTATTTTTTGTGTACTTTGACTAGGGAATAGTCCAAATTCGATTTGAATTTGAAAAGAATTCAAATTTAAAATTTATGATCTGTCTCTTTAAAAATTCTACTTCGACCATTCGCTATCTAAAACCTGCCGAATTGCTGTTTTAGCCTACAGGGGACCTCCTAGAACCTATTTGGAGTCAATTGGTGGAATCAAAGTTTTTTTTGGGGGAAAACTTCTAATCTAATTCGGTCGAATGCGATGTTCATTTGATTCGTACGATTCAAATTCGGCTAAATACAGACCTATTCAATCAAAAACTGACCTATTCGCCCAAAAAAAACTTTGACTTAATTTTGGTTGGTCTTTTTGAATTCGAATGTCAATGTTTTTTCAATTCGAAATTCAACCCTTGATAAATATGCCCCTAAGAGTTGCTCTGTACTAAGAACACTTCAACAAGCACACTGCAAGGTATATGTCTTTCTAAAAGATATTCATTCTGGGTTTTTTTTTAATATAAAATGTATGTTTTTATTTAGTTGTATTTTTCAAACGACATTCTATTACAGTGCACAAGTTAGTGAAAAACTATTACAAAACTGCCCAATCTTGTTAACATTTTTAAGCAAATACAGTAGGATTAATGTCACCTGACTGTGGAATTTATGTTAGAAAACATGTACAATTGAAGCAGAAGTGATCTGTATGCACTTGACATGCACTTAACAATTACAAAGTGGCTGGCTTGCTTCAGAGTCCAGGCCATGCCTATACTACAAAGTTTGACGTCTCCAAACAGCTTTTCAACTGCTCAATAATATGTATAATCAAGATGGTTTTACCTTAGAACTGACAGCAATAATAATAAAACAGTACCTTATACTTGATCCAAACTAAGATAATCCTTATTGGAAGCAAAACCAGCCTATTGTTTTTTTTTATGTTTACAACTTCTAGATGACTTAAGATATGAAGGTCCAAATTATGTAAAGATCAGTTATCTAGAAAATCCCATGTCCTGAGCATTCTGGATAATGAATATGATTAAATATTGGGGTTTATACAAACATTTACTAAAACAAGGCATTCTGGGTAGAATACTCAAAGCAGTGTTACAATCTGAGCATGCTCCTGAAATTTGCATATTATAGTCTCTGTTATAGTCTCAGTATGGCCTCCCTCAATGAATGAACCCATTTGACAAAGTAAGGGATTTTTTAAAACCTGCAGTTTTTTTCAAAAAACTATATATGTAGTTTGATTAAACGTGTTTATGTTGTACTGGTCAGATTGTTAATATGTGTTTGATTTTGGCTGTGATAGGTGCCCTTTAAGATAATATACATTGCCCCAATTCTCTGAAATGTCATTCCACAATTCATCAAGAGTCCCCCAATTTTGCACCCTTCAATCGCTCTCTTGAAATAAACTTAATTTAAAAAGTTTAGACTCATTTAGCCTGGCCCTCTACCTACTCTTCTTTTATCACATACCAGTGCCAACACTTACAACACTTACCAACAAAATATTGGCCCTTTTTTTTTATTAATAACATAAGTGTTGCGTTTCTGTTTTCCCAGTTTGGCTGATGACCACCTCACCACCAAAGTTCAATACATAAAATATCATATTTTCCTATACTACCCTGTCCAACCCTTGTCTCACCCCTGTCACCTCCCTTAAGAGTGTAAGTTTAGCAAGAGCAGGGTCCTCTTTACTTTCTGTATCAGTCCATTATCCTATATTTATATAGTTCCTACCAGGGGCGTAACTATAGAGAAAGCAGACCCAGGAGGTATAGGGGCCCCACGAGGCCCTAATTCATATACAGCTTCAATAAATATTGGCAAAACAAGCCAACCTCTAAATAATTTGGGGGCCTGAAAATTAATTTCCTGTGGTGCCCAGTAATATCTAGTTACGCCACTGTCTCCTACACAATTACTTCACATCAGTCCCCATCATATTAACACTAGGGTGAGTTTTATCCCTTTACAACCTGTGTGATGTGTGATGGAGGAAATTGGAGTACCCAGAGGAAAGGCACAGAAAGCACAGTAAAACATAAACTCCATGTAGATAATGTCCAAGTCAGAATAAAACTCAGGAATCAACTGCCGCAAGACAGCTGTGGTAAAACTAGCCAGTATGCCACTATGATCCAAAGTACATTTACATCTAAAGCACTTTACATATAGATAATAATGTGTCACTATGGTTATGAATGAGACTATATGAACTTCAGGATTATTGCAGCCTATATAAATTAGTTAACAAAGACAAGCAATAGTTTTCCCAATGGTAATTATGGTAATAAACAGGGCCACCATCAGAATTTGGGTGACCCCGTATGAAAAAAAAATCCATTGGAGCCAGCCCATTTTTTTTTAAACATTGGTGGCCAGGGTTCCCCCATAAAAGTGTTTTAAAAAACATTGGTAGCCAGGGTCCCCTTATAAAGATAAAAAAACATTGGTGGGCAGGGTCCCCCCATTAAAGTTTTAAAAAAAATGGTGGCCAGGGTCCCCAATAAATGTAAAAAAGGTGGGCAGGGATTTCAAAAACATTGGTGTTCGGTGGAACTTACCTTTCAATTTTTCTTACCCTCTTCGGTTCCCTTCATTGGCTTCAGCTCCCACTTCGGTTGTTTGGCTCCTACTTCGGCGGTTCAGCTCCTACTTTGGTGGTAACTTCTACATCGACAACTCAAGGGGGGCCTGGCAAATCTAGGAAGAGCAGCATGGCTGGGCACCCCTTAACACTTAATAGCCGCCGGGCCAGGGATGAACGTCCCCCCAGTGCCCCCCTGATGGTGGCCCGGTTACTAAACATAGGTTGGTAGTAGGGGGTTGGCAAGGGGACCAAGTCATATTTAAATAAATGAGTAATATTTAGCTAACACTTGTTTAAATATGTGTACTTTAAAAAGGAACTGTTGTTAAGTCCTATGGTGTCCCACCACGCTGCAATCATTTTAGATAAATCTTGACAGATCTGTTTAAATTTCTTTCATTTTCCACATCTATCATTTATTGAATGCTGTCATGAATAATAAATGGAACCACACTCAGTGCTACAGAAATGTCCAATGCAACACACCCAAGTCACTCAAACACTGCCAATTTTTTATTTAAAAATGACTTTAATATACGGAGATCTGTCAGCTGGGAATTAAACTGTTTAGAAGTAATGGCAACCAAACGTTTTAATGTGTTTATTCTTTTTTTCAGCTACGTCGCCAACCAAAATAACACACATCTGTATAAGCTGCATAGGCATCAATGATCTGCTGTTTCCAAAATACAAAATGTTACATTTGTGTAAATCATTAATAACTGTAATATCTTATTATAGTGATAATGCAACTCTTAGGGGCACATTTACTAAGGGTCAAAGTGAATTTTCAAATTAAAAAACTTTGAATTTCAAAGTATTTTTTGGGTACTTTGACCATCGAATAGGCTAAATTTGACTTCGATCGAATTGAAAATACTTTGAATATTCGACCATTCGAAAATAGAAGTACTGTCTCTTTAAAAAACTTTGACTTCGACACTTTAATCCTGCCACATTGCTATGTTAGCCTATGGGGTCCTCCTAGAACCTATAGTCAAAATTTGGCTAAGTTTTAAAAAGTCGAAATATTTTTTTTGAAAATCGTTCGATTGATCAATTAATTCTTTCGAAACGTTCGATTCGAATGGTTTCGACAATCAATTTTAATTCGACCGAAAACTAATTAAAAAATTCAAAAAGAAATGTTAGACTATCGAATCGACCCTTGATAAATTTGCCCCTTAGTATACGAAACAAAGCTACCGATATTCTATAACAATGAAGCCTCAGGAGTAGAAATAAGATTAATAGTATTCTTATACAGAGAATAAATACTAAAATCTTTATGCCTAATAATGTGGAGTTAGAGTGCCCCCTGCAGGCAGATCTGCAAATAAAAAAAGAAATGGGATGCCCAGCCTGCATGCTTCCAACTGCTGAATGACACCTGCCAATATCCAGTGAAAGCCAAACACACTAAAGTTTGGAAGTCATTCTCAATTTTGATCCTCTGCATAATGGAGAAAAAAATGCATTACAATGTTATTTTGTAAGCTTTCAAACTTATTTGGATTAGGTACTTGGTGATCACCCATGAAGAAAGAAAATGGTTAAACTATATTTTACCTTACCTTACGGGTACCTAAGATGAATGGAACCCGTTATATGTAAACCCATTATGCAGAAAGCTACGAGTTACAGAAAGATTTTTTCCCATAGACTCCATTTTATTCAAATAATACAAATTTTAAAATTTTCTTTTTCTCTGTAATAATAAAACAGTACCTTGTACTTGATCCAGACTAAGATATAATTAATCCTTATTGGAAGCAAATCCAGCCTATTGGGTTTGTTTAATATTTACATGATTTTCTAGTAGACTTAAGGTATGAAGATACAAATTACGGAAATTTCCATTATCTGGAAAACCCCAGGTCCCAAGCAATCTGGATAACAGATCCCATACCTGTATATTCTGGAAAAGTTCGCAGAATGTCCTTGCCCTACTGGGCACTCTGCATTTAGTACAGCCGTGCCAATGTTCAATAATTCAGATTGCTATACACTATGGGGCAGATTTATCAACACTTTATTGTACATTATGTTTTAGGCTTCTGTACCAGCCCCAGGCAACCACAGGACTTTAGCAGTAAAAATCTGTGTCTCCAAAGATGCCCCAGTAGCTCCCCATCTTCTTTTCTGCTGATTCACTGCACATGCTCTGCGCTGCTGTCACTTACTGAGCTTATGAACCCACTCACAATATACTGTACACATGGAATATAAATGTCACAGTATAAGGCTGATTAGTAATAATTATGGATAATTACTACATGGCAGCACAGAAACCAGTGCAATTAGCATGAGAAATTTAATCAGCCCTGTAGCTCAGCTTATATTACAGGCCAACCTCATTGTCTGCTGGATAATTTGTGACGACCCCTAAGCTTAGCTTCTCAACAGCTGCTCAGAGCCCACTGAGCATGTGAGTGTCACAGACACTTTCCAAGATGGTTTCCCCTGTGACAAGTTTGAAGTCCTGGATCATTGCTGCTATTGACAAGCTGAAACTTTAGGCTGGTGCAATAAGTTCAGTATATAAAACATGGCATTTTTAGCCACATTCATTTTTAGGGTTTAGTTCTCCTTTAAAACATGGACAAAAAACAACAGCAACATTCCCGCACGTTTATTCACAGCACAAAAGCTGCATTTGAGCCGGAAATTAACTGTTCCATTCATTTCCAATGAGGCTGAAAATCATCAATGTTTTACTAAACTGGGAAAATAAATAGCTTTTACTTGCCAAATTTTTTTCAGGCATCTTTTTAGGGTTTTTTCTCTTTAATAAATACCAACAATTCAAGGTTTCAGAAAATACTCAACTTTTTTTGCAGCAGCATGTTTTCTCTGCATTTTTATCAAATCTAGAAAAAAACAAATCTATTTTTGAGAACTCACTCCCCATATGTACAGTAAAAGCAATGCAATGCAGAAGGTTTAGTGCTGGTAATACAAATAAATCTTACTTGTAGTATTCTGTTTTCTGTATAGTTGTGTATAGTGATGAGCAAAGTTTTCCCGTTTAGCTTTGGATAATGGATCTTTCTGTAATTTGGATCTTCATACCTTAAGTTCACTAGAAAATCATGTAAACATTAAATAAACCCAATAAGCTGGTTTTGCTTCCAGTAAGGATCATTCTATCTTAGTTGGCATCAAATACAAGGTACTGATTTATTATTACAGGGAGTTAATTAAAAAAAAATTGGATTATTTGATTATAATGGAGTCTATGGGAGATGTCCTGTCCATAATTTGAAGCTTTCTGAATAATGGGATTCCGGATAACACATCCCATACCTGTATAATAAGGATTATTTATATCTTAGTACAAGGGACTGTTTTATTACTACAGAGAAAAGGGAAATCATTTAAAAAAATGTGTTTTATGGAGCCTATGGCATGAGGCCTTGCCGTAATTCTGAGCTTTCTGGGTAATGAGTTTCTGGATAACGGATCCTATACCTGTAAAACAACATGTACTCAAAGAGTACTAGTCATAGAAGAGTTCTGTGATCATATGGATGTAGACCTAATATATTTATAAATGTCATGGTGTTCTGCAATGACTTCTTATATCCTCATATTAAAAAGTAGGGTATATAAAATAGAAAAATAATATATAATTTATAAGCAGGGTTTAACGATTCCATAACAAACACGTAACTTTTTTTCATTTATCAGCTCCTGTGAACTGACCATTTTTGGTACGTAGTGTCAGAATGGAAAAAATATCAGTCTGCTAAGTAACTTGATTAAATCATCCATGGGTTTATTTTGTTCTTTTACTAGAGACAGGCCATAGGACTAGCAGCAATTTTAATAAGCGTATGTTGTCCCTATAGCATGTGTTTTCTTAAAAGTATCTGATTTAAAACAAACACAGTGCATGATGACTGAGTGCTCCCTTGTGAGCGATGCATTAGAATCATAGGTTATTTTTAGGGACTGTTTCTGTGTCTGCCCTGAAGGATTAACTTCCCATTCTTCTTTTTTTTTTTTTTCATTGAAGTTAGAAGCCAATGGACTAATCATGACCAGATCATTCATCTTTAATATTTCCATTTTGATTTGTTTCTGGCAGTGAGCGTATGTTGTGCTAGGACAACTGCAGACCGTGTTTTTCATTTAATGGATGTTATTTTATTCTCTCTCTATTGTAGTTATGACTGGTGTTAAACAAGGCTGGAAACCACAGAGGGATTATAGGAAAAGGCACAGAAAGCTGGAACGAGCTGCTTTAAACTCCCAATAACACTGTTTATGTCTGAGATGAAGTCAAGCTGGAGCCATTACAAATCAGAGCTGTTGGCTCTCAGTATAACTGATACCTTCCGAAACATTGATTTCCAAATGCCTCTTGCATTCCTCTAGTGACAGAGACCAAGACTAAGCTTCAACAACTTTTAACATGGCATAATGGATGGAAGTCAAGATACATGGCCACTGAGAGCTTTGAATGAAGGCTTTGAATTAAAAACAACCTGAAAAGTCAATGCATTTATTAACAGAACGGCATAATATAATGACATGGTGTCAGCATGTGTAAAGGTCCCCTTTAACAAGTAACTTCAACTCACTGACCACAGAATAAATACAATAATCAGAGAATAGGGAAACAACTTTCATTGCATTCTGCATTAAAGGGGTTGTTCACCTTTTAATGAACTTTAATGGGGTTATTTATTAAACTCCAAATGCAAAAATCACGAAAAAATTTGTGATTTTTTTTTTTTTATAAAATCGGACTTTTAAAAAAAATCATGAATTTTTACAAAATTTATTAAACCCAGAGGATGGAAAAGTCCGAATCCAAAAATCCGGCATCTGAGACCTGTTGATGTTGCATATACGTCAATGGGAAAAGTCCCAATGAATTTTTGATGTACGCTGGCTTTCGTGCAATACCCCAAAGTTTTTGGGTGAAAATTCCAAAAAAAAATCATGAAAATCGGATGGAAAAATCCGAAAAATAATTTTCCTGCAAAGAACATTTTCGGAAAATGTAATAATAAATAAGCATAAAAAACCTGAATTGATTTGATCGGAGTTTGTAGCAGAAAATATTGAGATAAATTCGGCTTTGATAAATAACCCCCTTAGTATGATGTAGAGAGGGATGTTCTGAGATAGTTTGCAATTTGGTTTGATTTTTTATTATTTGTGGTTTTTGAGATATTTATCGTCTTATTCAGCAGCTCTTAAAGGTGTAGTTCACCTTTGAGTTAACTTTTAGTATGATATAGAGAGTGATATTGTGAGACAATTTGCAATTGGCTTGATTTTTTGTTATTAAAGGTTTTTGCGTTATGAACTTTTTATTCAGCAGCTCTTCAATTTGAATTTTAAGCAATCTGGTAACTAATGGTTCAACTTACCCTAGCAACCATTCATTGATCTGAGTAGAGACTGGAATATGAATAGG
This sequence comes from Xenopus petersii, assembly GCA_038501925.1. Classification (NCBI taxonomy): domain Eukaryota; kingdom Metazoa; phylum Chordata; class Amphibia; order Anura; family Pipidae; genus Xenopus; species Xenopus petersii. The sequence continues at coordinate 41,953,607 of CM076684.1, read as the reverse complement.
ACCTTACTAGAAAGATAAATAAAAAGTAGCAAATAATAAATTTGTAGCCTTACAGAGAGTATTTGTTTTTTTTTCAGCGACGCCCATTTGAAAGCTGGAAAGAGTCCGAAGAAAAAGGCAAATAATTACAAAACTATAAAAATAAACAATGAAGACCAATTGACAAGTTGCTTAGAATTAGCCATTCTATAACATACTAAATGTTAACTTTAAGGTGAACCACCCCTTTAAGTTTGCAGTTTCAGCAATCTGGTTGCTATGGTCCAAATTGCCCTAGCAACCAAGCATTGATTTGAATAAGAGAATGCAACATGAATAGGAGAGGCCTGAAAAAAAGATGAGTAAAAAGTAAAGTATCAATAACAATAAATTTGTAACCTTGCAGAGCATTTGTTTTAGACCTTACTAGAAAGATAAATAAAAAGTAGCAAATAATAAATTTGTAGCCTTACAGAGAGTATTTGTTTTTTTTTCAGTGACCCCCATTTGAAAGCTGGAAAGAGTCAGAAGAAATAGACAAATAATTAAAAAACTATAAATGATAAATAACGAAGGCCAATTGAAAAATTGCTTAGAAATGGCTTAGAAACTTAAGGTGAACCACCCTTTTAAGGTATCAATGCCTTAGTATGGGCCTAAAGTTCACTTTTAGGTGTACTTTGACCATAGTGGAAACATTTTGGAGTATTTATATAAGAAAACTTCAAAAAAGAGGCTGGCACAAGCCTGGACCCACGAAGTAGTAAAGCCGGAGTTAGATTTATATAAGTTACCTGCCACTGTGGCTTTGACATTTACAGGGAATGAGGACTGTTGGAAATGAGAAACCTGCCCTGGTGAGTCCTAGGAAAATATCTATTTAGCCTTGTAAAGGGCCTTTTCTCCTTTGAGTTAACTTTAAGTATGATTTAGAGGTTGGTATTCTGAGACAATTTGCAATTGGTCCTCATTTTTTATTATTTGTATTTTTTGAGCTATTTAGCTTTTTGTTCTGCAGTTCTCCAGTTTGCAATTTCAGCAATCCAAATAACCCTAGCAACCATGCTTTGATTTGAATACGATATGAATAGGAGAGGGCCTGAATAGAAGGATGCGTTTTTGTAGTCTTACAGAGCATTTGTTTTTTTTAGATAGGGTCAGTGACCCCCATTTGAAAGCTGGAAAGAATCAGAAGAAAAAGGCAAATGATTTTTAAAAAAATGATGAAGACTAATTGAAAAGTTGCTTTGAATTGGTCATTCCATAACATACGAAAAGTTTGAAGGTGAACCAACCCATTTAATTAGTTTAACATTTTGCCGTATGTTTTAAGAGATACTAATAATATTACTAGAACTGAGGAGAATGGATCATGGGCATCCCTGGGCTTAAGTATAAAAAGTATAAGAAAAAAAACATCCGCTTGCAACATCCGGTAAATCTGCTGAACTGTTAGCTTTCTCTATTATTCTCCTCATTAATTCAGATCCCACATGCCTTTACATCCTTTAGATATAATTTATAGTGTTATGTCTTTGTTTCTCATGATGAAGCAAAACAGCACTGTCAGGGTTCAGTAATGAATGTAGCCAACAGTGATACACATATGATTGATGCCCAATAACTCAGAAGATTGGTCAGCACTGTTTTCAGCTTAATTACTAATGAGCTCTATGTATGCTGAGGATGATGGCTTCCACACCAAAACACAGGGACAGACAAACTATATTAAAGACACACAAAGTAAGATTTATTATCTAACACAGGGCTTTTTCAGCATCAAAGGCTCATGAGATCTGTGTTAGAAGAAGAAGACAGGCAGTGAAATTAATATTATCATTACATGCTCCAAACAATAGTAATGGAATAAATAGACCTATATAAAAAAACAAAAACTTTACTTATTGGGCTAACTTTGAACACAGATTTATGTATCATCTTGAGATATATCAGTAGTTGACTACCTGGGGAGTAATAAGAGATTTAATCATGACAAGTCTCCAAACATTAGTAGTAATAGTGAGCAAATCCTTCTCTGATTAACTATGGAACCTATTATCTAGAAAGCTCTGAATTACAGAAAGGCTGTCTCCTACAGACTCCATTTTATCAAAATAATACAGATTTTTAAAAATTATTTCCTTTTTCTCTGTCATAATAAAACAGTACCTTGTACTTAATCCAAACTAAGATATAATTAATCCTTATTGGAAGCAAAACCAGCCTATTGGGTTTATTTAATGTTTACATGATTTTCTAATAGACTTAAAGGAAAACTATACCCCCAAAATGAACACTTAAGCAACAGATAGTTCATATCATATTAAGTGGCATATTAAAGAATCTCACCAAACTGGAATACATATTTAAGCAAATATTGCCCTTTTACATCTCTTGCCTTGAGCCACCATTTCGTGATGGTCTGTGTGCTGTCTCAGAGATCACCTGACCAGAAATACCTCAACTCTAACTGTAACAGGAAGAAGTGTGGAAGCAAAAGACACAACTCTGTCTGTTAATTGGCTCATGTGACCTAACATGTATGGTTTGTTGGTATGTTTGTGTGCACAGTGAATCCTACGATCCCAGGGGGCGGCCCTTATTTTTTAAAATGGCAATTTTCTATTTATGATTACCCAATGGCACATACTACTAGAAAAGTATATTATTATGAAAATGGTTTATTTACATGAAGCAGGGTTTTACATATGAGCTGTTTTATGCAATATCTTTTTATAGAGACCTACATTGTTTGGGGGGTATAGTTTTCCTTTAAGGTATGAAAATCCAAATTACAGAAAGAACCATTATCCAGAAAGCCCCAGGTCCCGAGCATAAGGATACCTTCTTATTCTGTTATAATTCCCTAACAAGAAACAAGGAAAGCAGCACTTGGGATAAAATCTTGCAGAAGGGATCATCTTAATAGGCTAGTAAATAAATGGTTTTCCCTTTACCCTATCAAAAAAACTCTACCAGCATAAGTATTCCCTGCAATATTCTTCTGGAAGTTTAAGGGTTATGTTCTCTATTAAAATGTAATTTTAAATGGGGCTTACAGTAGACTTTTGCAAGAATTCTAAAACAATGGTAAATGTATGAAAAGTATACTTATAATAGGGTATACTCTTTTATTATTATTAGCTCATCTTTATAAAGTGCCAGCATATTCTGCAGAGCTGGATAATAAGGGGGTTAATTTATCAAAATCAGAAAATATCTCATTATTTCCTGAAATATACTCCGACCCTTATTTATCAATACATTTTCATGAAAAATTTCAGTGCAGGAAAAAAAAACTTGAAAAAACTATATGAATTTTTCGGATTTTCCCACTGAAAACCATGAAATTTTTTCCCGAAAACCACAAAATCTTATTGCACAAAACCCAGTGCAGATCAGGATATCTTTGGGACTTCTCCCATTGATTTAAGTATATACAGTACAAAATCTGCAGGTCTGAAATGCCGAATTTTCAGATTCTGACCTTTTCCATACTCGAGGTATAATAAATGCCAAAAAATGTACGTTTTTTTTTAGAGTTTTTGGCATTCTGACTTTAATAAATAACCCCCTTAATGTGTGCATACACTGTACATACAAATTACATATCAATAACCAATACAAGGGTTTAGTAAAGGAAAATTCCTTTATTATACACTCGATTCCAGGCAATTATGATGAACAATGCTTTTTTTTAAAATTATTATACTCATCCCAAATGGGACAATGTTTGGAGTCATTTCCCCATTCAACAGTATGCAAAGCCCTAAAACAATATACCATTTGGAGTACTTTGAGTATTTTTACCCTAGAAGTGTGGTTTACCCTCAAATGAAGGAGTGCCCAGAAGAAAAAGAATTTTAAGTTTTTACTTTCCTTTAAACATGTTCACCAGGTAGACTTACATGGTCTGCAAAACACTCAGTAATGCTTATGAAAGTAATTCATCCAAATAACCCGCTGGGAAATAGGTTTAGGCTTTGGGACAAATCTTCTGTGTCTAAGTAAATAAATTATTTTTCAAACTGTGAGTGACACTTGGCTTCAGCATCTCTCATCTACACTGTACAAGTCTTGTAACCACTTTGCCTGCCACAAACTCTTGGATTCAGAAAGCAAACTGCCATTTATAGAGTTTCATTTCCCTGCAGGTATCTTCCCAACTATGCAGTCATTAGCCTCTCACTTGGGTTTTCAGTTCCAACATTATTCTGCATAACTCACTCTTTATTTACAACCTAATGACATGATCATATCTTGCTACTTACAGCATAAAATAAACATACACTTCTTTCACTGCCTGTCAGTTGTTTTATTGGCAACAAGCAAGATTTGTAAACGTTTTTTTCTTCTAGTCAGACTGCAGATGAGAGCATTAGTGCAATTTATAGTCCAAGCTGAAAGTGGCAACAATTCCCCATCTGTTGTGGAGTATTTATATTAGCTTACAAAAATATGGAAAAATCTATAATTGGCCTGCAATATTTATGCCACTGCACCCAATAAAAATGAAAACAAGGCATTACCCCAGAACTTGTTGTTGGGAAAGCTTAAATTGATGGTATGAAAACCTAAAACTTAATAGAATTTTGGAACTCACTAAATGTTCTAGTAAAATGGCTCAATTTATTTTAAAACCAAACCAGTCTCAAATGAGGCCAAAAAGCCTCTTCTAAACATGTTTAGAAAGAAGGAAAACAAACTATATACTGTATGTGTGTGTGTGTGTATATATACCACACTGTAAAATATACCCTGTAAAATATACCTGTATAAATGGTGCTTAGTGGTCTAATTTGTCTCATCACTCATTGAAACTTGTATATCATAAAAATAACCCCTCTGTTGTATAGTATGAAGAAAAATAAGTTATTTTGGTGTTCCATGACCAAAGTAATGGCACTCACAGAATTACACTACCTTTTGTACTATGAAAATAAAAATCACTGTCTGTAGGTACATAACTGCTTGTATTTATACACAACTGATAAGCACATGAACAAAGAGAAGTGTGTGGTGAGCAAGGACGGATTAATGCGGCTCCCCTAGGCTATAGCTTAGGGGCCCAATGTGATCAGGGGCCCATTTCGGGTTTTTTCAATTAACATTTCTATTTTCTTTTCATAAGCTTTATTTTTATTTGTGCTGCTGGGTCCTGTCGGGCAAACCTGCTGAGAGAAGAAGGCAGGCAAGGTATGTGTGGCCAGATCCAGTGACACCACTAGCCTTTGCTGAACCTGCCCCACCATAGAGAGCTCTGGTGGATGCGTGCCTGGATCTGCACACATCTGGACCCAGAAGTAGCCTAGATGTGGATGTAGCCTCACTATCTGTATTTATATACTGTATGTAAACAATTTGCTCTTGTATTTCATAAACAGCTCAAATCTTGAATGTCCCTCTTTGTATATGTGTTCTTGAAAAAACATGAGTGTTGTCAAGAAAGCAACTGACAGCTATGCTATACTGGCTATACAAAATGTACTTAGGCTAGCCATATGCAATAAGATATACCTGGTAACTTTGGCCATTTTGTCTGACTTGCCTGACCATCCTGGTATATCTTTTTGAACCTTTCTGGAGTTTCAAAATACTCTTGCCTCTCAACTTTCATCCCTAAATTTAACCTGTAAAGAACTACTCCATCATGCTCTTCACAGCTAAACTAAGTTTTTGCTCTTGGAGCTCTTACATACTACCTAATTATATGTTGCCATTTACGGCATCACTACACTACAATGGTGACCCTTTGACCTGCAGAGTCTTTGTGAACCAGTGTGTGAGACAATTTTGAGTTCAAGCCCACCCACACAAAGGTGGGATACATCATCTCTGCTGGCAGGTAAGGCACTGGAATGGGCATCACCCATAAGAGAATAACAGTATACTTGAGATAGGTTGGGTACTGAAAAAATATCACCAAAATGTATGTTAAAATCAAAAATCTTTATTGACACATCTTAGGCAACTGAAATGTTGAGCATATGGTATATATGGTATTCTGCTGCCCATGTTGAGGGGTAGGGGCTACCATGTTCTACTTTTGGTGAATTACTGTTTCTGTTTTCCACCAATTCACCCTAAACATTCTTACATTTGGATTTAATGAAATTCAAAAACATTGCTGCTAAAACTGGCTTTAGAAACAATGTCCTGGTGGCAGACTTCTGGTAAAGACTTTTCGACAAATTGAAAGGTGACCTTTAGTGATGGGCGAATTTATTCGCTAGGCGCGAATTTGCGTGATTTGCCACCGGTGAATAAATTCACTGGCATCAAAAAAAAATGGACACCAGCGTCCATTTTTTGTATGCCGACGCATTTTTGCCAAAAAACGGACGCAGGCGCGGTTTCCAGAAGTGAAACGGCGCAAATTCACCCATCACTAGTGACCTTATATTCAGAGACCTGCCTGCTTTTTCCTGGAACACTTAAAATATACTTTACATTAAAGCAGATACCCATTTGTGTTAACACCAGGTGAAGTCTGAGAGGCAGCTTTACTGAAGGGGCAAAGTGGCCAACGTTATCAATTCACCAGAAAAACAGGTGTAGAGGACAATTTGCTAGCGAACTAGACCGTCGCTAGTGTTCGTTTGCACTCTATCGCCAGCCGCTAGGGATGGGCGAATTTGACCCATTTCGTTTCGCCAAAAATTCGCCACCGGCAAAATGATGCCGACGCCCATTAAAGTCATTTTTTTTTTTGTGCAACGACATACAAGTCAATGGGCGTCAATTCTGCGGCGAAACAAGGCAAAAAAATTCACCCATCCCTACCAGCCGCATATTCAGTAAAGTACGAATTTGACTGAACGTTACCTCTTTTGACAGTTTCCTTCGCCACCTCAGACCAGGCGAAATGCTAAAATGAAGCTACATCTTCCTCAGTCTTATGTCAGTTACATCATATCCTGTCTGCCGGAAAAGCATTAAAGTTGTAAAAACACTGGCGACTTGTCCTTTTTTTAAGCAGGATTGCCTGCAAATTGTCCTAACTATTAAACTTTTTTGTGTTAACATTTTTCCACAGACATTTGAGGGGCATGAAGCATTTGTTTTAGGGTGGGCTCATGTGTAGGGCATTCGTTTCGCTAGGCAGAAGTGATCGCTAGCAACATTTCTCTTTGAAATGCTCTCACTGCCGAAGTAACGCTTCACATTCTGGCGAATTAGCCTGGCGAAGTGGCGCAAAGTGTGGTAAAGAATTCGCTGGCGACAATTCGCTCTTTAGTGAATCTGCCCCTGAGTGTGGAAGGCAATCTCACCCAGTCTTGGCTACATGCTTCCGAAACCACTTGTTTCTCCTACTGCTTCACTGGAACAACCCATTTGTATTGGGGGTACGCACCTCACTAGTCAAGAAAATCCTCAGGAGTAATGCTGGTTTTTGCCTATACTGTAGCAGAAAAGAAAGTTTTGTGTCAAAATGCTCAGAAAAGCCAAGTACACCCCAAACAAATGGGTGGGATAGCATCCCTCCCTGCTGCTACTGGGTTGGCTACTATTTAGTTGCCTATTGTAGGCGACTCTTCATGATATCATGCCTGAAACAGACACCTAAGCTGTCCTAAAAGCTTACATTTTTTAACCTACTAAATTAGCCAATATAAGGTATCAGTGCTGAACACTATCAACACTCCAACTGCTTGTTCTCTGGGGCAAATTGCATATAGGAAGAAAAAATTGAGACAATTGTTTGGACAGTCCTTAATTGTTACCTCTAATTTGCCAAATGATCATCTTAATCTTTGATTGAATTCTAAGTATGGGGTCGCTTATTCAAAAAAACATTATCCAGAAAGCCCTTCTCCTTTAGACTCAATGTTAAGCATATCCTTATTATTTTTAATGATTTCCATATTATCTGTAATTATTAAACATCAACTTGTACTTGATCTTAGCTAAGCTGCATACAGTAAATCCATATTGGTGGCAAAACACTGTTGGGTTTATTTATTTTAATGCTTTTTTAGTAGACTTTAGGTATGGCGAAATTACCGAAGAATTCAGTATAATAGATTCCATACTTGGCAATCTATAAAGGTTGGAGTGACAGGATGTCTAAAATAACAGAAAAGACCCCAGCTTCCTGCTAGTCATTGATTTGAAGGGACATAACTGTTCAGTGAGTTTACAATTGATCCTTAGCATACAGGTCAGAATCAAAGCAAACAGTTATGACCCCTGTGCCCCCCCCTCATTACTGATTGGTTACTGCCTGGTAACCAATCAGTGGAAACCAAGAGAGCTGCAAAGCAGGAAGTAGTGTTCTGGATATTATGTTACACATCCAGTCACTCCAGCCTTTATACATTACATTTTTGCCTAACTTACTAAATTAGAATTTTTTTTTTATTTACCCAGTTTTTATTTTTATACTAAACAATTACTTTAATGTATTGAATGAGATGTGGAGCACTGTTTATACATGTAGAGGAATATATTTTCACAGGAAAAAGGCTAAAGTTCACTAAAGGTGGCTCAAGCAAGAGATAAATTACCAAATGCACTTTGGCCATTAATTGTATGTTATTTTGTTTGTTAGTATTGTATATTGTCTATTATCTGTGTACAAGCCCCTGTTTCCGTTTAACAATTGAATAACAACACCCAAAAAACGTTATATAAAAACTGAGGATTATACAGACAAAAAGTTTATTTCATGCCATGATTGTAGCATATATTTTGCAGAAGCTGTTACAGGTATGCGATTTGTCATCCAGAATTTTCCAAATTACAGGAAGGCCATCTCCCATAGACTTCACATTTATCAAAATTTTAAAAATGATTCCCCTTTTTTCTTAAATGATAAAACAGTACCTGGTACTTGATCTCGACTAGTATATAATTATTATTGGAGACAAAACAATTCTATTGAGTTTATTTAATATTTAAATTATTTTTTCAGTAGACAAAGCACGGTGATCCAAATTATGGAAAGATCCCGTATTCGATAAACTCCAGGTCCTGAGCATTGTGGATAACAGCTCCCCTACCTGTTTGACCTGTCCACTGCAAACTCTACAGAACTGAAATAGTTAAGCATTACACTGAATAATTCATCATGCCCCTTGGCAATATCCTTCAGAATTAAAGCAAGAAAGTAACTGATTCATTCTCGATTTCCGCTGACAGTTGTAGGATAAAAAAGATAGGGAAGGAAGATTAAAAGGGCCGCTGGCGAAAAACATATGCAGCTGGTTTCCATAATAAAAACAATATATAAACTAGAGCCAACTTGTGAGTTTTGATTAAAGACATGCGTTCTCACCTAAGTATCTTATCAGTTCTTTGTGTTTTGGTTGGGGAAGACAGAAAGAAACTGTAACTTTTCTTAAAATAATGGAGTGAAGAGTTGAGAACTTTGCTAATAAGCATATTTCTAAATACGTGTAGATTAAAAGCAAAAACAGTTACCAACTCTTCTGTAACTTTAAAGGACAAAGAAATGGATAAAAGTTTGTATCTAACCTATTTAAAAGTACTTTTTAAAATTTTACATAGTTGGTCTAATTTATTATGGTGGGACAAGATACAAAGTGCAAAAGGCACATTTATCAAGGGTCGAATTTCAAATTTATGTGAGATTTTTTAAACTCCCTTAATTTGAATATATTCAAACTCGACTGGGGGGTTATTATAAAAAAATATCGAATTTCTAAAACATGGACAAATTTTACCTACCCGAACACTCGAATTCAATCCAACTCGTTTCAAGTTTTTTCTCCAAAAAAAACTCAAATGTCATCCCTAGTCAGAAGAAGAAAGCAAAAAATTCAAAAACTATACAAAAAAAAAAAAAAAAATGGAAGGACAACTGAAAAGTTGCTTAGAATTAGCCTATAGCATACTAAAAGTATGCTGTGGTGAACCACCCCTTTAAGAAATGTAAATGGAGAAAGACAAAGGTTTATAATCAATCCAGAATGTGAAGCTGTAAAGCCAACAGGCACCAATCACAGAATGTTATTCTAAATTTAGGATGATTTTTACCTTTCCTTTTCCTTGAAAAAGTATCTTATTGATGTGGGATGCATTTTGCAGGAAATAAATTGAGAATTCAATGGACTCAGTAGGACTGTGTCATAACAGTTGCCCTAGAACTATGGAAAGAGGAGCTTACAAAAGGAAGTAGTTTCCTGGTGTGATAACTTGAGTGTAGTCTATGTGGTAATTAACACTACTTCATCCTTTTTAAGAGCGGTTTACCTCATGGAAATTAGTTATCCTTTCTGCAGGTTGTATTCCAGATTATAGATCCTAAACCTAAATAGCTTTTTGTCAATCACCAAGAATTTGGCAGTTAGTCAGACTATTTAAAAATGCATTAAGGTGATAGCTGAAGTGGGGTAATGCCTCTGTGAAACAGGGAAAACCCCTGTCAGCAATGGTTGCCCCTAGAGCATTCTGCTGTGGAATGTTGGAGTAAAGGCGGCCATACACTATTAGATCTGCTCATTTGGCGATCTTAGCCCAATATGCCCACTAACGGCTGGCCGATATCGGTGAATCCGAACGTTCAGTCCTAGGGCCGAATGACTGGATTAAAATGCTGCAAATGGGCGCGACGGATCGCATCAACTGGACCGATGCGTGCTGCATCGCAGAAAAAAATCAAACTTGCCTGATTGATATCTGCCCGATTTTTGGCCAAATATTGATCGTGGAGGGACCGTCGGAAGCCCCAACACACAGGCAGATAAGTAAAGAATACGTTTTTGCCAGTTTCACCCAGTCTTCTCTCCTACCTTCCATTTTGGAAATAAAAAGAGGGACACAAAAGTTGCAGCGTGTAGCGTGGCAACATTTTTTTACTACACCCATTTTTGTGGCCACACCCCTTAATTACCAAGTTCATTTTACAAAATTTCGCAGCTTATAAAATTTTGAACATATTTCTGTGTTTTTCCCCCCAGTTATTACAGTTTTGCTAATGAAGGTGAATTGCCCTTTTAAGGTGCGAGTCTAACTTTTCAAAGGACCTGTTATCTTATATTCTTACAATTACTTGTTTGCTTATCATTGTTACAAAAATATCTTATCTGAAGCTGTTCTGGGATCTCTGCCAAAAGCCAATTAAGTTAAGAAACTTTGTTTCTTTTTCTGGCTGTTCAGTGCAGAGAAAAACAGGACTTTTCAGTACAAATGAGGGACTGCAGGTTGAGCTGTCAAAACAGCGACTGTCCCTCTAAAAACGGGACAGCTAGGGGGGTATTTGTTTTGTCTCCAAATTGTGAAAAAGCTCTTCCCTTTTGGTCACACTGGGAGAAGAGGCGCTATCAGCACACGAACTTTGAGCAACCAGGGAAAAATGTGTCTTTTCCCCCTGCACAAGTAGAAACCATGAGCCAAAACAGACTCCTGGCAGCAGAGCACAGGCTCCTTGGGTAGCTATGCACCCTCCAACTGAAAGTGCCACAAGAATTGCAGGCAGCAAAGAAAACAATGTATTACATGGAGCTGCAGCTATGGGGCAGTGATACTTGCTGGCAACCACCACAAAAATAAAAAGTTGTTTTACAGCTACAAAAATAGGCTCTGTCAACCTCGACTACTAATTAACGCTGTGCTACTCAGTAATATAGCGCGCCACTGCGTGTAGCGTCACCGCGCTTGTGGCGTCACGGTCTCGCGAGATGAGACGTGAACTAGATTATCTGTCCGGAATGAATGAATGAACTGAATGATAGCGGCGCTGCGGGACTTTTAAGCAATATTGGGCGCTATGTGTTAGTCTAATAGTATTGTGACAGTCCGACGAGTCATGAACCTTGTGCGGGTTATATGTCGTCATAAGACGGCGCTGGGCCTGGGAGCTGTGTCAGTGTTCCTGGTGGTGCTGCTGTACCTGGCCAAGTGCACGTCTGAGAGTCTAAAGCCGGCCAGTCCCCGGGCTCTGCCGTACCAACAGGCAGGTCATCGGCAGCAGCAGCACGGCGCAGAAAAGAGTGTCTCTGCCTTCCTTGTCGTGCTCATAGCCAGCGGCCCAAAGTATTCGGAGAGGCGGAGTATCATCCGCAGCACCTGGTTGTCCGGCGTCAAGTCGCGGCCAGAGCACGGAGATGTATGGGCTCGTTTTGTGATCGGCACCGAGGGCCTGGGCGAGGAGGATTCGGCTGCGTTGGAGATGGAGCAGCGGCGACACGGGGATTTACTGCTGCTCTCCGACCTCCGAGACTCGTACGAGAACCTGACGGCCAAGCTGCTGCGGATGTACGTGTGGCTGGAGCACAACGTGGACTACAAGTTCGTCCTGAAGGCTGATGATGACACGTTCGCCCGCCTCGACTTGTTGCTGGAGGAACTGCGGCCCAAGGAAGCGCATCGGCTCTACTGGGGCTTCTTCTCCGGCCGGGGCAGAGTCAAATCAGCGGGGAAGTGGAAGGAGAGCGGCTGGCTGCTGTGCGATTCCTATCTGCCCTATGCACTGGGAGGCGGCTACGTGCTCTCCTGGGATCTGGTGCAATATCTCAGCCTCACTCAGCACTTCCTGGCACATTGGCTCAGCGAGGACGTGTCCCTGGGGGCGTGGCTGGCACCTGTGGCGCTGAACAGACTGCACGACCCTCGCTTTGATACCGAGTACAAGTCCCGCGGCTGTAACAACAAGTATCTCGTGACGCACAAGCAGAGCATCGAGGACATGTTAGAGAAGCATCAGACCTTGGCTAAGGAAGGGAGACTGTGCAAGGAAGAGATCAAACTCCGCCTCTCCTATATCTATGACTGGGCCGTGCCCCCATCTCAATGCTGCCAGAGGAAGGATGGAATTCCCTGACTCATCCCTTTTATCTCTGGCAAATGGTGCTGCATAGGGATTGCTTCATTCCCCCCAACAGTTTGGACCTTTCAAAGGTTTAGGGATAGGGTTGCCATCCGGCTGGTATTTTACTGGCCTAACAGGTAAAACACCTGCCAAGGCCGGTATTACAAATTTACCAGCAAGGTAGCTGCCGGTAAATTTGTTATACCCTTAAAAAGGCCCCCTCGGCCTGCCCCCAATCCCCTGTAAACTTGTCCTTAGGTTTTTGTCCTGGCCGCACCGTGGCCCCCGCCCATTTGCGGCACAACCCCGCCACCTTTGACGTCACACCATGGCCCCCTTTTGAAACAGGTGGCAACCCTATTTAGGGGGCAGATTTATCAATGGTCGAAGTGAATTCAAAGGAATTTTTGAAGTAAAAAAATTTGAAGTCATTTTTTGGATACTTCAACCATCGAACAGGATACTACGACTTCAAATTAGTTTTGAAGTAAAAATCGTTCGAATATTCGATAAAAAGTACTGTCTCTTTAAATAAACATCTACTTCAATACTTCGCCAAATTAAACCTGCCGAAGTGCTATGTTAGCCTATGGGGACCTTCTAGAGCATTTTTCTAAGTTTTTTTGAAGTCAAAGAAAAATCGTTCGAGCGACGGATGAAATCCTTCGAATCGTTCGATCCCAAGGATTTTACTTCGCCCGCAAATGGCCAAATTCAATGTAAAAAGACTTCGATATTCGAAGTCGACGTATTCCAATTTGATGGTCAAATATCGAAGCTTTTCCTACTTCGAAATTCGACACTTGATAAATCTGCCTCTAGGTGTTTTTGTAGAGGACCAAGTTACCCTGCAGAGAAAAGAACATGTACATCCATAAACATAACACAAGCACACCCAGATGCAGCATGAGATCCAGCATCTTCCACTAGAGTCCCGACATACTGCTGCACTGAGCACAACTAACACAGTACAGTTACAATTTTATAGATGAAGAAAAAAAGGAAAAGAAAGAACTGGCCTATATAACTGCACCTGCCCATACAGAAACTCTTATGAAGTATTAGAATTAAGACATAACCTTTATTAAGTCATTAAACTAAATATCCAAACTGCAACATTAAAAGACCAGTTAGAAGCATGGGACCAATTGACTGGGCACAATTTTGGCTTTCAGTTAGGCAGGATGACCGATAGGGACCAGAAGGGTTTTACAGATCGGGAGGGTGTCCGTTGCGGGTGAAGGGGTTGGAATTGGCTGGATGATCCGTGGGTTAGAACTCAAAGCTATTCGCTATAATTAAGTGCCTGAGGCACATTGTATTTAAACTGAAACCACCAAGAGAACCCGACAATGCTGCTTGGCAGCCATTTGTTAATTTATTGCGCGGGAGACGCATTTCTTTTTCTACGCATCACTAAGATACCGGCCTTTGGCTTATTGCTACTTAGTTCCTTAACGGAGCCAGCTTCTCACATTATGGGAGGGATCTCGGAGTGGGTGACGGGGTTGGCAATTTGATGGGTAGTCTCCAGTTGTGGTCTAAATACCCAACAGCCGCTGTGACCAATAAATGACCACTGGTTACATTGGTGCTTAGCACTTTTTCTCTGTAACCCTCCCTTTACCCGGTCAATTGGTCCCCTACTTCTAATGTTGCAGTTTGGACATTTATTTTAATGACTTAATAAAGGTAATGTCTTAATTCTAATACTTCATACGAGTTTCTGTATGGGCAGGTGCAGTTATATGGGCCAGTTCTTTCTTTTCCTTTTTTCTTGATATACATATTACTATCTGATTCTGCACACCATACACTGTATTGGATGGTTGGTGTTTCCCATCACCCTACTTCTTTGCAATTTTATGGATGATCCTGCTCTAAGCAAAGGCTCAGTTGGTAGGCATTTTTTTTATGCTTAAAGGAGAAGGAAACCCTTTCAGCGCAAAACCCCTTCCCCCGTAGGTTCTCCCCCCCCCGGGCAAATGCCCCTAATTTGTTAGTCACCCCTCCATGCAGGTCCTCTCTTGCCGAGTTCAAGGGCAACATCTTCGTCCTATCGCTCTTCTACCTGTACTGATCGGCGTTTGGCGGCGCATGCGCAATAGGAGGCATTTGCCGTTTGGATCTACTGCGCATGCGCCCGAATTTCACAAAGTTTCCGATTTCTTTTTTCGGAAACTTTGTGACTTTTGGCACATGCGCAGTAGATCCAACCGGCAAATGCCTCCTACTGCGCCGCTAAATACAGGAAGAGGAGCGATCAGACGAAGATGGCGCCCGTGAACTCAGCAAGAGAGGAACTGCATGGATGGGTGACTAACAAGTTAGGGGCATTTGCCCGGAGGGAGGGGTTTTGCACCTACAGGGTTTCCTTCTCCTTTAAAGCTTTATCGGTTATTAGTGTTCCTATTTTGCCTCTTTCTAGCTAAAATGTCTCAAGTTGTTGGGGATCATTGATCCACAATAGAAAAACTGTGAGCTTTAGTTTTATCTGTATTTTCATTTCAAGGTCATTACCATTCATGTCTCACTCTGACTTTTACTTAGCAACCAAATCACCTTTAACTAGGGATGCACCGAATCCACTATTTTGGATTCGGCCGAACCCCGAATCCTTTGCAAAAGATTCGGTCATATACTGAACATAATGCGAATTCTAATTTAGGAAGGGGAAAACGTTTTTTAATTCCTTGTTTTGTGACAAAAAGTCAAGTGATTTTCCTTCATGACAGGATTCGGTTCGGCCAAATCCTGCTAAGAAAGGCCGGATTCTGTGCATCCCTACCGTTAACATTCCAAGTAGGGATACATCGAATCCAGGATTCGGTTCGGTATTCGGCCTTTTTCAGCAGGATTCAGCTGTACCCTTCTGCCTGGCCAAACCGAATCCTAATTTACATATGCAAATTAGGGGCAGGGAGGGGAATTCACATGACTTTTTGTCACAAAAAAGTAAAAAATGTTTCCCCTTCCCACCCTTAATTTACATATGCAAAGTCTGTTCGGTATTCGGCCAAATCCTTCGCAAAGGATTCGGGGGTTCAGTTGAATCCAAAATCGTGCATTCGGTGCATCCCTAATTCCAAAGCAGATAGCTTTACAAAAAAAAAAAAACTGCAGTCACTACTACCACTCTGAATATCATACTAAGTTATTTTTTATGTGAACAACCCCCGCTTAGAATAATGCACTTTCCTTGTCATAGCTTTTCCCATCTGTGGAATTAGCATCCACCAGAGAATGAAAGAAGATACTGACAGGTGTTCACTGTATTCAAGTGTCAATATTATACAACAGTTTTAATCGAGCAATAAAGGCAAGCAAAGCATGCCCTGCTGCTATAATTTTATTTTTACCTAAGTATTTTTGGAATTTTAACTTAAGACACAAGGATGTCACTAAGACATTTTGGGGGCTATTTATTAAAATCCGAATGTTTAAATCTTGAAAAGTTTTTTTCCCACTTAAAAAAAACTCGAATTTTTAGAGGAAAAAAGAAAACTCAAATTTTTCAAGATTTATTATACCCCAATACAAAAAGCCTGAATCCAAAAATCTGCAATTTCAGACCTTTAGAGGTACTGTATAAGTCAATGGGAGAGGCACCTATCTCAATTATGAAGTTTTTGTGGTCAGCGCTGGATTTAGCCCGAAAATACGACTTTTTCAGGCAAAAATTCTAGCAATTCGAGAAAAAGACCAGAAAATTCAAATGATTGAAGTTTTCGCAAATTTTTATTGAGTTTTCCCATGATCCGATTAAATCACTTTTTTTTTTTTTTAAATTAATGAATAAGCTAAAATTGGGCATGGGAGTTTGGTTGTGTTTAAATAAAATATGAATATGGATTTTAGTAAATAACCCCATTTATGTGATTAATTTGAATGGCTGTAAAGTCTTTACAGTGCAATAGATGTACATGCAAGTTTTAGTGGTGTATTTTTCCCTTTCTCAGATACCAAAGACTTTGCTTCTGTTTTGGTGTTGTATAGGGTTTCTGCATGTGTCCAGGTCCTGAGAATGGGTCAAGCTGGGAGGTAAATGTGTCTGGAGAGAATAAATGTACAGAGCCTATATATACCTCATTACTTACTATTACATGGATAGAAAATGGAAAAAGATTTTTTCATTCCAGGGAGCCTTGTAATTAAAGATCCATCACTGCATTTCATTCTTTTCTTATTTATATTCGTTTGATATGCTTTTAACCTCTTACCTGTCACAGAATGCAATGTCCCCCTTCATGTCTCCATCTTGCATAGCCGCTCCTCCTCGTCTGCCCCCGCACTTGTCACCTCACTGTGGTGGAGAAATTAGTTTTGAAGGTTTGCCTAGGGTGCCCCTTAGATTTGGCCCAGCACTGGATACACTATAGCGCCAACAGTTTCTAGCCATGCCATCTAAAATGAAGTCTTCTGTTTAAACACTCACAGCTAAGTTCCAAACTGTCTCTGGAATCAAGATCAGAACAAGAACTATTGATGGAGAGTGTGAGGTTTGATTAACTTCATGCACATTACCAATCATTTGCTGTAGTAAAGGTTGCTTCCATGGCACTCAAACAGTGGAAACATTTCATATGGCATGATAAATTGTTATTTTCTTGTAACTCCAAAATCTAGGTTTGGAAAATGCCAAGAGGACACTACCTACCGTAATGCAAAATTCAAGGGTAACATTTAGTGGAGAAGAATCTGGGGCTGTTTGAATTGTAAGCTGTGGCTAAAATATGTTGCGTCACAAAGGGTTAAGGATGGCCACAAACCTAAAATTCTGTACTTTTGAGCATTTGTGCAGCCTCACCAGGTTGTCTACAGCATACAGTTATATCCGTGGCAATTGCATGCTTTGTGCATTTTGGCAGCAGTTTGGAGAAGACCCCCTACCTGTTTCAACACAATAATGCCCCAATGCACAAAGCACAGTCTGTAAAGAATGGGTTTGCGGAGAGGGAAGTGGAAGAACTTGACTGATCTGCACAGGGTCCTGACCTCAACCCAAGTGAACACCTATGGGGTTAATGGGACGCTAACTGCAGTACATGACAGGCCTGGTCTCACTAAATTAGAGCCCAACCTTACTGCTACTCTTATGGATTAAATGAAGCTTATGGCACCAGTAATGTTTCAATATTTAGCAGCTAGCTTTTCCAGAAAAGTAGAGTTTATTAAAAAATAAAAAGCAGGACTATCATCATATTGATACCAATGGTTTGGGATAGAGGAGATGGACAGGCAGTGAAATTAAATACATACCTTACGGCTAACAGTTTGAATTCCCCTAATATGTCTAACAAACTTGAACCTACTTTGCCATCAAAGGGATGGTAACTGTATATTACAGTTTAAAAATCAGTACTTAACTGTTGAATAACTTACATTATACTGTTAGAATGCATTTACTGTGAACCTAGAGAATATTCTTGTCTTTGATATTCTATGGCAGCTATCATAGCACAGTCATTTGTGTATATATATATATATATATATATATATATATATATATATATATATATATATATATATATATATATATATATATATAGTTAGAAACAGCATTACGTGCTTAACACCCTGATCTACATCAATTTGCAATATTGTGGTGAATAAAGGGGTGGTTCACCTTTGAGTTAACTTTCAGTATGTTAAAGAATAGATAATTCTAAGCATTTTTTTAATTGGACTTTTTTTTCTAGTTTTTTAATTATTTGCCTTCTTCTTCTGACTCTTTCCAGCTTTCCAATGGGGGTCACTGACCCCATCTAAAAAAACAAATTCATAATTCAGTCTCTTGTGCAAATCCGTGCTTGGTTGCTGCAATTGTAACCAGATGGCTGAAACTGCAAATTGGAGAGGTGATGAACGGGAAGCTAAATAGGTCAAAAAACACAAATAATAAAAAATTAAAACCAATTGCAAATTGACCCATAATATCACTTTGTACATCATATATACTAAAAGTCAATGTAAAGGTGAACAAGCAATCAAAAGCACCCTGGAAAATTCACAGGTTCTTTGTACCTGTTCAACTAAAAATACTTGAGTCTTCTAATGATGAATTCACAAAATAAGTAAAGTAACCAGTTAGGCTTTTGTTTTCTTTCATGTTATTACAGGTGGCCGATTAGCTGCTATGGTTCTCTGTTCTGGCTTAATTAATACCAGTTTTTAAATTTGTTTATGCTTTGTACCACACTAATTAGGCAAGCATTAAAATGTACATTGTAAGGCTAGTCCCACTGCTGTACAGCATATTTATGTACACATTGTAAATACTGTACCAATCCCATTCTCAGATGGATTGTAAAAAGTCAATAATTGATTAATATTTATTTAAATGTTGGTGAGCTGTTTGTGTTTGTTGTAAGCCATTTACAGCATCGTGTCTGTATATCTTGTGCATGTTTATTTGTATTATTAATAAACATCCTTTACATCTGAACCGCTTTGTTTCTTTTTAATGAATCTGTTTCATCAGTGGAAAAAGGCCGAAATTTTTTCTACTCACCGTAATTTCTATTTCCAAGTCACTTTCATGGCAGCATTCACCAACATGGGTTATCCCCTCCCCTTTTGGTCATTGGACAGGAACAGAAAACCTCCTCTACACAGCCTCCTCCCTCCCCCTCACCACTGTCTTCGTAACCAGCGTCTGAAAGGTGGGCAGTTGGTGAATGCTGCCATGAAAGTGACTTGGAAATAGAAATTACGGTGAGTAGAAAAATTTTCTACCTTTCCCAAGTCACCATGGCAGCAATTCACCAACATGGGATCTACCAAGCAAAAAAGAAGGGAGGGACACATTGTCTGCTGCATAATTCCACTTTTTTAATTGATTAATGAACAACAGAATGAAGGATTTTCCTCCCAAATCTAGCTTCTTGGGACTGTAACACGTCCAACTTATAATGCCGAACAAAGGTTGAGGCTGATGTCCATCTAGCCGCTTTACAGATCACCTCTGGCGGGGCCCTGGCTTCCAGGGATGTAGCAACAGCCCTGGTTGAGTGAGCTTTCAGGTCTCTGGGAACCTCCCTGCTAGTCAACTGGTAAGCTGTCACAATGCACTTAATTATCCATCGACTAATCGTAGATTTAGACAGAGCCTGACCCTTCCTTGGCCCTCTTGGAATCAAAAAGAGTCTGTCTGACTTGCGGCAATTCTTTGTTCGCTCCAAATAGTGAGAGATTGCTCGCACTAAATCTAGTGTATGCCATTGTTCTTCACGTTCTGTCTTTGGCTTGGGACAAAATGAGGGTAAGACCACCTCCAGATCCATGTGGAATTGAAAGATTACTTTCGGAAGAAACCCAAACGAAGGTCTCATCACCACTTTGTCTTGAAAGATTACTGTGTCCGGCTCCTTTGCTGAAAGGGCATGGATCTCCTTTACCCTACATGCTGAGGTGACTGCCACCAGGAACAGTACTTTTAAGGTTCATGCCAATCTGAAGCTTTCTCTATTGGCTCGAATGGTGAACCCATCAAAACCTTCAGCACCACTGGCAACTCCCAAGGAGGGACACGCGGCTTAACATATGGACGAATCCTCTTCAATGCCGCAAAAAACCTTACAACCAAAGAGTCTTCAGCCCAGGTTTTGCCATTCAAAGCTGACAAGGCTGAAATCTGGCCTCTTAACGTACTATTACTCAAGCCTTTCTCGTATCCAGACAAAAGGAAATCCACGATGTGGCAGGACTCTGGATCTTTAGGCGCAAACCCTTTGGACTTAGCAAACTGCACGAATCGATCCCAAACTCGATAATATTGTGATGAGGTAGAAGTCTTTCTGGACTTTAAAAGAAGGGTCACTAGGTCTCCTCTGACCCCCTTCTCATACAACCTCTGCCTCTCAATTTCCACACCGTCAAGGACAGGTGTGCCACCTCTTCGCAGAACACAGGACCCTGTGACAACAGGTCCCGTCTGACTGGCAGTCTCCATGGTTTCTCTATCGCCAACTGTTGCAACAACGGGAACCAAGGCCTTCTGGGCCAATGAGAGATTACCGCTATCACTACGACACCCTCCTGATCTATCTTTTTCAGAACTCTCCAGATCATAGGAAATGGAGGAAAGACATAGGAGAACATCTTGCTCCAATCCTGCAACAGGGCATCCACCGCTGCGGCTGACGGGCAGGTTCTTCTGGAAAATAATTTTTGACATTTCCAATTCACATTTGTCGCCATCAAATCGACCTCTGGTATTCCAAATCTCTGAGTTATTTGGTGAAAAACCGCAGAGTTGAGACTCCACTCCCCAGGAGCTAGGACACTGCGGCTTAGATAATCTGCCTGCAAATTCTGAACCCCAGGCACATGAAAGGCTATTAGTCCTGCTAGATTTTGTTCTGCCCAGAACATTATTGGAGTCAACACTTTTATTAAGCTGGGACTTCTGGTTCCCCCTTGCTTGTGAAGGTAAGCCACTGGTGTGGCATTGTCGGAACGTATCTTCACCCACTCGTGAGATATTTCTTCCGATAAGGCTCTTAGAGCTTGATCTATGGCTCTCAACTCCAGAATATTGGAAGAGACGGCACGCAGATCCGAGCTTCCCTGCACTGATCTGCCAGGCATGACTGCTCCCCAACCTGACTCCGATGCGTCTGTTGTAATTGTAACCCACTGGGGTTCGGACAGAGGCATGCCCCTGGTAAGATTCTGTCTTTCCATCCACCATCTTCAACTTGCTCGAACTTCTTCTGGCAAGTAAAGATCTCTCTTTAGATTTAGAGGGTTCAGCGAACCTGACTTGATCAGAAACTGTTGCAAAGGCCTGAGATGCCATCTCGCCCACTTCACCATCTGAATGGTTGATGTCATCACTCCTAGAAGTGACATACAGTCCTTCATTGTGACCTTTGTTTGTGCCGCAAATAAAGACATCCTCTCTTGAATCTGTTCTACCTTTTCCTGAGGAAGACTTACTCGGTCTCTGCCGGTCTCTATTTGAACCCCCAAGAATACCAAGTCCTGAGTTGGCACAAGACAACTTTTCTGCCAATTTATGACCCATCCGAAAGCTTGCAATGCCTGTATCTCATTGTCTCTGTTTCTTGCGGCCTCTTCCTCTGACTCGGCCACCAACAGAATGTCGTCTAGATAATGGTATGCTGAAATTCCGACCTCTCTTAAGGCTGCTATATTGGTTATTAGCACCTTCGAAAACGTTCTTGGTGACGTTGACAGCCCTGAAGGGAAGACAGGTGAACTGAACATGTTGGCCTCCCGTCATAAATCGAAGGAACTTCCTGTGCGGCTTGTAAATTGGTATATGGAAATAGGCGTCTTTTAGGTCTAACTTTATCAACCAAGACCCTGGACGAATCGTCATAATGATTGAGGCTGACTCCATCTTGAACTTTCCACATGAAATGAACCGATTGAGGGGCCTCAGATCCAGAACTGGCCTGAAGGCCCCCGATGCTTTCCTCACCAAGAACAGCTTTGAATAGAATCCCAAGCGCTGCTGGGAGACCGGCACCATCTCCACCGCGCCAGTCATCTTGAATACATAATCTTGAAAAATAGCTTCCGTCCCTAAAACTTTCGGGGCCGTTGAACAACAAAAAAATATTGTGTCTCGGCATCTTGGAAAACTCCAGTCGATACCCCTCCTGGATTATCTTCAAGACCCAGACATCTTGGATTTTGGAGACCCAGATCTGTTGAAAAAGGGCTAACATCGCCCCCACCGCCACAGCCTGGGTCCACCATATCTCATTGTGACTTACTGGAACCTGCGAGGAAGGTCGAAGTCTTCTTATTGGACTGCCGTCCGTCTCCGCGAGTGTGTCTCCAATTCTGCTGTTTGCCATAGCTTCTACCTGGTCTGGAATATCTTCGATCACAAAAAGTATTCCCAGTTGGGGACGATTGTCTAGACCTCTGCCGCTTAAACCTTCTTTCCTGGGGAAGAAATACGCTCTTCCATCCAGATGCCTTTTTAATAATTGAATCAAATTTTTCACCAAACAGCATCTCTCCTTCGAAGGCCAACTGACACAAATTTGATTTAGATGCTGAATCTGCCAACCATGGCTTAAGCCATAAGGCACGTCTTGAAGCCACCGACAGTGCCATGGACCTCGCCGAAAGTTTTACCAAATCCAAAGAGGCATCTGCCATAAATTCCACAGCGAGCCTTAACTCCGAGAGCATTTCTTTTAAATTCGCCCTTCTTAAAAATGGCCTCATCCAGGTTATCCAGCCACACCTTCATTGCCCTTGAGGTAGAAGTTATTGCCACTGCCGGCCAACAAGCTGCTCCAGCTGAAACATAAGATTTTTTAAGATTAAACTCTAATCTTTTCTCCATAGGATCCTTGAATGCAGCCGCATCATCGACTGGCAATGTAGTCTTCTTTGCCAACCTAACCACTGCTGCATCAACCTTGGGTGGATTATCCCACAGCTTCGAGAAAGCATTTTCAATTGGATATCTCTTCGAGAATCTCCCCTGTATAACCACTTTCTTCTCCGTATTCTTACACTCAGAGTGAATTAAATCTTTAATCGACTCATGTACCGGAAATGTCAGTGCTTTCTTCTTGAGAGATGGAAAGAATCTATCTGCTGAGGAACCTTTCGGAGCCTCTTCTGTTAATGTCAGCGCTTTTCTTACAGCCTTAATCAAACTGTCAACAGCTGCGACATCTAGAGTAGTTTCTTCCTCTCAAACAAATTCTCCTTCCTCAGTTAAACTTTCCTCTGCATCATATAATTCCTGTTCTGAAACTTCAGATAACGAGTCATAGAGCGATTCCCTGACTCTCCTAGACCTCCTGCCAGCTACAGGTACAGACGTCGATGCTGAGGCTTCCTGCACTCCCTGTACCACAGCCTGCTTGATTAGTGATACTAAAGCATCCAGCTGAGGCATCACTGCGGCTTGTTGTTGTTGTTGTCCCACAGGAGACTGTCCCTCTGTTGACTTCTTGGATCCAGAAGCATCTTTCTGAGTGTCACTGGAGGCAGGGAGACTAAAAGGCAAGATATAAAACATCAGCCATATACTCCATATATCTTTTTTTTTTTTAAATTTTTGTTTCGCTTACCCAGAGCCTTTAGATTGCGCTCCTTTCCCAGAGCTAACCATTTCCATCTTGAAACATGTTTCCAGCGATGGCGACCGTCGCAGGCGAAAACACGCCGGAGTTCCCTTAAAGGTACCTGAAGTGACGGAATTACGCTTGCATAACTACGCCGTGCATTCTGCATCCAAACGCGCTTCCGGATGTGTGCGTCATTTCCGGTCCTTGGAACGCATAGGCGCCATTTTGGACTGCATATGCTCCGGAAAGTATGCTAGGCTCATTTCCCTGCATATTATACTGTTAGCTTCCAGCACCCACCCTGCTTCAAAGGGTACGGACTCTTGGACCCACATCGTCCTCTGGAAGCTCCTCTCCCATGGCGACCTCCTCAGAGAGCACAAGGGAGGCATTGAAGAGGGGGGAAAAGAGAGAGAAAACCCCCCCTCTTACGGAATACATCCTGGGTAAGCACTCCAACAATCCATATGACCGAAGGACAGGAAAAAAAAGACAGTGGTGAGGGGGAGGGAGGAGGCTTTGTAGAGGAGGTTTTCTGTTCCTGTCCAATGACCAAAAGGGGAGGGGATAACCCATGTTGGTGAATTGCTGCCATGGTGACTTGGGAAATCAGCATGGTCGCTACACACAGACATTTGAATATATTTTTACTGAAATGCAAGCTGAAAGCATCAAACTGTCCAAATTTGCACATAAGCAGTAACCAATATTGATTGCTTGCTATGGGTTACTGCTCATATTTAAAACAAAAAAATGCACATCAAACTTAGATTAACCACACTTGCTATCTTTAATAATATCATAAATACACTAAACATTTTAATACATTTAGCATGCATTTCAATAGAAACACATTCCAGTGGCAGCTGCCGGTTCATCAGTGAAAGCAAACTTTTGATTGGTTGCCATGGGTTACTGCCCAGGTTTAGATTTTCTCTGTGTTTATAAATTATCACTAAGGGCATCTTTACATTTTTAATTTTTTTTCAGGATAATTAAACCTTGAAAATAAGTTAATGTAAAATTGGCTACTCTGAGCACTTTTGCCATTTATATAGTCTTAGCTTTTCTCACATCTTTCCCAAAAACCGGAGGGGTTCAGATATCTTTCCTAAACAAAAGAACATTAAAATAGTCCTCTTAACCTTCTATTAATATTTCGAAATCAAGAGGGGAGTGGAAATTAAACAAACATCTGCTAAATAACACTGAGGTTATCCAGGAACTGACTCAGGCTATCCCACAATATTTTTCTGAAAACAGCAATGGGGAAGTGACCAAAGAGACAGTCTGGGCTGCTCACAAGACGGTTATTAGGGGGATACTCATAAAACATGCCTACTACTTACGCAAATTGAGAGAATCTAAACTTAAACAACTTATGACAAATTATCCACCTAGAATCTTCTCACAAAACAAATCAGGATTCACTTACGCTAGAGACAGTCTCAAAAAAAGGAGAGCTTAAACAAATCCTGATAGATAAAGCCGAAAAAACTTTTAACATACACAAAACGCATGTTCTATGAGAAAGGGAACAAAGCAGATTCTTTATTAGTCAAACTCCTGACCACAAAATCCCCAAATTCATTAATCAGGTCAATAAAAAATCCAAAAGGGAAAATACACTATAAAACGGACTATATTCTGAAGGAATTTGCACATTACTATTCAAAACTCTACGAAGGGAACAAAAGACCGAGGACAGAAGGAAATATAGATGACATAAAACTCTACTAAGATAAATGTAATTTACCAAAATTATCTACTGACAATTCTCAAAAATTACAAATGGATATTAGAGAAGATGAAATAATTGAAGTTGTCAAACAGAGTAAATCGAGGAAAGTTCCGGGCCCAGACGGCTTCCACATGCTATATTATAAAAAATTTAGGAATTACTCCCACATATGTTATCCTTATTTAATAATCTACTTCATAACAAAGGCCATCTTCCCCCAGATATGCTCAGAGCCAATAAAACGGTCCTTCCAAAGTATCCAAAAGACCCAATGTTCTGCCAAAATTATCGCCCGATATCCCTCTAACAATGATGTTAAATTGTATGCCAAAATTTTGGCCAACAGGTTAGCAAGAGTCCTGCCAATGCTAATTCACCCAGATCAGGTGGGGTTTGTAATAGGTAGAGATGCAGCGGATAACATCAGAAGGATGACACATCTATGCCACCATGTCGAAAGCTTACATATCCCAAGTATATTTCTGTCAGATGCGGAAAAGGCCTTTGACATGGTGGATTGAACTTTCTTGAGAGCTGTCTTGGATACAGTGGGCTGCACCACTCAATTTAGGGAGGCAATTATGTCCGTATATAATTGTCCTACGGGCAGGGTTTGCAATGAGGGGCACTATTCAGAATCCTTTGCAATTCGGAATGGGACGAGACAGGGGTGCCCATTGTCCCCTCTTCTTTTCGCTCTATGCATGGAACCCCTGGCCCAAAAAATCTGTCTTAATCCAGATATCTCAGGAATCACCATAGGTAAGGATTCCTATAAAATTGCCCTCTTCGCAGACGATACATTACTTTCACTTACTCTCCCACAAACATCTCTGCCTAACCTGTTTAATTAAATCAATAAATATGCTGCATTCTCAGGATTTAAAGTTAACAATACAAAATCCGAAGCATTGGCTATATCCTTAACCAAGCCCGCTCAGAAACTTTTGGAGCTAAACTTCTCGTTTAAATGGCAGGAAAAAACATTAAAATACCTAGGGATTCTTTTAACTGCAAAATTAGCAGTACTCTCAGAATTACCTCCCGATGGTTAAACAGCTCACTTCAACACTTCATTCTTGGCATAAAAAAAACAGATCTCATGTTTAGGAAGGCTACATTCTATAAAAATGGTAATATTACCCAGGATTCTATACTTATTTCGCACGCTACCTATACCAATAAAATATATAGATAGGCTACAAAACGAAATGTTCAGATCCTAGGGTAGCCAAAAAGATACTTATGCAATCTATCCCACAGGGGGACTTCATTTTCCCAATCTTCATCATTACTGGAAAGCAGCCCAGTTGTCTCAAATGGTCAAGAGCCACTGCCCACCAAATACTGTCAGATGGGTCTACCTAGAAGTCCAATTGTTAACACCATTATCTCTTTGAACCTTCTTATGGTCTGCACGGGAAGCTAGACCTTCCTCATCACTCTTGAATCCGATACTGAAACACACCATTAATCTCCGGGATAAGATGAAACTCAAGTATAAAGATGTAATTTGCTCAAATCCATCTCCATTTACCCCACTATTTCATAACCCAGTCTTGCCTCCAGGCCAAGACCTGAAGTCTTTCAGTTGGTGGCTACACAATGACTTTTTGGATATAAATAGTTTGACTCCACTTGGAAGCATACTAACATGGGAGGACTTGCGAAGCAAAAACAATATTCCTCTCCGGGAACACTATAAGTATCTACAGCTTAGCCATTTTATAAGGTTGCAGATGGGGAAGAACCCTAAACAAAGGACACTCTTTGAATATCTTTGCGCACATCCCTTTAATAGGGGACAAATTTCCTTGATCTACACCAAACTTAGATCATATGATGCTCCAGACAAAAACAAATACACGGAATGCTGGGAAAAGATACTCAATGCCATACAGCATATAAAACAGTGGGAATACATGTTAGATCATATCAGAAAAGCTTCTATCAACAAAATTGTCAAAGAGAATGCATATAAAATACTGTATGACTGGTACCTGACTCCGGCGAAATTACACAAAATATATGATTCTGACCCTCTTTGCTTCAGGGGCTGTAAAACGGTGGGAGACGAATTACATATGCGGTGGGAATGTCCACAACTCTCTAACTTATGGAAATAATTTTTTTTTTAAAGGGTCTTGCTAGAGAAAAATGTTCGTCCAGATCCTTAGCTGGCTCTTCTTACTTTCAAATCTGATTCCCTCACCAAAAAGGGATACAAATTTTGCTCACAAATTTGCCTGGCAACCAGGTGCACTATAGCACACAAATGGAAGGAAGGCATTCCTACAATATTGGAGGTTAAAAGGAGGATATGGTGGGTGTCGTCGATGGAAAAACGTACTGCAATGATACATCACAAAATGGACAATTTTACCGCAATTTGGACTCCATGGCTATCTTGGTGTGAGACCCAAAGCTCTCTTAATTTTATAATTTTACAAGATCTCTAACTTGAAGTACATATTGTATGAAACTACTCTATTATTATTACCTAAGAATGACAGTTAGGATGAATATGTTACCCATATATACTATACCTTGTAAAAAATGCCATTTCAATTTGGCGGGAGACCTATCCCTTCCCTCCCCCCCCCCCCTTTTCTATCTTTCCTTTTTCCTTCTACAGTATTTTATTTTTATTTAACCTTATATATTGCAGTCTGGAAAAAAATAAGCTTTTACATCTCAGAAATTATGAAGATTGCAATCTCGCAGTTCCAACACAAAATATGTAACAAATTGATGAATGTATCACTTGACTGTCAAAATGTTAAATAAAAAGTTTACAAAAAAATCTTTGTATTTGACTGTATTACAGTTGGACTGGCCAGCAGGTGGTGTTGTTGTAACAACGTTCTTATTAACAGTAAATATTTTCCTCTATATCTTTAAATCTTAAAAAAAAAACTATGAATGGAAGTAAAAACTATGAATGTAATGCTTAGAATAGCAGTGATCAATGTTATATTACCTTATCTTAAAGGTTTACATAATCCTTGCCACACTTGGGCTCTAACTAATACACAGGGTGGTTTCCCTCTCTTCTTCCAGTCCCCTACTTGGATTCCCGGTCAAACACACAAGTACAACTCCCCAGAGTGACAATACCTTTACAGTGTCCTTTTCCTGTGGGAAAAACAAATAGCCGCTTCCAATGGCGACCCTCAGATCCCAGGTCTCAGCCCTCTCAGTCTGTAGCCCAATCATATACTGAGACTCCCCTCTCTAGCAGCTAGCAGACCTAGACTGCTAATTATTCCCCAGGTGAGACTTTCTAGGAGAATTAACCCACTCAGAACTGTTTTACATATGGGAGTACGACATGAACCTAGGGGAGATATATCTCCCTTCACTGTGCTCCAGTTACCGGTTCACAATATTATATATAAAATACTAGACACTGAGCAATTTTCTTCAGGTACTGCTGACGAAGGTGCAAAGGTGACAGAGTGCTGTATAGGTGCATATTGCTGTGTGTAAAACAGACAACAGAACACTTTGCTGCAATCTGACAGCAATGATCATTAGGTGTGTTTGACTATGGGAATTATAAATGGAGCTATAAGACATCTGAATTTGCAATATGGTTCATTGGAATATATATAAATGTAGGTTTTCCCTGTGGAAGACCAGATGTCAAACCAGTAATCCTTTAGTATGCAAATGCACAATGCACTGCAATTCATTTTTTGGTCAGCAGGGGTCTGTAAATCAGCATAATGATATAAACTACACCCTCTTGTCTGAGAGGCTCAAGTTTCAGTGAAAAGGTTACAGCTCTTGCTGGGCACAGTGGCGCGTGCCTGTAATCCTGCTATTTGGGAGGCTTAGACTGAGGAATTGCTTGAGTCCAGGAGTTCTAGTCTGCCCTGAGCCATGTCGATCGGGTGTCCGCACTAAGTTCAGTATCAATATGGTGTTCCTGGGGGAGCTTGGGATCACCAGGTTGTCTAAAGAGGGGTGAACCGATCCAGGTCGGAGACGGAGCAGGTCAAAGCCCCCATGCTGATCAGTAGTGGGATAGCACCTGTGAATGGTCAGTACAGAAAAGCCTGGGTGATAAAGTGAGACATGGTCTTTTGGCATTCATTTTTATTTCTAAATCCTATTAACCCTTTATTTTAACAGGTTCTTATGGTTTTCTTACAAAAAACAAAGCTATCTCTCTCTTTTGCTTTAGTATTTTCATTTGACATTTTTTAATAATAGCCAGAGTGGACCATACATCTGACTGCATGTGAAGAGAGGACAATACTTTCAAGTAGCGCAATTATTTTCAGAAAGAGAACAGAATTTTTAATTGATTGTATTTAGAAAATACCTTTTTTTCGATGATGCTTTTAATAAATTTAATTTCACAATTGTCATCCTTTAACCCTATAACATCACTCACGGGTACATTAGAAATGGCAGCGGCAGGGGGCACTGTCATAATCAGGAGGCTTATGCACTAATGTAAATGGAACTTTCAGACATCAGACATGTGACATTTATAAGAATATCATTTACAGTATGGGTCACTGGGACATAACCATACTGTAGAATATTTATATTACAAAGATAATGTAATGATGTAAAAATACATGAAACATTAATTTTACACACTCTGATTTTAAGTTTCCCTTTATTGTGGTCCCAACAATTTATAATGCATTTCATTCGGTGCTTTCCCCTAATTTGACATCATTTTCCCTGGATTTTGCACCAAAATTGTGTCCCAAGTTTCCCAAAAATGGCTTTTTGTCCTCTGTGAATGTTATTAGTCAAATTAAGAGATTTAAAATACTAACTAGATGCATATTTTGCCAAGGTTCTGCCTGTAAATAATCAAGTCCAATCAGTCTGCAGCTCATACAGTGATGCACCAATCACTTATTACTTTAGGTTGTGCTTGTGACTGGCAGAGAGGCCTTGTACCTGCCCCCCCCCGTGTAACATTATAACTGCAATGCAACGTTAATATATTTCACAGTAAAACTGTCTCCTGTGCTTTTATATTTAAAAAGAATTTGTTGCTTTAATATATTTCCTAATTTTACACTATTATTTCTTGTTTCCCTGAAAAATTTAAAATGGGGTTCTACTGTATCACTATATTCACAGAGAGTGCTGATCCCTGGATAATAGTGCAGGCACTTTGGGACTAATATATAAATATTTCTATATTGACAGTTGTTTTCTTTCAATGGACAAGATTAACCAATAATCCTTTATTTCACTAATGTACAATGCTCTGTAAATTCTTCTTTTGGTCAACAGGGTTTTCTCAATCAGAATATTAAAAAAAAGTCGTGCCCACTTTTCAGAGAGGCTCTAGTTACAGAGAAAAGGTTCCTGCTCTCGCTGGGCTCAGTGGCGAGTGCCTGTAATCCTGCTGTTTGGGAGGCTTAGACTGAGGGATTGCTTGAGTCTGGGAGTTCTAGTCTGACCTGAGCCATGTCGATCGGGTGTCCGCACTAAGTTCAGTATCAATATGGTGTTCCTGGGGGAGCTTGGGATCACCAGGTTGTCTAAAGAGGGGTGAACCGATCCAGGTCGGAGACAGAGCAGGTCAAAGCCCCCATGCTGATCAGTAGTGGGATAGCACCTGTGAATGGTCAGTGCAGAACAGCCTGGGTGATAAAGTGAGACGCAGTCTTTTATTTCTAAATTATTTTAACCTTTTTATTAACAGCTTCTTATGTAGTTTTTTTTACTAAAAACAAATCTACATCTCCTCTCACTCTTTAGTGTTTTGATTTGGCCCTAATGATAAAATAGCGACATGTTCACAGAGGAACATTATTAAATATGTGCTGCTCCCAACTGTGCTTAATGAATAATAATTTAGTATACAAAGTATCTTGCATGTACCTGTGTTGCTTTCTGTTGTGAACCATTTACAGTATGTCAGCTGTCCCCTGTTGGTTCTAACAACTATGTTTTTTCATTCGGCAACCATTTTCATACAATAACCTGTTGCTTTTATCAATTATAAATACAGATACAATTGGCAAATAATTTTTTCTTTCCGATTTTATTCAAAATGTTTAATCTAAATTAAATGGGGTATTTAATGTAATTAACTAGGCCCCGCCCACTGGGAATCACGTCTGAGAGGCTCAAGTTAAAGTAAAAAGGATATTGGCCCTGCCGGGCACAGTGGCGCGTGCCTGTAATCCTGCTGTTTGGGAGGCTAAGACTGAGGGATTGCTTGAGTCCAGGAGTTCTAGTCTGCCCTGAGCCATGTTGATCGGGTGTCCGCACTAAGTTCAATATCAATATGGTGTTCCTGGGGGAGCTTGGGATCACCAGGTTGTCTAAAGAGGGGTGAACCGATCCAGATCGGAGACGGAGCAGGTCAAAGCCCCCATGCTGATCAGTAGTGGGATAGCACCTGTGAATGGTCAGTGCAGAACAGCCTGGGTGATAAAGTGAGACACAGTCTTAAATTTCAAAATCATTTAAAGCTTTTTATTAACAGGTTATTTTATCGTTTTTTTTTACTAAAAAAACAAATCTACATCTCCTCTCACTCTTTAGTGTTTTGATTTGGCCCTAATGATAAAATAGCGACATGTTCACAGAGGAACCTGATTAAATATGTGCTGCTCCCAACTGTGCTTAATGAATAATAATTTAGTATACAAAGTATCTTGCATGTACATGTGTTGCTTTCTGTTGTGAACCATTTACAGTATGTCAGCTGTCCCCTGTTGGTTCTAACAACTATGTTTTTTCATTCGGCAACCATTTTCATACAATAACCTGTTGCTTTTATCAATTATAAATACAGATACAATTGGCAAATAATTTTTTCTTTCCGATTTTATTCAAAATGTTTAATCTAAATTAAATGGGGTATTTAATGTAATTAACTAGGCCCCGCCCACTGGGAATCACGTCTGAGAGGCTCAAGTTAAAGTAAAAAGGAGATTGGCCTTGCTGGGCACAGTGGCGCGTGCCTGTAATCCTGCTGTTTGGGAGGCTAAGACTGAGGGATTGCTTGAGTCCAGGAGTTCTAGTCTGCCCTGAGCCATGTTGATCGGGTGTCCGCACTAAGTTCAGTATCAATATGGTGTTCCTGGGGGAGCTTGGGATCACCAGGTTGTCTAAAGAGGGGTGAACCGATCCAGGTCGGAGACGGAGCAGGTCAAAGCCCCCATGCTGATCAGTAGTGGGATAGCACCTGTGAATGGTCAGTGCAGAACAGCCTGGGTGATAAAGTGAGACGCAGTCTTTTATTTCTAAATTATTTTAACCTTTTTATTAACAGGTTCTTATGTAGTTTTTTTTACTAAAAACAAATCTACATCTCCTCTCACTCTTTAGTGTTTTGATTTGGCCCTAATGATAAAATAGCGACACGTTCACAGAGGAACATTATTAAATATGTGCTGCTCCCAACTGTGCTTAATGAATAATAATTTAGTATACAAAGTATCTTGCATGTACCTGTGTTGCTTTCTGTTGTGAACCATTTACAGTATGTCAGCTGTCCCCTGTTGGTTCTAACAACTATGTTTTTTCATTCGGCAACCATTTTCATACAATAACCTGTTGCTTTTATCAATTATAAATACAGATACAATTGGCAAATAATTTTTTCTTTCCGATTTTATTCAAAATGTTTAATCTAAATTAAATGGGGTATTTAATGTAATTAACTAGGCCCCGCCCACTGGGAATCACGTCTGAGAGGCTCAAGTTAAAGTAAAAAGGATATTGGCCCTGCCGGGCACAGTGGCGCGTGCCTGTAATCCTGCTGTTTGGGAGGCTGAGGGATTGCTAGAGTCCAGGAGTTCTAGTCTGCCCTGAGCCATGTTGATCGGGTGTCCGCACTAAGTTCAATATCAATATGGTGTTCCTGGGGGAGCTTGGGATCACCAGGTTGTCTAAAGAGGGGTGAACCGATCCAGATCGGAGACGGAGCAGGTCAAAGCCCCCATGCTGATCAGTAGTGGGATAGCACCTGTGAATGGTCAGTGCAGAACAGCCTGGGTGATAAAGTGAGACACAGTCTTAAATTTCAAAATCATTTAAAGCTTTTTATTAACAGGTTATTTTATCGTTTTTTTTTACTAAAAAAACAAATCTACATCTCCTCTCACTCTTTAGTGTTTTGATTTGGCCCTAATGATAAAATAGCGACATGTTCACAGAGGAACCTGATTAAATATGTGCTGCTCCCAACTGTGCTTAATGAATAATAATTTAGTATACAAAGTATCTTGCATGTACATGTGTTGCTTTCTGTTGTGAACCATTTACAGTATGTCAGCTGTCCCCTGTTGGTTCTAACAACTATGTTTTTTCATTCGGCAACCATTTTCATACAATAACCTGTTGCTTTTATCAATTATAAATACAGATACAATTGGCAAATAATTTTTTCTTTCCGATTTTATTCAAAATGTTTAATCTAAATTAAATGGGGTATTTAATGTAATTAACTAGGCCCCGCCCACTGGGAATCACGTCTGAGAGGCTCAAGTTAAAGTAAAAAGGATATTGGCCATGCCGGGCACAGTGGCGCGTGCCTGTAATCCTGCTGTTTGGGAGGCTAAGACTGAGGGATTGCTTGAGTCCAGGAGTTCTAGTCTGCCCTGAGCCATGTCGATCGGGTGTCCGCACTAAGTTCAGTATCAATATGGTGTTCCTGGGGGAGCTTGGGATCACCAGGTTGTCTAAAGAGGGGTGAACCGATCCAGGTCGGAGACGGAGCAGGTCAAAGCCCCCATGCTGATCAGTAGTGGGATAGCACCTGTGAATGGTCAGTGCAGAACAGCCTGGGTGATAAAGTGAGACGCAGTCTTTTATTTCTAAATTATTTTAACCTTTTTATTAACAGGTTCTTATGTAGTTTTTTTTACTAAAAACAAATCTACATCTCCTCTCACTCTTTAGTGTTTTGATTTGGCCCTAATGATAAAATAGCGACATGTTCACAGAGGAACATTATTAAATATGTGCTGCTCCCAACTGTGCTTAATGAATAATAATTTAGTATACAAAGTATCTTGCATGTACCTGTGTTGCTTTCTGTTGTGAACCATTTACAGTATGTCAACTGTCCCCTGTTGGTTCTAACAACTATGTTTTTTCATTCGGCAACCATTTTCATACAATAACCTGTTGCTTTTATCAATTATAAATACAGATACAATTGGCAAATAATTTTTTCTTTCCGATTTTATTCAAAATGTTTAATCTAAATTAAATGGGGTATTTAATGTAATTAACTAGGCCACACCTACTGGGAATCATGTCTGAGAGGCTCAAGTTAAAGTAAAAAGGATTTGGGTCTTGCCGGGCACAGTGGCGCGTGCCTGTAATCCTGCTGTTTGGGAGGCTAAGGCTGAGGGATTGCTTGAGTCCAGGAGTTCTAATCTGCCCTGAGCCATGTCGATCGGGTGTCCACACTAAGTTCAGTATCAATATGGTGTTCCTGGGGGAGCTTGGGATCACCAGGTTGTCTAAAGAGGGGTGAACCGATCCAGGTTGGCGACAGAGCAGGTCAAAGCCCCCATGCTGATCAGTAGTGGGATAGCACCTGTGAATGGTCAGTGCAGAACAGCCTGGGTGATAAAGTGAGACACAGTCTTAAATTTCAAAATCATTTAAAGCTTTTTATTAACAGGTTATTTTATCGTTTTTTTTTACTAAAAAAACAAATCTACATCTCCTCTCACTCTTTAGTCTTTTGATTTGGCCCTAATCATAAAATAGCGACATGTTCACAGAGGAACCTGATTAAATATGTGCTGCTCCCAACTGTGATTAATGAATAATAATTTAGTATACAAAGTATCTTGCATGTACCTGTGTTGCTTTCTGTTGTGAACCATTTACAGTATGTCAGCTGTCCTCTGTTGGTTCTAACAACTATCTTTTTTCATTCGGCAACCATTTTCATACAATAACCTGTTGCTTTTATCAATTATAAATACAGATACAATTGGCAAATAATTTTTTCTTTCCGATTTTATTCAAAATGTTTAATCTAAATTAAATGGGGTATTTAATGTAATTAACTAGGCCCCGCCCACTGGGAATCACGTCTGAGAGGCTCAAGTTAAAGTAAAAAGGATATTGGTCTTGCCGGGCACAGTGGCGCGTGCCTGTAATCCTGCTGTTTGGGAGGCTAAGGCTGGAGGGATTGCTTGAGTCTGGGAGTTCTAGTCTGCCCTGAGCCATGTCGATCGGGTGTCCGCACTAAGTTCAGTATCAATATGGTGTTCCTGGGGGAGCTTGGGATCACCAGGTTGACTAAAGAGGGGTGAACCGATCCAGGTCGGAGACGGAGCAGGTCAAAGCCCCCATGCTGATCGCTAGTGGGATAGCACCTGTGAATGGTCAGTGCAGAACAGCCTGGGTGATAAAGTGAGACACAGTCTTTTATTTCTAAATTATTTTAACCTTTTTATTAACAGGTTCTTATGTAGTTTTTTTTTACTAAAAACAAATCTACATCTCCTCTCACTCTTTAGTGTTTTGATTTGGCCCTAATGATAAAATAGCGACATGTTCACAGAGGAACATTATTAAATATGTGCTGCTCCCAACTGTGCTTAATGAATAATAATTTAGTATACAAAGTATCTTGCATGTACCTGTGTTGCTTTCTGTTGTGAACCATTTACAGTATGTCAGCTGTCCCCTGTTGGTTCTAACAACTATGTTTTTTCATTCGGCAACCATTTTCATACAATAACCTGTTGCTTTTATCAATTATAAATACAGATACAATTGGCAAATAATTTTTTCTTTCTGATTTTATTCAAAATGTTTAATCTAAATTAAATGGGGTATTTAATGTAATTAACTAGGCCCCGCCCACTGGGAATCACGTCTGAGAGGCTCAAGTTAAAGTAAAAAGGATATTTTCCTTGCCGGGCACAGTGGCGCGTGCCTGTAATCCTGTTGTTTGGGAGGCTGAGGGATTGCTAGAGTCCAGGAGTTCTAGTCTGCCCTGAGCCATGTTGATCGGGTGTCCGCACTAAGTTCAGTATCAATATGGTGTTCCTGGGGGAGCTTGGGATCACCAGGTTGTCTAAAGAGGGGTGAACCGATCCAGGTCGGAGACGGAGCAGGTCAAAGCCCCCATGCTGATCAGTAGTGGGATAGCACCTGTGAATGGTCAGTGCAGAACAGCCTGGGTGATAAAGTGAGACACAGTCTTTTTGGCATTCAATTTTTTTTCCAAATCAGTTTAACCCTTTGTTAATAGGTTATTATGGGTTTCTTACTAAAAAAAACAATGTATATCTTCTCTCTATAATATATTAATTTGACCTTATCTAATAACAGACAGAACTACCTATGTATATGACTGACTCATATATTGTTTTCAGAAAGGGTATAGAATTTGTAATTCATTATATTTAGAAAGTTCTTTATTTCCATGAGTTGATGCTCATATTACATTTTCAGAATTTTCACCCTTTTACCCTATAACACTGTTCAATGTTACTGCTGGCGCAGGTGAGAGTAGCTATATGGGACCATGTCAGCATGTGATTAGTAGGCACTCTACTGTGAATTTCTCTTTAAAGGAGATGGAAGTATTTTTGTGCTTGGGGTGCCAAAATTTAGGCACCCCCAAGTAATTGTATTTACTTACCTGACTCCCCGGGCTGGCGGTGGCTTTGAGGGGAACTATTGCGGGTGCAGCACCTGATACTGACATGTTCTTATGATTTTTAAAGGATTGTGTCAGTATTGATTTAAGCGCCTCTTCTCCACTGTGAACATCCCCAACTTGGCCAGTCTTACCTCATAGCTAAGATTTTCCATATCTTTTACCAGCTTAGTTGACCTTCTCTGTACCCTCTCTAATTCAATAATGTCCTGTTTGAGTGATGGAGACCAAAACTGTACAGCATATTCTAGATGGGGCCTTAACAATGCTCTATAAAGTGGAATGAATCTGTAGGTGCAGCACCAAGGAATACAGGAAGTAGAAAAATTAAAAATATAAACCTTTATTCCAGCATTTTAAAATGATAGTAGAAAAAAGCATGCCCCACACTGCATATTGGGCTGTTCACTCAATAAAGTGGAAGAATGACCCCCTCCTCCAGTGAATCTATGCCCCTTTTAATACAGCTCAAGACCTTAATTACCCTTGATGCTGCTGACTTGCATTGTTTGCTACAGCCAAGTTTATTATATAAAAAGATGCCAAGCTCCGTCTCCATTATGGATTTGCCTAGTGCAGTCCCATTAAGGGTATAAGTGGATATTTTTACATCCCAGGTACATGACTTTACATTTATCAACATTGAATCTCATTTGCCACTTAGCTGCCCAGATTGCCAGTTTGTCAAGATCCTGTTGCAAGTGCCACATCCTGGATGGAATTAATTGGGCTGGATAGTTTTGTGCAAACTTGATACATTACTTACAATACCCTCCCCTAAGTCATTAATGAACAAGTTAAATAAAAGTGGACCCAATATGGAGCAGTGATGGACCCCACTAAGAACCTTACTCCAAGTGGAGAATGTCCCATTAACAACCACCCTCTGTACCCTATACTGTAGCCAGTTTCCTATCCATGTGGAAATGACTTCATTAAGCCCAACAGACCTTAGTTTAGAAAGCATTAGTTTGTGGGGGACAGTATCAAATGATTTGGCAAAATCCAAATAGTTGACATCTACTGCCCCCCCACTGTCCCGCATCTTACTTACCTCATCATAAAAAGCAATTAAGTTTGTCTTACATGACCTATACTTCATAAAGCCATGCTGATTGCTGCTAATAATGCCATTCACTAGGACATTTTGAACATGATCACTTAACAAGTCTTCAAATAACCTGCTTTTACTATTAATATACTTAAAAAACTTTTTTGGATTTTTTGGATTAGTCTCCTCAACCGCAATGCTCTCTTCTTTTCCTTTCTTTGCCTTCTGGATTGCTGTTTTATAACATTTATTATGGGACATGTTATCCAGAATGCTTGGGACCTATTAACCAGAACAGGTATGGGAACTGTTATGCAAAATGCTCAGGACCTGGATAATACATCTTTCCGTAATTTGGATCTGCAAATCTTAAGTCTACTAGAAAATCATGTAAACATTAAATAAAGCCAATAGGCTGGTTTTGCTTCCAATAAGGATTAATTATATCTTAGTTTGGATCAAGTACAAGGTACTGTTTTATTACTACAGAGGAAAAGGAAATAATTTTAAAGATTTGGATTATTTGGATAAAATGAGTCTATGGGAGATGGCTTTTCCGTAATTTGGAGCTTTCTACATGATAGGTTTCCAGATAATGGATCCCACACCGGTAATTAAAAGTAGCAATAACAATACATTTGTAGCCTTACAGAGCATTTGATTTTAGATGGGGTCAGTGACCCATATTTGAAAGCTGTGAGAATGCAAATAAGTTAAAAAAACAATGAAAACCCATTGAGAAGTTGCTTAGAATTAGCCATTCTACAACACACCAAAAGTTAAGTTAAAGATAAACCAACCCTTAAAGAATGATATAAATAATTGGAGAAAATGCAAAGATGTGTAACTAAACTGGTGGAAGATTTAAATTATGAGGGCAGACTGTTATTGTGTTGGTTTTATCTTGGGGGGAAGACACTTGCGAGGGGATATAATTCTTCTTTACAAGTACATTACAAGTACTCAAGTGCAATATAGACAGATACTGGGGGATCAGCAGCTGGGCTGACCTGGTAGGGGACTAAGGCCAGTCTTTGCTTGTGTGACTGTAGGGCTGTGATTGGCTAACTACTAATTGGATGTAAATATACTGGGTGATGGGAAACAACCTATAGCAGAAAATTGTACAGGTATTGGATCCGTTATCCGGGAACCCATTATTCTGAAAGTTCCAAATTTCGGAATGACTTTCTCCCATAGGCTCCATTTTATCCAAATAATCCACATTTTTAAATATAATTTCCTTTTTTTCTGTAATAATAAAAAGTACCTTGTACTTGGTCCAAACAAAGATATAATGAATCTTTATTTGAAGCAAAACCAGCCTATTGGATTTATTCAATGTTTACATGATTTTCTAGTAGACTTAAGGTATGAAGATCCAAATAACGGAAAGATCTATTATCAGGAAAACCCTAGGTCGCGGAGAGAAGAGACTGGAATATGCATAGAAGAAACCTGAATAGAAAGAGGAGTAATAAAAAGTAGCAATAACTATAAATGTGTAGTCTTACAGAGCATTTGTTTTTACGTGGGGTCAGTAAACCAATTTGAAAGCTGTAAAGTTGAAAGGGTCAGAAGAAGAAGGCAAATAATTCAAAAACTATAAAAAATAAAGGCCAGTTGAAAATTTGCTTAGAATAAGCCATTCCATAATATACTAAAAGTTAACTTAAAGGTGAACAACCCCTTTAAGGCAAACAACCCCAAGTGGGATTCACAATCCCTAGACTTATAAGACTTTGAAATACAAGGGCATACTTTGTACTTTGAGTGTGACACACAGCTCTGACACGCATAGGGCAGGCAGAGTATGGCACACACAGGAGGCATAGAGCAGGCAGAGTATGGCACACACAGGGAGCATATGGAAGGCAGAGTATGGCACACACAAGGAGCATAGGGCAGGCAGAGTATGGCACATACAGGGAGCATAGGGAAGGCAGACTATAGCTGGAGACAGGGAAACCTATCAGAATGACTCTAATATGAGCAGTTCACAGGCCCAGATTTGTGGAAAGGCCAGATAGGCCTGAGCCTAGGGCAGCAGAATTTTAGAGGGGTGGCATGCCGCCCAACCACGCCCGCATTGGTTCGGAAGCACTGGGAATTTGCAGGAGATACAATAGTTTTTAAAATGCCATGTGCACCAATCACCAGTACTCCAGACCCGATGCTAATGCTAAATATTTCCACATGTTCACAAAGGAAGAGGAGGGGATGAGGGTGATGAGCGGCAGTAGGCAGAGGAGCACCTGCATTATAAATCCAGCCCTGGCAGTTCATACTGTGCTACATACAGTGACACAATGCTGGTGCCCCTCCAGCAATTTGCATTAGGTGTGAACAGTGTGGGCACTTTCAGTCTGAGATGTGAACAGTAAAGGGCTTTAAGAGTGTGAACAATAGAGGGGTTAGGTGTGTGAACTATGTAGGATTTTACAATCTGAATTTGAAGTGTAATCTGTGCAGTGGCCAGTTAATCTCTGTACTGATACATTTTAAATCTTGCACCTGGTAAGCAGGTTTTAAATGATGTATTATGGATAAAAAAGTGTTGGAATAGAAATAATGTTTCTCGTGCTAGGGGTGATGTTATCAGTTCAGATACACAGCAGCCCTAATGCAGTAAAGGCCCATGTTTCCTTGTGAAGCTCCATATGTCTTATCTTGACCAGCCTTTTCCTTGGTGCCACCCGAGCTCACATTCTTCACTTGTACAGGGCCGCTGGTGCTGTCTGGGAAACGTGTCAATCGTGTGCATGAAGGCTTATGTCTTGAGTTGGGAGAGGGTCAGCGACTACTTTCTAGTCTTAAAATATAATAACAATTGAATATGTTTACTGAAACTCCGTTTCTGCATTTTATGTATTTCAGAGCTTGGAGGACCATCACCTGGAGGTAGTATCCTTCTTTCATGAGAATAGTTTTCATGGACTAATTTCTCATGACTCTGAGTAAACCCTCTGTAACATCCCTTCATACTACAGCTCCCATGCCCTCATACTCAGTTGGAATGGGAAGAATTTGACCACCAATCAGTTTCTAATGCAGGAAGTTGCCAAGCAGTTTGGCCTAAAAGATGAGCCACTTTCCAATTTTTGCAGCTATCTTAGGTAAGTAGATGAAGTAGCAGCAGTGTGAAGCAGTGCCCTAGACCACAAGCTTCCAATTTAAATCAATGGGAAATTGCAACAAATTCTTCAGCCTTTCGATTAGCCTAATTAATGAAATATATCCTATACACATATTAGCCTCTTTTAATGGAACAGTCATTGATGTGTACCCAGCATTTTGCCGCTTGAGTGGTTTCAGTGCTGTGAACATACATCAAACCACTCCAAATTGCCACCCCCACCCAATTCATTTCTGTAGAAATTGCTTGTGCCTGTAAATACATTATTGCATTAGCTAGCTCTTGCAAGCTGTTCTCATAAGAATGAATTGACAAAAATTTTGCTCAACAAAACCTTTGGTGTTCCATTATACTTATAGGAGGGAAAAGATATCATGTTATCATGTTATCTCACGTTCTCCACAAAGTGCACACATACATTCACTTTATCCTTTCCCTTCAGTTTTCTTAGTCTATAATTTGCCTTCATCTCCCATGTGCAGCTAAGTTTTAACCATATCCTGTCCTTTGTAGTAACCCTTTCCACAATACATTTTGCATATAGATGTAGCTGCAGCCTACAAGTGTTTACCAGCCCTGTCAAGTCTCTATAGTAAAGACACTGGGATGACAGAATTTATCTTTAAAGGAACGGTAACACCAACATTTTTTAGCACTCAATTCATCCTCAAATAGCTATAGTACTAGGGCAGGTTTACTCTAATTTTTTTTTTTTTTTTTTTAAATCTTGAGCTTGAATCTGACTTCCAAAGTGCTCCATAGCAGAAAGGTGACGACAGCTAGAATTCCTCTGAACTTAAAGGAATTGTTCAGTATAAAAATAAAAACTGGGTAAATAGATGTGCAAAAAAACATGTTTCTAATATGGTTAGTTAGCCAAAAATGTAATGTATAAAGACTGGAGTGACTGCATGTTTGACAGAACAGAAAACTACTTCCTGCTTTGAAGCTCACTTAGTTTCCACTGATTGGGTTTCTTATAAAACAAGAACATGAGTAGATTTCACTTTCATTCTTCTTTAACTTTTTAGTGTTTCTTATTTGTTCCATTCTCACCCCACCCACCCCATCTATGTTACCCCTCCCAAATGTGACCAATACCCAGAATAAAGACACACACAAAGCAACTTGATGTTAAATCTGTTTAAGTCACATTTTGATTGATAATAATTAGATAAACTGATCCAGAGGAAGGCAAAAAAACTCTGGCAAGCTTGGGACAATCTGCTTACTAGAGGGAAAAATTCCTTCCTGACCCCTTAACGGATTTGCTCCCAGGATCAATGCGCCAAATTAAATCAAGGGAAGCAGGGTGAGAGAAACAGAAGAGAATATGGCAGCATACACCTGAGTGTCTTTAAGCTACAAGGTGAGCACTACATTCCATTCTATTGGACCCCAGGGAGCCTGTAGACCTGGCTTCTGCAGTCTGAGGGATGGAGTGGACAGGAATGCAGGGTCTACAGAGTGGCTTAAAGGTGTTCCTGTCTATGGAATCATATTTAGGGGGAAAGAAGGGACACTGTGGTTGGAATTGCAATGGAGGGAATCGAAATAGAAGGTAATATGGCAGCATACACACAAGCACCTTTAAGCTACATAGGTCGCCTTTGATTTCCTTCCTCATGCGCTCCAAATCCGTCCTCTCACAGAACCCCTCCTCCTTCCTGTAGATCCACTGTGAGTCCTAGAGAAATGTAAGAAAAAAGAAGACATTAAGGTTTCCAGCACTTTGTGTTTAATCCCCAGTAATAATGAAAGTGAAAATGTCTTTACATAGGCCAATAAGCAAAACAATATGTATTTATTTCCACTAGGGGAGCTGTTACATAGATCTCTATAGAAAGGGCAAATAACATGGCAACTATCACTAATAAGTTCTAACACTAAATATGGGAAATGTAACGCTCAGGGCAAACACTAAGCTAAACCCTGTTATATTTCTATATATCTTTCTATTGGGTTAGCAGTCCCTTTAACCCCTTGAGTACCTTTGTCAGCAGCCACTTTAGAGAGCAGCCTTACCTGGCGATAGCCTTTTATGTAAAGGCGGTCCTTGCTTGAACACAAGATTTGGGAAGGTTAGAGTTAATGTGGAGAGGTGCCATATCTATAGGGACAGCACATAGCAACAAGCACATTTACTAATATGATTTATCTGCCATGATATTATGCCCCTTTTTTTGTGCTTCTACTGAACCTGTTGAACTGGAACTATTCAAATGCTCCAATTGGCTGCCCACCTGCCTTAAATTACATAATACATAATTTGTCCCACCCTGGAAATTTTCCAAGGAGTGCCATGTTAGGGGTGCCCTGGAATAGAAAAGCATACAGTCCAGTTTATACTAGTGGGATAAAGTATATTGCTGGGGTGGGGACTGTACATTGAATTTCACGGACAATAGTGGGTTGGGACCAACCAAGGGGGACTGCAGGGTCAGACTAAAGATAAATCCCCCAACTCACAAAGGTGAGACTAAAGAAGAACAGCTATAGCTACATCTATAATGAGCAGCATGGCAACTCCTACAGCCAAGGGATAAGCTAACCTTACTGTTGCAAGCGCATATTATAGAGGGGAAAATACAGGACCAGTACCTTTGTCCAGAGGATCCCAAATGAGAAGATGTTATTAATCTCTGGCATAGGGTCACTCAAGGTCTTCTTTCTTCTTTGTCTTCTCTTCTCTTTGCTTCTCTCTCTCTTCTTTTTTTGCTTTCTCTCTCAAATCGGCCTCTCGCAAATCGCTAGGAATATTTCACTTTTTGGGGAGAAATAAGAGATTGTGAGCAGGAGCATAATGGGGGCAGTGGACCCTTGACACTTCTAGTGCCCCAGATGCCCTAAATGGCAGTCAGCTGTTTATCCTTCTACACTTTGATTAAAAATAGTATGCCAATGCATAAACTACAGATCCCATAATGCACTCACTATAAGGCTGTAATTGGAAGAGAGGGAGCCTGACTGCTGTTGCGTGTGCTATTTAGCTAACAAAAATGTTGGGCAATCAGGATATAGGCTTTTATCACTGGCATGTGGAAAGGGGCTTCGTCATCTCCCATGATGCACTATAAGGGTTGACCATAAGAGGTAAGTAGCATTTGTATTG
The DNA here is from genome assembly GCA_038501925.1 of Xenopus petersii. Lineage (NCBI taxonomy): Eukaryota > Metazoa > Chordata > Amphibia > Anura > Pipidae > Xenopus > Xenopus petersii. The sequence goes on along the minus strand of CM076684.1, from coordinate 41,909,121 downwards.
CTTTTAATGCTATGATCAGGGTGGGCTTGTAACAGCACTACAGATCCCATCATGCTCTATGAATCCTTGGTTATATTAATACAGGGGTCATCTCCATATTCCTATTGGTTTCCCTTTCCCCCTGCATGTACCTAGTGTGCCTGCTTCCCATAACCAGCTGTGTTCTGATCAGTGCCCCTGCACCCTTAATGCCAGAAATCCTAAGGGCAGACATTTATTCTTCTGATTTGTGCTACTTGTCTTTCTACTTAAGCCTCTCTGAACCGTCACCCACTCTACTGTTGCTAGGATGAGTTCGACCCTTGGAAAATGACAGTTGGCAAATAACCGTTGGCATTTACAGCAGAGGCAGAAAAAAAATGTCTAATGCTTCAAATGCAACAACAAGTAAACCAAACACCCATTGCCTTAGAACTGTTTTTATGGTCTCACTCCCATTAGAGATGGCATATGGGGAGATTTTAGGCACTTCGACACCCACACGTGTCAGTTGATTGGGGGTCAGGGCTGCCATCAGAAACCCATTTTCAGGTGATACCCTGTATAAATGTAATATCTAGGTATCTGTATCCAATTAATACTGAGATTATTTGAATTTATGTTCAGTGCCTCTCAACAGGCTGCAGTCCCCGTGTACAATTGCAGAAATGAATTGAAAATAATGAATTTTACTAAAAATTGGTTTAAGGTCATATTCTTTATTTAGGCCAAATGGGGTAAGTGTCTCCAACCTCCTAATCCAATAGGCTTCTCTATATAGTAAAGCATTCAATCTATTTCCCCCTCGTCGTTTCTGCTGAACTGTTTCAATGACCTGAAACCTGAGTTGGTTAACATTATGGCCCATCTCAAGAAAATGACCAGAAACTGCTTGTTCCTTCTTACCCGTTATAATTGCAGATTTATGTTCTCGGATACGTTCCCGGACGGTCCTTGTCGTTTGTCCCACATATGCTAGTTCACATGGGTATTTGATCACATACACTGCATATGTGGAATTACAAGAGAACCGTCCGGGAATCCGTATCGGAGTCCCCCAGGGTGATACAAAAATTTTCCTTTCTGAACATTAGAACAGCAATTGCAATTGATGCAGGGAAAAGTACCATTTTTGCTTTGATCCCTCATTTCCACACTTTTTGTCCCTATATCCGTTTTCACTAGAGTAGAACCCAGGGTTTTTCCTTTTTTATATGCAATAACCGGTGTTCTATTAAAACCTTGATGTTGGGCAAATTATCTTTCACCAGTGACCAATGACTTTTAAGTATTTTTGCAATATGTTTACTCAGAGCATTATACTGAGTAACAAATGTTACATGCTCCTCAGTTTTTTTCTCTCTGAGGAGCATGTAACATTTGTTACTCAGTATAATGCTACACATAGGTACAGAGGTTTTTCTGCTCACAGTGAAAGCTGCAGGGGTCTGTTCTGAAGCACTTAGTTACTCATGTCCAGAGAGAGTTGCTGACTAAAGGTGGCCGTACACTATTAGAGGTTGCCAAACGAGCGGATCTTGACCCGATATGCCCACTAACGGCTGGGCGATATCATCAGATTACAATGCTGTGAATGGGCGCTGACGGGTCACAGGACTGCATCAACTAGCTGATGCAGTCCTGGATCAAAGAAAAAAATCAAACTTGCTTGATCTTTATCTGCCCGATTTTTGGCCTGATATCGATTGGGGGGGACCCGTTGGGAGCCCCCACACACACAGGCAGATAAGATGCCGAATCAGTCTAAAGGACCCATATCAGCATCTTTAATCTGGCCGTGTTTGGCCACCTTAACTCAAGAGTTGGGAGAGCTGAAAAGCAGGAAGTTGTGTTCTGTTCTATTCTGTTCGACGTCCAATCACTCCAGCCTTTATACATTACATTTTTGGCTAACTATATAGAAAACATTTTTTTATTTTGCAGTCTATTTACCCAGTGTTTTAATTTTACACTGAACTGTTCCTTATGCTCACAATATTACCCCCAAAGCTGTCTGAAGGAAAAGAAACAGACATTTGAACTGCAGATGCTTAAAAAAAAGCTTAGGTGCTTTAGGTCATCCAGGTGAATCTGACTTCTGGTTCAGCACACAGAGGAATTCAAGCGGCTGCCATCTTTTCACATTCTGTTATGAAGCACTTTGGAAGTCAGATTGAAGCTCAAGATTTAAAAAAGAAAACCAAAGGGGAGAGTAAGCCTGACTTATATAGCAGTTTGGGGGGAATTAAGCGTTAAGATAACTTGGTGTTGTTACTGGTCCTTTAAAAAGGTTTAGGGGCAATGATCCTCTCCTTAAATAGAAGTCCCTCTCATGACCGTTATCCCATGTTCTATTACTTGACTGGCCGCTCACATTTTCCGTCAGCTCATGAAGCACCGAGGCAACAGTTTCTATACAATTTATTGTTCCCAAGTTGTCCACTACATTATTTTCCATTAAGGGAGAGTTTCAGTGCATGGCAGAAAAGCAAAGCTGTTTATGGTTAATGAATATAATATTATTATAGCTGTGTCAGTATGTCTTGACTTTCATGTTTATCTTGCCATTGTTGCACTGTAATTGTGCAAGAGGAATGGTAAAAAAAAAACCCCAGCTCCAACGACATCTTGTAGCTGCATTTGGGTGTCTAAATATTGAATAGAGTCTAGCTGACATTAATTCACTGTGATCCCCCCTCTCCCCACAGAAATTCAGAGGCCCAGTGATCCCTTCAATCCCTACAAACATAAAGCGACACAATGAACTGGCCCAAAACCTGAGGTAGAGGTTACAAGCTGTACTAAATGTTGGCAAGCCTGGGAATTTAGTTGCAGGTCCTGTAAAGAGTCCACAACCCGCCACTAGAACCCATTACCAATTTCCCATGTTTGAATTTGCCGTCACGAATAAGTAGGCGCAGTGGAGCGGTCACATGTCAGGATCACATGACCGTGACGTCAAGTCCTTTCCTAGGATAAGAACGAGCCGCTACCATAAACGTAGCCCGGGACTGTAGTCCTACAGTAGCACTAAACCCCAGCAAGCTACACTCAATCTCTCTTTCTCTCTCTAACCTGCATAGAACTGCAGACATATTGCGGGAACATTATCACATGCCACTTTCAGTCGCCCCGGATTGACCTCAACGTGTCGCCCGTAGCTGGGGGTGGGCGACAATTCGCAGCTTGAGAAACGTGTCAGCGTAGCGTTCGCTGTGGGCGTGTCTATTTGTGCCGCAACTTCTCGGCTTTCTGGCTTCCCAGAGCTCCCCACTTCCGGCACTGTGCTTGAAGGCAAGGAACTGTAGAACACTGGGTTGAAGGTAATTGAAAGTGGACTCAGGGTTCCTGCCCGGTGTGTTTCTGTTGTGATTATAGTCTTAGGGTATTTCTTCTGCTTCCTACAGACATTTCACCTGTTAATGCTGCTCTGGAGTATCCATAGAACTGCATTGTTTGTATACATGTTATTCCTTCTCAATGGTCGCTGTTGATTTTATATGGTAATTATATGCATCAAGCTAGCCTCTATGTCTTGCTCCTACTTTGGGCCCTTTAATACATTTCCCCCCTAGGCAGGGTGTGTTATTTAAAGGGGTGGTTTCACCTTCAGGTTAACTTTCAGTATTTTATCGATTGGCGAATTCTTAACAGCTTTTCGATTGGTCTTCATTATTTTTATTTTTTTTATAGTTTATAAATGATTTGCCTTCTTCTCCTGACTCTTTCTAGCTTTCAAAAGGGGGTCGCTGACCCCTTCTAAAAACAAATCCTCTCTAAAGCTACACATTTATTGTTATTGCTACTTTTTATTGCTCATCTTTCTGTTCTAACCCTCCCCTATTAATATTCCATATTCTCATACATAAATCAATGTATGGTTGCTAGGGTAATTTGGACCCTAGCAACCCGATTGCTGACACTGCAAATTGGAGAGCTGCTGAATAAAAAGCAAAATAACGCAAAAACCACAAATAATAAAAATTGGAAACCAATTGCAAATTGTCTCAGAACATCACTCCCTACATTATACTAAAAGTTAACTCAAAGGTGAACAATACTTTTAAAGGATCCTGTACCTATATCATGCGCCCACTGATGTCCAGAAGATTGGCACTTGATCACTAGATTTTTCACTGAAAGGGCAACTAAAGTATTTATTTAAAAGTGACCCATTCTGCACTAGGACTGTTGTACAGCATCCCACAGCCAGCAGCCCTGTCTCGCATATGTTAGAGGCCTTAAAACATTCTAGTAGTCCTAGTGCTGCTGTACAGGATGGCTAAGACAACAGCCATCTCCAAACACTATTTGCAACACCTCCGTGCAGTACTCATTATCCAATCCTCCACTGTAGCCATTCACACGGCAGCCATTCACACTAGCCAGTTTTGGTTGCCAGGTACTCGTTTGTGTAATGGTACTGTCCACCCAAGTGTGGCATATTTGAAGAATAGCAGATTTGTACGTTTGATGACGATGGAAGGTTCTGCTGGGTTTGGGAAGATCGCAACTGTTCTATAAGTGTAACAATAAGGCCATGTTTAATAGTGGCTCTAGTAGTTAGTCTGTAATAACATTCAGAATACAAGCATGGTTTAGAATAGAGACTGATGCAAAGCATTCTGTACATATAGAATACTAAATAGACATATGGTAAAGAGGAACACACAAAACATTATGCTATAGCTTTTATAGTAGAATGCTTTATTATGGTTTACTTCCTTCTCCACAACTTCCAAAAACCCTTCATATCTATAGTAGATTTTCTTGCAAATTGGTTATAATAGAAATTTTATGTATGACAATAGTAACTGGTTGTATTATTTTCCCTCTGTTCTACTTGTGTTAAGTTCTTGAAAATATGCGATTGACATTCTTATTGTTATGTCCCTCGGGTTGCCTCACATAGGGATGTTTGCTGCTATTATGTGGTGGCATGTTGTAATTGTAGCCATTTCACAAATTACCTGTTTAGCATAAATAATGATGTTTCAAAACTGCTTACTTTGGCACACATAAAGAAATGGACAGGGAGCATAAGCCTGAATTAGTCTATAGTGTCAGTTAGGTGCTTGTCTTGGATAGTCCATTAGCTATTGAAATTTTGTAATTCACACCCCTTAACAGCTGTAGGTTGAGACAACTTCTATTGCCCCGGTGTTGAGGTTGAGACATTCCGTGAGCTTTTGAAACTATCAATGACATGATAGTTTTGTAGATTTTTGTCTGCATCTGCTTATTAATTATAATTTATAAGCTATTAGTAGCTTCACAGTTTACTGACATTGTTCAATGTTTTTCTTCCCAGGCTTAAAACACTAAAAATCCCACCGTGTGATCTCTGTTTAAGCAGAAACATGGTGTCCAAGCAGGCTTTCCTTTTCAGCCTTGGTTCGCTCTACCTCTCCCTCCTCTTCATATTTCTTCTGATGGATGTCTATGCCAGGCCTGCAAACAATTCTGCTCTTAAGGTAGAAACAAAAGAAAAGGCCACAGACAATAAAGATGAAAATGAAATTCTGCCTCCTGACCATCTGAATGGAGTAAAGATGGAAATGGACGGTCACCTCAACAAAGAGTTCCACCAAGAGGTTTTCCTCGGTAAAGAATTGGAAGAATTTGATGAAGATTCTGAACCTCGAAGGAACAGAAGAAAGCTGGCAGCTATTTTTGCCAAGTAAGTCAACCCCCAAAAAGGAGTAAGGTTATCCTTTCATGAATAAATCAATATTAATCTTTAGCCTTTCTTTGCCATATTCTTTCTACAAAAGGCATTGAACGTTATTCCTATTCTCGTTCTAGAGATTTCCTTGCGGCAACTCCTTGTAACCCTTGAAAAGTTACTCAATATCCTGCTGTCCTAGCATACTTAGTGTGCCCATCATGGCTGCCTATATTAATAGGTCTTCCCTATTCTATAAAGTTGTGAGATGATCAAATTACATAGAGAAAAACTTTATTTGGTGCAGTCTTCATTTTTCAGGAAGATGTTTTTATACTGTTGGGTATAGAAGGCTATATGGCCAGATTGTACCTTTCAGCCTTAATTTCTGATCATTTGTGGATAATTCAGCACCATTTAGCCTTGAACCGTCAACAAAGTGTTTTTCAGTTTAGAAGTGCAGAATATTATCTAGTATTTTAATTGTTGGTTTTTTCATTCAGGGTAAGCAATGACCTTATCATTAATTATTCTGTAGGTGCTTTTTTGAAATTTACAGACTAAGCAGAACATTTTTTCATAACCATTAATATTTTTTTTAGGTGTTTTCAATTTTATCTTTTTTTATTTATTTATTTATTTGTCCCGTTTCTTACTTTTTTTTTTTTTTTTTTATAGTTCATTTCTTGGGCATGAAGTTACAAAAATATTATTCGGTTATGGGACATTCAACTTTGCTTGATATTGAGTTGATTTACTATTGGATATGATGGCTCTTTGCATCTCTCAGCATTTTGAAACAGAGATGAGGGAGATTTAGATTTAAAAAATAATGTCTTCTACTAACAGCCCATGTTCCACAAAATAGCAAAGCTTGGGTATAAACGTGCGGTTGAGGTTACATGTAGCACCTTTTACAGTATTAAGTAAGATGACAGCGCATATTTAAGAAGTGAGATGGTTTTTGTGGTGAAACTCAAGCTAACTTGCTTCCTTTAGCTGTACAGTTCCAGTAAGTTTGTACATATGTTTTTCATAATTCTTATAGTCACATACCTCAAAAGTAACATGACCGCTAAAATAATTGCTGGGTAATACTACTTTTTCACAGCGAAAAGATATGATGCGGACCGCATCAGAGCTCACCTGGCTGCTGTGTCTTTCCAGACGCTGTCATCGCGAGACGCTGGCAAATCCTTGCTGGTACAACTCTTTAGCACTAGAGGATCCCGCTTGTGTAAGCGATGTTCTGGAAATCCATTAGCGGGCACAGACTGTTTCTTCGAAAATCGGCTTTATTAGTGCACACAGTGGTACAAACAAAATTCGGAGGGTATCCAGGACCCACTGTGTGTGCGCTAATAAAGCTGATTTTCAAAGAAAGTCTGTGCCTTCTAATGGACTTCCAGAACAGTTCCTACACAAGCGATATTCTCTAGTGCTAAAGAATACTACATTTTCGTACACCAGCTTTCATAATGTATGAGGCAGAAGTGCACACTAGATTTGGGGGAGATGGGGGTCACAAATAAATTGTTTGGGAGTATAGTCTTTCTTTTGAGAAATGAGGGTGTATTCTCAAATACTTGCTGCAGTAATATTGAGGGTTATTCCACAATTCTATCTTGCCACTGTTTGATAGAAACTGTTATTATATAAACAACTTTGTTTGTTACTGTATTTTTCAAGGGCTATTGGTGCTGAAAATCTTTTTGCATTGGAATGAAAAAAAAAAAGCAAGATGCATCTATGGTGAATGGGAACTATTTGTCTACTGAAATACTGTCATTTATTTGGGGCAGCACACATGAATATTGCTGGAAATATACACTCAGTTCAAAGTGATGGGCCCAAATATCAACATTTAATCTGGAAATTTAGCATTGTGGCAGGCAATGTTAGTCGTTGTGGCTGATGTTTAATTTATACTTGCTCATTTATACTGAGTGACTTGCAAGAACAGACACAAAGTTTCATTGCTGCATATATTTGTTTATGGTCATTCTTATTGATATGGCAAATATCCTAAAAAATATATATATATATATATATGTGTGTGTGTGTGTATATGCACTCACACACTCGTTTGTGTGTATTATATATATATATATATATATATATATATATATATATATATATATATATATATATATATATATATATATATATATATATATATATATATAATTTAGTTTTAGAGATTTTATTGCATGCCCCTTCTTCCATACCCACAAGAATTTGCTTGTGTGTGGCTTTACCCAAAGAGCGGAACTAAAAACATGCTCTCGATTATTTCACTGTGGGGCACTGTTATATATGATTAAAATTCTTTGTTTGCTGCTTTTGCTATGCCAAATATTTCCTATATTTTTTTTTGGTGTTTAAAGTTTCAGCTTTATTTCAAATTCCAATGGAACCTTATTCATATGGGGCATCATCATTCAAATAAGAGCCTATCCTCTTCACACAGCCAACATTGATTAATGTCATCAGGAACCATTTTATCTTCCTTTTTGTTTGTGGAGTGAAGAGTTCCATGCAGACATAGAGCACACATACAAACTCTACGTAGATAGTGCCCAACTTAAACTTTGGACCCCAGCAAGGCAGCAATGTGAAGCCTTGTTACGATTTTAGTGAACTTTTCTGGCATCTCTTGATTTTAACCAGGTTATATTCAAAATATTTTAGAACTTTCAGGTATGCCCTCAAGTGCTTTTGTATGTCTAGGAATAGCAGGAAACATATACTAGATACAAGTTGGAGTCAGGAAGGAATTTTTTGCCCCTCTGAGGCAAAATTGAGGAAATTCATTTAACTATAAAAAAGCCCTTAGCAATGCATAGAGAAACAAAGCAATGCATAGAGAGACAAAGGCAATAGTAAAAACATATTTGCAGCCTGTGCTGTGGCTTTTAGCTTGTACTGATTGTGTGTAAATATTTAATTCTTCACAGTCAATTTCTAATTAAATGCACTCTCAATTTAGTATTAGTGTGTCCCATGCATATGTTCTACATAACAGTGGCAAAATACACAGGAGTTGTACAGCACTATGCAAAACCCTTAAAGGACAAGGAAGGTTAAACTAAATAAGTAGCTAGAAATGTTGTACATTATGTTTTGGGCTTCGGTGACAGCCCCAGACAACCAAAGCCCTTTAGCAGTAACGTTCTGTGCCTCCAAAGATGCCCAAGTTGCTCCCCATCTTCTTTTCTGCTGATTCACTGCACATGCTCTGTGCTGCTGTCACTTACTGAACTTAGGGACCCACTCACAATATACAGTACACATAGAATAGAAATGTCACAATAGAAGGCTGATTAGTAATTAATATGGATAATTACTACATGGAAACCAGTGCAGTTAGCATCAGAATTTAATCAGCCCTGTAGCATTATCTTATATGACAGTCCAACCTTATTTTCTGCTTGATAATTTGCAAAAACCCCTTAATCCTGGCTTCTCAGCAGCTGCTCAGAGCACACTGAGCATGTGAGTGTCACAGACACTTTCCAAGACGGTGACCCCCTGTGACAAGTCCTGAATCATTGTTGCTTTTGAGAAGCTGAAACTTTAGGCTGGTGCAATAAGTTCAGTATATAAAACATTGCATTTTTAGGGGTTACTTCTCCTTTAAGACACCTGAAACATTTAAGAAGCAGGCAAGCTGTACAAGTCAATGTAATTTATTGCAGTTTGCCTTTAGCGGGAGGATTGTCTTAACCCTGTAAATATTAGTTAGTGTTCAGTAGAAGAATGCACCGAATACAGGATTCTGCCTTTTTGAGCAGGATTCTGATTCGGCCAAATCCTTGTGCCTGGCCGAACTGAATCCTAATTTGCATATGCAAATTGTGGGGAGGGCGGGATTTCAGGTGACTTTTTGTTACAAAACAAGGAAGCAAACCAATTTTTTTCCACTTTTTCCTTTTCCGCCCCTAATTTGCATATGCATATGCAAATTAGGATTCGGTTCAGTATTCGGCCGAATCTTCCAAGATGGATTCAGGGATTTGGTAGATTCCAAAATAGTGGATTCGGTGCATCCCTAGTTCAGTAATAATACATAAAGAGAACATATCATTTTTGGTGCTTAGCATTTATATATTTGTTGTGTTGACAATGGCCATCTACTCATAGTCTTGTTAGCCTTTGAATGGTTCCGTTACCTGTAGGTGTCATGGACCTGGAGTAGTGATGTGCAGGCCGGGCTGGGGTTGGTCGGGTTCAGGCCGACACGCACAATGAATTAGGGCCACATGTGGGTTCAGGATGAGCTCTTTGTGCTTCCCATTCTGCCCATCCCACCCGCAACCTAAGTATGCTTCCGGCCTCGTATATTGCATGCCTTCCCTCCCTGCCCCCTCAGTGATGTCAGAGACAGGGGCAGGGTATAGTGATGTGCGGGCCGACCCGATACCCGGGGGAACCCGCGGGCGGTTGCGGGTTGAGCTCTTATCCTGCTCTCCCTGCCCGCCACCTTCAAATGCCGGCATCCGGCTTCCGGTTTTATAGTGTCGCATCTGCTCGCCCCGTCCCTTTTGGGATGTCATTGTGATGTCATCGGCGGGTCTATTAAAGGACCCATATTGGAAGCTGGTGCGGGCGCGTGTATTAGCAGGGCAGTTAGGGTTGGGTGCAGGTCAGGGAAACCCTGACCCGCACATCACTAGCGGGGTATATAAGCTGAAGCGGAGCGGCAGGTTAGGGTCAGATGCTGGTGCAGAGCAGCGAGTTAGGTTCAATAATCTGGAGGTCCGTTTAGTAGTAAAAAAAAAACTAGAGCAAGAATGCTTATTGTTTAACAGTTTCAAAATTACTTGACAAACTGTTAGTGGCGTCAACAATATCACGATTAATGTAAAGCCATGTGATTTGTTTTTTTACCATTGGCTATGAAACACATTTGGTGACATGTCTATGAAGGTTTTCATTCATTCTGATCATGATATACAGGTATAGGAACTGTTATCCAGAATGCTCAGGACCTACCTTAGGTCTGCTAGAAAATCATGTAAACATTAAATAAACCCAATAGGCTGGTTTTGCCTCTAATAAGGATTAATTATATCTTAGTTTGGATCAAGTACAAGCTACTGTTTTATTACAGAGAAAAGGGAAATAAATCACTTTTAAAAATTTGGATAGTTTAAATAAAAAATAGTCTATAGGAGACGTCCTTTATGTAATTTGGATCTTTCTGGATAACTGGTTTCCAGATAATGGATCCCATACCTGAATTAGACTTTGTGACTGTATGCCATGTAAACTATTGGAACAAGTCCTACTAGTAAAGCACTTTCATTCATTTTTTTTTGGCATCAGGATTTTTAAAAAAACAAGTGTTTAAAGTTGGTGTTTTTACTTAAAATGTATTAGGGATGCACCGAATCCACTTTTTTGGATTCGGCCTAACCCCCGAATCCTTCATGAAAGATTCGGCCGAATACCGAACCGAATCCGAACCCTAATTTGCATATGCAAATTAGGGGTGGAAAGGGGAAAAAAAATTTACTTCCTTGTTTTCTGA